>CM077643.1:270384418-271066918 GCA_039707465.1 Rhabdophis nuchalis | reverse complement strand
TTGCGTTCAATCCCTTATGAGTTTGTGTCAGAATAACTAAACTGCATAGAGGCAGTTCAGCGGTTTGAATCCCTAGCGTCTTGTAATGGAGTGAGCTCCTGTTACTTGTCCCAGCTTCTGCCAACCTAGCAGTTCAAAAGCATGTTAAAATGGAAGCAGAAAAATAGGAAAACAACCTTTGGTGGGAAGTAACAGAGTTCCGTGCATCTTGGGCATTTAGTCATGCTGGCCACATGACCACGGAGATGTCTTTGGACAGCATTGGCTCTTTGGCTTTGAAACAGAGATGAGCACCGTTCCCTAGAGTTGCGAACGACTAGCACATATGTACGAGGGGAACCTTTACCTTTAACTTATACAGGTAGTCTTGACTTATGACAACAACTAAGCCCAAATTTCCCTTCCCCCACAAGACAGTTGTTAAGTATGTTTTGTCCCACTTTACAATCTTTCTTTGTCCCACTTTACAATCTTTCTTGTCACAGTTGTTAAATGAATCACTGTAGTTGTTAAGTTAGTAACACAGTTTATTAAGTGAACCTGACTTCCCTATTGACCTGGCTGGTCATAAGGTCATAAAAGGTGATCACACGATAAATATGAGCCAGTTGCTAAGCGTCTGAATTTTGATCATGTGACCATGGGAATGCTACAACGATTAGAGGTGTGAAAAATGGTCATAAATCATCTTTTTCAGTGCTGTTGTAACTTCAAATGGTTATAAGTTGAGGACTATCTGTAGCTAGAAAATCCCTACATTTCCAAATGCCAGCAACATATTTATAACACTAAGATTTAACAACCTTGACATTGTTGCCTTCTACTTTAAAAGATCAAAACTCATGTTGGGAGCATCATAGTGTTATTGTACATAATTTAGGATTTATAATTCAGAATCTAGACCAGGAAGCTTCAGAACAAACTATTTAGAGTTATAATTTGATTTCAGCCATGGTTTCAACAGGGAGCCGAAGTCAAGCACAGTGGCTGCTCTCACCAAATGGTTCATGTGGTCTATGACAATACAACTATCTGCTACAAGAATCTGTAAACTTAACAACTTTAAGGCTTGTGAACTTCAACTCCCAGAATTCCCCAGCATGGCCTTTGTAATGGTGGCATCGCAACCATTATTTTGCCTTTATAAGATTCACCCATTTGTACAGTCTTGCACTGTTCTTTTTGTCTGTCAGTATATCCTTGCTTTGAACGTATGTTTATTACACTGCTACCTGGGAAAATGTGAGAGATTACAAATCAAGGTTGATTTGAGATATTATTCCTTTTAATACATGATTTCTGCTAGTGTTCCAGCAAGCATTTGACAGCTTCCAGAACAAAGAGTATAGTATATTTCTGGTTATAAAACCATTGATGTTAAATAGGTAAGAGTTTTTTCCCCCCTGAAAAAGAAATAAGGTATAAAATTGCTTTTATCTTTCCTCCTGATCACCCCCATGTCACCCTCACATTTAATACTTTATTTTAAAATTCTCTTCCAGGAAAGTCAGTTAAAACGAGCCTCCCACATCAGCTTTTTTTTTTTTTTTTTTTTTTGACCACATGGGGTCAGGATATAAGGAATAAATATTTTCAGGTCTACCTTTGTGCAATATCTACTCTTCATTCCTGTCTCTTCTCTCACCCATCAAATCAATTATCCACATTCAGAATTAAAATAAAGACAAGTTGTGACATTAGTTGCTAATTTAATTCTCTTTCCCTGTGTCCTTGAAACTTCTAACCAAAACCTGCAATTGCTCAGAATGACTTAATGCACCAAGTATCAAAGCACAAAGAGATTTCAATAGTTTCTCAAAATTAAATAGGCATTGATTCTGATCTATTCTTCTGTTTCTTTTATTAACATTTCCCTCTGTATATGAATGGAATTTTGATGTAAGGCAGATGTCTGACTGGGATGTTTGTGGTTAAATAATTGTCATTGTTTTTGTATGTTTGAAGAGGAAAGAATTCTGTTATGGTACACTATATTTATGCAGAAGATTAAGAATATATTAGGCTAATTTACTTTCCTTTAGGATAGGAAAAATAGTTTAATGGTTTTCTTAACTCACTTTATCTATAACTTGCTCGTCATATTTTCAGACTACAGAACATGCTTTATCTTGACTGCTCTGTAGCCAGATCAGCAGGGTATAAATTAGACTTAAAATAACTTTATTGTCATTTTGAATGTACACTAATCGGCATACATTAAAATGAAATCATGCTGCGTACAGCTCTCAAAGGGTCTCCGCCTTTAATATAAACATAAACGTGACAAAATAGATAAATAAATAATAAATGAATTAAAATAATAAATGAATTGCCCTCTGTTCTTCTCAATATAGGGGATGGCTTCTAACTGATTGTGACAACACAGGTTTCTTACATTGTACTGGAATTTAGTTCACTTTCTATGGCAGGGGTGTCAAACTTATGTCATCACAGCATTGTCACCTGACATATTGTGACTTTTCCTCCCTTTGCTAAACTGGCCATGTGTGGCCAGCACCTGACCGATCTGACCCGCAGGCCGCAAGTTTGACAGCCCTGTTTTAGGATGTGAAAACATGGTCTCTCCCCTCCCCCCCTCCATTCTGGCTGGGGAATTCTGGGAGTTGAAGTCCACATATCTTAGAATTGCTGAGATTCAGAAAGACTGGGCTGTGAACCAGGGGTGGATACTGGCAGTCAGTACTGCCGGTTCATTCATGGGCGCTGCGCGTGCATGTGCACAATAATAAAAATTGTTCTGCACATGTACAGAAGCAAAAAACAAGATGGCGGTGCCTATGGCACCACCCAGAAAACCATTTGGGGGGCATGGCAGGCCTGGGTCACTGCTGGATCCAGAAACCCAGGCTGCCAAACCACTACTGTTTCCATCGAACTGGTTCCAACCAATAGGAACCCACCACTGCTGTGAGCCGAGGTCCATTTTAAATGCTAACTGTGAGCAGTTATGCATTTTGAAATGGCTTGTTATTGAGGCTTGATACCTCATGTTTTGCTTTGCTTTAGTTTGTAATTAAACATGGAAGTGGGGAGATAATATTTTTCCTGTTTTCCTCCCTAGCAACATTCATCTTTAGGAATATAAAAGCATAGCCTGGAGTGGCCCTAGTTTTTCTCAGGTGAGAGGTTGGTTGAAGTGTGAGGGAAAAGCAGACATCTGATATTAGTCAGAAGAACATTGCTTCCCACATGTGGCTATAAATGTTAATCTCAAATAAGAAAGAAACTGAGAGCAGGTTTATTGGCAAGCATTTATTTCAAGGAGCACACAAATCTGCTCTGAAGACTGCAAATGAATGGAGGCAGCAGAGATACTTTTATGGGGGCAAAGAGGTTTTACATTGCATCATTCCTGAATTGTTTTTTGTTTTGTTTTTCTGTCTCACTGCCTTCACAATAGCCCATCAAGAATGGAGGAAGGAACGTTTTCTTGCTATTGTAGAAAATATTCCAGGGAAAACAAAGATCAGCATAGTTTAAATGTGCTGCTATTGTACCTGGCATAAGGGCTTTTATGCATAGATATTCAGCTATGTAGGGACATGATTTACAATGTTGTCATTATGGAACGATCTCTCATCTTTTCATCTGCTACCCGTTGTAGAGTAGGACCACAATCCAGCAGAAATATTTTGACAAGCTTACCTTTCAATTGTTTTTCAGTAGGCTAAAAGACCATGGGTTGTTGGTTTTTTGGGGAGGGTGGGGGGTGGATTATAGAGAGAGCTGTACGTAATTGTGTTTCTTCTTACTTCTGAACCTTTTGGAAGAAAATGTAAGGGTTTCCTAGGGAAGTTTGATTAATCTTGTTGAATCAAAATGTTACATATGTTTTACTTGAGCATGAGATACTGACTTCTAAGCATTCCTTCTGTACTGCATAAATTTCAGTGGCAGCCCTCAGAGATTGCCAAATGTTACCAAATGGTGACGAAGAGGCAGGAAGTTCTTAAAAATAGGACTCGTGGCAATTAATTAGTTATAACATAACAAATCAAATTTAGCTTTTCTCCTAGCACTATCTGCTGCTTGGCAGGGTACATTCTCTGGCAATGTAAATGAAGTCAGGATCAGCACAGCATTTCTGCTTTGGGGCAGCTTCTGCCTTCGAAGAGCTGCTGAATTTCCTTGAGAAATGTTTCTAATCATATTAATGCCCTCCCTGTGCATACGTATTTGAGTCTTCCTTTAAATATTCTCCATCTTATCAGGACAGGGGTTTTAATATTTGCTATGAAATTTGCTGTAGATGCCAATGCAAATAATTTGCTGTACGTGACAATGCGAATAAAGATCAAACTAACCCTGGCACCCTCCAACCTCCTCTAATTATGGCTGATGATGATTTAAGGTGAATTCCTGAGCTACTTACTAAGTGCTGTCAATATCAATAGCGTTATCAAAGAATAGGAGTGCTCATATTTAAGACAAGAAGTCCCCCCCAACCCCCAACATTTCATAATTACAGCATGCCAGCATTCTATCACTTATAATAATCCTGTCCACTCTCCTGGAATATTTATACTTTTCAATAAGAGTATATGTTTTGGACTCACATTTATTGTTTTGATGGAATTTGAGGAAGTGCCTTATGGAAAATCATTGAAGAACATTCATCAGGGCTTCTTAAGTAGTTAGAAAAGTTCTTTATGTTTAATATCTGTCTGATATTAAAGCTGGCTGGAGCAAAGCTGGCTGGAGAAGTCTGGAAGCTGAAGTCCTTCAGACTTAAAGTTGCAAAGGTTGGAGTCCCCTGCCTTAAATAGCCCAGGATTTAGAGGCATCTTAAATTGTGTTTCATTGCTAAGTTTACTTTTGAGTCAATATTTTTTTTCTTTTCTTTTTTTCAAATTTATATACCGCCCTATCTCCCTTGCGGGACTCAGGGTGGTGAACAGGCAATCATAAAACATAAAAACCTCGGGTACAATAAATATAATAAAAACAAATTAAACAAGAACCTGTTCTAAAAAGTCCCAATAAAACCCAGTTGATAAAATAAATTTAAAAGCTACACCAGGCCGGCCGCACGAAATACAGTAGATGAGTTTTCAGGGCCCAGCGGAAGAGGCGCAAGTCTATGGTTGTGCACAGGTCAGGGGGAAGATCATTCCAAAGGGCCAGAGCTGCCACAGAGAAGGCTCTCCCCCTAGGGGTCACCAGCCGACATTGGCTAGCCGACGGGACCCTGAGGAGATCCTCTCTGTGGGAGCGGACTGGTTGATGGGAGGTATGTGGTAGGAGACGGTCTTGCAAATATTCAGGTCCATTGCCATGGAGTGCTTTGAAGGTTGTTACTAACACCTTGAAGCGCACTCGGAAAATCACAGGCAGCCAGTGCAGCTCGCGCAGGAAAGGTGTTACATGGGAGCGTCTAGAGGCCCCCAAGATCCCCCACGTGGCTGCGTTCTGTACTAGCTGGCGTCTCTGGGTGCACCTCAAGGAAAGCCCCATGTAGAGAGCATTGCAGTAGTCCAGGCAGGAAATGACGAGGGCTTGAGTGACCGTGCGTAGGGTGTCACGATCCAGAAAGGGGCGCAGCTGGCATATCAGGCATACCTGATTATAATCTTGTACATATTGTTTTGATTACATGTGATTGGATAATAATAATCTGATTCTATAAAAGTTCATCCAGCAAGGAGATATTTAATTCTGGTACACCTAATAGCCTTACTTAAAGATATAAACTATTGCTTGAAAGTGGGAACTAACATTTCGATCAGCTCCTGAAGAGCTCATCTGTATAAAATGTTTCCCTAAGGTAAGCATACATTTTAATGCACAACTAATACAAGTAATCCTTGTTTAATGACCACTCATTCAGCTACCATTAGAAATTACAAGGGTGCTGAACAAAGAGATTAAGACGGGTCCTCAAAGTTGCAGCATTTCCACAGTCATGTGACCACAATTGGGGCATTTGACAACTAGCTCACAATTACCACAGACAGAGAATCCAGTGGTCAGCTGGCTTTTAATGAGCAAAGTCAATGAGGAAGCCAGCAGAAGATTGAAAATGACAATCCTGTAATGCCGTGCATCATAGCTGTTCAGGGTTCACCTAACAACTGCAAGTGGAATTGCTGGAACTGCTTTTCTAAGTTGGCACTGTCATATAGCCTCATGCTTTACAGCAGAGGTTCCCAAACTTGGCCACTTGAAGACTTGTGGACTTCAACTCCCAGAATTCTCCAGCCAGCTCTGCTGGCTGGAGAATTCTCGGAGTTGAAGTCCACAAGTCTTCAAGTGGCCAAGTTTGGGAACCTCTGCTTTACAATGTGTCACTTCATGATGGAGTTTGCAGTCCCATTTACTGTCATTAACAGAGGACTTGCCTCTATTTAATGAACATACACTTTCTTTTATCACTATGTTACTAAGTGCCTACCTATTACAAGTAGTTGATGAAAGTGAAACTGAATTCTAATATACAAAGAGAATATTCTGGATAATGTAGTATGAGAAAGTACTGAAACAAATGATGATGCGGTACATATGGTAAGACTTGGAAAATTAGATGCAGAGAGTGTGTACGGATACTCCTTGACTTACGATTGATCGACTATTCAAAGTTACAGTGGACCCCTAAAAGGTACTTAAGGCCTGGTTCCAAAGTTCTGATGACCACTCCCCCCTTCTTCCTGTGGTCGCATGACCACATTTCCGGCATTTGGTAACTAACCCACATATATGGTCATTTGCAATATCCCTGCAGTCATGCGACCACCATTTACAACATTTTTTTTTTTTTGCCAAAAACCAGTGTTTAATTCTGGTTGTTGGAAAAAATGGCCCACATTGAAGAATGGATTTGCTTAACAATTTTGGTGTTGGTTTAATGTCCGCTTCAAGAAAAAAAAGGTCAAGAAAAAGGTCATCAAGTTACTAGCGAGAATGACCCACTTTATGTTCATTATGGCATATGACTGTAATGGTCAGACTACGTTACAGTCATAAGCTGAGGTTTACCTATATAGATTCTAGGTTTTTTATTTGCTTTTTTTAAAATGGTAGCTTTCTTTCAAGGTTTTGTTTTTCAGCTGATTGCTTCAGCTACTTCCTTACAAATCAATTTATATTTATGAATGTATGTAATTTATATCCATTCATTATGTAGATCCCTGTCAAAGTTGGGGAGTTTCCAATTTTCTTTTTCCTTGTTTTTTTAAAGTGTTTTATACGTGTTTTATCATTATCAGTATACATAATGTTTAAATGCTTAAAGCTCATCTGGTAAACATTACAGATATAGAGAATAGAAGAAGTAACAGGACTAACTTATCACCAAACTGCAGGAACAAGCTTCAACTGTGTGTCTTTATTTAACCTTATTAAAGAGAAGCATACATTCAATGAGTTTGGAACCATAAAACATAGCCAGAATCAAAATTGGAGTTGGTTGAACCATGATAGTATCAGTCAAAGGGAAGAATCAGGCATAAGCCAAAGACCTTTCCAGATGAGACCACAGGTTTATCTGAGAGCATTTAACAACCCCCTTACCAGTGGTGAAAATCTGCTATCAGTTCGGTGAGTCTGCTACCGAGTGCACACTTTGTGCGCATGCATGCCTGAAGGAACATTTTGAAGCCTTCCGAGTCTGCAAAGGTAGATAGAATGGGGGGGGGGGGGGGGGAAATCAAAGTATGACACCTACATTTTGGGGAGGAAAACAAGGGAAAAATATCTGGCTCTGCCTCCCAGCAATTTGCCTCCTTGCAACAAACAGCAAACAGTACAGACAATATACACTGTTTGTAGTGTTATATTTCAGACTATACTTATACAGATGCTGTTAAAATTGATGTGCTTTCTAGAAGTATAGTTATTCTCTGCTATTTAAAAGAACAGCACTTTTTAAAACAATAGCACTGGACCTCTTCAGATCAAGCATTTATTTTAAAAAGCGTCTTCATTTTGTTAACTTGTTTAGAATAATAATAAACCAGTCTTTAAGAGATAAGTCTAAGAATTTGAATGTTCTATAGGCATTTATAGTTGTTGACTTACCTCCTTGCAGCAAACAGCCTGATTAGCACAAGAAAAAAAATCTGCCTCCCAGCAACTTGCCACGTGGAGGAAACAGCAAGTTTCACTTTCAATTTCTTCCGATTATCAGCTGTTACAGGCTTCAGGAATTGCTATAGCTTATTGAAGCCTCCACAAGCCCCTGTTTGCTGCAAAGAAGTAAATTGCTGGGAGACAGAGGCCAAAGGGTTGGGGCCGGTGGGGCTACATTCAGTGTATAAGGCACATCCAAATTTTCACCCTTTTTAGGTTGGAAAAGGGTGCATCTTATACTCTGAAAAATGCGGTAAATAGAAAGCAGGAAATCCATTGATTCTAGTTAATATAAATCGAATGTCACAGCTGATTGTCAGAATTACTGTTTCATCTGAACTGGTAGCATTTTTTTTTACTGTCAGTTCAGGTGAACCGGTAGCATTTGTTGCTACCGGTTCAGGTGAACTGGTCCAAACCAGTAGCATTTCACTCCTTACCACATAGACATTCACTATGCTGTTACTAATCACATTTGATTGGGCAAGTCATGACTTCTTGTTCCAGGTTCAGTTTGTTTGTTTATGCATTTATTTTGCAAACAGGAAATGTCAATTTAGAAGTAGTGACTGCTGCAGCAGAAGAGGTTCTATTTTGCTTTGATCTCAGATGTTGGACAATAGCTAAGGAAGGATTGGTTGGGATACCTCAAGGAAAAGCATTGGCTGTTGGTTCCCCATAATCACTGCACTTTCGCAGTATAGAAAATTACCCATAGAATCCCTTTAACAGTTAAACAGCCTCCTCGAAGTCTTGCTCGATTTCAAGTGTGAAATTAGGAAATGTGGGTGATGGAAAGCCTTGTCACTTCAACAGTTCTCACAGTCTGGAACAATCACCCATCTGGAACACCAGAGACTGAAGGTGACTTTGTTTCAGTGGATTACTTAGGAGAAGCATTAGTAGCCTCCCCAACCTACGTATTCCCCCTAGCCCAATTTGTGCAGCTATGCTTGCCGGATGACCATATTGACATGATAGTCACAACACAGATGGTCATGTAGGAGACCAAAGGCCTGTGGCTCATGCCATTATTGTGTATGGTGTAATGCCTTTGGATGCTAAACATCAAATTATTCCAATTATAATTTTTGAGTACCTTTTATTTGAATCCTCAGTAAATACTTGCTCTGGATGATGTTGTGTTTTGGCTTGTGAAGCAAGTGACTAAACCTAGAAGGGAGAACACTGAAGGCCCAATTCCTACTCATTAAGAAACCTTCCCATCTTCAGATTCTGGTTTTTCCCTCCTGCCTTGAGACAGCAGCTTTGTGGTTCCTAGTGTCAATAGCAAATGTTAGGGTGTATCACTTGGTAATATTCCAATGTTTGTGAGACCTTTACTTACTTTACTTTAATTCGACTTATTAACCGCCCCCTCTCCCCGAAGGAACTCGGGGCAGTGCACAGGAAATATAAAAAACACAATATATCACAATAAATTACATAAATATTTAAAACTATATTAAACTAACTCCTATGCACCTCACGCAGGAGCGGTGTTACGTGGGAATACCTGGAGGTACCCAATATTGCCCGCGCGACTGCATTCTGAACTAGCTGTAGCCTTCGGGTGCACCTCAAGGGGAGCCCCATGTAGAGAGCCTAGAGACCTAGAACTCTCATACCTGGTACAGCTTTTCTGGGGATTACAAGATATAAAAATACAAGAATTTCTCTAGTGCCATTTTCTATCTACACTAAGTGAAAGAATATCCGACCCTCCTTTTCCCAGTTCAGGAGATAACCCAATCTCCACAGTAGTGCCCACAAATAAATAAATAGATTTTTTTTAAAAAATAAAAAAAGAGAAAACACGGAATGTGAAAATATCTTTTGACTTTGAATACAGCATTCCTCTTTACATAGTAATCTACTTTATAAAAGTTGACTGGTGGTTGGCTCTTTCCAGAGCTTCCTCATAGGAATACATTTGTTAAGCAAGAAAAATCTATTTAAAAAAACAACAACCCACACACGCAATACTCTGGACAAACATGAGTTTTGATTTGTTTTGATTTGTCACGAACAGAACACTCTGAATCAGAATCTTCAGAAATTTATTGGAAAAGTTTCAAATTATGACAGATCCCCAGAAGAAGCACTGTAACTTGTTGTCTATATCCTGAATTATAAATAAAGCCTGAAACTGCACCTACTTCCCCAGAACTGTACAGAGAAATAAGACAGGATACAGAGTTTGAGTGAGGTTTAGGAAATTGAGGTGTTTGTTGGGCATGTGGTTGTTTGTTTTGAGACTGCTTTGTTTTGTGAAGGGGCAGACAGGATCTCTGGAGCAGGGAGGTCTGCTGAATCACAGCTGGAGACTGTTTGATGCAAGGATGATCCTGGGTCCTAGCTACAAGCCCACAACTCACTGTGCCCCTTTGGATCAAACTTGACTCACCTGGGCTTAGGAAGTCCTCTTTGTGAGAGATGTAAGTCCTTGATGCATTGGTTAAATATCTTCATCACCATTTCCTGAGGCTACTGCCAAACATTTTCCATGAGTCTGCCTTTAAAAACTACCCAAATGCTCCAACTGGTGACAAATGCAGTACCCCAAGTACTCAGCAGCATTAATATTAACCATTTAGGAGCCGTGGTGGTGCAGTGGTGAGAATGCAGTATTGCCGACTAATTTTGCTGATTACCGACTACCAGCAGCTCTGCAGTTCGAATCTCACTGGCTCAAAGTTGACTTAGCCTTCAATTCTTCCAACGTCAGTAAAATGAGGACCCAGATTGTTGGGGGCAATATGCTGACTCTGTGAACCAGGACTGAAAAGCACTGTGAAGTAGCATATAAGTCTAAGTTCTATTGCTATATTGTACCTATATTCTAGGTCTACAATATAGGTGCAATATAACAATAGCACTTAGACTTATATCATTTTGTCTCCCTATTAACTTTTCTGGGCAAGTTTACCGAATGAATTCAACCTTTGATGATATCTTCAGGACCACATCTCTCCATAGGAATCAAACCAATCAATTTGATCATGCAGGGGGAACAGATTGTTCCCCCCCCCCCCCATTTTCAGAAGCTCAGACATACTATGGTTTTCCATGGAGGGCTGGCACTCTGGAATGGCTTTCTGTTGGCGACTTGTTTAGTTCTGACCTTGTTTCCTTCTAGGAGAAGCTGAAGATGAATTTTTTCCAGAGGGTGTTTGAGTTGTGATAGTGCTTAGGTGTTTTAGATATTTAGCTTTTTATATGCTTTTTGTTGCTGTTGTTTTAAGCTGCTGAAGTCTGCTTAGATTGCTACAGGATAGAAATTTTGACAGATAAACAAACAAATAAATACATTGCATGAGATTTAACCTGAGACAGAAAAGAAAAACAGAAAGCCTAGAGCAAAGTCCCGGGTATATGTTTCAACTATTTCTACAGAAACGGAAGTTTCTGAAGGTGATGTTCCTCTGTTTAAAATTACTTAGATGTCTTCAGCTTCTTGTAAATTCCAAATTATTAATCAGGGGCAGCCTGGGAGATAGAAAATCTTGATCTCTATCAGCTTATCTCTCTAGAGACCTCTCAAGTGTTATATTCTTTGTTTGAGAAGCTTATGTTCTTTCTCTTTTCAAAGAGCTGGGGTCATCTGACTTTGTACATGATCAGGAGCCATTCCTCATTCATGGGGATGTGGCAGTCTATGTGAAGACTGATAAGCATACTATATTCACATCAGCTTAAGATGAGCTCTGTTGCAAAACCTGGAGCAATCTGACCCATGCAAAGGTAATTTTTTTGAATAACAAGGATAATTAATAATTGATTTTTTTTGGTAGCTTTCCGTTTGTCGGTATAATTTGGGACTTTAATCCGTTATTTATTCTCAGTAGCTGATGATAGGTATGACATATGTAACTGAAATGTATAACTGACCAAATTGTTTTATTTACTCTTTTCAGTTTTTAAAGCAAATCAGCAGATGTGCTGTTTCACTGGCTTGGAGTAAACAAAACTGATTTATGCCATCTGCACATAATATGATGGCCTCTCATTCCTCCTGCTTTTCATTTATATAATCTCATTTATACAGTAAGGCAAATATATTGATTTAATAAAAGAAGTAACTTTAATCTGCAGATTAAAAAAAACTATCAGGAGAAATTGAAGTAAAATGGCTTTTCCTGAACTTACCTGTATTTATCTTTCAGCTAATAATTATATTTTAAAAATCAAAATAACAATACAGCATGTGTGTGTGTGTGTGTGTGTGTGTGTACATACACATACACATATACATACACCCATCAATGTCCTTATTGGATTGAATCAAATAAACATTATACATTGCTACATAAATCACCAAAACTTTCAGATATGTAGGACAATAAGTAGCTTCTCCTTGCAAATTATTATATGTTGGGCTGATGCTGGTTGGAGAATGAAGTCCTGTAGGTATCCATGTGTTACAACATAAAGTGCTTTATGGGTAAAAACCAGCATCTTAAATTGTTCTCAGAAACCAATCAACAGCTATCAGGCTTTGCAAACATCTGTTTTATGTGCTCTAAGAGGCAAGGGCTACTAAACACGTGAACCACTGCATTCTAGTCCAGATGCCATTTCCAAGTAGTCTTTCAAAACAGTATTATGTAAAACTCACTGCAGTAATAATAATAATAATAATAATAAATTTTTATTTGTAGCCCGCTCTCTCTCCCCAGAGGGACTCGAGGCGGGGCACAGGAAAATTAAAAAACAATAAACACAAACAGAATACATAATTTAAAATCACAATTAAACAAATCCTGCGCTAAAAACATCTATAAAAACTAAAAACTGTCCCTAAAACCCCTTAACACTACAAATAATTAAAATTACCCTAAAACCCCAGGACAGGGAGGCTATCCCAAGCCGGCCAGACGGAAAAAGTAGGTTTTCAATTTGAGACGGAAGGAGCGGAGGTCCGTGGTTGTCCTAATATCGGGGGGAAGGTCGTTCCAGAGGGCCGGGCCCGCCACAGAGAGAGCCCTTCCCCTGGGTGTCGCCCGCTGACATAGTCTAGTGGACGGCACCCGGAGAAGCCCCGCTCTGTGGGAGCGAATCGGCCGTGAGGATGTATGGGGCAGGGGTAATCCTTTCTTCTTCTTCTGATCAATTGTGTCTGAGTCTTAGGAACTGCCTGGACAAATCCCTGGAATTTTCTTGACAAAGTTTTTTGTGTAAGTGGTTTGCCTTTGTCTCCTTCCTATGGCCGAGAGAAAGTAACTGGTTCAAGGTCACCCAGCTGGGTTTTTTGCCCAAGGCAGGATTGGACTTTGGGACTCCTGATGCCTTAACCACTACACCAAATGGCTCTCCAGTAATCTAAATGGGTGGGCATGAGTAGACAGATTTGCATACCACGCAAAGCTGGACAGGGCTTCCACCTGCTATTCAAGCATGAGCTGTGAGGCCAAGGAACCTCCAAAATCCTGAATCTGCTCCTTCACAGGAAGTGGCTGCCCATTAAGACGCAAAATGGTCACAATAAATAATTCTCTCTTAGTTGGATTAAATTTCAGTCTAATAAAGGAGAATATTTGTAGTTCAGGTTTGACATGAGGAGTTTTGTTCTCTGAGCTTTCTTGCAGATGTTTCATTGCCCAAACTAGTTAACATCATCAGTGCTAGCTATCACAATTGATAGCAATAGCACTTGGACTTATATACCACTTTACAGCCCTCTCTAAGTGGTTTTCAGAGTCAGCATATTGCCCCCAACAATTTGGGTTCTCATTTTACCCACCTCGGAAGGATGGAAGGCTGAGTCAACCTTGAGCCTGGTGAGATTTGAACTGCCAAACTGCAGGCAACCAGCAGTCAGCAGAAGTAGCTTGCAATACGGCACTCAAACTACTGTGCTGCCGTGGCTCGCTATTGATGATGTTACCTAGTTTGGGTAAAGAAATGTTTGCAAGAAAACAAGCAAACTCAGAGCATACCAAGGACTCCTCATATTTCAGCCTGTCATCTACCTCCAAGCAATAGGGAAGGCTCTTAACTGGTATTTACCTCATACTTCAAGATAGCAATAAAGAATTGTGGACATCTACACACTGATGATTCTGTACTCAAATTTGTGAATTTTCTCAACCTGGGATTTCATATAGATTTTAAATAGCTGGGACAGAGGATGGACCCCCTATGGCACCATACACATCAAAAGCCACCAGGATGAATTTTCTTCCTCCATTACAACATATTTGAACTTCTCTCTGAGGAAGGAGGAAACAGAACCAATTCTATTTGTCAGCATCTCACACAGTGAAGTCATTCACACATGGTTTGATAAATACAGCACAGTGGATAAGTTAAGTCATATATTAGTGTTAAGGAACCAAAATGGCTCCTATGAAGTAAAATCCAAACAAACAACATTATGGCTCAGCTTGATGTAAATGCATTCAATTAATCTTATGACTTCTTCCAAAAACCTTTTATCATACATCACATAATTTCTCTTAGTTTATATTTCAAGCTCCAACATGGTCAAGTATTTATATAAGATCAATTTCTGTCATGCTGCCAGAGGTAAATCATTTTTACTTGTGTGAAATTTTCCTCTCCATACCCCTCGTTTTCCGTAAGATTATTAGTGCAGTGATTGCCCTTTCGAGCATTACAAAAACACCTAGCATTCGACAATGAAATACTACCAGTTCTGCTACCGATAGTAAGCAACAATGAATGGACTTGGAATGAAAGCTAAAGATAGCCATTATCCTCATCGTCATCAGTTTTTATAGCAGGGTGGAAAAGCAGTTCCTTGTACCTACTGTTTGAAAGAGCACAAGAATACAAGAAAGTAAATTTCTGCAAAGCCACGAAAGGACAGGAAAGGATGCATTAATAATAATTACATCATTCTCTGATTCTTCAAATGCACTTGAAAATGTAAATTTGGGTAAAAGGTGAAGTCTTAAACCAGAAGTGAGCAATCTGTGGCTTTTAGGCCAATGAGATGTCTGCCTAATTTCATGCAGTCCTCTGACTAATTTCAGATATACTTTGCAAGCAATACATTAAGTTCTGTGGTAAAAAGTGACCTGACCTTTTCTTGGCAACTTGTTGTATATGGAAAAAAAAAGAGAGTGAGAGAGAGTGAGTGAGTGAATGAGAGAGAGAGAGAGAGAGAGAGAGAGAGAGAGAGAGAGAGAGAGAGAGAGAGAGAGAGAGAGAGAGAGAGAGAGAGAGAGAGAGAGAGAGGAGGAAGACAAACAAGAAAACATATCAGAAAAGGAAGTAATGGGTGTCAGACAGGAAGAGAATAGATGGTCTCCCTTTGTTGGGTTCTTGTTCTACCCACAACTCATTTCAGTTCCATTTGGCAACTGACTGATGGCCTCACCATATGACACCTGAATAATGAGACCTTTTATGGAAAGAAAAGGTTACCTATCCCTGCCTAAAGCATTTATCTTTTCTCATAATAAGTCCACAGAAGCATATCTACTTCAACCTCTGATTCAAGGTAGCATCTTTTGTGCAGCATGCAAATGTAGCATCTCTGACAGATGGTCTCTATTTATGGATCTCCAGCAAAGGGCAGCCCTCTTCTCAGTCTGTTACCCCCTTGAACAACTTTTTTTGGTTTAGAATCAGTTTTCTTGAAATCTTTGCATCCATTTGTTGTAGATACAAAGATCTATTTTGGGGGGGGAAAGATAATTGTAAATGCAAAGGTCTATCTTGAAAAAAATAAAGACTAATCCTGACCCAAATGGGAGACATGTGTAGAAGATATTTGTCCCTCCTCTTACTCTTTTTGTTATCCATAGTAAGCTTTTTCAACCATTCTATATAGGACACAGTTCCAAGAAGCATCATTACAGCATAATAGCAATAGCACTTAGACTTATATACCACTTCACAGTGCTTTACAGCCCTCTGTGAGCAGCATACAGAGACAGTCTATTGCCCCGAAGAGTCTGGATCCTCATTTTATCAACCTTGGAAGGATGAAAGGCTGAGTCAACCTGTAGCCGATTAGGATTGAACTCCTGAAGTGAGCAATGACTTAGCCTGTAGTACTGCATTCTAACCACTGTGACACCATGACTTTGGTTTAGCAATGATGTCCTTAAATGGTATCATCTGACAGCGGATTCCATATTGTAGCTTCAGTGAATGGCAACTAATAACACAGAAATAATAAAAGAAGGAAAGAAAAGAAAGAGCCAGTTTGGTCTAGTGGTTAAGGTGCTGGCTTAGAAACCAGGAGACTGGAGTTCTAGTGCTGCTGTGAAAGCCAGCTAGATGACTTTGGGCAAGTCACTCTTTCTTAGTCCAAAAAAGGACTAAGAGGAAAAAGAGGAGGGGAAGGAATATTAGCTATGTTTGCCACCTTGAATTAACTTATAAAGTAATAAAGGTGGGGTTAAAAATCTAACCAATAAATAAGTAGAAACATA
The DNA here is from genome assembly GCA_039707465.1 of Rhabdophis nuchalis. NCBI lineage: Eukaryota > Metazoa > Chordata > Lepidosauria > Squamata > Natricidae > Rhabdophis > Rhabdophis nuchalis. The sequence continues at coordinate 271,050,425 of CM077643.1, read as the reverse complement.
CACATTACACTCCCTAGTTGCATCCTGTAAGTAAGATGCCTCAATCTTTTTTTATAGGTGTAGCTGCCAAGCCAAGAATGCCGTCTCCTGCCACTCTTAACTTTAAGCCTATGCCATTGATTTTCTCTAACCTAAATGCAAAACCTAAGTTACCTGCTACATCTTTTTTCAGGGTACAATTTACCATCATCCCTGACCATGCCTTTCCTGACTTGTACCTCAAAGCAAAGGGTTCATCAGTTTCCCTCCAGGTTGTGTTTATCTTTTCTCCTGCTCATCATCTTTTCCTAAGCCAAAAGTGAGGCATCTTTAGATGTACAATTTTAAAGAAATATTGCCCTCTTATTTCAGTATCATACAAGGAGAGCCTCAAGCTGAGTATAAAATTAATTTGGTTTTGCTCCTTTTCGGTAGGAAATTACCTGATTTGGGGATGAATGCAGATGTCAGCCTAACATCCAACAACCACATCTGCATTCATCCCCAAATCAGGTAGATTTCCTACCTTTCCATTCTTGTACCCTGTTAGCTTTCCCTGTTGCCATTGTGTTAATCAATCCTGATTAACACATGCACATATACACAATTTTAAATGGAAGACAAAGCCACAGAGCAGCTTATTAGAGCAGCTGGTTTTTTTTCCACCTTTCCACCTGTATGCCAAGAAAATATATTTTATGTATTCAAGCCTATGAAGAGAAGCTTCTTATATTTCCTTCCAAGATTACCTAAATTGAATGCATTGCAGTAAGGAACCAGGAAAAGCAAATTTCCTCTTATTAAAGGAACATATTATGGGCCTTATTTTTCAAGACTATTCATTATTAGTTTATATTTCTTTCCTTTCCTTTCTCCTCCTCCTCCTCCTCCCCCTCCTCTTTTTTTTCTTCCAAGCCTGGATAGCCTAATTTTGACAATTTTACTCTGGTTAATGTTAAGTTCACCTTCTTCATTTTCAAGAAAAGAAATCTCTGGATGCAGCGTATAGAATGAAATGGATCTCTTTTGTCTGATGTCAAAGGAAGAAGGCAGTTCAATAGAAAAGCAGGTTTTTAATCCTTTTCTTTGCTACCCTTATGTCTCCAATCTTTTTCAGTATATTTGGGGAAAATCAGATCAAAGAGGCTCAGTTGCAAATGGTTTTACTAAGGTCCTTATATCTTTGATTCAACTGACAGCTGAGACATTGATAACATCTATGAGATCTTTGGGCTATGGACAATCACTCTGCCCCGTACAAAAGGACTCATCTGCATTTCTAACTTGCTTGACCTCATGCATCCAGAATTGGTGCAAGGTGAAAGGGAAATGATTAAGTGTAGAGTCAAATTAAATCTGAAAGCTAACTGCCTAGCCAGAATGTAGCTATATCAAAGTATCTGGTTCTTCAATCTGTTTGGTTCTCCAACCATCTTCTGAGTATGGAAAATATTATTGCAAAAATCCAGATAAAACTTTTTTGTTTTCTCTACCAAATGTACAGAATATATATAAGATTACCCCCCAACACAACAAGTGTACATATACATGTACACTTATACATACATCGTTGTCTGTCTGTCTGTCTGTCTGTCTGTGTCTGTCTGTGTCTGTCTGTCTGTCTGTCTGTCTGTCTGTCTGTCTGTCTGTCTGTCTATCTATCTATCTATCTATCTATCTATCTATCTATCTATCTATCTATCTATCTATCTATCTATCTATCCATATTTTTAAAGAATTATCTGAAACCAGCACTTTGACTTCATACTTCTCTGCTATTCACAATTCCTTTCAATTCTTTCAGCCTCTTATGGAAACCATACCATATAACAATTTGAGTACTTTCCCCATGATCTGGAATTATTAAATGTCTAAAAGCCCCCCCCCCCCATATTTCCCACCTGTATTACCAACTTTGCTGTCATGATGTATTTCTCTCTTCTACTCTCTGTGTTGGCCTAAAAGCTCTACATGGATTCTGATAGCTGTTATGTCTCACAGAACATGTATCTTGTGACATGTCTTAAAGCACTCTTGCTCGGAATTACCCTTTTTGCTAATATGAATCAGTAACATGATTTAGGTCCCATCCACTCAGTCTTCATTCAGTTCAGCCAATCAGAATTGTGCCAGATTGTTTTAGTCAGCCAAGTTAAATGGTGGATATTTTCTGTACCAGTAAGGGGATGAAAAGTCATAGGACTCAACCAATCACATTGTCTGCATTGTATGTAGTGTTAATGCATACTTCCGAAACAGTTTAGCACTGACCCATAATGGAATCCAGGATAACAACCAGCAAATCAGCATAACAATTTTCATCTTGCAAACTCAAGAATGGGTGAATAGCACTACAGCTCAGTCCTGGGGAAAGGCCCTTAGCAAAGAGTCTGGTGATCTGAGTTTATAATTTATTGGTTCATTATTCAGCAGTAATGACACTTGTAATATATAATCCTAATATTTTTAAATACAAGAATCAAATCAATAAAATGAATGCTGCCAAAAGTGTAATCTTGACAAAACAATCAACACAAAAGCCCTTTTGGAGGCATCTATACTATTACTTTAATGTGTTGAAATAATTATTCCTTATTAGTTCATTTTATTAACCCCAAAGCCATGAAATGTTCCATGCTAATGATATAGTTCACTGTGCTTAGTAGTACTATTTTCATTTTAAAGTTTTTAGAATGGATGCAATTCAACATTCTGCAATGTTACATGAGAAGTTGTATTCATGGAGGTTAGATCTATTATAAGACACAAGAGCAATGTTATAACTGGCACAATGATTTATACTTTTGGACTAAAAATTCACCAGTTCCATAGAAGTACTACAAGTGCCAAAAAAAGCAGACCTGAGAATAGATTCTTATAATGGTGGACCATTGGTGGGTTCTGGATCCCATTCCAACTGGTACAGTTGGAATGGGTCCAGAGTCACCCACGTGGGAGTGTGAGCCGTGTGCATGCATCGTACCTATCTGCGACGCTTCTGCAAGCCTCTGTGATGCTCCAGCTACTCGCTGGAGTGTTGCGCAGGCACTGTACGACCATGAACATGTGTGGAAACGCCAAAACTTAAAGCAGAGGTAAGGAGTGAGGATGGGTGGGTGGGCCCTCTGGAGCACTGTACTGGAACGGTACCGTACCGGGGCGTACTATCCACAACTGCTGAGTTTTTCAAAACCTTGGCTGACACATGACTCTGGAAAAGGAACCAAAAGCCCGAGACTTTCCTATTGGGAAAAGGTTCGAAGCTATGTGAAGTTTCCCTCTTCTCCTGTATTTAATAAATAAGGGTGACAAAGAAGCATGTTACCCTATTTCCTTGGAAATAAGACCTCCACAGATAATAAGTCCCCAAAAATTGGGCTTTTGAGTGCATGCACTTAAATAAGCCCTCTCCTGAAAATAAGCCATCCCCAAAAATATTGCAACACAGCAGCATCCATAAGGTGACCATGCTCACCACCTCCTGCACCTCAAAAATAATAAGATCTCCCCAAAAATAAGACCAAGTGCTTATTGGGGGGGGGGCAAAAGAAAATAAGACCCTGCCTTATTTTTGGAGAAACACAGTAGCTCAGAATGAATTCTAGACTTTTAGACTTTTCTTAATATGTAGGGAGGATCAAAATATGTCACTAAAGTCCTCAAAATAACAATGGTCTTCTGCATAGCTACTACACACTGACCTGTGTCTGACCCATTTTTCTTTTTCTTTCTTTTCTTTTCTTTTTTGTTTGTTTGTTTTGGCCCTCTGGCAAAACAGAAAGGTAAACAAAGCTATTTCTTCCTGAGCTGCTTTTTCCCCCACACCATAGGACATTCTTAAAAAGTACTAACTGATGTTAACAAGCTGAACTCTACAACCTTAATTAGTCGATTAAAACCCTCCTGTCAGCTCACGCCACTATCTGAAAGTGATCAGATCTTAATCAGCTTCAGGTTTTGTTGAAATTTGGTAATAAATGTGCTCATTGGTCCAAATATGAATTTAAATTACCATTACATTTGTGAATGGTCACCAACCAAGGTAATCATTATAGGAAGAGTGGCTGTACTTTAGAAGTCAGCTTGGTCAAACATGTTATAACATCAAGAATGAATGGATACTGAATTAATGTATGTTAAATATAAAAACAAGTGATCAGTACAAAAAAAAGTATATTGAGATGTTTCATCATATAGAGAGAAGGAAGGAGAAGTGAATCACCAGACAACTATATGGACGAAGAGTGAACAAACTGAGAGGAAGGGGAAGACTACAGAGGTCATAGTTCATTGGAGTTGATGAAGATCTCAAAAAAGAGATGTGAGAAATATAAAGAACAAAAGGCAATGGAATCAAGGATAGTTTGCATGGGTGGAAAGGTATGTAGAAGTAAGCTGAATGGTGTGGTGGTGGTACGGGCATACCGGTGGCTGCTGGGAGCACCAGCCACCATACTGGAATGGTGCTTTGGAGGGCCCACCCACCCTCTTACCTGTATTTAAGCCAACCGGGCCATTTGTGCACGTGTGCACAGCATACAGCACCTTTGTGATGTTCCACCGAGCAGCTGGAGCATCTCAGGGTGGTGGGTGTGCATGCGTGCACAGTGTACGTGCCCGTGGTGGATGTCCAGCCCCATCACAGTGTATTGGTTGCAAAGGGATCCAGAACCCACCACTGGAATTGTGTGTGTTTCTGTGTATTTGTACCGGCATATGTCCATGCATATACATGTTTTTCTGTATTGCAGCTCATTTCAAATGGGCTGACTGATTAATCTGATTTGAGAGACATATTGCACAAAGAATCCAAGAATAGTCTTCCTGTTGTTCTTTCTCCTCTCCAACAAGCACTGTCCTTACTTGGGATGAGTAAGGGATGAGCAGCATATTATATCTATATTTCTCTGTCTCTCTCTATATTTGCTTGACCAAGAGCCAATTTTTAATACATTTTCTTCCTATTTCCACCTCATTAAGCTACCTAGGACACTGAGTTTCCAAGACATCTTAGAAACCCATCCAAACTACCCTGAGTTTCCAGGTGGAATATAAATCTATTAGTTAGTAAATGCACATTTTAATCTTTGTACAGTGCTTGGATGAAATCATGCTTTGAAAAGTGTAGATTAGGTTAGGAGTGTGTTTCAATAGCATGGAAGTAATTCCACTGAAATAGAAGAAGGAAGGAACACTCAGTCCAATTCCAACTGCTACTTTCTATACCTTTTCTGGTTTGGTTTTGGTTGTGTTCTTTCCACCATCGCTTCTTAGAAATGTGCATCACCCATCCATGTATACTCTCTTTTAATGACAATTGAGACACCAGCGAGGGCATGCCATCACAAATATAACATGGTAATTATGGAGCGAACCCTTGAATTATTTATTTTCAAAGCAAGCAGTATGTGGTTAGTTTTGCTATGAAAACCAAAAAGTAAATAGTGCTTATAATGAATAGCTAGCACTCATTAGTTATGGTACATGAACAGTAATTATACCTTTAGTAAAGCTTTCTCTGCAGGCTTAGGAAATCAGACAGATTTCTTGGGTGCTGTTTTCACCCACACTGTCCATTTTACATATTCTTAAATGTTGCCAACGCATTTTACTTAAACAGTTGTACTGCTCTGGAGAAAACTGCAGTATCACTTGTGGAGTGAAGAAATATGAAACTTTGTGATCTTTCATAGTAAATTTATTTAGCATACTTTCCCCCCATTATTATATCAATAGGTCAATGGTTGATTTATTTGGGCGGGGTGCATCCTCCTTCTCATTTTGTTCATGGGAGTCACTGTCCAGACCTGTGTTTTTCTTCTTACATTCATCCCAGAAATTAAGTTGCCTTTTCAGGTCAATTTAAACAATAGAGTGATTTGCTGCCAGTGTGCTTACTGACCTCAGTTGACTAATAAAATTGTCTTGTCTATTATGAACTTCACATTTTTTTTTCAAAAGGAGCTCGCCAAGTTATGAGAAGAAAAACTCAATAAACCAAGGAAATTAAAAAGCAATGAACTATAAAAGCTGAAAATCTGCTATGGTGATCCATAGTTTGGGATTAAAACTCTCTATATTCCTACAAATCCTATTGGCTCTTATACCTCTGGGAGAAGCTAATGTTAGCTTTCATTTCAATACAATCCTGATAGTATGACATTATCTGACAAGTTTGTCTCCTCCCTTAAAAACAGGCCTAGCAGGAAGCTGTAACATAGTATCTTCATCTATAAAGTCCTGTGGAAAGGATGATGTAATCAGGGAAGCTGGTTAGCTCAAGGCATAGAGAAGCCTGCTTCGAATGCTGGAGAGCACCAGTTCAAATCCCTGTAGGAAAGTATGGCCAGCTGACGAGGACTAAGAAGTCCGAAATGGATCCATCCTGGTCTCTTAATTAATTATTAATCATTCCTTTAAAAAAACATTTAACACATATCTAAAAAAGACAGCAGCAATTTAATAGGTCTCTGTCTGGATGATCTCAAAGAGGAGTCGAAAGACAGAGAAGGATGACAAGTTTGTCTCCTCCCTTAAAAACAGGCCTAGCAGGAAGCTGTAACATAGTATCTTCATCTATAAAGTCCTGTGGAAAGGATGATGTAATCAGGGAAGCTGGTTAGCTCAAGGCATAGAGAAGCCTGCTTCGAATGCTGGAGAGCACCAGTTCAAATCCCTGTAGGAAAGTATGGCCAGCTGACGAGGACTAAGAAGTCCGAAATGGATCCATCCTGGTCTCTTAATTAATTATTAATCATTCCTTTAAAAAAACATTTAACACATATCTAAAAAAGACAGCAGCAATTTAATAGGTCTCTGTCTGGATGATCTCAAAGAGGAGTCGAAAGACAGAGAAGGATGACAAGTTTGTCTCCTCCCTTAAAAACAGGCCTAGCAGGAAGCTGTAACATAGTATCTTCATCTATAAAGTCCTGTGGAAAGGATGATGTAATCAGGGAAGCTGGTTAGCTCAAGGCATAGAGAAGCCTGCTTCGAATGCTGGAGAGCACCAGTTCAAATCCCTGTAGGAAAGTATGGCCAGCTGACGAGGACTAAGAAGTCCGAAATGGATCCATCCTGGTCTCTTAATTAATTATTAATCATTCCTTTAAAAAAACATTTAACACATATCTAAAAAAGACAGCAGCAATTTAATAGGTCTCTGTCTGGATGATCTCAAAGAGGAGTCGAAAGACAGAGAAGGATGACAAGTTTGTCTCCTCCCTTAAAAACAGGCCTAGCAGGAAGCTGTAACATAGTATCTTCATATATATATATATATATACACACATATACATATACATATATATGAGAGATAATAAAAATCTAACACACATCTAAAAAATGTCACACAGCAGTAATCTAATTAGGTTCTCTGTCTGGATGATCTCTAGGATGAGTCGAAGGGCAGAGAGGGATGACGTTGAGTCTCCTCCCCTTAAAGGGACCTCTGAACAGGAGCTGTGATAATTATCTCTCATTTAAGAGACCTGTAAATTGGCTGATATATCAGGGATACTGGATAGCTCAAGGCATAGAGAAGCCTGTCTCATATGCTGGAAAGCACCAGTTCAAATCCCAGTAGAAGGAGTATGGCCAGCTGAAGAAGGCTAATAAGCCTGAAATGGATCCATCCTGGTCTCTTTATTTTCAGCCCTTAAAAATCTAATATATATATATATTAGATATATATGTTTATTGGTTTTACAGTATACAAAAGGAAAAGGGGTATATAGGGTATTTTTTAAACATTTTAGGACTTCCATGCCAGGTGTGGTGACTGCCCCCGAGGCTTCGTACAAAATACAGTTAAGTAAATGGTGGCAAGAGATACATATATATCCTGTCATAAACTTCATACATTCAATCGTTTGTTTCGTATTAACATCCATTTTCAGGAAGTACAATAATAGTTTCAAAATAAACTCATTTTTGTGATCTGAGTCTCCTTGCTATTGTTTCTTCTTCCTCTTTCCCGCCAATGGGCGGGGCCATGGCCCCTCCTGTTCCCTCTTCTTCATCTCCCAGGATTAAGGAATGTTGTTTTAGAAAGGCCTCCGCCTCTCCTACTGTTTTAATTCTAACTCTACCTCCATCCCAGAATACCAACATTCCTTCAGGCATTGACCATTTGAACCATTCTCCTTTTTTATATAATTTTTTGGACAAGAAGGAATACTTCCTTCTTATCTCTCGAATTTTTTTTGGAATTTGCTTCAAAATGGTAACTTCTTTATGAGTATATGAGTACAAATCCTATTGGCTCTTATACCTCTTGGAGAAGCTAATGTTAGCTTTCATTTCAATACAATCCTGATAGTATGACATTATCTGAGTATATTTTTATAGCCAAATTCCAGTAAACCTTCCAACACAGAGCAAAGATTTGTCCTCATATGTAACATGGTGATCTTTAAGTTCTCTCTTTGGCTGTGCAAGTAGTGTGTATGACCTTTTTCTTTTAGAAAGAATCAAGATAGGAATCAGGAACCAACTGGGAATTAAGGAAAAGCAAACTATAACTAATTAAGTAACTACAACTAATGATTGTTGCAGGGAGCCTAATTCATGGTAAAGGCCATCAGTGTAATACAGAGGTCTCCAAACTTGGCAGCTTTAAGACTTGTGGCCTTCAACTCCCAGAATTCCCCAGACAGCATGGCTAGCTGAGGAATTCTGAAAGTTGAAGTCCACAAGTCTAAAGTTGCCAAGGTTGGAGACTTCTAATGTAATGGGATCAATGGTTTGCAAAGTGTTTCAGCCATCACTGGAAAAGATTGGACTTCAATCTGATCATACTTTAAATATATGATATTTTCTCACATGCAAATATCAAACAATAGATAACGGAATGGTCAATTAAGTCAGGAGCTTATCATGTTTTGTGTGTGATGATTCATCAAAGTCAAAGGGCAGAATATAAATGAAATAAATAAACAGCCGAGTGAATTGGAAATCTATTGTAATTGGATATTGAGGGTATGGTTCCCCTCTTTTCCTTGTTTCTCCTATTTCTGTTGTCCAAGTTGCAATCTCACAGGGGCTCATGGAATTATGCATAGTATCTGCTCCTCCATTTAGGTGGGATTAAGAGACCGTAATTGTCCCAAAGTCATCCAGTGAGGTTCTATGATTGATGGTGAATTTCAATTTAGAAAGTCCATAAGAAGATGATGGATACTGTATATTGAGCATATATGGAATTGTTGAATATATTAGTATACTTGGAAGACAATAGGGAACCTCTTCTGTTTACGCCTGCCTTGCATTATCTGGTTTTGTTTAGAAGCTAATTGCTGGAAAAGAGTTTATTTCAGTGCACTTATAAGATCATCTTGTGTGTTATACGTTCAATACCCCAGAATGTCTTCAAGCAGACTGTTGGCTTTATTTCTTGTTAATAATCTTTCAGGGTGTTTTTTATGCAGTAATAGCAAAGGCTTTTTATGAGAATGGTATTTTTAACCTAAATGTTTGTCTTATTATCTATAGCTCCCATGACTCCTTGAGTTGTTGCAGTACAATTGGACCATAAATAGGTTTCTTATGTGGTAATGAAATACACACTTAAAATTTTATTATATCCCAAGAGTCAATTATCTATACACAGAAATCAGCACATGTAAATGAAAAGCGAGTAAACAGTAAACCCACAGACACTTGTCTAACATTTCTTTAACTTGGTTTGAGAGAATTTGATCCCCTTTAAAAGAAATGGCAAGGTTTTAGTTGCCCCTGCTACAAATAAAGAATATATTTTCAACCTGCTGATTGTTGGGTATATCTATTTCCCCCCATAATTGACTGGCCATTAATAAAGAGATAATTTGTAGCTCAGGGTTGACATGAGGGGCCCTTGATGCTTTCTGAGCTTGGTTGTTTTCTTGAAGACATTTCATTACCCAAATTAGGTAACTGATGGCACTGTTGATTGTTAGGGGATATCTCCGTTGGGAGACAGAAAGTTGTGCAGTGGAAAGTGCAGCCAGAGAAACGTTGCTAGTAAACACACAAGTAGTAAACCAGACACTGTTAGTAAAACCAAAATAGCTCTACTGGTGTTGTAAAACTATACTGCTGCTTAACAAGCAGTGATGGTTGTTAGCTAGACAAAACAAAGTCCTTTTACAAATAGCAAATTACTTACAGTCAACAAACCACAATCTTCCTTCTTCAAACACAGTCACAGCACATGAGCAGTCAGTTATCAGTAGATAGATCTTCAGGCAGAGGTATCAGCAAATCCGGCAGAGAGAAAGAATATGTGCTCTCCAGACTTCCTCTTATAGTGGAGATAATTACTCTCTAATTGCATTCTAACATTCCAACATCCTTAAAGCCACAATGATCATTTGCCATCATGGTATTATATATTGCCTACCCAACTCTAGGAGTCTACTCCTAACAATGATGTAACCTAGTTTGGGTAATGAAATGTCTTCAAGAAAACAAGCAAGGTCAGAGATCACCAAGGATCCCTCACTGGTTATTGCTCAATTGTAACATACTAGCCACACCCCACTGCTGGAGTTTGATGTTAGCATCTGTTTTGTTGCAAAGTCTCATGTGAGTAAACTACCGCAATTAATTTCTTATACAATTTATGGAATTCAATTTTACTGATTTGAATCCCTGGAAAATACTGAACAAAGTAGACAGTGATCTAGTTCATTGTAAGATTTTTTTCTTACCTTTAGGCATCATATTAGAAGAAATTGGATTAAAACATCATGTAACATTATCAGTGCCATCAGTTACCTAATTTGGGCAATATGGTGGTTGTATCATATTATCCAAATTTGGTGTACATACATATACATACATACACCCAAGGGTCCCCTTTGAAGACTTTAGTTCAGCATTCAATACCATTATACCAGACATTCTTCTAACTAAACTAAATCAGCTAGTGATACCTGAACATACTTGTAAGTGGATCACAAGCTTCCTAACAGACAGGAAGTAGCAAGTGAAGTGAGGCAAAATCATCTCAAGTACCATACAATGAGCACAGAAGCCTCCCGGGGCTGTGTGCTCTCACCACTTTTCTTCTCTCTATATACCAGTGACTGCATCTCAAATGATCTATCTGTTAAACTACTGAAGTTGGCAGATGATACAACAGTGTTTGGTCTCATTCGAGACAACAATGAAACTGCATACACATAGAAAGTTGAACAACTAGCTTCATGGTGCGACCAGAACAATCTGGAATTCAACACATAGAAATGGTGGTAGACTTTAGGAGAAACCCTCCCACTTCTTACAATACTAGACAACATAGTATCAACAGTAGAGATCTTCAGCTTTCTAGGTTCTATCATATCTCAAGACCTAAAATGGACACCTAACATCAAAAACATCATCAAAAAAGCACAACATTATAATGTTCTTTCTGTGCCAATTCAGAAAGCTCAAACTGCCCAAGCAGCTGCTGATACAGTTCTGCAGAGGAATTATTGAGTCTGTCCTCTGTACCTCTATAACTGTCTGGTTTGGTTCTGCAACCCAACAAGACAGACAGACTTCGGAGGATAATCAGAACTGCAGAAAAAACAATTACTGCCAACCTGCCTTCCATTGAGGACTTGTACACTGCACAAGTCAACAAGAGGGCTGTGAAAATATTTACAGACCCCTCACGTCCTCAACATAAATTGCTTTAACTCCTACTCTCAAAATGACGCTATAGAGCACTGCACACCAAGACAACTAGACACAAGAGCATTTAATTCCCTAACACCATCACTTTGCTAAACAAATAATTCCCTCACCACTGTCAAACTATTCAGTAAGGCTACATTACTATTACTATTAGTCTTCTCATCGTTCCTATCATGCATCTCCTCCCACTTGTGACTTCAGGACCCTTAACTTTGTTGCTTGTATCCGTACAATTTATATTGACATTGATTGTTTCCTGATTGCTTATTTGTACCCTATGAAAATCATTAAGTGTTGTACCTTATGATTCTTGTAGAATGTATCTTGTCTTTTTATGTACACTGAGAGCATATGCACCAAAGACAAATTTCTTGTGTGACCAACTACACTTGGCCAGTAAAGAATTCTATTCTATTCTAAAAACAGAACATTTAATAATTTAAGTAAATTATACTGAACATTTTTAAAAGTTACATAGGCATCCATCCTTTGACTCTATCCTGATATCTGGCCTTCTTAATTCTCCCCATGTGGGGGCTCTAGGCCTCTCCATTTGAAATAGTGTAATTTCCAGTGATATTTTAAATAATGCTTAAGTCTAAACACTGTTAACTTTCAGCCTAGATCTGTCAAACATTTTAAAGAAGATATCAATCCTTTCTCTTTGCTTGCCTTGGTATATCTTTCACCACTGAGCATAGCTGATTGAAACATGTTTGCCGGAAGCATATGACTTTATTTTTAGTATTGCTCTTCTTGGAAAGTGTAAATGGGTTGTACTGATGCATTGGTACAATTGTGTTTTCCAATTTGAAGAAAGTAAAGTTCTATTCTGCAGAAATAAACTCTTTAGATTATGGGGTACTACAGTATGTTATCACTTTGAAAAGAATTTGTAGAGGAATTCAAATCTCAACACTACTGGGAGTGCAGAGAATGATTTGAAGATGCACAATGTTATTGCTAATATACAAAGTGAACCTGGGCAAGTTAAGATCAATCATTCAACGGTCAAGAAAGACAAGGAAAAAGGAAGGGATAAATAAAAAAGAAACTATGCTCTTGAACAGTATCTAATTATCCAATTAACTGACATTTAAACAATTTCACTTGTCCCTTTAATTATGGGAACATAATTAAATGGTGTGGAAGAGAGCACCTCTACCCATCCTTAAAAAAGTGAAGTGTGCTATTTCAATGTTACTGGAACAAGATCAAGAGGCCCTTCCTCACACCTGGCAAAGCCAAGTTCAATGAACTTTAGGCTCTCTTCCTTTTTGCAGTTAGCAAACTGCGACAGGCATAAGCAGAAAGCAAGAATGACAAGGAAAACCTTGATATTCAATGGATTATGGATTATATATCTTCATGTTAGCACTGACTTTAAATGACCACTTTTTTGCCCATGATTATCTGTCCCTAACTTGGGTCTTTCAACGGTGCACTCATTATCAATGTAACTGAGTCCATCCACATCTCTGCTGGTCATCAATGAACCTGAATAATGACACGTTTCATACAGAAATAGGAAAATGGAGGAGGGGGAGCATATTTCTGCACATTTGTGTGTTACCATTAAGGAGGTTTTATGATAATATTCATCTAGGTTGAACTGAAACAGCCAAATGCATTATTTTAAGAAAACTTTCTCTATTGTTTCCCTTTATTTGATTTAATATAGCCATCAACCTCAGAGTATGATCAGTGAAGTGCATACCTGTGAACCATAATGGTTACAGAATTATCTGCCTAACTAAGTTGCCTGCTGAATGACAGTTTACTTTTTGTTAAACATATGGCAAACTACATTCTTTAACTTCTTCAAATAGAGTTGGACACACACTTAGAAAATTTCTGCTTTCACAAAAGGTGACTAACTCCTGAAATTGTTTGCTTAGTTATGACTTAGAATGTTGTGTGAATGCCTAGGTTTTTGAATCACAGTTTATAGTGTTATATGAACCCACTTTGTCCTTCTATCTTGCCCCATGTATAACGCAGACAGATCTAAGTTACTGTCTCTCCTTGAAACCATCCCTTCTAGACTCAATGGTTGTAACTTGGTGGCCCACTGCCTAGGAGATGGTTCTCCATATATCACTTTTCAGGTCTCAAAATTCTTCTTAAGAGCTGTAACCATTAGAGGAGAACGCTGTAACCTTCCTTAGTTAAGCTATTGGCGATCCATTGCTATGATATTATGATAACTATTATTATTATTATTATTATTATTATTATTATTATTATTATTATTATTATTATTATTATTATTATTATTATTATTATTATTATTATTATTATTATTATTATTATTATTATTATTATTATTATTATTAACATTTCTTCCTGTAGTACTTGTGTTTTTGGTCTGTGACCGTAAATAAAAGTATATTTAAGTAAGTTTTTAATATGAACACACTCAATAATGATTTTTTATACCTTTGGTTGTTCATAGCATACCAGTAACTTATAACTTATTCATGAAACCATGTTAAGTAAATCATAGCTTTGTGTTTTACATAAATAAACCTTCTGAGTAGGAACCAAATCTGAGTCTTGAGAGCTTAAGCTAGAGATTGTTGAAGAAATCACATCACAGAGTATTTGTGGCAACCATGTTGTTTATGAGTGTGTGGCAACAGTAGTCAGGATAGTTGGGCATTTCCAATGGGCTATTTTTTTTTTTTTAGATGGGGCTGATTTTTTAAAAATTGCCTAATTGACTTTAGCCTTGTCATCTCTCTAAACAGGAGTGGCAATTTTGGGAAGCTGTGAAAAACTGTAGAGCAGGGTAGAAAAGGAATGGAAAAGAACACAGATTCACACCATGAAGAAAGAACATTGTAAGAGTCAATGGACAATTTACTTTGTAAACAGAAAATTAGCCTAGCCAGCTATAAATCTGAAAAGGACTGTTTCAAATCACTCAAAGAGACTGCCTTAAGCAGCTATAGGTTGGTTATAAACTAGTTTCTGCAGTTTCCAGGATTCTGCATTTGCAACCAACTACAATTAAAAAGACTTTACTGAAAATTGTTTTAATCTTGTTTCATTGATCTTGCCCAGCTGCATGGGGCTTTATTTATTTAACTTTGGGTGTTTCCCAATTCCAGAATGACTCTGTGCAGCTCACAAAATCAAGTAAACAAGATGAAAAACACAATAAATGTAAACAGGACAAAAAAAGGTCTGGACGACAGACATTGCAGTATGTGGAGGCAGGAAAATAGAAGGGAAAAAACTGGAGAAAATGGTTTACATCCTTTGATGATACTTTTACTATCATTAAAAGCAAAACCTGCTTATCCTAGGACCGTGAGAAGGACTTGATATGTGGACAATAATGCCAAATCCAGTCTAAACATCTGGCTGATTGTGTGAGGCCAACAGTAATAATCATAGTTCTCCATTGCTGGATTATTATTTGGGCTACAATAAAATCTAAAAGAATATATAGAAGCCGACCAAGCACAAGAGAACAATCCTCTTCAAGTGCTAAGTAACCTTAAAATATGTTCGCAATGATTGTGATTACATGACAAATGATCAACTTAATGACAACTAATGCTAGACTGATCTGTTTGCAAACATGAATAATGTAAGAAGGGATACCATAATGAATAGAAACACTTTCTGTCAAAGACCAGCATGATGGCATGACAGATGGGCACTAAATAGCAGGGAGGATATGAAAAATGTGACCTAGTAATCAGTAGCCAATTTTTGTGCAATCTGATGGATTCAAGCTGGAAATATGTTCCCTGATGACATTGGGGAAAGCAATCCTGTATTTGCCTTAAAATTAGCTAGTGCATTAGTATTGAGGATACGTCGCACAGCCCATCTACTTTTTTCCTAAGGGAACACCAATTACTCATTTAGAAATAACTTGTTTAAACCACTTGTCCACTTAGGGGAATCAACACATTTGTGTTTTTATTTGCTAAAAATTGTATTTAAATGGCATTTGAATATATGGAATCCATAGCACACTACTTTCTTGTAATTTGGCTTCTGTGTTAATTAATCTCCATGTCTAAATTTGATGGCATCAGAGAAACAATAGCACTTAGATTTACATACGACTTCACAGTACTTTACAGTCCTCTTTAAGTGGTTCAGAGTCAGCATATTGCCCCCAACAATCTGGGTCCTCATTTTACCAACCTCAGAAGGATTGAAGGCTGAGACAATATTGAGATTTATTATTATTTTATTTTATTATTTTATTAGATTTCTAGACCGCCCCCTCTCCCCGAAGGGACTCGGGGCGGTGTACAGGTAAAAATTAAAATTATGACATCAACATTACATATAAACTAAAATCGAATTAAATAATCCCCTGTACAAATTTATAAAAATTAAAAACTTAACCTTAAAACCTAATCACATAATTTAAAATTACAAACTGAGGCGGGAAGCATGGAATTAGCCCAGGCCGGCTAGTTGAAACAGGTGGGTTTTGAGTTTCTGGCGGAAGGAGCAGAGGTCCGTGGTCGTTCTAATGTCAAGGGGAAGGTCATTCCAGAGGGTTGGGCCCATCACAGAGAAGGCCCTTCTCCTGGGCGTCGCCCGCTGGCATTGCCTAGTGGACAGCACCCGGAGAAGTCCCTCTCTGTGAGAGAGAATCGGCCGAAGGGATGTATGGGGCAGGATACGATCCCGCAAATAGCTAGGTCCTGTGCCATGGAGCGCTTTGAAGATAATAACCAACACCTTGAAACGCACCCGAAAGGCCACAGGCAGCCAGTGTAGCCCGCGCAGGAGTGGTGTTACATGGGAATATCTAGTGACTCCCAGAACTGCCCGCGCGGCCGCATTCTGGACCAGCTGCAGCCTTCGGGCGCATCTCAAGGGGAGCCCCATGTAGAGAGCGTTACAGTAGTCTAGACAGGACGTCACAAGCGCATGAGTGACTGTGCGCAGGGCATCCCGGTCCAATAGGGGATGCAACTGGCGCACCAGGCGAACCTGGTGAAATGCCCCCCTTGCCACGGCTGTCACATGGTCATCCATTGACAGCCGGGCATCTAGGAGGACGCCCAAGTTGCGTGCCCGATCCACGGGGGCCAGATGTTCGCCCCCAATGGCCAGTGATGGAATCAACTGGTTGAACCGGGGCGCCGGTAGCCACAGCCACTCCATCTTGGACGGGTTGAGCTTGAGTCTGTTACTTCCCATCCAGATCCACACGGCTTCCAGACACCGGGACATCACTTCGATGGCATCGTTGGGGTGGTTTGGGGTAGAGATGTACAGCTGGGTGTCATCTGCGTACATATGGTAATCTACCCCAAACCCATGTATGATCTCGCCCAGCGGCTTCATATATGCATTGAACAGGAGAGGCGAGAGGACCGACCCCTGCGGCACCCCACAAGTGAGAGGCCTCGAGGTCGACCTCTGCCCCCCTGCCAATACAAATTGCACTCGACCGGAGAGGTAGGAGGAGAACCACCGCAAGACGGTGCCCCTCACCCCAACCCCTCCAACCGATGCAAAAGGATACTATGGTCGATGGTATCAGATGGTCAGAATCAAACTCCTGACTATGGGCAGAGTCAGAATACTGCATTCTAACCACTGTGCTACCACCATGCAACATGTAGTAAACATGTAAACAAATAGTAAATGAATAAACAAACAAAATTACTGATAGTATGGATTTACATTTCTGCTATTAGTTGCAGTGCTATTTAATAATTCAGTTTTTAAGACATTGACGGCAAGTCACATATTGTTATGTTGCAGGCAACATTATTTTTTGAATGAAAATTACTTCATGTCGCCTCAAGAGAGAAGAGTTAATAATCCAAAACTTAGTTACATAATTTCAACCATGGAATAACAATGGTGTAGTAAATTTAACAGACAAGAACTACTTGTTCATTATCATTATGCCTGTATTTATATAAAATATATAACTTTCATAGTTCCTCTCGATGTCACATGTATAAGGGGGAAAAGTGCAGTCATATTAAGTGTTGTGTAAATCCTTCAGGAGGAATAGTGAAATCCATCTTTTTGATAATGAGATGTGAAACTATCAGCTATGCCTCTGAATTCTGTTAATTGGATTGGAATTGCTATCGTGAAGTTTTGAAGTGCTTTCTCACATGTATGGTTCATTTGCAGCCACATATCAGAGAGAGTGGGGGAGGGGGGCTGTAATTTGGCATAAACTTGTACTTCTGTAGAGATTGGGCACTTTTTGGACTGGTGGGCTGCATGTGAGCAGAATTCCCCTCTTGACACATGTGCTTTCAGTTCAATTGTATTGCCTGCTTCTGTTTTCATGGTGGAAGAAAAAAGTAGTTTCAAATGAGTAGCAATGTGCCAAACACTACTTATTGTGATCAGTGGTGGGAATCAATTTTTTTTTACTACCAGTTCTGTGCGTGTGGCTTGGTGGGCATGGTATGGCTTGGAAGGCGTGGCTTGGTGGGTGTGGCAGGGAAAAGTTATGGCAAAACCCCCATTTCCTCCCGATCAGCTGAGACTCAGGAAGCAGATAATCGAAGGGGGCGGGGCCAGCCAGAGGTGGTATTTACTGGTTCTCCGAACTACTCAAAATTTCCTCAACCGGTTCTCCAGAACTGGTCAGAACCTGCTGAATGCCACCTCTGATTGTGATGTCTCCACATCGTTTAATCACTAAGTACTTGGTGCAATAAATAAATCCAACCTAGCCATCAACAGTGGAATTTTTTGACTAATCAGTAAGCCTGGGCATAGAGAGCTTTGCTGATACAAGTAGTCCAGGGGTGGGTTCCTGTTGGCATTACTACCGGTTTGGTGCCTGAAAAATTATGTGTGCGTGCATGCGCATTCGCACTTAAAAAGGCGCACACTGTTTAAAAAGGGAGGGAAATTACATTATTTCAATGAAGATTGTTCTGCGCATGTGCAGAACAGAAAAATAAAGATGGCGGCACCCCGGGTAGAACTGGTACAGGCATGTATCCAGCTGAATTATTACCTATTTGGTCAAACTGGACAGAACTGGTAGGAACTCACTTCTGAAATAGTCCTTGACTTACAACTGTTTGAAGGTACAATGACACTGAACAAGTGACTCATTTTTCACACTTGACTGTTGCAGCACACCTGTCATCACACAATCAAAACAGTGGTGGGTTCTGGATCCTGGTGCAACTGATACAGTGCAATGGGGCCCGGCGTCCACCACATGAATATGCGCTGCGTGCACGCACAGAAGTACAGTGCACACATGTGTCCTTACTTTCATCCAGCCGCCGTATGCTCCGTGTGCATGGGTGGAAGCGCCCAAGAGCTCAAAGACAGGTAAGGGGGGCACGCAGCTGGGGGGACCAGTGCTCCTGGTAGGCACCGTACCGGTGTGTACTAGCTGCAACCCACCACTGAATCAATATTGAGACAGTTGACAACTGGCATGCAATTATGACAGTTGCTGTGTCCTGGGGGGGTTCACGTGATACCCTTTTGTGACCTTCTGGCAAGCAAAGTCAAAGGGGAAGCCAGAGTCACTTTACACCTGTGTTACTAACTTTATAACTTCAGTGATTCACTTAACAACGGTGGCAAGAAAGGTCGTAACTGTCTTGCTTATCAATGGAAATTTTGGACTCAGTTGTGGCTGTAAATCAAAGACTGCCTGCAAAATAGTCTTATAAAGTTCACCTATTTCCAAAATGCCAAGGTTTTTTTTTTCTTTTAGCTTCTTCAGTCCATTTTTCCTCCCTCTTCCCTCCCATCCCGGCCCTTATAAACAGGAGAGTTCCTTATTTTCTTTTATGGAATTGAGTCAGATTAAACTTTAATCCATTGGTCTTTGTGTGGAGAACCTTTCTCACAGATGCATGCAACTTTATTCTTTAGCTTTGTGCATCTCTGGGGGATTTTGTTTTTAAAGCACCCCCTCTCTTTGTTTTCTTCAGCTTCTCTCCTATGGGCAGTTAGCTTAATGGCTGATTTCATCTGCTTTCTTTTTATTGATTGCAAAGTATGCCTCGCCCATGTGCTGGGTTTTCTATTAATACTTCTCTTCATTATAAGTTATATAAATGACCATACTGGGATAATCTATAGCTTTTCTTTACCTTCTGTAATACAGCAGCCTCTGAGATTGGACAGTAAGCAGCATGATTTCTTTATCTGAGTTTTAACTATTGTTCAATACATGAATGCCATTTTCTTATTGGCACTTATCTGGGGAAAGAAAAGGCATGTTTCATCCCTAGTTTTTCCAGAAAAATGGGGTGATCAGCCAAAGTAGGCATGGATGGCCATATAATTGAAGTGATTTATGGACTTCAGCCTCAAAATATTGTTTAGGCAACAATAACTGCATGCAAAGATGCATAGGAAAACAACATACTTTAAATTATACCTTGAGGAATATGTATGTAAAAACAGGTCAATAATAATAATAATAATAATAATAATAATATATTAAGGCAGGTTGCTTGGAAAAGAATTATGTTTAGTCTTTTTATTAAAGTCCTCATTCTCTCATCATTTAGAAAATGTTTGAAGTTTCCACATCTTCTTCCAGGTTTTTAATTTTAACATTATTTTCACGTCCTTTTTAGTGTTATTTTTAATTTATGTTTTTATTGTTTAAAGTATATATTCGGCTTTTGGCAGGATGGTGTTCCCTGAGATTGATTGCTTTCCTGCAGATGTTTCATTACCTAACTAGATAGCATCATCGGTGTGAGGTTTGCCCGCTATTTATATGAAGTAGCTTGCCCTACCAGTTAATGTGTGGGTGAGGTTTCTTCTTAATTAAGGTATTATTTTGCCAGATGTTAAGCCTGCTTATCTGGAGGTTGACTTTTGGAGATGATGTGTTCTGCTCATTTCTGTTTCGTTCATAGCTTTTTAATTGTCTCTTTTGAATGGTGTGCAAATACGTTTTATTTTTATGTGTCTATTGATGGCTGATTTGTCTGACTGCTAAGCTTCCAGGAACTTCCAAGCATTTTTAGACTTAGCTTGGTATAGAGGCTAACAGTTACGCAGCTGAAGCTATGCTTAACTCTGTCCGTGTGTTGTAAGATTAAAGATTTTTCATTTCAGTCGGTTTCTGACTGCTAAATCAGAGGTGGCATTATGCTGGTTCTGACCAGTTTGCCTGAACCGGTAGTCGAAATTGAGGTTGGCCCCGCCCACCCACTCCAGCTGTATGGCATCCCATTTAGGCCATTTTTTAAAGGCAAAGCGCATGTGCAGAAGGTGGAACACTCATATTTGCAAACCAATAGGGAAGATAAGTGAATACTACTCCTGTACTAACTGGTGTTCATGGATATGCTCTGCTAGTCTTCTGCCTCTCTGTCTTACAAAGTTTATTTTATTTATTTTATTTATTAAATTTATACCCCGCCCTTCTCCTTGTTAGGACCCAGGGCGGCGCACAGGGATGTTAAAATACATACAAAATATATAAAATATATGAATTTAAAATACTTATTCTAATAAATAAACCCTGCGCTAAAAACCAAATTAAAATCCCAAGTTTAAAAACTATCTAATAGTCAGTATGGAGGTTACGCTAGGCCGGCTAGATGAAATAGGTGTGTCTTCAGACAGTTGCGGAAGAGGCGGAGGTCAGAGATGGTGCGGAGTTCAGGGGGTAAGTCGTTCCAGAGGGCTGGGCCCGCCACAGAGAAGGCTCTCCCCCTGGGTGTCGCCAGTCGGCATTGTCCAGCCGACGGCACCCTGAGGAGGCCCTCTCTGTGGGAGCGTATCGGTCTGAGGGATGTATGGGGCAGGAGGCAGTCTCGCATATAACTAGGCCCCGAGCCATGGAGCGCTTTAAAGATGGTCGTTAAAACCTTGAAGCGCACCCGAAAGACCACAGGAAGCCAGTGCAGCTCGCGCAGGATAGGTGTTATATGGGAGTGTCTAGGCGCTCCCGTAATCACCCGCGCGGCTGCGTTCTGGACTAGCTGCAGCTTTCGGGTGCACCTCAAGGGGAGCCCCATGTAGAGAGCATTACAGTAGTCGAGTCGAGAGGTAACAAGTGCTTGAGTGACTGTGCGTAAGGCACCCCGGTCCAGTAAGGGGCGCAGTTGGCGCATCAGGCGAACCTGATGAAACGCCCCCCTGGCCACGGCTGCCACATGATCTTCCATAGACAGCTGGGAATCCAGGAGGACACCCAAATTGCGCGCCCTCTCCACGGGGGCCGGTGTTTCGCCCCCAATGGCCAGAGTTGGAATAATCTGGCTGAACCGGGGCGCCGGAAGCCACAGCCACTCAGTCTTGGACGGGTTGAGCTTGAGTTTGTTACCACCCATCCAGATCCGTACGGCTTCCAAGCACCGGGACATAACCTCGACGGCATCGTTGGGGTGGTCTGGGGTGGATATGTACAACTGAGTGTCATCAGCGTACAAATGATATCCCACCCCAAAACCACGGAGGATCTCACCCAGCGGCTTCATATATGTGTTGAATAGGAGGGGTGAGAGGACCGACCCCTGAGGAACCCCACATATGAGGGGTCTCGAGGCCGACCTCTGCCCCCCTGTCAACACATATTGCGACCGACCAGAGAGGTAGGATGAGAACCACCGCAGAACGGTGCCTCCCAGCCCCAACCCCCCCAGTCGGCGCAATAGGATACCATGGTCGATGGTATCAAAAGCCGCTGAGAAGTCTAATAGGACTAGGATAGAGGAATATCCTCTATCCCGCGCCCTCCAGAGATCATCAACCAACGCGACCAATGCCGTCTCGGTGCTGTGCCCGGGTCGGAAGCCGGACTGGCGCGGGTCTAGATAATCAACTTCCTCCAAGTGTCGCGGAAACTGTTGAGCCACCACACTCTCAACAACCTTCACTAGAAAGTGGAGGTTGGAGACGGGACGATAGTTCTCTAATAATGCTGGATCCAGGGACGGCTTCTTGAGGAGGGGCCTTACTACCGCCTCTTTCAAGACGGCAGGCAAGGACCCCTCACTCAAAGATGCGTTGACAATGCCCTGGAGCCAGCCTCGTGTCGTCTCCCAGGATGCCAGTACAAGCCAGGAGGGACACGGGTCCAATAAACATGTGGTAGCCCTAAGTCTCTTTGACAACTTGTCCATATCCTCGGTGGTAACAAAATCAAACTCCTCCCAGGATGGTGTCACAAGAACAGCCTCGGCCCGCTCGACTGGGCCACTGTCGATGGAGGGTAGCTCGTTCCGAATCCGAGTGATTTTCTCCTGCAGATAAATCCCAAATTCCTCTGCTCGACCCTGTAGAGGGGCTTCCCGCGGCCTCTGTTGAAGGAGGGAGCGGGTCACCCCAAACAGGGCGGCAGGGCGGTTATCTGCGGATGCAATAAGAGTGGCACAATACTCACGTTTGGCCACTCTTATCGCCACTAAGTAAGTCCTAATATGGTCTCTCACTAGTGTTCAGTCGGCTTCGGAGCGAGAAGATCTCCATCTGCTCTCTAGGCGTCTCTTGTGGCGCTTCATCCCCCTAAGCCCCTCGGTAAACCAAGGAGCCCAGGTGGTTCGTCGCCGCAAGAGAGGCCGCAAGGGCGCGACTCGGTCCAAGGCCCCCGTGGCCGCACTTAACCATGCGGCCACTAGGTCCTCAGTCGAGTCGCGGGGCAAGTCCACAGGAATTGGCCCAAGCTCCCTTTGGAACCTTATCGGGTCCATCAGGAGCCTGGGGCGGAACCATATAGGAATGTCCGGTTCCGCCTCCCCGCAGTGAGGTGCGGCGATCGGAAAGTCGAGCCGAAGGAGAGCGTGATCTGTCCATGACAGGGGTGTGATGACTAGATCCCCTATTCCCAGATCACTACTCCACTGTCCCGAGACGAAGATTAGATCCAGGGTGTGTCCGCCCTCGTGGGTAGGGCCTACAACTACTTGGGTCAGGTCCATGGCTGTCATGGAAGCCATGAACTCCCGAGCTAACCCAGAGGTTTCGCCTGCTGACGGCAGGTTAAAGTCCCCCATGACTAACAGTCTGGGGGTCTCCACCGCCGCCTCGGCTATCACCTCTAGGAGCTCGGGCAGGGCTGTTGTTGTATAGCGAGGAGCCAGGTATACAACTAACACACCCAACTGCCTCCCTAGGCCCCACTTCACAAGGAGGGACTCGCACCCGGTCGTCTGAGGGATCGTGGTCTCCTTTGGCTCAAGACCTTCCCTAACCATAATCGCCACCCCCCCACCCCTCCCTAGGGCCCTAGGCTGATGGAAGGCTCGGTATCCTGCTGTCTATGGAGATTCTCAATCATCCAAGTAAAAGAAAAACCAGAAAGTCCAGTTGCCTCTTGAAAAAGCACTTTTGATAGAAAGTGGCTAATTTATTTGGGGTTCTTACATTGTATGTTGTAGATGACTCGTGTTTTTGCTTTGTTTTGAAGGGCTTTAGTTTGTTTTGGCGGTTCAGTTTTGTGAAATATTTTGTGTAATCTGTCGGTTGTTTCTGATGCATTTGATGCATGATAGTGCTATTCTTTTCATAGCTTGAATGGATTGTGCTGTGGTGGGTTGAGGGGTCAAGCACTTTTTGATAAAGTTATGTGGGTATCAATTTTATTGAAAGATGTTTCCTGCTTTTTGTCATGCTCTGGATTGCTTGCACTGCATTTGTACCTGTCTCTGTTTTTTGTTCTCTGCTTTTTTTGTCCAACTCTTTTTGAGAACTCTACCAAAGTAGAAAAGTTGGATACAAATTAACTGGATAATAAAGCTGGACAGACAGCATTTCAGTACTTCTCAATATCCTTAACAGGAAAGCCAATATATGTCTATGTGAAGAAATCCAAAATTAAGATCAATGGGATCCTTTCTCAGGTGGACACAGAATTATGCACCCTATTTTTTTTAAAAAAAACACATCAGTACAGGAAATAGCTTTCCTGAGGGCACCCAAGTACTAACTAAACGTTTAAGTATCTCTGAGGAAATAGCACCACATTTAAGGATATGTGTGTATAGGTAATTTGCCAGACAAACTTGCCTCAGCATGGATACAGAGTTGTTGTAGCACAGTGAGTAGAATGCAGTATTGCAGGATAATTCTGTCAACTGTCAGCCGTTTGATTCTGACTGGCTTAAGGTTGATTTAGCCTTCCATCCTTCCAAGGTCGGTAAAACGAAGACCCATATTGTTGGGGGCAATATGCAACTCTGTAATCCACTTAGAGAGGGCTGTAAAGCAGGGGTGGGTTCTAGCAGGCACTACTGCTGGTTTGCTCATGGGTGCGTTGCACAGGCATGTGCAGTGTAATAAAAATTGTTCTGCACATGGGCAGAAGTGAAAACCAAGATGGTGCTTATGGCGTCACCCAGAGAACCAGTTCCAGCAACCCAGGCCACCAAACCACTACCAGTTTGGCTGAACCGGGCCGAACTGATAGGAACCCACCACTGCTGTAAAGCACTTTGAAGCAGTATATAAGAGTAAGTGTTATTGATGGTGCTACCGACTATTGGCCATTTTCAAAGGTAGGAATCCACAATGAAATACATATACTCTATCTGCATCCAGCCCACTGAAAAGGCAATCTCTTTCTGCCTTTACATGACAAAAATAATGTCTTTTTACTTTGCCAGTTTAAGAAACACACTCTGGTTCAGAATGTTTCCTTGTAATAAATATTTATACTCCAATAACCCACTGGGCACTGTGATAGAAATACTATTTTCTTTCTGGTCACCATCCTCAATGCCCAAAATTTATCTTGGCTAACAGAAATTCTTCCAGGAGAAATTGACCAGAGTTATACCACGTACCCCTCCTAGATCAAGTGACATAAAAATTGCTAAAACCATTCTTCTTTTTTTCTTTGTTTAAAGAACAAAGGTATAGAAGCAGGTCACCATAAGTAGATCCAGACCTAAGATCAGATCATCACCAAACCCAATGCAGAAGAATCAGTTGAAATCCAAAAAGGAATTAAACCAAACCATCCACAATGAATAAAAATCTCACAGACTTCAGTATCACTTTGTTAAATTTTGCTTTGGTGGGCATTCGTGTGGTTCTTTGTTTCGTTCAGCCTAAAGAATATCTTTCCACTTTAATTCCCGAGTCAGCATCTCAGAAAGAAGCTGCAATTGGAATCTTGTATTGTTGTATTTTTAAAAAAAAATAAAGTGTGTTGTACATGCTGTTTGGTCAAAGATGACAGTGTGTCCTAAAAAAAAAAAAGCATCACAAAATATGAATGAAGTTTAAGTTCCTCTTTTTCTCCATAAGCCCTTTTAAAGTACTGACATTGTGCTGGCTACCCACCCAATTGGACAGAATTCTCTACAAGTGTACATCTGTGTTTGCCAAAGCATCTTCAGTTTCTGTTTTTACTTACTTAATCTTTTTGGATGGAGATTGGTTTGGTCACAGTCTTCTCTTTCTGTCTCTCTGTTTCTCTCTGTCTCTCTGTCTGTCTCTGTCTCTCTCTCTCTCTCACACACACACAACCTTTAAAAGGCCATGTAGAGCCCCAGCTTTTCATAGCATTTCCTCACCATCCATCTCCATAAATTTCATTTTGGATGCAGTGAAATATCTACTCTAATCTTTTAAAAGGACATGGCAAATGATTATTCAGCCTGTCTGTTTTGTCTTATTCCTTTATATGGCTTCGAAAGTGACATTAATAAATGCATCAGTAGTCTGCCCTGGAACAAGAATTCACTTTCAGCATCACAGTCATGATCCAAGTGACAGTTCAGCTAAAAGGAGAGCAGGATTTTTTTCCCCCTTAAGGTTTCAGAGGCAAGCCTCTCCATTGTTCCAATCCACTGCAGCACGTTCTTATTGAATACTTGATATTTTTTTCCAAACTGAAATTCTTCTGGCAGATTTCAGTACTGGTGATTTAAGAGACAAAAAAGGACTTTGATCTTTATGTTGTGCTAGAAAGATTAAAGATAATACTTCAAAAATACAGTACTTTTTAATGTCAGTGTTATGACCATAAGCTTTCAACACCAACTGAGTTTTCCTTTCTTGGGCTCGCAAAGTAAAAAAAACAGAAACCCTCATATTCATCAAATTAAAATCCTTCAAACTTCCTGTGGTTATCCAGTCTCTTAACAAAATTTGTTGTTAAGTAATTCATACAGTAAATAAACCCTTTTTTAGGTTGACTAATTCAGACAGTTCTGTCATACCAATGCTATTCAGCTGGCTAGAATACCCTTGACTGAAAATCGGTACACTCCTTCTGTCTGGGATTTCTGTCCTCTTCCACGGAGTGTGCAGAGGGACTGGAGACTAAAACATATGAAGAACGGTTGCAGGAACTGGGTATGTCTAGTTTAATAAAAAGAAGGACTAGGGGAGACATGATAGCAGTGTTCCAATATCTCAGGGGTTGCCACAAAGAAGAGGGAGTCAAACTATTCTCCAAAGCACCTGAGGGCAGAACAAGAAGCAATGGGTGGAAACTAATCAAGGAGAGAAGCAACTTAGAACTGCGGAGAAATTTCCTGACAGTTAGAACAATTAACCAGTAGAAGAGAAATTGCCTCCAGAAGTTGTGAATGCCCCAACACTGGAAGTCTTTAAGAAGATGTTGGATAGCCATTTGTCTGAAATGGTATAGGGCTTCCTGCCTAGGCAGGGAGTTGGACTAGATGACCTCCAAGGTCCCTTCCAACTCTGCTATTGTATTATTATTGTATTATAAATTGTCATTAGGCCAATTGAAAATTTACAGAGTCGTTATAAACTTTAGAATTTTTGAGCAAAATTAAATGTAAAAGATGGTTAAAATTGTAGGGGAAAGAAGCAGGGGAAGGCAAGAGAAACACAACTGATATTCAGGCCATAAATGTACTAAGATATATTGGATAGATATTGTCAGAAGCTGTAGTTGGGAAAATTAAGGCGATTGAAAATGAAAAAAATGTGATGGTTAGGGATAACAAAACCTGTAAAGTCCTCGACTTGCAACTGTCCAAAAGTTCTGGACCTACGACTGCCCTAAATTCGTTGACCTATGATCTGTTAACCCGACAACAATCGGACAGTGTCTATTGCTTAAGAGGTGCCTGGCTGAAGCGGGAGTTTACTGTTTTTCTATTGGTTGCACTGCTTGACAGCTGTCAAGCAGAGCAGGGTGCTGAAGTTGTAATTCTAGCGTTGGTTTTACTGAATAAAGCATTGTTTTGAGGTTACCTCAGAGTGTCCTGGCCATCTGCTGTCCAGATTAAAATAAAAACCAATGAAATATTTCTTATTCCTAGAAATATATAGAACCTAAGTGCTAAAAATAGAATTGTATCTGTTGTCTCTCATCAAGGAAGAAAGCAATTCAAGTAGGGATAAACCAAAGTGCAAATAATTTACATTGTGTATCATCTAAAACCAAAGAAATCAAACAGACAACTAATGTAATAAAGAAACATACTGTAAATATAATATATATTTTAATATAAAGAAATCCATTTCTTTAGCATAAGACATTTCTTTAACATGAAGAAATTGAGCAATGCTCACTAACAGAAGGAATTTATACCTCTTCAGAGAACACACACAATCACAGTGAAGATGGCTTCAAATGCTCGCCATCCTGTATACAGACTCATTGTTAAATGGCTAAATTGCAACCCATCGTCAGTTTTCTAACTATAGTACACTTTACTTTGTTTCTTTCTCCCTGTGCCAGAGGTAGTATTCAGCAGGTTCTGACCAGTTCTGGAGAACCGGTAGCAGAAATTTTGAGTAGTTCGGGAAACCAGTAAATATCACCTCGGACTGGCCTCGCCCCTATCTATTCTCTGCCTCCGAGTCCCAGCTGATCGGGAGGAAATGGGGATTTTGCAGTATCCTTCCCCTGCCATGCCCACCAAACCACACCCACCAAGCCATGCCATGCCCACCAAGCCACACCCACAGAACTGCTAATAAAATTTTTGAATCCCACTACTGCTTTGTGCCTCTCTTCACCTCTCCTTTGCAGTTTTAAAACTACCTTGCCTAATAAAATATTCTTGGAAATGCAACTTTTCTTCTTTCAATTTCATATATTTCTATTAACCTAATGAAGTTATTGCTTCAATGACAAACAAATCACTCTCTCTTCAAAATGGTGATTCAGGGTTCATAGTTTTCAAATAATTCTGTGGCTTTTACTAGCAAAAGAAACAAATTTAATAAAACTTCCCCTTTATAAAATTACAGGAATTATAAAAGCCTAATTAGGAATCCTCCAATCTTCAAATAACAGCAGTAGACATTTGTTAATTAAACATCTTAACAATGGGGTATTTATTTATGTATTTATTAAAGTAATATGTCATCCACTTATTGCAGTATATCAGCTTTAAAATTATATTTGTACATGTTTTTCACTTTGTGATTATTATTATTTTATTCCAATAGGTCAGTTTTAATAAGATAGGCAACTCTGAAATGTATTGCTAATGTACAAAATTACTAATTGTTAGAAAACGTCCATACGCTCATTATTCCCAAGTGCTGTCAAATATATTGTAACTTCAGAATTGACTCTTGTCACTGAAGTCACCAAGTAGTAGCAGCTAGCTATTTTGGAATATAAAAACAGTGATTTTATTTTCCGATAAATGTTAAGATGCGCTAAATTGCCATTCATTAGTCAGAAAACAGCATTAAAATAATCTACTCTGAGAAAAAAAAATGTAGAGGAAGGAAAAGGCAGATAGAAAAGTTGTTAACTATCTTTGAACAATGCTCTGTGTCTCATTGCTAAGACAATATGTGTGCTATAGAACAGTGTTGGATAACCTTTTCGGCCAAAATGGGAGTGTGCACGTGTGTGTGTGTGTGTGTGTGTGTGTGTGTGTGTGTGTGCTGGAAACTGGAAGAGCAGCCACCCGGGAAGATGATCTTCTGGTTTCCAGCACATGCATGTGTGCCAGGCAGCTGATCTTCATGCATACATGTGTGCCAGAAACTGGAAGAACAGGTGGCCGGTGCGCATATGTATGCTAGAAACTGGATGATCATCTTCCTGGCATGCGCATGTGTACCGGGCGGCTGCTCTTCCAGTTTCTGGTGTGCCTGCGCATGTAAAGACCAGCTGGCCTGCGCACCTGAACCTGGAAGAGCAACGGGAAATGGCTCACATTCCCAGAGAGATGCCTCTGTGTGCCATTTTTGCCATAGGTTCTCTATAGAACCTATGGCAAATAGGTCCTTCTATAGGCTATAGAATAGAGATAAAAAATAATTTTAAGAAACCCTTGCCACTTAATTGATAGCATATTATCTTGACCCTTACAACATGCATGAAGTCTTAACATATAGGATACTGCATGCAATTAAATTTTAATAATAGAATCAGTTTAGTTGGGGTAGGAAAAAAAAGCACGCGAAAACTTATTAAAAAGTTTAATGGCGGAGGTAATAGTGTAGTACCATATAATTAACTTATATAATTCCTGTTGTTCTTTTTCCTTTTTTAAAATTAGTTATCTCCAGCCTGGAAATCCTCCCCATGTGTGGTCTTCAACACTTCAATTCTTACCAATAGCTCTCTTTTTGTGACCCTGTAGACCCTATTCAGAGTACAGTTGATGTGAATGGATGGAGCTGAGTCAGTGGTGGGTTCCTACCAGATCAGACCAGTTTGGCCAAACCGGTAGTTGTTTGGCAGCCAGCAGCGACCCAGGCCTGCCATGCCTCCGAACCAGTTCGCCGGGCGGTGCCATTGGTGCTGCCATCTTGTTTTTTAGTTCTGCGTATGCACAGAACAATTTTAATTGCACTGTGCATGTGTGCAAAGTGCACACATGAGCAAACCCACAGTAGTGCCTGCTGGAACCCAGCCCTGAACTGAGCATTTATTGGCTGGATGCCCTTCCTGATGCCACCCAGGGTTTGCAGCAGATATTTTTTTGTTTTTGCCCTAGGAGAGAGAAACTTCTGCTACTATCTAGGATTGAACTTTCAATCTTCTGAGTGGGAGGCGAGTGTCTTTACCACTAGGACATCACACCACTCTAAAATTCTTACCAGAAGCTAAATGTGGAGTTTTAGGAATTAAATCTAAAGTAGGAGGCCATGTTAAAGCCTCTTCTAAGCTCTAGGAATTGAGAGTAGGAAAAAAAAAGTAATCCAAAGATTGGAGTTGAATTGGTTCGAAAAAATACAGGTAGAAAAATGGACTATGAAAGTAAAGGGAATATGTAAAATAGATAGAAATAAAACTAAATTTGAAAGTTTAGTATCTCAAATTATTAAAGATGAAATTGGGTTAAAAGGACTCGTTAGTAAGATATATAAGATTATAAATTTTGATGGAAATCCACAAATGGTAATGAAAAGGAACTGGGAGGAAGACCTTAAGATTAAAATATTGGATTTGGATTGGAATGAGAACTGGAAGAGTCGAATCATGAGAACTTTGTCTATAAGGATTAAAGAGCATAATTTTAAGGTTGTTTGGAAATGGTATTGGACCCCATTAAGATTATCATTGATAGATAAAAAAATGAGCGATAAATGTTGGAGATGTAATATGGAAGTGGGAACTTATGAACATATGTGGTATAAATGTGTGAAAATTAAAAAGTTTTGGCAGCAATTAGAAAAAATGATGGGTGAAATGATGAAAAGAATAATAATATTGAGATCAGAAACTATATTGTTATTGATAATTAATGAACCTGAGTTAACAAAACAGGAGAAAGAATTGATTAGAATTATGATTATAATGGGTAGGATTGTAATAGCAAGATATTGGAAAATAGAGGTAAATATTAAAATAGAAGAATGGTTCTGTGAAATGTGGAAATTAGCCTTAAATGATAAAATGACGTGTGATATTAAATTCAGAGAGGGGGTCTATAAAAAAGACATTTTCTGGAAGACTTGGAACCCATTTGTGGACTATGCACTTGGAACTTTGGATGCCTCGACACCTGTACCCAGGGAACGCGGATTTTGGAGATCTTAAAGACAATTGAAGATATCCAAAGAACCAACTCTTCCTTTCGTTTTGTATAGCACCGGGTGGATTATTGATTATTGTTAAAAAAAAAAAAAGTAAATTTTATGTGTAGATGTATAATTTGTTGAAAATTATAATAAAAATAATAATTTTAAAAAAAAAAAGCCTCTTCTAAGTTATCTCTTTCTTTAAAATGTCTAAAGTGGACCAATAGTTGAAATATCACTATCCAATGCTATGATTATTAGAACAATTTTTTATTAATAATTGAGCAAAGGCAATATTTAGCAATTAAAAAAAAGAAGTTCCTGAATTTATACAGTGTTTATACAGTTGCTGCATTGATATGTATAAATTTATCTAATATCACATCTAAGATCAAACAAATAGGATTGTGGAAACAAGATTATTGCTATTTATTTTTTGCTTGTCCAGATTTTTGCAACTCATGTCACCTTTAATTTTGTCAGTTGGTGAAAGAAAATCGCTTTACAAAATGCTAATTGATGTATTCGTGCACATTCACAATTAGCTTCTAGGATATATATTTATGAATATTGTCATTATCCATAAATGAGTGTTTGCCATTGGAAGTCACAAATAACTATTTAGATTAATAAATGTCAATGTTTATGCTGCATGCAATAAAAGCAGAGTGTTTTTAGGAAGGAATGAAACTGCGGATTGATATTTGCATCTCAGTATTTTGTTAATAAAATGCAATGTGCAGGGAGGTGGTTGCTAGACTTACTATGGGAAAAAGAGAACCAGCATAAATCAATATTTTCATCACAGTTAACCAAAGAAAATCAGTTTGCACACATGTTAAACAATTTGTGTATCAGTGAACATGTTTCTGGATGTATTTTTCATTCTATCAATCTTCTTAATACATAGAAATAATTGAAGAAGTCTTTGAAAATGGGAAAAAAATGTCAATGCTTTCCCAAGAGCAATACATTTTAGGATCTGAGCAATCACTATATTGATTTAATCACCAAATTAATGGGATTTTGTTGAATGATGTTTAATTTAATTCCATTGATTTTAGCTATTCCACTCGGAATTGCAGTTCTATGGTCTCTAGGAGGTCATCCTGGTAACCCTATAGATGTTTGGATTGCTCCCACAACATTTGGAGAAAAACATCAAGCTGGGGAAAGGTACATAGGATATTACGCTTCCTATGATCTCCTACCCCTCAGAGAAGTCAGACTGTTGTACTCTCAAAAAGTAAAAGGCCAGAAACTGGCAAATAATTTTTGGTTAAGCTTATGCTTTGTGCATTGTGAAATCAATGATTCACTTGTGCTATGAATCAATGCTTCACTTCTTCTCCCAGACTGGAGAATGGACTGAAGATGGAATAAAGTTATTGCCTCCAATTGGTTTCAGTGGGAAGCTGTTCCTTGAAATATGACTAAAGGAGGACATATAGATATCTGTAATTTAGAAGCTCCAGCACTGGAGTTCTCTAACAAAGCTGATTAAATAGACCTACTCATGTGGATCTAATGCTTATATCAATGATTCATTGATTTGGCCTCTAGATATAAATGAACATCAAGATTACATTCATCTATATCACTCTACTGAAACAAAAAAACAAAATAAAAACCACGAAAATAAGCCACAATTAATTATTTCTACTTTTGATGTATTACCTTTTAAAAAGATGATCAAATTGGCTCAGATAATTCATAACCCTTGTTAAAAATTCACAGGTTTCCATACCTAGGATCATATATTACAAATCATTATTATTAGTGAGCCAAAGCTATAATAGGAACAAATATTTAGCCAGGCAAATGATCCAGGAACTGTATTTTGATGTGATTGCACAATCTGAAATGAAAGGGTTTTAGCCTGCATGCCTACTAAATTGTAATGTGTGCGCTGATGCTCAGCAACGATTAATAAATTGTGAAAGTACAGTAAATGTTCAGTAAAGAGATCATATTTATTTAATGAAATTATTATGGTTGGTCACACCGTCAACCAAATAGTTAGACTGGGTTTGGCATTTTTCTCCCTTCCCAAGCCCTTCCCAATGATCTGAGATAAGCAGATGTTGTTTGATGGTATTAAAGATATGTTGCAGGATGTAAGCAGTTCCAAGTAAAGCTGCCTTTTGTCACTGATAATGATTTTGTCAATGTCTATGATTTTCATGTAATTCCACCTTCGGATGACATCCAAGGTGTCTATTACTATTGATAATATCTTTGCATTCTTTTGCCACAGTCATTCCACTTCTATTTTTTATTTGTCTTTGTATTTTATGATTTTCAACAGTTCCTTCTGTTCTATTTTGTTGTCTCCAGGTAGTCCAATATCAACTATTCAGTCTTTTTTGTCTTTATTATCAACAGTTGTTAAATCTGGACTTCCGGTTGTACTTCTGGCACCTTCGGAAGCCTGATCTGCAAGCTCTGCGGTCAGCTCCAACCTCTCCCTGTCGGAGAGGTCCAAATTCAGACCATAACCACCCTGAAGGGGTGGTGAAGTAAAGGGAGATCAGCTGGCAGGTAGAGGAGAGCTGCATCTCCCTGAAGATGAGGAGCAGTGGTAGTTGCTATTTAGTTTCTATCTAGCACTCGGTGAACTATCTTGCAATTTCTTCTGCTATTCAAGCCTATCTTTATCAATAATGTGATTTATGCCTTGCATTATTTATAAATGTTCTTTTTTTAAAAAAAAAAGAACAACAACGTAAACAATGAGTACACAATATACCCCCAGCTTCATGAATACATGGGTTAAAAGGATCTTTAAATCTGTTAAAAGTTCCTTAAATCTGAATGGAATTTTATGCATGTGGCTTTCTACCTCTGTATGAAGCATATGTAAAAAAGACTGACTCACGTTTTGGGCCTTTTCTACATTTAACACTGTCTTAGTGAAATATTCATAAGCCTGTACTCAAAAAACCAATTAGAATTAAAGATGTACATGTGATGTTGAATTATATATTTAGAATGTGTCAGTTACTAAAGCATGAATAACATTGAATTCCTTGTGTACCGGCAGAAGCTAAAAAGATTGTTTTACTCTAGTAAAAGTTTTCCTCTAGTAGATCTTCGCACCATCACTGACCTACGCCTCTTCCGTCGGATGCTTAAAACACATTTTTTCCATCTGGCCGGCCTGGCATAGATTAAGGGTTTAATTTTAAAGTTAGCATTTTAATGATTTTAATTTTTTAGTACAGATTTTCTATTTTATTTTATATTATATGCATGTGTTGTGGTTTTTACCTTTTTCTGTGCACCGCCCTAAGTCCTACCACGGAGAATAGGGCGGTATATAAATTTGAAAAATAAATAAATATAAATAAATAAACATACATACATACATACATACATACATACATACATACATACATACATACATACATACATACATACATATATAATTGTTTTCACAACTTCCTGTTAGGGCCCCATTAAGGGAGGAGACATACTGTTTCCCTTTCTGCCTTTCGGCTCATCACCAGAGACCATCTAGACAGAGAACCATGAAATTACGTTGTGTAAAATTTTTTAGATATGTGTGTTAGTTTTATGAACAGATCAATAAATTTTAATTTGAGAGACCAAGATAGATCTATTTCGAGCTTATTAGCTCTCATCAATTGGCCACACCCCACTGGATGTCTCCTTCATTAATGGGGCCCTAACAGGAAGTTGTGAAAACAATTATCTATACTAAATACTCCTGTCTTAGCTGATGCAATGGGTAGAGCCTGGTTAGGCTGTAGTGCTAGGCTTCTGCCTTGGATGCATTGCAGCCTCGGTTCGAATCCCAGTGGGGTGTGGCCAACTGATGAGAGCTAATAAGCTCGAAATAGATCTATCCTGGTCTCTCTCTAATTTAATTTATTGATCAGCTCATAAAACTAACACACATATCTAAAATATTATACAACGTAATTCTTGGCTTGCTGTCTGGATGGTCTCTAGCAATGAGCCGATAGGCAGTAAGGGAAACAGTATGTCTCCTCCCTTAATTGGGGCCTAATAATAACAGGTTGTTGTGAAACAATTACATATATATGGAATTGTTATTGCAACGTTTCGGCAAGATCTCACTTGCCATCCTCAGGCTTCGTACCAAGTGAGTAGGCAAGTGAGTAGGCAAGTGAGTGGCAAGTGAGATCTTGCCGAAACATTGCAATAACAATTCCATGCTATATACACAGGAAAACACCCAAAGACCGCAATACCAGCATACCTACACCCGGGAAAATCTACGAAAGCATATATGTATGTATGTATGTATGTATGTATGTATGTATGTATGTATGTATGTATATATATATAGTGTAAATAAACTGTATATTATTTTTGACAGAATATTCATGAACCAGCAGAGACATGGTAAGAAGATCAGCCAATGAATAGGCATGGTAATAGGTCAGTAAATGGGGCTTGTTTGGAAAACAGAAACTTAAGTTTGGCTTAACTGCAGCTCTGAGTGCTGTGCTGAGAATAGAAACTGAAATTAGTTTGTCTGTATTAATCTCTGAACTGAAACCAATCTCTCTTCTGCCTGGATTTTGCCTGTAGCTACAACCACATTGAAGAATCCACTATTGGTATTGTATATTTACTTGTGTTATTATGTATATAAAAAAGTTAATGAATCTTGCTGAATCAGTTATCTGTGTGTGCTTTCTGGATGTGATTTCTGCAACAAACTCTGATAATTTTTGTGTGCATTTTACCTGCCCATATTTTAGTTATATTATGGTCTATTTCCCCCCCTAACATTATTATAGTTATTGTTTCATTCTTCTTTTTTGCTATTGATTAGAAAACAGTAACATTATTAAAATTATAAACAAAATTGTATACATTATGTAGATAATTTCCTTAATAAACTTTTCTTTTGCTTTATATTCTTGGCTGCAGTGATAATGTCTGTACCATTGTTTCATTACTAAGCTGAGCTATAAAGATTAGCTGTTGTTTATTATAAAATTTGCGACAGTTACAGCAGACTTTCCCATTAAGGCAGCATTTTCTATCTCTTTAAAACAATGTGGCAGAGAACACCATAATCCAAACCTCAGTTTTTAACAAGAAGAACATATATGTCACTGAGCTTTTCAGCTGGCAGCCTGAGCACTGTGCAACAGGCGAGTCTATGACAATTCACCACAGCCAATTCACTGCAGGACAAGAATTACACTAATATCAATGACATAGTAGAATAGAATCATTAAAGAAAGGATGCAAAAGGAAGGACAGAATGAAGTATGAATGGCAAAACTTAAAATAATTTTTAATTTGCTTTAAACAATTAAATAGAACTGTTAAATTGTCTCCCAACAAGCTGCCCCATGGTGAGGTTGCCCTGCAGTGAGTTGGATGTGTTGAGTTGGCCATGGCAAGTTGACTGCGTTGAGTTGGTCATAGTGATTTGGCCACAGTGAGTTGGCTGTGGCAACTCGTCCCATTCTTGCAACAGGGTGTCCCATTCTTACAACAGGGTGATTTTCTGTTACTTGAGCCAGCTTCTGCCCACCTATTTATTTTATTTTATTAAATTTGTATAACCGTGCCTCTCTCCCCAAGGGGGCACAGGAAATTAAAACAGGAAATATAAAACAGCAATAATAAATACAATTTAAAGCTAAAATCCAATTAAATACAAGATGCCCTGTGCTAAAATTCCCTAACACTATTTACCCATTTAAAATCCAATTAAAACAATTTAAACTTCAGTCTACACTTGATTGTGCGGATTAGGCCAAGCCTAGCAGTCTGAAAGCAGGAAAATGCAAATAGATAAATAAGTACTTTTTTGGTGGAAAGGAAACAGTATTCCATGCCCCTCAGTGCATAGTTATTGGTGGCCACACTGACCAAGGAAAATGTCTTCAGACAACACTGACTCTCTTAGCCAAGAAACAGAGATGAGCACTGCCCCCTAAAGGCAGACACTGCTAGACAGGGAAAATCTTTCCTTTGACTTTTAAAGTTACTTAAGCTTACTTACACACACAGAACATCGACTATATATTCTTATAATGATGATAAATTGTGAAGGGTTTGTTGACTTCATCCCAAAGTAAAATAAAAAAATACTTATCTGCTGTTTCTAGAAAATGTTGAGGAGAATAAATAAAACAATATTTGCATTGTCCTTTGGAAAAATAACGAATAGAAGGACACCAGAGCAATAGACATATACAATTGAATAAATTACCTACAAAACAAAGGATGTGCATTCTGTTTAGCATGTAATTTAGAAGCTAAAATGGGAAAAGCAGAAATGAAATTGTTCCAGGCTGTCTGGGGATTATAAAGAAAAGTATTGGTTGTCAATGTAACCTATGTCCTCTCTTTCACCTTCTTTCGTCCC
Source organism: Rhabdophis nuchalis (assembly GCA_039707465.1). NCBI lineage: Eukaryota > Metazoa > Chordata > Lepidosauria > Squamata > Natricidae > Rhabdophis > Rhabdophis nuchalis. The sequence goes on along the minus strand of CM077643.1, from coordinate 271,012,528 downwards.
TCCCTCCCTTTTTAAAAAGAGATCCAAGAAAAAGTACAGTATGTCTCTTATGAATTTTTTTTAAGACACTACAAATCAGGAGAAGATTAAATTGTAGAAAATTTAATATTATGTGCTATTGTGATAACTTTTCAAAGTCCTGCATGTAAAGTCATGTAAAAGATTTCATTTAGGCATTATGAATGCAGTCATTTAAATAAATCAAAACAGATAAAGTCAATCCAATTGGTCTTTTCCTAGCTATTGGAAGATAGTTAAATTTCTAAAAATATTCCAGAGAGAAGAGAAATCAAATAAAATGCCTGGCCACTTCATCATCCTACCCCCCCCCCCCCCCCTAGTACGTGTGTGAAAAACAATGAAGAGAGGACTCTCTGAAGAAAGATGTGTTTAATTTTACAATATATACACATGGATTTATGATATACCACTATACCTTAATTTGGTTGCCTCTTCTTTGCTGAAATAATAACAAAAATGCTATAGGAGTTTGGAGTGATTGAAGAACAAATGTGAAGAACAAATGTTGCTGTGAAAAGAAATCGTAACTTTGTCAAATGGAAGAACTGCCCTATGAATGAATATATATATTGCTGATGCAATAAGGGGAACCGGCTTGGCTGAAGTGCTAGGCTCCTGGCCTGGCATGCAACACAGCCCCGGTTCGAATCCCAGTAAAAGGGTATGGCCAGCTGACGAGAGCTAATAAGCTTGAAATAGATCTATCCTGGTCTCTCTCTAATTTAATTTATTGATCAGCTCATAAAACTAACACACACACACACACACATATATATTTGAATTTCAAACAACATGTACTGTAGGTGGAGGAGGAGATACAATATATTATAAATTAAAAGTAAAGACTATTGCAATAAAGCTTGACTTGGGGGATCTAAATGGATCTATATCCACATAGTTCTATGGCAACAATACAGAAAGCGTTCCATGCCTTTTTATAGGCTATTATATATTATAGGCCATGTTGCAAGGATGCCAGACCATCGCATCCCCAAACAGCTCCTCAGTGTTGAGGTGTCTCAAGGAAAGCGATTGCACGGGGGGGGGGGCACAAAGGAAGCAATACAAGGACATGCTGAAAGCCTCCTTCAAGTCCCTGGATTTTGATATCTCCTCCTGGGTAACCCTGGCACAAGATTAATTGACATGGCGTATATTGATCCTGTCAGACATTTGAAGACATAAGGACAACCATACCACAAGAGAAGCGTGCACTCCCCAAAGCCAGAGCTGTGATTGAAGAACAAATGTGAAGAACAAATGTTGCTGTGAAAAGAAATCGTAACTTTGTCAAATGGAAGAACTGCCCTATGAATGAATATATATATTGCTGATGCAATAAGGGGAACCGGCTTGGCTGAAGTGCTAGGCTTCTTGCCTTGCATGCAACATAGCCCCGGTTCGAATTCCAGTAAGGGGTATGGCCAGCTGATGAGAGCTAATAAGCTCGAAATAGATCTATCCTGGTCTCTCTCTAATTTAATTTATTGATCAGCTCATAAAACTAACACACACACACACACACACATATATATTATACATATACGTTAAGTTTTTAAGGGCTGATTAATAAATAAGAGACCAGGATAGATCTATTTCGAGCTTATTAGCTCTCATCAGCTGACCATACTACCTCCACGGGGCCGAACAGGAGTTGTAAAAATATTCTCTCATTATACATATACATATACATATACATATACATATATATATAGTGAATTGTCCTAAAAATGTGAGTCCCAGGTGTAGTTATAAAAGAAACAGACATGAGGATTTCCGGAACTTTGAAATATAAAATATATTTAAAAATATATTGCTCACTGAGCTTTTGTTAGCAACTGCTAACATCATCAGAGTGTAAAAGTCATAAAAGGATGCTTGCCTTTATACAATGTTAATCAATTTAGCCATTGCACGCGTGATAGGGAGGAACAGCCCAAGCTAGGTTTGATAGGGGAGAAAGGAATACAAACATTGATTAGCATGCCTGATGCAAAAAAACCAACAGGCTAATCACAGGTGAGAGGCAAGTGAATGGACCTATCATGCACGCAAAGGCTAAATTGATTAACATTGTATAAAGGCAAGTATCCTTTTATGGCTTTTACACTCTGACGATGTTAGCAGTTGCTAACGAAAGCTCAGTGAGCAATATATTTTTAAATATATTTTATATTTTAAAGTTCCGGAGATCCTCATGTCTGTTTCTTTTATTGTTTCCACAACACCATGTTAGGCCCCAATTAAGGGAGGAAGCATACTGTTTCCTTTTCTGCCTTTCAGCTCATCGCCAGAGACCATCTAGACAGAAAGCCATGAATTCCGTTGTGTAATTTTTTTATATGTGTGTTACGTTTTTGATCTGAATCAATAAATGTGGAAACAATTATATATAACTATCCTCCTGTCTCAGTTGACAAGAACAGAACCTAGCTGGCTTAATGGCAAGGCTCTCGCCTGGCATGTAATACAGCCCTGGTTCGAATCCCAGTAAGGGTATGGCTAGCTGATGAGAGCTAATAAGCTCGAAATAGATCTATCCTAGTCTCCCTGACTTATTTATTGATTCAGCTCAAAAACGTAACACATATATAAAATAATTACACAACGGAATTCATGGCTTTCTGTCTAGATGGTCTCTGGCGATGAGCCGAAAGGCAGAAAAGGAAACAGTATGCTTTCTCCCTTAATTGGGGCCTAACAGGGTGTTGTGGAAATATATATATTATATATATTAAACACCCAGAAAGATTATAGCAAGCCTACTCTTAACGATAACAGAATAAAGAATTAGAGTCCCCTTTTGCATTACTAATAGTGAAGCCTAATTTGGAGGAATAGTAAACTGTCATTTGTGATATTGGATATAAGAAATATTGTGGCATTATTGAAATCAGTCCTATTTATTCAACCGTGCTTTTGAATCTGGGCAAGGAGGAAACCAAGTGTGTAGTGATTTGAGTAATTCAGGAGGGTGGAAAACCAAGCAGAAGGTTTGCACTAATTGGAACCTAATGAATCTGCCAACTTAACATATGAATTCAGAGAAAGGGGCAAATTCATTCAAAGGTTTAATAGGAATGGAATTTAATAAAGTTCTGATATAGATGCATAGTATATATCTATGATTGAAACCCTGGACATACTCAGAGTTGCTCCATCTGTAGATCAATATTGCAACGCCAAAAAAAAAATGCAGAACACAGCAATCAAATTAATAAATGGAAACAAATTCTAACAAAGAGAAAAGCTATGTATGATCAGCACCCAAAGGGGATACTTTAATGGTTTACATAATTCTAACAAATAGAAAGACAATGAATGATCAGGATCCACAGGAGATACATTAATGGTGCATACCATTATTCATTACCATTATACATTACAATTACGATTAATGGCTTATATAATTTTTGTAAAGTGTGCAGCAGTTAGATTTGAAACAATTGGTTCCTCTCGCTGCAAAATAGGAGAGTATATTATATTATGTATTCATGTAAAACTGTGGAACAACTCATAGATGACAGTATCATCCAGTTTAAAGTAAAACATTATATGCTGCCAGAAATATGTTGAATAACCAATATGAATCAACTTCGATAAGCAACGTTCTTTATTAGCAACTTTGATTTACAGATTTTCAGAACAAGTTTTGAAACTTTAGGGAAAAAAAATCCTGGACAGCAATCTTTATAGCAAACAACTCCATAAATATTGACTTTTTACTGTACATGGGGCTAAATGAAGCTGCTCGGGTAGGACAAAACACAGGGTTGAGTTATACCTATAATAATATCTGTCTATTTATTCTAAATTTATGATTGCAGTGCTTTTGTTTTGCAGCTCTCAGCTTTTTGTATGTTATCTTTTGTGCATTGCAAATCTTCCGTGATTGAGCAAAACATCATATTGAGAGTTATTTGAGAGAGGTTTCATTAAATAGTCCTGTCATCTTCTTATTTTGTACATTTAAGAACCATTTGCGTTTCACCAACTGCCACTACTAATTTTCATTAAGGACTATCTAGTTAGTTATAATAAAAAGAAATGAAAGCAAATCATTTTAATGGAGCTGTAATAAAATTACAGTAAACTCCAATATGTCAAGGGAAGTTGCTTAAAGTCTGATTAGTCCAGATAGGATGATTTTAAGGAGCTATTATGACTGCCATATTCATGGATGCATATGCATGTTTGGGTCTGTGCATCTAGTCATGTATTCGGAATGGGGTTTTGCCTACATTGTACCATACATGCTTAGAGTTTTCAGCCTTTTACAAGTAGTCAGAGGTGCAGTTTTGTTAAAATTTGGGCTTACACCTACCATTATAAGTTTAGTGTATGTTTGTAAAGGGAAGTATCCTATAGAGCTTTGGTGTGTATGAATAAGGACCAAATATTTGTATAAAGGTAAAAGGTAAAGGTTCCCTTCGCACATATGTGCTAGTCGTTCCCAACTCTAGGGGGAGGTGCTCATTTCCATTTCAAAGCCAAAGAGTCAGCGCTGTCCGAAGATGTTTCCGTGGTCATGTAGCCGGCATGATTAAATGCCAAAGGTGCACAGAACACTGTTATCTTCCCATCAAAGGTGGTCCCTATTTTTCTACTTGCATTTTTACATGCTTTCGAACTGTTAGTTTGGCAGAAGCTGGGACAAGTAATGGGAGCTCACCCCATTACGCAGTGCTAGGGATTTGAACCACCGAACTGCCGACCACTTAGCTATTGAGCCACCGTATCCCTAATATTTGTATACAACTAAGTTAATTTTGATTGTTATATATTATATATGCCTTTATTGAAGAGAATTTCCAATATGCAGTATTCTTACTTTATTTAAAAATTACAACTTTATTCATTTTAATGTAGCTTCCCATATTGAGAAACATGTATCAGAATAATGAAGAAGAATAAAAACAAGTTAATCTATTTTAATTTGCTTAGCACCTGAGGACTCTCAGCATCTGAGGACTTTCAACAGTTTACCCTAAAACAAATAAGTAATAAGTAATAATATTTGTTTGAAGGTACATAGGTTAGATCAGGGGTGGGCAAACTTTGCAACTTTAAGTCTGAAGGACTTCAGCTCCCAGAATTCTGAGCAAAGCTGGCTGGAGATGTCTGGGAGCTGAAGTCCTTCAGACTTAAAGTTGCAAAGTTTGCCCACCCCTGGGTTAGATGTTAATCCTACTGGTGGGGATGAGAGTGGACCAATGAAACTCATTTTAATATTCATTTGTCCAGAACATTGCAGAGAAGGTCTGAAAAAAAGAGAGATTATCCTGCATTTTTTCAGAGAGATCACCCAAATTGCTCCACAAGCCAAACTCCAAGCCAATCTTTTGAGATATTCTCCAAATAAACACAAGAAATTAACAGGTTTTGGGGATCTGTTTTAAAAGGCATGTCTTTGCCAAGCGTGATCTCCCAAAATCTATCTTTAAAAGGATGTATGTGCATAACAGTATTTGAATAAAGCCAACAAAAAGTTCAATATATGTAATAAAATCACAGAATGTGAAAAGAATCTGAGTTTTAATAAAGGTAATGCATTTGGAGAAATAATTTTGAGGCAGAGCCTTATGCTTATAACATAATAATAAGATTTTTCTATCCCAAATTACAAAGGAAAACTGGAACCGTTATTACGAAAGCAAGAATGTTGGTGTAAGCAATACTCACCTGAGATATAATTAAGACAGACGTCAATATTTTTTTCTAGTTTTCTAATTCTGTAATAATTGACTCTGTGGTTTCCAGGGTGAATGATCCAAAGCATTTATCTCTTAGAAACCATCTTTTCTATCTGCATATTTCTTTAATGGACTTAAATTTGACATTGCTAAATTTGGAGAAAAGCAGCATTCCATAGTCAATTGCATTGTACTCTTCAGAGGTGTAAAACATTTATACTAAAATTCTACTTCTAAAATGCAAGTCAATGAAACTTCATTATCTCTACCCAAAGTTATTAAATGCAGAGAATTCAAGCTTGCTACCCTGCATGGATATATTGGATGAAATTCCAGAAAAAAGTCAGTAAGATTTACTTTTGCATTCCTGTGCTGACAAAACGAATTTCCCATTACTGCAGAAAACATTGTTTATTCTTTACAAGGTAAATAAATGTTCCTTTGCAACCGCTTTATTTTTATTAGTAGACACAAGCCAAATTTAACACTCTTTGATGATTTATGGTGACTTAAGAATATAACCTAATTTTCTCTTAGATGAAATCACTGAATTTGTATTCTTGTCCAGGCTTGTAAAATAATTCAATGATAATAGTTATGTTTTCTTGTTATTTTCTATTTTTCTATTTTAATATTAACACATCAGCAAAAGGAAATTAATTCTTCAAGGTCACTGTCTCTTACTGTTGAATTACTGCCTTCCACCTAAACACTAAATCATTTGTTTTTATTTTGGGTCACTTATCATAGATTTGGAGCAGTTTAAGTAGATAAAACATAAGCTAATGTCGTAGAAGTCATATAGCTTATGTCCCTAAGTAAGAGACAGAGTGAGTCAAAGACAAGAGATTAATGCAAAATAATAAAAGACAGATATTCTAATGTATGTTAAAAAGAAACTTCAGGAAGTTCTGGAGCTGTTTGTTTGATTTAAGCTTGTTTCACTTTTAAAAAAAGTTATGATATAGCTGAGAGAATATAAAACTTGACTGATCATGAGAGCTGACTAGCTGTTCTAAACTGCTTTTCCACTAAAGATTCTGGATTGGTCAATTCACATCCATTATAATGGATGAGTTTGGCACATCAGATAATGGCTTGGCTATATGTTTTGGCTAGGAGTTTGTAAACCCAGTAAGATCTGGTTTGAATTTGAGTGTTAGGATTCAAAACTGAAAACATCCTGAACTAATCCAAGAGCAGATAAAAATTTGACAAAGCACTATCTCCTTCTACTTTTTCCTTCTCTGTTCTCTTCTTCCCATTCAGCAGGAAATCTAAGATATGGGTTTCCTAGATTTCACTACAGTCCATTTTTAAAAATATGTTCCATGCTGTGCGACAGTTGTGCCTGTTCCTAAATTGAGACGCCTTACTCATCATCACTCATATCCCAGAGACCTCCAGACTGGACTATTAAAATGTGTTCTATATAGAGCTGTCTTGGAAGAGCATTTGAAAGCTTCAGCTGGTGCAAAATGTTGCAGGATGGACAATGACCAGTTCATGTTTCTTGGTACAAATGGCACTACTGCTATACAGTTGCATTGGCTACTGGTATACTTCTGGGTCCAGGATTCAAGATACTGGTAGTCATCTTTAAAGCTCTTCATGACTCAAGACAAAATTATTTACAGGGCAATCTCTCCTTAGTTGTTTCTATCTGCCCCATTCAGTCTAACAGGAGAAGCACGCACTATGTCCTGTTTGATAAAAGGTGTCAGCTGGCAGGATCCAGAAAGAGAGCTTTTCCTGTTGGCTCTGGAATAATCAAGAGATTAGATTTGACCCACCCTTTCAGACTTCTAAATGCGTGAATCTGGGCACTGGCTGTAGGACACAGTCCATTTCTTGGTTAAGTTGGATGTTTGATTGTGACTTTATATTTTTTTAGTCACTAAGGTGTGTGTGTATGTGTATAATTGTAAAGGGTGACCAAATCAATCTTCTAAAACAATAAAAACATAATTAAATAGGTTGAGAAATAGCTTAAATGGCAAATCAATAATTATGCTAACAGGCAATCACTTGCTGCAGTTTGAAAGCTGGCTTAATTCTTATTACAGAGAGCCCATTTGCCCAACTTGCCCCACTACAATTAAGAGAGCAGTTGGTAAGTGAGAAAGGAAACATGACTGATGAATCTACTAATATGTGTCCTTAACTAGTTCCACATTAAAGTAGTAAGGACCAGATTCCTCGCAAAACCCTGTTACTGAGGTAGATTAGATATTGGCTATCAGAGCTGCTCAAATTATGCTGGCATATTTTTCTGCCAAATCAGACACTGGAGAAAAGTCTTTTAATTCATCCGTCTTGCTGTGCCTATTATAAATGTTGTCACTTGTTATCTTGCTATTGACTGATCAGCTGTTGGTTAATGGGTCTGGGAACAAATTTTACATACATTTGTAATTAGTTTCAGCAGATTTTTGTGCCTGCCTTTCTTGTAGCAAGACAAATGTTTTAATTTAGTCATTTTAATTGGTTATGAAAGTTTGCTTTTAAATGGTAAAATTTTTAAACACAACACAATAACCCTATTCTTCTCCTTTGGTAGTTTTCAAAAAAATATACAACGTAATTATATTCTATTCAAACTACCCAGTAAATCTCTATGGTTATTGGTTCTGACTATCCTTGTCCCCCAACTCTATGTTAGTGCTACAAAGAAAAAAAAGAAGTGTAAAGAGGAAAACAGATTCTAAAGAAAATACTAGCCAGATATTTGCTCTTCTCCAGTAACAACAGTATAGATATTCAATGCAATATTCATGTGCAAATAGTCAGGATCAGCATCTGTTTGCTTTCAATAACTGCCCAAGAAATCCAGAGATGATGAGCAAAGGTGCTTGTCAGTTAACCTGAAAGAAGACACATTGGAAATATGATGAAATAGACAAAAGGACATTGAAACATTCTTTAAGTCTTGGGAAACCAGATCAAACCTGGAAGTGACTCAAAGAAGTGCCTCCTTGATTCACTGGAGTATAAGAAGAAGGGGAGGTGCAGCCCAATAAGACTTGCAAGATTCTGTTATTATAGCCAATCTCAATAAAGTATCGTTCTAATTTTTTCTGTGGAGCTGATTTCTTGCTCTGAAATCAATTTACCTTGTCAATGCCTGAACACAAATATAAAACTTGTAGTCAGATGCCTGCCCTAAAAAAATTGTAAATCCATAAAGAAGAGCAATACAATAATCTATATCATAAACATCCCACAGTGAGATTGGTGGCTAACATAAGGAAGGAAGGAAGGAAAGAAGGAGAGAGAGAGAGAGAGAGAGAAAGAAAGAAAGAAAGAAAGAAAGAAAGAAAGAAAGAAAGAAAGAAAGAAAGAAAGAAAGAAAGAAAGAAAGAAAGAAAAAGAAAGACATAAAACAAAAGGCAAAGGACATCCGGGATGAGTTTTCTGAAAAAACTGTTGGCACATATACTATGGTTTTTCATAATCAAGGGGAAATTTCTCAGCTATCAGAGACCTAGTATTATCAGTTAAGGCAGGGGTCTGCAAAGTTGGCTCTTTTAAGATGGGTGGACTTCAACTCCCAGAATTCCCCAGCCAGCTATGCTGGCTGGGGAATTCTGGGAGTTGAAGTCCACCCGTCTTAAAAGAGCCAACTTTGCAGACACTGAGTTAAGGTGCTGAGCTAGGAATGGGGAAACCCATGCCTAATCCTTTCTTTGATTTGGACATTGGCTGGTTAACCTTGGACAAGTCATTCCATCTCAGTTCTACTCAGCATCAAGATACCAGCGGGTTGAAAAACAACAAAAATCCTTGTTGTTGTGCATTGATAGCTTTTTTTGTAAGAAGTAGATAAACACAGCTTGAAACCAAACAGCATCTGCAACTGAAATGGTCAAATGCTAAGTCCTAAGAAGAAGGCAAAGGCAAAGTGTTTCTGAAAAACTTTGCTGTAGGGACTTGTGCAGGCATTGTCTGATAATCAGACATGATTGAATGGAAAGAAAAAATAACCAATTACTTGCTGGTGGAGAGGCCATAGGGACAGTTCTGTTGGGCTGCACACCATGGCTGATCAATAGCACTACCCAACAATGCAGTTGATTGAAAGAGCAACACTTTCTCTTTCCCCGACTTTGTTGAAAACATCAGTTAAATAGTTTCACTGGCTGGGGTTTTCTCTATCTTCTTTTTAGCAGACCTTTGACCTGTACTGTGACTCACTTCCTTTGTTCGACCGCCACCTGCAATTTAATCAACATGTAGCCCATTAACTCTCTTCCTTGTCATCCTCCAATCTGAGTTTCAGGCAGATCAAAAGCTTGGCTGGAGGGCAGGATGATGAAATCATCACTTTGGCCAAATAGCAGCAAGCAATATTTACTGGCTCAGTTTGAGTTCCCGGTAAGCACTGTTGACAACATTGTTTCCAGAATCTCATTAAACCGAAGCCCCCAAAGAGCTGAACAATGAAGAAAACCTCCAGAGTCCATTATGGGCCAGTAATGTCATTTTGTCATGAATTTACTGGCTTGAACACACCTTAGAAACATATGTTAGAGTTGGTGTCTGATGCACAATCAATTAGGCTTCATGTTTTGAAAGCAATCAGCTATTCCCACATCTCTCTCTTTCTTGCTCCTGGTTTTTTCAGGAAGAAGTTGTGTCAAGGCCAGAAGGTTTGAAAGACATATTTCAAAATCAGCCCTGGCATCAATTGTTTTTGATTAACTCAAATCTGCCTAGGGTTCTTATTGACCACTAGCACTTCCTGCTTGTGAGTTTAGTCTCTGAAAAAGGAGTATTTGTCCAGAGTACAAATTAATTCAGAAATCCAGCTGAACACAAGTATAAACACTGACCTAGCTACTATTCTGGACTCCTGGGTGGGTGTTTTAAATATTTAAGTAATCATTGCTGTTTAATTGGGAACAATAATTTAGGGTCATAGCCCAAAGGGAAGGAACCGTGGTAATGCTGGAGCATTTGTTTTTAAAGTAGGAGAGATATTATCCCATGGCTGGCTTACTGTTCAGTACAGATAGAGAACCTATGTTTTTCCAAATGTGATGGACCAGCTCTGTTAGCATTTTAAGTAAGACTGTTGGAAAAAGTATTGAGAAATATCTAAAGGGTCTCGTGTTTCCATTACACTTTATAGTTTACCAAAAGAAGCTTTTGCAAGAGATCAGGGATGTAAATGTTGGTCTATTGGCTTAGGACCTGGGTACCTACAAGATCACCTTCTGCCACCGAGAGCCTCCCACCGGCCTGTACACTCCCATAGAGAGGGTCTCCTCATGGTGCCGTCGGCTAGACAATGTCGACTGGCGACACCCAGGGGGAGAGCCTTCTCCGTGGGAGCACCTGCCCTCTGGAACGAATTGCTCCCAGAATTAAGAACTATCCCTGACTTACGCACTTTCTGCCGCAGTCTCAAAACCTTTCTCTTTCAACAAGCCGGGCTGGCATAAAACAGGATTTAAAAATTTTAAATCTAAATTTTTAAATTTAAATTTTTATTATTTTAATTAGGGTTAGTTTGGGTTTTTTTTCCACATTTCGGCCAATATTTTAATGATGTCTTTTAATTATGCCTTTTAAAAGCTTTTTAAAAAACTTTTATATATTTGTTTTTATTTTGGCTGTACACCGCCCTGAGTCCTTCGGGAGTAGAGCGGTATAAAAAACCAATAAACCTAAACCTAAACCTTTTGTGTTCCCAAATATTTTAAACTACTAGTAATGCTTTTGGAATGTAAATCTCATGACATTGTGTGGACCATTACATCTAAAAGTATTGCACTGAAAGAGTTAACACAAGTATAGAAATGATTTTCGTCCATCGTGTTCGAAGAGGACCTTGACATCTGACAGGTTGTGGGCTCTCCATGATGTGTCCGCAGGAGGTGGCTGATAAGGCCTATATGGGCAGAAAATATTCTGCCTAATCTAACAGTATTGCACCGAAAGAGCTAACACAAGTATAGAAAGGAACATAGTACAAAGGGAATTGAAGCAATTATGTTTTGTGCAGTATTAACTCACCTCTTTTTGTTTTTCCTTCATGTCTTACAACTTATCCTTGATTTATTTTTGTGCTGCCTGACAAGATCTTTTATTTATTTATTTATTTATTTATTTATTTATTTATTTATTTATTTATTTATTTATTTGTTTGTTTGTTTGTTTGTTTGTTTGTTTCAATTTATAAACCACACCCTCTCCTCGAAGGGACTCGGGGCGGTGCACAGGAAGTTAAAAAACATATATACATAACAAATATAAATATTTAAAACCAAATTAAATAGTTATCACCCTGTGCTAAAAACATTAAAAACTTAAAACTATATCCCTTAAAATCCCGATTTAAAACAATTTAGACTTCAGACTGCAGGCTAGGTGCTGTAGACTTAGGCCAGGCCAGCCTGATGAAAAAAATAGGTCTTTAACTTTTGGCAGAAGGAGCGGAGGTCTGTGGTAGTTCTAAGTTCGGGGGGTAGGTTGTTCCAGAGGGTTGGGCCCACCACAGAGAAGGCCCTTCCCCTGGGCGTCGCCTGCTGGCATTGCCTAGTGGATTGCACCCGAAGAAGTCCCTCTCTATGGGAGTGAATCCGCTGAAGGGATGTATGGGGTAGGATACGATCCTGCAGATAGCTAGGTCCCGTGCCATGGAGCACTTTAAAGATGGTGATCAGCACCTTGAAGCACATCCGAAAGGCCGCAGGCAGCCAGTGCAGCTTGCGCAGGAGCGGTGTTAAGTGGGAATACCTAGAGGTTCCCAAAATTGCCCGCGCGGCCGCATTCTGGACTAGCTGTAGTCTTTGGGTGCACCTCAAGGGAAGCCCCATGTAGAGAGCGTTACAGTAGTCTAGACAGGATGTCACAAGCGCATGAGTGACTGTGCGAAGGGCATCCCGGTCCAATAGGGGACGCAACTGGCGTACCAGGCGAACCTGGTAGAATGCCCCCCTGGCCACGGCCGTCACGTGATCTTCCATAGACAGCCGGGTATCCAGGAGGACGCCCAAGTTGTGTGCCCCATCCACGGGGGCTAGATGTTCACCCCCTATGGCCAGTGATGGAGTCAACTGGTTGTACCGGGACGCCGGAAACCACAGCCACTCGGTCTTGGATGGGTTGAGTCTGAGTCTGTTCCTTCCCATCCAGACCTGCACAGCTTCCAGACACCGGGACATCACTTCGACGGCATCGTTGGGGTGGTTTGGGGTAGATATGTACAGCTGTGTATCGTCAGCGTACAGATGGTATTCTACCCCAAAACCACGGATGATCTCGCCCAGCGGCTTCATGTAAGGGGTTTCGAGGTTGACCTCTGCCCTCCTGCCAACATAAATTGCGATCGACCGGACAGGTAGGAGGAGAACCACCATAAAACAGTGCCCCCAACCCCTCCAGTCGATGCAATAGGATACCATGGTTGATGGTATCAAAAGCCGCCGAGAGATCTAATAGGACCAGGATGGAGGAGCAACCCCCATCTCTGACCCTCCAGAGATCATCCACCAACGCGACCAATGCCGTCTCAGTGCTGTGTCCGGGCCGGAAGCAGGACTGGCGCAGGTCCAGATAATCAATCTCCTCCAGGTGACGGGGAAACTGTTGTGCCACCACACTCTCTACAACCTTCGCCAAAAAGTGAAGGTTGGAGACCGGACGATAATTTACTAACAATGCTGGGTCCAGGGAAGGCTTCTTGAGGGGAGGTCTCACTACCGCCTCTTTCAAAATGGTAGGCAAGAACCCCCCACTCAAGGAAGCATTCACTACTTCTTGGAGCCAGCCTTGTGTGACTTCCCAGGATGCCAGTACAAGCCAGGAGGGACACGGGTCCAATAAACATGTGGTGGCTCTCAGTCGCCTACGTAACCTGTCCATATCTTCGGAAGTAATAAAGTCAAACTCCTCCCACAATACTGTCTCAATACCTGCCTCCGACAATCCCTCCAGACCACTTTCGGTGGAGGCCAACTCGCTCCGAATCTGAGCGATTTTATCCTGCAGATACTCTCCAAATTCCTCTGCTCTGCCCTGCTTATTTTTTTGCTTATTTTTTTTTGGTGGGTTTCTGGCAATCCTCTGTCCACTATTAGCTGCTAGGGAAAGCACCTATTTTCTACATATTCTATCATTATTTCTTTTTCAGTTGTTACTACTGTTATATTACCATATGGGAACCTCATATCCCCAGTGAGATTGCCATTTGAAGAATGTAAGTCTCATCTGAATCCAGCATCTTGTTTCTCACAGTGGCCAACTAGATTTTTTTGGGGGGGGGGGGGTTGCTTGTATTGATTTTCTTCTTACTGGTGTTTGGAGGCATGTTGCACCCATCCCAAATAAAACATTAAATCTTTTAGGACTAATAGCTATTGATAGATCTTTCTTCCATGAATTTCTCTAGTCCTCTTTTAACACCAAGTTAATGGATGTTGCTATGTCTTGTGGTAATGAATTCCATAGGGTTTTTTTTATGTACTGCATGAAGAAGAGGTTTTTTTTAACTGTTCTAAATCACTCTTCAGTGAGTTTCATTGAACAAGCCTGTTCCTACAGATTGGAGGGGGGAAAAAACACCATCTCTGCTTTTCCCACACCGTGCATGATTTGCTACCCCTTGGTTATGTCTCCTTCAGCAACTTTTCTTCTAAGCTAGTTCAAAATGTGATAGCTTTTTCTTGTAAATCATATATTTGAGCCTCTGATCATTTTGATTACCATCCTCTGTGCTTCCCCCACCCCCCAACTTTATTATAGTCCTTTTCAACTATTTTGAGCAGAAATGTACATGACTTTTCAAATGGGGTAGACTCTATATTTCTTTATGGGCTTTACAAATATTGGCAGTTTAATTGTTAAAGCCATTCCTAATATTCTCTAACATAGATCTTCCCTTTTTCATAGTTGCCCCACTCTAAGTCAACTTCTTCATTGAATTCCTCTCTTTGCTCCCAGCACAAACTCCATCACTGTACATATTGTTATTTTATGGATTTTTGCCCCAATGTGCATTTCTTTATTTAAGCTGTATTTGGGAGTTGCCTGATCATTCACCCAGCCTGAGGAACTTCTTTCGCAGCTGTTCAGAATCACTTTATTTTTTAAATTCTGAAGTGTTTGCTATTATTTGCAAACCTAGTTAGTTTGCTGCTTCTCCCCTCTCCTACTAACTCTTCAAAACATGAATACTTATAAAGGAGAATATTTGTGGCTCAGGATTGACATCAGACATTTCATTACCCTAACTAGGTAACATCAACAGTGCAAGAAAACAAGCAACCTCAAAGAGCACCAAAGACCCCACACTTGGATACCTGTTTCTTATCACTTAACATTCACTTAACAACTGTGGCAAGAAAGGATGTAAAATGGGGCAAAACTCACTTAACAAATGTTTTACTTAACAATAGAAATTTTTGGTTCATTTGCGTCTGTAAGTCAAGGATTACCTGTAAAGTTTTCATTTGGAAATGACTATGCCACAACTGACCGCTCTAAACCCGTGATGGTGAACCAATGGCACAGAAACAGGCATGGCTGCATAAAGAACTCTCTGACAAATTGAAAGACAAAAAAGATAAGTATAAAAAGTGGAAAGAGGGGGATATAACTAAGGCAGAATATCAGCAAATAGCCCGAGCCTGTAAAGATGAAGTGAGGAAAGCTGAGGCTCACAATGAAGAAAGGCTTGCCACAAAAGTAAAAAATAACAAAAAAAGTTTTTCCCAACATGTTAAAAACAAGAAAAAAGTTAAAGAAACAATTGGTCCATTGCTGGGAGAAAATGGCAAGAAGGTGATAAGCAACAGGGAGAACGAGAACTATTCAACTAATTTTTTGCATCTGTCTTTACACAAAGTGATAAAACAGGCCAATCTATCAAAAACAGCAGCACAAAAATCAGATTAGAAACACAAATTGAAATAGGGAAGAAAATAGCAAGTGAGCACCTGTCCACCGTAGACGAGTTCAAATCACCAGGACCAGATGGATTACACCCCAGGGTTCTGAAGGAACTGGCAGATGAGATCTCAGAACCACTGAACTATATCTTTCAGAGATCCTGGAACACTGGGGAACTACCAGAAGACTGGAAAAGAGCTGATGTGGTTCCCATCTTCAAAAAAGGAAAAAAGATAGATCCAGGAAACTACAGACCCATCAGCCTGACCTCAATACCAGGAAAGATTCTGGAAAAAATAATCAAGCAGAGAATTACTGAACACCTAGAAGCAAACAAAATAATAGCCAAAAGCCAACATGGTTTTGTCAAAAACAGACTAATCTTATTGCATTTTTTGATAATGTGACAAAATTAGTCGACCAGAGGAATGCCATTGATATAGTTTACTTAGACTTCAGTAAGGCATTTGACAAGGTAGACCATAACCTACTACGAGATAAAGTAGAACAATGTGGGTTAGACAGCATCACCACCAGATACAAATCCATCTGGTGGTGATGCTGTCTAACCCACATTCTTCTGGCTGACCAACTGCACTCAACGTGTAGTCCTCAATGGAATTGCATCTGCATGGAAGGAAGTATGCAGTGGAGTCCCCCAAGGCTCTGTTTTAGGACCAGTACTCTTCAACATGTTCATCAATGATTCGGACGAGGGAATAAATGGGGAACTCATCAAATTTGCAGACGACACCAAGCTGGCAGGAATAGCCAACACTCCAGAAGATAGGCTTAAGATACAGAGGGATCTTGACAAACTTGAACATTGGGCACTATCTAATAAAAAGAAATTCAATGGCGAAAAGAGTAAGGTTCTACATTTAGGCAACAAAAATGAAATGCACAGATACAGTATAGGTGGTACCTTGCTCAATAGCAGTAACTGTGAAAGGGATCATGGAGTCCTAGTAGACAACCATTTAAATATGAGACAGCAGTGTGCAACAGCTGCCAAAAAAGCCAACACAGTTCTAGGCTGCATAAACAGAAGGATAGAATCAAGATCACGTGAAGTGTTAATACCACTTTATAATGCCTTGGTAGGGCCACACTTGGAATACTGCATTCAGTTTTGGTCACCACAATGTAGAAAATATGTGGAGACTCTAGAAAGAGTGAAGAAAAGAGCAACCAAGATGATTAGGGGACTGGAGACTAAAACATATGAAGAACGGTTGCAGGAACTGGGTATGTCTAGTTTAATAAAAAAGAAGGACTAGGGGAGACATGATAGCAGTGTTCCAATATCTCAGGGGTTGCCACAAAGAAGAGGGAGTCAAACTATTCTCCAAAGCACCTGAGGGCAGAACAAGAAGCAATGGGTGGAAACTAATCAAGGAGAGAAGCAACTTAGAACTGAGGAGAAATTTCCTGACAGTTAGAACAATTAATCAGTGGAACAGCTTTCCTCCAGAAGTTGTGAATGCCCCAACACTGCAAGTCTTCAAGAAGATGTTGGATAGCCATTTGTCTGAAATGGTATAGGGCTTCCTGCCTAGGCAGGGAGTTGGACTAGATGACCTCCAAAGTCCCTTCCAACTCTGCTATTGTATTGTATTGTATTATTGCACACATGCTGGAAGTAGCATGCAGAGTCATCTCTCTAGGCATGCCAGCCATCGCCCGTTGCTCTTCTGGGTTCTGGCATGCATATGCACACCAGCCAGCTGGTCTTTGCATGTGCATGCGAGCCAGAAATTGGAAGACCATTGACCGGCATGCATGCACATGCCGGAAACTGGAAGCTCAGCTTTCTGGCACATGCATGTATGCTTCCAGTTTCTGGTGCTACTCCTGCGCATGCTTCCATTTTGGCACTCGGTGCTGGAAAGGTTCACCAACACTGCTCTAAACCTTCCACCTTGGCTCTGTGCCTTACAATATTAGCATAGAAAAAATATATTCATTCTGTACTTTTGCAAATGTTGCTATTGCATGCACTCTTTTCCTTGACTTTTTGCCTCCTTTCCATTTTCTTTGTGTCATGCCCACCCATTAACCTGTTTCAATATTGGCTGCATCCAGTATATTATTTTCTGAGCCACCCACTCTCTTCTTAACTGAAGGTTCCCAGAACATGTCAACTTTCCCCTAGACATCATTGTAAAAGTTACTGGGCCACCTTTTTGGTGTTTTGTTTTCCAAATAACCTGGGTCCATTTCTGATGTACAAATTTGGCTGGTTCCAAAAATATTCCCCAGCACTTAACAAATGTAGCTCTTACGGCTGGCATAACCATCTCATCATACAATGAGATGCTGATTTTGGCTTCAGGAACTGGCCAATTATATTTTCTAATGCATTTTTTAAAATGCCTTTCAAAAGTATATTTATTTTATTACTTTAATATACAAATGAATATTAAAGAATACTTTAAAAGGAAAAGGAAACTAAAAAACCATAAGGGATATCAAAAGAAGCAGAAACAAGGAAAAACAAAAACATATAGATATGTATATACACATTTATTCCTTTCCTCCCCAAAACCATATTTTAAAAAAGAGTTCAATTTTTAAACACACCATTACATTTGCTCATTCTATTGCATGGATATATAGCTAAATGCATGGACATTTTGGTGATCCAACATTATAAATCAGGAATCACAGTCTTTCCAATGTTGAATAATAATAACCTTTTTGCTGAAACCCATGTTCTTCATAAAGAAATACATTCTAAATTTTTGATATAAAATCCCAAAACTCAAGTCATTTTGCAAAGAGTAATGGAAGATGACCTTGATGGAAATGTGTAAGAAATGTCTCTTAGGCAAAAGGTGCAGAAACCTTTTTTTAAAAATCTACGATAAAATAGCATTTGTGGGATCCTTGTTGAAGACAATATATGCTGACTCTGTAAACTGCTTAGAGATGGCTGTAAAGCACTGTGAAGCGGTACATAAGTCTATGTGTGCTGTTGCTATTTGGAAGTGGTGGTCATAGTTCAGGGAATGCAGGTAGTTTTCTGGACTGGAGTAGCAGAAGGTGGTAAAGATGTTGCAGAAGCAGACTTGTGAGATTCTCTTATTATAGCCATTCTCAATAAAAGTACTCTTAAGCCTTCCTATTGAGTTGATTTCCTGATCAGTTTAACTTGACCAGCTAACACATATATTTTATCTTTATTGAACTGTATAGCACCAGATTGACAACCTGTGAATACTAAACCAAAACAAGGGAATATTAGCAGGGGTGAAATTCAGCAGGTTCTGGAAAATCGGTAGCGGAAATTTTGAGTAGTTTGGAGAACCGGCAAATACCACCTCTGGCTGGCCCCAGAATGGGGTGGGAATTAAGATTTTGCAGTATCCTTCCCCTGCCAACCCCCAAACCATGCCCGAAGAACTGGTAGTAAAAACATTTGAATTTCACCACTAAATATTAGGCAAATGCATGTTATATGAGAGAGTTTCTCTTCTTTCATTCTTCCAACAGAATGTTGTTGGCAGCCATCCCTTTCAAAACATTTTTGGTGTCCAATAAATGTAAAACATTTTGTTGTTGAATTAGACTGAATTATCATCAGTATGCTGAGGATGCCCAGCCATACATCGCTGCCTCTGATGAGCTAAGTAATGCTGTTGATGTCTTTTCTCAGTGCCTGAAGGCTATGGGGGTCTGAATCTATGGGGCTTTGCAGTCTTACTTAGCTAATCACTATAACATCATTTCAATTCAACAAGTGGAGATATAAGTTATCAGTGGCAAACCTTCCCTTTTTTTAACTGTTCTTTTCGTAGTATTTCTCCATGAATAGGACATTCCATTTTTATTTTTATCTGAATATCTTTATTTTATAGAAATGTGTGTATGTATGTGTGTTTGTATACATACTGTAGATGTATATATGCATATATGCGTGTATCTCTGTCTGTCTGTCGATCATGACTCTTTCATATCTTGGATGTAGTGAATTTGAAAAACTTAGAAGTCACAATTTATGCATGAAAAGCTGAGAGGGATATTAATCATAGAGATTGTTTACAAAGCAGCAGAAAAGACCCACTTCAGGAAAACAAGCATCTTGTTAGTCTATATGCATGAGTGGCAGAATGAGATGGTCTAGAAAATGCTGTCTGGATGAATCCTAGGACATATAATGGAAGGCGAGACAATTGGAAAGACATTTTTAGTTTGCCATAAAGCATAATAATCATCTTTGGGTATAATAATAATAATAATCTTTCAGACTAATTTACCTTGCTTTGTTATAAGATAAAATTACAATGGATGTCAGCTGGAGTTTCTAAAAGGAAGGAGATATTAAAATTAAAAAAAAACCAATGTATATTTCAATCTTGGTTTTATCTGGGAACAATTCATAATTTTGTAATGTAGTTTCTAAAATAGCTCTCTCAGAATAAAGCATGCAAGAAGATTAAAAGGTCCCTCTGGTACTATGATTCTAGAGGACACTTATTAACTTTGCCCAAAGCAGATAACTTGTTAAATAACCTTATCCCTTCCACATCAACAGTTTTTAAGTGTCACTGACAATAGAACTAGTGGGCTGTGTGCTGCAGATAAATGATGACTGCCAATGGACACAATCTTTGCCTCAGATGCTGATGAAGATGAATTCCTCTGAGGAGGCTTTTAACAAAAATGGGGGAGAAAAAAATCTGAGTATATCCCATTTTAAAGTCTCTTTTGCTCAATTCAATTAATTCTCTGTTTGCTATCGTTTCAGGAAATATATCTTCAGGTCTAAATTTCTTCTTCCTTCCCCAATTAACTACAGTTGTTGAGAAGAACCCTGGATAATTATGAGGAGGTAGAGTCCAAATCATACAGCCTTGCAGCGCATCAGTGAAACTAATCTAGAGAATAAGCGTTTTGAAGATTGTGGCTGGAAGATTACACTTTAACCTTGAAACCTTCTAAATTGGTGCTTAAAGAATGATACATATATGCCATGCTTTAAAAAAAAAGCATTAAGCAAAGTGATTTCCTTGGTACACAGTGAATGTAAATTTTAATTTTCAGCTACTTATTCTTTCCTTGTATGCTGCTTTTAAAATCTCTGAAATATAAGCTTCCAGTGTGATTTGAGGATATGACTCATTTACTTTTAAAAGTACTCCCCCTTCCACCTTTTTGGTCTTTTATTGTATTCTGCAGCCAAATCCCAGCTATAAATACATTTATAGTTTCCCTTTCTTTTCATTCTGGAACTTGTGAATAACAGGCCAAGACAGAATCTTTGAGGTCACCAGGACAACTGTTGTTGCAAGCTTCCTGTTTCACATTGTGGAACATTCAGGCAAAAAGGGATGTAGTAAATTTGAGTTACATCAACTTAAGCAGCTGCCAAAAAAGCCAACACAATTCTAGGCTGCATAAACACAGGGATAGAATCAATATCATGTGAAGTGTTAATACCACTTTATAATGCCTTGGTAAGGTCACACTTGGAATACTGCATTCAGTTTTGGTCACCACGATTTTAAAAAGATGTTAAGACTCTATAAAGAGCGCAGAGAAGAGCAACAAAGATAATTAGGGGACTGGAGGCTAAACCATATGAAGAACGGTTGTAGGAACTGGGTATATTTAATTTAATGAAAAGGAGGACTAGGGGTGACATGATAGCAGTGTTCCGATATCTCAGGGGTTGCCACAAAAAAGAGGGAGTCAAACTATTCTCCAAAGCACCTGAGGGTAGAACAAGAAGCAATAGGTGGAAACTAATCAAGGAGAGAAGCAACCTAGAACTAAGGACAACTTTCCTGACAGTTAGAACAATTCATCAATGGAACAACTTGCCACCAGAAGTTGTGAATGCTCCAACACTGGAAGTTTTTATGAAGATGTTAGATAACCATTTGTCTGAAATGGTATAGGGTTTCCTGCCTAAGCAGGGGGTTGGACTAGAAGACCTCCAAGGTTCCTTCCAACTCTGTTTTTCTATTCTATTCTAAATTATATTGAAATAGTGGCTCTCTATGTTGGCTCTCTACCTACTGGCTTTGGATCTGACATAGTGCTATTTAGGATTGATATGTGAACAGATTCTTGATGTGTGTGTGCCTTTAAGTCAGTATTGACTCCTGGTGGCCATCTGGATAAGTTGCTGCAATTTTCTTGCCAACATTTCAGCTGTGGTTCACTCTTACCTGATTCTTGGTTAATGGCCCAAGTCATCTAGCGGCTTTTTGTTTCTAGTGAGACTAGAATTAAGAGTTTCCTGGTTTTGATTGCAATGCCTTTAACCACTACACCAAACTGGATCTCAGTAGAATAATGTACTCTCATATTTGAAAAAGACCTGTGTTTGAACTATGTTCAGTAGACTTTATACATACAGATCTAGTGCACAGAGATATATTATGAATTAAGACAAGTATACATGTCCCAGGATAATGTTGCAGGATCCAATTTGATTGGACACCAGGACCAGAAGTTTAGTCTTCCAAGCTTTCGGACTCATGCTGCAGTCCATCCTCAGGAAACTTCTCTCTACCAGAATGTGTGCTTTGGGCACATATTTATGCAGTGCCTGATTTTGTGTGGCTTTCTGTCAGTTGATTGGTGTGTTGATGGATGGCTATTGGCTATTGTTTCCTTGTGTTGCCAAGTCCAGGGCTCCTAAGTAACTGATAAGCTGGTGGGAAATCAGCACTCATGTTGATTAACAAGGGACCTGTTTCCCACGTTTCAATAATTTCTCTGGTTATTTTTGTATCTGCTTGGCCAACAATCTTAGTAGCTATGAAATTGAAGGTATGTCTTTATTCATTGCAAGGTGAGGCTACCAACAAGTTCAAAATACCTTATGTCCTATACAGAAAAATGGCTATCCTTCTATTTAGATAGGAGAAAAGTATGCATGAACTTCTACTTCAAAGGTGTTTTAAATGCATAGCCCTCTTTCATCCAATTTGTATATACAAAGTATATAATATCTTCATTAAACTTTTAAAAATCAACAACAGTAAATAAGGTATTAATTTCCCCCAAAACTGTAAGAATTTGTACACACATACATCAAGGCTCTATTTATATGGGAAATCTAGATTTCTTAATACTGCCAGCTTAGTTAACATAAAAGATTGTTTTATAGAAACTATCAGCGGGATCCTTCCTTAAATTTCACATTGACCTCACAAGAATATTGTTTAGTTCAAAAGGGGAAAAAGGATTTTTGCCTACTTTATTCCCATGATGCCTATTAGTGCAGAGACTTGTTTCAGTTGGATTCTGAGACTCTTCCATTGTTTTCACTCCTTTCTCATTTGTCTGAATTCCATTTTCTCTACTTTGGCTCCCTCTTGAATTTCATCTTGTTTATACTGTTTGTTACATCTACATTTGGAGCTGGCAAGCAAAATTACACTTGCATTTTGCAGATCAGTCCATTAACCATCTGTATATATTCTGTTTAAAAAGGGGACTGTGGCTGGTTTACACATCGCATTAAGCCATAATGGTGGATTTGGGTTTAACACATTGTGTTATTCCAAATCATTCCAGTTTGAAATCCACGGTAATAGCATAGTGCTTCCTGGAATCAGCCAATTATGAGATACTCAAAAATCATGGTAAAGGCAATGTGGGATTGGCCATTTTTTGGTGCCAAAGGGCCACTCCAATCATTTGGGAGGCTTGCAAAGTGGGTGGGAATTCATCAGAGATCACACCATCATAGATTAGTGGGGAAATTTTGGAGTTTTTCTTTGTTGGTTTTTTAAGTTGTGAAATGGTTAGTGTAAGTTTAGTGTAAGTTTACATTACAGCTATCATCCATACCATTACCACCCTCTTCTCAAACAGAGATTTCTGAAACCAGTCAAACCCAGTGACTGAACCGGTAGTGGTGATTTAGCCTGGGTTGCAGAACTGGCAGTGACTCAGGCTGGCCACACCCCCTAACCAGTTCCCCAGTCTCTTCTGCCATTGCCGGCATGTTTCTGTGCACATTGCAGAACTACTAACAGTCAACCACGTGTATGCGAGCAATGCATGGCAGACACGTGTGCGAGCAAACTGCATGCAAAGCAAATCAGTACCTATTTCTACAATGTAACCCACTGCTGGTTTCAATATCTAAGGGGCTGGCATAGAGAGGAAGGGATCAACCTATCCTCCAAAGCACTGAAGGCAGAACAAGCAGCAGTGGATGGAAACTAACCAAAGAGAGAACCAACCTAGAACTAAGGAGAAATTTCCTAACAGTCAGATTAATCAGGGGAACAGTAGCTTGCTTCCAGAAGCTGTGGGTGCATAATAATCACCAAACATACTCAGTCACAATGATCCCAAAAGACTAATCTAGGGGGCATTGAATCATCATTTAATCGGATTGTCCAGAATTAAAAAGAAGTACATTGTTTGAATGATATTTCAAACCAACACTTCAAGGTGTTGGTTATCATCTTCAAAGCGCTCCATGGCACGGGACCTAGCTATCTGCGGGATCGCATCCTGCCCCATACATCCCTGCGGCCGATTTGCTCCCACAGAGAGGGACTTCTCCGGGTGCCGTCCACCAGGCTATGCCAGCGGGCGATGCCCAGGGGAAGGGCCTTCTCTGCGGCGGGCCCGACCCTCTGGAACGACCTTCCCCCCGAAATTAGAACAACTACGGACTTCCGCTCCTTCCGTCAAAAAATAAAAACTCATTTTTTCTGCCTAGCCGGCTTGGGGTAACTGAATTGCTCTATTAGGGTTTTTTGGGGTCTAATTTTATTTGGTCTGGGATTTTAGCGCAGGGTTAAATTTAATTCATTTTAAATTGTATTTATGCTTGTGTTTTTATATATGTATTTTTAAATCCCCTGTGCACCGCCTCGAGTCCCTTCGGGGAGAGAGAGCGGTCCATAAATTAAAATTAAAATTGTTGTTGCTGTTGTTGCTGTTGTTGTTGTTGTTGTTGTTGTTGTTGTTATTATTATTATTATTATTATTATTATTATTATTATTATTATTATTATTGAAACCCTTGAAAGGCCTTTGTGAAGCAACACCCCTCCCCCATTAGAAAAGTAAATAGTGTTGTCTTTCCACCCTAACAAAAGCCAAAATGGCTCATAGAAGGAAGAAAGAGTTTCCATTGTAACCTGAAAAGTGTATGAAGCACTGCTTGAGATTTTGCTGCCAATTCAAGTAGGCTGATAACTCAACTGGAAACCCAAAAGGAAGTTAAGCAAAATCCACTTAGGAGATTTGGTGCCATAAAATTGTGCAAAAACTAACCAGTAAGTGCATCTCACTTCTTGCTCCTTTCAGTCTGAGCACCGGGGTGACCGTTGTCACAGTGTAATCAATGAAAATGGGGCCCCATCATCAACGTCATCTCCTGACTAAGAAGTGCATTTTCAGGATGAAGAGATGGAGGTGTAAAAAGAATACAATACAGAGAACCATATTTCTCAGATCAGTTTGATGCTTGGTTAAAAACAAATCATTTTGAGATAGGGGAATTTTCCAGATGGATTATTTGTTTCAGGAAAGCCGTACATCTGAGAGCAGTCAGTTATAATGATGACCTTCTTTTCTATTTTCAAAATACATATTTCTAAGTGTTTACTTAGATAATCACACGCACAAAAAGCTGCTTATTGTTTGTAGAGGTATGGAATGATGAACAATTAGCGCTATACAATCAATTAAATGGAGACACAAATTATAATATAAATCCAGATTTTTAATTATGGAACAAAGGAGTGCAAACTAAAGTAAAAACAAATCACCATTGTGATTCTTTAATGCAGCCATACATGCAGAACTAAAAACTAAACAACATGAATCTGTTATTTAGCTGAATTTGCCCCAGTGCAATGAAGATGTGCTGTTGGAAAAGCAACATTAGTGTATTTAATTGAAGAACACTTTCTAAAACTACTATTTTGTCTCTGAGATAATGGCTGGCAAACAGCTGCATTAGTTTTCATAACTACTGTAATAATAATTTTGTCAGCTGACATACTGAAAATAGAACAAACAGAACTTTCTTATCTAGAGGGCTTCTGAATGTCTAACAGTGGCAAACAGTTTCAGGGATTTATATAATTAAAAGGAGAATGTTCTAGTCTTAGTAGGGATGAAACCAAAGGCAACTATTAAAATTACTTAACAGCAAAACCTTTCTAACTGTCATAACATTGCATTATTTCTGTTAAAGTATCATGATGCAAATGCCATGAGTGTGATTTTCAAGAATGTCCCTCACTGTCCCCACAATTGTTAACGTGGTGGGTTTTGATAGGTCATCAGCTCATTGGCAATCCAGAATGAATAAATAGTGTCATAGTGATAATGTTCAGTGCAGAGTTAGGTAAGCTTAGAACTCAAAGGTGCTTTTTTAAAGTTTCTGAAAAAGCTTCTTGGATGACAAGCAAAACGTCTTCAAGGAAAAACAAAGTCCAGTTGCCTTTTGAAAAAAAGGGGGGATCTTTGAGACAATCATGACCTGGATGACTATGAATCTCCTCTTCTGTATATGAATTAAGTGAATGGAGTCATCCATGATCTACTTATACAGTAGAAATACCGTAGGTAGCTAGGTAGAGGGATAGAGAGAGAGGTGGGGGGGGGAGAAATATAGTAGGTAGATAAGTAGGTAGGTAGAGGAATAGAGATAGGGGGAGAGAAATACAATAGGTAGGTAGGTAGGTAGAGGGATAGAGAGAGGGGGGAGTAATACAGTAGGTAGGTAAGTAGGTAGGTAGGTAGGTAGGTACGTAGAGGGATAGAGAGAGGGGGAAGAAATACAGTAGGTAGGTAGAGGGAGACAGAGAGAGGGAGAGAGGGAGAAATATAGTAGGTAGGTAGGTAGGTAGAGGGATAGAGAGAGGGGGGAGAAATACAGTAGTAGGTAGGTACGTAGAGGTAGAGGGATAGAGAGAGAGAGAGAGAGAGAGCCCAGCATTTGATCCATGTAATTCTCATCAATCAGTTAAAGAGCTTTCCAAAGGGGTGGGGAAATTTTTGCACTCTGCAAACCTCCCCAAAACGGTCCATTTTTTGCAAAAATGGGCCCGTTTGTTTTCAAATAAAAGGCATGAATAGCCTTGCTGGAGGGGGTGGTGGTTGCAGAGTGCTCCTGGGGAGGTGGGGTGGGCAAAAAAGAGCAAAGAAATGGCCCATTTTTCCCGAAAATGGGCCGTTTTTTTGTTTAAAAAATGTATGCATAGCCTTATGGAGGCCTATAGAGTGCTGCTGGGAGCTGGGGGTGGGGGGACAACCCATTTTTTGCTTGTTTCTGCCCTTCCCAGCCCCCAGGAAATCTATGAAAGCCTCCATAAGGCTCTGCATGGCCATTTTGCTGAAGGGGATGGGGTTTCAGGAGGCCAAAAATGCTGTATTCAATGTATAAGATGCACCCACATTTTCAGCCCCTTTTTAGAGGAAAAAAAGGTGCGTCTTATATTCTGAAAAATACGGTAGGTACATACATACATACATACATACATACATACATACATACATACATACAATAACACTTCAGCACAATGTTCAGTAAACAGTGGAATGCCCCAAGGACAGGATGACATTCATGTGGTGAAAGGCAAGGTTCTCTGCTTCTCAAAAGATAGAGGAGGAGACTTTAAAGATGGATATCATCATTTCACCAGAAATACTGAGACTTTATTGATTCAGGCTTCTATTACATCAACCTGAAGGGCTTCCTTTCATACCATATGGAGTGCAAGCAGGGAAATCTTTTCCTGACTCGTTCTCTGAACTAATTCATGCTTTCCCTTTCCCCATTTTCTTTCTTTAGGGTCACACACCTCACTCCAAGGTGATCTACGATCTCTACTTACAGTCTCACTTTGAAAAAAAGAGGAGGGAGAGACTGATCCCCGTGGCACTCCTTGTGTGAGTAGCCACTAAACCCATTTCTATGTATAGGTGTCCTTTGAGGTTAAAGGGGGTCTTCAATACTTGGTCCCTACATTTCCTCAATGCCATCTCCACACAGTGCAGGGCAGGGGTGGGTTGCTCCCAGAATTACTGCTGGCACAAAAATAGGTCTGTGCATGCATAAAATGTTTAAAAAGGAAAAAAAATTAAATGTGTGCAATTACAATTGTTCTGGTCATGCACAGAACTGAAAATCAAGATGGTGGCCCCATAGGAGAACCGGTTCAGGGGTGTAGCAAGCCTGGGTCTCTGCTGGTTCCAGCGACCCAGGCCACCAAACCACTACCAGTTCGACCGAACTGATCCGAACCCACCTCTGGTGCAGGGCACCTGAAAGGGTTTATCTGCATCTACAATGAAACCATGATGCTTCACAAAGGACTAGACCACCCCACCACTACACACTTTCTCTCTGTGTTAAGCTAAGGAGGCTACACTTGCTCTGCTAACTCACCTATGTTTTCCTCATTCCTCAATGATTATTAAAATAATCTGCAGGGATAAGGCTAGCCTGCAGGGCTGGTTTCAGCAGAGGCAAAACACAAGCTTACGGCACAGAGAGGGATGATTATTCTGGGTGGATACTACTTCATACCATGGTTTGTTTGGAGGGTTGTCCACAAGGCATTAAACAAAGTCAATATGGCAACAATGACTGTGGCTGAAGATATCTTTTCTGACCTCACTATAAAAGTCTCTGTTTATTTTACCATGTTCTATGAATTAAATCACTGTGGATGAATGTCTGTAATATCCTAAGTTGAAAACAGCTAAAAGACTTTGTGGTTATAACCATTGTATATAAAAAGGTTGGAAAACAGTTGTAGGTATAGTAACTGCAACAGCAACAATAGTGGTGATGTGTCAAGCATGACCAATGTGAAGAGATCAATTAGTTACTTTATTGTGTATGCCTATTTCACAGGAATCTTTCTAGACTGGCAGTTTGCACCTGGGCCGGCTTAGATAAGGCTCAACTTATTCAAAAGGTTGGCCTTTTGTGCCTATGCAATGTTTCCAGACTAATTCCCCGCTTGACTCCTCTCCCTGACTGGACTAGTCTATCTGTCTGACATAATGTGTGTTCTATAATAGTATGGAAATTGCTATTTAAGACAGGGCAAAATAGTATGACTACACCTGAAATTTGTATTTGAAACATTTGCCAATTTCATTTTTTTTTAATCTGAAAGAAGCTCAAATACCACTTTTGCTGGGTCTTCTTCCTGATCAAATTCTGTGCACATTTCTTGCATAACAATGCCTAGGATATTATTCAACTGAATTTTTCAATGGAGGAAACTGGCAGAATCTCAAAGAACAGCTGTTGTATTCAGATGCTGCTGTGGGAAGCTGGGATATGTATCTAACAAATCTAACAAGGCCTAGAGTGGATAGCTTGGGATATATTAAACTTATACAGATATTGAGCCCAGGTGGTGCAGTGGTTAAAGTACAGTATTGCAGACAATAATGTAATATATATATAGTACATTATATATATGATCAAGGAGGAGAACCTGTGGCATAGTGGCAATTACAACTGCCTAATATGTAATACTTCTCAGGTTCAAATCCCAGTAAGGGTATAGCTCGCTGATGAGAGCTAAATAGCTTGAAATAGATCTATACTAGTCTCCCTTTATTTATTTATTTGCACAAACGTAACACACACACACAGCATGTGTGCATAATTATCGATTAAGATGTTAAGTATGCTAGGGATTTTAATTTGGTTTTTAGCGCAGGGTTTATTTATTAGAATAAGTATTTTAAATTTCATATATTTTATATATTTTGTATGTATTTTAACATCCCTGTGCGCCGCCCTGGGTCCTAACAAGGAGAAGGGCGGGGTATAAATTTAATAAATAAATAAATAAATAAATAAAATAGTTGTTATCATCTTTATTTTTCTTTGAGGTGTCCTGTATCCATTGAAAATCCAATCAAAGCCAAAGTCCTTCCACTTTCCTAGGAAATGGAGAGGATTTGCAATCAAACTAGTATCTAGTATTTACCCTGGAAAATGTGTTAGTGCATACTGCTCTCTCCTCTAATAGAGAGTGGAGAAGGGGACAAAAATGCTGTCAAAAAGAAAAACCCTGCAATTTTCTGCTTTTTATTATGGGTCGAAAATTTATTCCATTGTAGCATGAATGTATACTTATTTTTAGCTGGAAAACCAAGTAGATCATACTGCTATTACAATATTGCTTTATGTTTCAGAAATCATCAACAAAAAATAAAATGTAGTGTAATAAAATAAGGTTGTATGCCATCCAGAGTCACTGTGTGTGAGCTGGGTGGCTGTATAAATTTATTTCATAAATAACTTATAAACATTTTATAGCACTAGTTTAGCATATTGAAAGTAACCTATGGGTTTACTACTGTACTATACTATAATTCCAGCTTTTCCCTAGCTATTCCCAGAGTATATCTGTAATTATTGAAATATTTTTACTGAAATTATTGAAATAGTTGTGTTACTCTGGCAAGATCCTGTCTATAGATGGAGAACTATTGTTTAGTAACTCCATGTGTTATTGTTGGTCCTTGGGGCCTGAATCACATAGATACACAGGCACACATGTAAAGAGTCTAGTTTAGTCAATTGTTTCACTCTGTCTCTGCTCTCTACAGCTTGGGCTATTCTTGGCTTCAGTGCCAAGATCAGAGTTTTCAGTGTGATTCTGGTGGCATCAAACCCTCTATCCTTATGTAGGTGGTGAAAGTGTTATCACCCCCTGCCTGCTTTCAGCATGGCTGTCCTGCTTCCAGACCTGCCAGCTACTAATGTTGTCACTAAGGCCATGAAAGTCTTTAAAGGAATTCTCACATTCGCCAAGCCCAGAGCAGCCTCAAAACGGCTTCACGAAACAGTGTGACTCCCCCCCCCCCATTTCTAAAAGCAAAATGGAAAAAAAAACCCACCCTGCTATACTGTACTTCATGTCGCAGTGAAGTATACAGTGACTCTGGCCATAGATGGAAGATGCTTCAAAGCGATAAGCAGTGCCATGCGAAGACAAATCACATCACCTCTTTGTCTGCTCGTGAACTGCGTCATGTAGCCTTTTTGGTGGGAAACACTTTGTTTATGCAACACCAGAGCCCCTTCATACAGGGGCAACTTTGCCTTTATATTTTTCCTATTTTTCGAATTGTGAGTAGCCCAGAGTCCCTGGGAATTGGGTGGCCTCCAAAGTGTACAAATAAATATATAAACAAACAAACAAACCAGTGCAGAATGGAGTGCCAAGTTGGCCTCCAGTCAGAAACTCTGCCCTCCCACAGAAAACATCTTGATTAGGATCTGAGTCTATATTTGTCTCTAGTCCAAGCTGGCTGACTGCCATTTTAGATTATCCCAAATGTCATTCGGAATATTGATGGCGAGTTGAACATTGCATGGAGGGTAATCAGAGATGATAAGGATCTAGTACAAACCAAGCAGCTACTTGGCTGTTATTCAGAAGCACCACCATATGCACGATTAGAATAGTTTATTTTTAATTTGAGAGTTGTTGTAGTGTCACGGAATGATAGAACTAGGAATGCCCTAAGAGATCATCTCGTCCAATACTAAATGTAGGATTTATATTATGATTTTAATCCAGAATCTTGAAAGTGCTTCATGGGAATCTCCCTTCATTTTATACCTACAAGAAAAACTGTGAATTAGATTGTTCTGAGAGAGCATGATTGTCCCCAAATCACTGAGTAAAGAAAAGGTCAATTTGAATTTGGGTTTTCCTGCTCTAGTCTGCCCACCTTAACCACTGTATCCCACACTAGTTGGAAGTAGGCCCTTCTGAATCCATTAGTGTATGAGAGCTGCCAACTCTGAAATCGATAGGTCATCGGCATCATGTTTACAGTACTTTTAGCAGAATAAATAAGGTCTCTTGACTGGTGACATTAAAAAAAGTTGTAAAATTGGAAGGAAATAGCTATCCAGCTTGCTTAACCTAGTCTCAAGTTTAGTCTGTGTTGAAGACAGCATTTCAGGTTATATTCAGAAAACAGGGTGTTATTTAAAAAAATATTTTTCATCTGGTCTTTAGAGAGATGGTCTGTAACTACCTACAGCAAATAAAAAATGTCGGGCCTTCTATTGCAAAAATGGTATAGTCTGAAAATAAACTGATTTACTTACTCTTGGTCTAATCCAGCAGAGTACCTTTTTTTTTTCTCTTAGCAGGGGTGTCAAACTCAAGCTCTGGGAGTCAGATCTGGCCCACGGGATGCTTAGTTCTGCCCACAGGGCCGCCCTGGAAACAGCGAAGGAGCAGCCCGCAGTGCCCCTCCCATTGAAAACAGAGCTCAGGAGTGCTGCGTGCGGCTCTGTTTTCACTGGCAGAGTGTTGCAGGAGGCCATCGCAGCCAAAGACGGAGCTTGTGAGAGCCACTCCCTAGCTCTGTTTTCACTGGCAAAGGGTTTCAGGAGGCTGTTGCAGCCAAAACAGAGCTCTGGAGCATGTTTCTGCTGGTAGAAGGCTCAGGCCACCATAGGTGCCCCCAACACGAGTGATGTTGAGCTGGTCAAGCCCACATTGGCCACGCCCCCTGGCCCCATAGAGATCAAACACAACCCTCAATGAAATCGAGTTTGACACCCCTCCCTCATAGAATGGATTTCATCAAATATTTTGTGAACAGCTGTTAACCTGTTAACTACTCAAGCATCAAGCTTTCTCTCCCTTTCTTTTCCTTTCCTTTCCTTTCCTTTTCTTTCCTTTCCTTTAAAAGGAAATGGAAAAATAGAGTAAATGTTTTGTAGGCACAATTATGTCACATACAATTATGTACACCACATTTCTCAACTTCTAAAAAACAAAATGTTACATCGATTCTTGCCATGTCAGGAATGAATATGCAACTGACAGATTTACTTAAATGCCAGGGACTAGACTTATTGTAAGTCAGAGTCTTAATGATTGTTCCCTGAGACAAGTTTTTTTTTTAAATCACGTTTCTTGCTGTGACTAGAATAAATATGGTTATTTATTTAGTAAGGCAGCTGAAAATCATAGGGAAAGACAAATATAAAACCGTCCAGGCCAACTTTTTTCCTTGAAGAATTTGCCAAGAAATTTATTCAGGTCTAATGTATAGCACTCTCTACAGCTCTATAAATTAAATTGCCCTTATAATGGAAAAATTGCTCTAAATTTTCCCACACAGGTAAAAACAAAAGCTGCCAAGGATTCCAGTGGGACTGATTTTCCGTATTTCATTCCACAAGGATTCCTTGATAGCTGGACATTAATCAGAATGAATTTTAGATAGCATCCATCTTTTCCTTTGGGAAAAAAAATCCACAATGGATAGATATTGAACATGGATTAGAAGCCTTAAGAAATAATACATTGGTTTTCCTCATCCAAAGTTTTTTCTAATCTGCTTTATTTACTGCTATTTACAATACACTGAAGAGAATGTAAAGACTATCTATCTATCTATCTATCTATCTATCTATCTATCTATCTATCTATCTATCTATCTATCTATCTATCTATCTATCTATCTATCTATCTATCTATCTATCTATCTATCTATCATCACATTGTTAAAATTAAATCATCCAGGGGCCTAGAGCTTGTAACTAATAACCATTATATCTAGAGGTGGGATTCACTTATCTTCCCTACCAGTTCGCAAATGTGAGCATGCTCATGCCTTATCTGCACATGTGCAGCGCTCACACATTACGTTGGGGCAGGTGGGAGGAGCCTCCCGCAGCCGCTGCTACCAGTTCACCCAAACCAGAGAGAACTGGCTGAATGCCACCTCTGATTATATCTATGTTTAAATCGGGTTGAAGAAAATCTCTCTTTTTTCTCTAAACCATGTACTGAGAAAATGAAGGCCTCATATTTAAACAAACAAATTTTGAATTGTCATTATTTTGAGGCCGCCTTCTACATGCTAACATTTCCATTAGAGAAAATATATTTGCTTCAATATGGAAATATCCAGATTCTTTCCTGTTTTCCAAGATCTTACTGTTACCCATAATAATTGGCCCAATCTTCATCATCTTCAACTTTGTCATCAACAACATCTGTCAAATCTTTATGCTGTAAGTAATTATTGGAGTTATCACCCCTTTCTCTCCCACCTCCAAAAAAAGGAAAAACCCAAAGAAAAACCCTATCTACACAGTCAGTTTAAGGCAGGGGTGTCCAAACTTGGGAACTTTAAGACTTGTGGACTTTAAATCCCAGAATCCCCCAGCCGGCTTTGCAGGCTGGGGGATTCTGGGAATTGAAGTCCACAAGTCTTAAAGTTCCAAGTTTGGACACCCCTGGTTTAAGGTGTACTGTAATAACCTGTCCTACTTTTAATGAAAAATTTAGTCAAAAGTAATTGAACAACTTTCCAAAGCAAGTGCAGTATCCAATTCTTTACATTTTCTGATGCACAAGGGACTTATCCTAGCATTTATAATGGTAAGTTGTCTTGGTTCAAATGCCATCTATAAAATACTGATTTTCCCTTAATTTAGCTGAAAATGATATCAGTAGTTTCTCTTCCAAAGGGATTAATGTAAAGTTATAGGTGAAGAAGCTTTTACCTCTGATTCCCATATTGCTTTCAACCCATTCAAACAGCTTGTCTTATCTTTTAATAGAACCTTACATGTTTTTGAGACTCTTCTTTTCTCTGCATTGGGTGACAAATTTAATCCAATTTCAAATTTAACCTAATTTCATATTTGGATATATCTGTACTGTCTTGTATTCTGACTGCTTAGACTGCAGTGACTTATGAAAATTGAATCTGAAACTATGAATAAACCAAATTTCCTAAAATTATCTGTAATTACCTGTTAGGGCTATTCCTATTTTTACTGTTAAAAAAAAATCCGATCCATTAAAAGGAGCCTTAGGCTTTTCAAGAAGACTGATACTGGCACAAAAATTGAGGGACATGTCGATTCCTACTATGGACGAATGGTCGCAGAAGGGTTTTTACCCCCCAATTAAACAGATTTAGTGCTAAACAGTCTATGCACAGAATCTCCGCAACTCAATGGTTGCAGAAGTTGATGGAGCTGGCTGAAATGACAAAATTGACTACTTTGATTAAAGAAAAGAACTTTTGTTTCCAATTGGAGACAGCTTCTGAATTCCGTGCCTGAAGTGGAAAAGAATGAAAAGACTTTTGGGTTTTACCAATTAGATTGATAGATCATTACAAAAATGGCTTGTTCATATTATTATGAAAAAGCAAAACAAAAAAGTGATTTGATGTTAATGCCTTATTTTACTGCAATCAGAAGTCAATGTTTCTTTTTCATTTTTTTCTTATCGTTCCTCACTTCTCTTCCCCCTTTTCCACCCCATTGCTTTTCTATTTTCTTTTCTATTTTCTATTTTACAATATTTTATAACTCAATAAAATGGCTACTTTTTCAACACTTCTGAGAATGATCACATGACCCCAACACAGTTTCAGTCTGGAAACTGGCTAGGTTATAGCTCTGTTCTAAAAGTAGATGACCAAAAGAAATGGCTTTATTGTGATCCAAACATATTCTCCAACTTCTGTGAATGAATTTATATTAATGTTTCTTTTTAGACTAAATAGCACTTAGACTTATATACCACTTCACAGTGCTTTTACAGTCCTTTCTAAATCCTCTCAAACCTCTCTAAAATGATATATATATAATGTATATTCCATTATATATATATATATATATATATATATATATATATATATATATATATATATATATATATATATATATATATATATGAATATATCCATTAATTATCTAACTTCTTTGTTCCGCTAGCCACACAAAGGGGTCTTTTCATTTGATATGTTTTTAAAATGAAAATCCTTCCTTCCTTTGTTGTTGCTTCCAGTCAGCATTCTGTCATCTTTTCAAGTACTTATTTGTAACAAGGAGGTCAGGATTTGTCAAGCATATTCCATCATGTGCCATATTGTTTGCAGTTCAGACTTTCAGTAATATTTTCTACATAGTTTGGGGTCCTGTGCATCATTTTGCAAATTGCCTGTAAGTCATTACTAATTTGCAGACATGAAACTAAAGGCAATACAACCTGGAATTGGCAAGTGTGTGTTTATAAGCATTATGTTAAATGAAAGGAAACTCAGGTTGCCCAGGTCCAGCAACCAGGTGAGGCAATGTGAATGTGGCACAAGCATATGACTCAGCAATCTGTTTTTTAATTTAAAAAAAAAACTTTTCCAAGATTTCAGTGGCAAATATATGCAAAATCAGAGGTGTATTCAGCAGGTTCTGACCAGTTCTGGAGAATTGGTAATGGAAATTTTGAGTAGTTCGGAGAACCAATAAATACCACATCTGACTGGCCCCACCCCCATCGATTCTCTGCCTCCCGAGTCCCAGATGAAAGGGAGGAAATGGAGATTTTACAGTAACCTTCCCCTGGAATGGGGGGAGGGAACGGAGATGTTACAATATCCTTCCCCTGCCACGTCCACCAAGCCATGCCCAAGCCATGACATGCCCAAGCCAAACCCATAGTAAATTTTTTTGAATCCCACCACTGTAAAGAACATCCAATCATTGACAGACTTTTAATACCCAATTATTTGAGTGTTGTGTTTAATTCTTCCCTTTAATTGGTTCTGACTCCATGGTTTAAATTTGGTTCAATGCTTTATTTTAAATGTTGCTTAGAGTATTTGTTTATTAGATATATATCTTAACTCATGCTCAGAAGTTTAAGGTGGCTTATGTCGCACTTACTGCCCATGTTTTTTTCTGCAAACCCCCCCACCCCCCCAATAGTTTGGGCTACAAGGGATCAACTGGCTCCAAACAAAGAACTGGCCATAGGAGTAGACTTAGGTGTCCTTACTCCTAGTTCAATATTTATTTATTTATTTATTTATTTATTTATCTATCTATCTATCTATCTATCTATCTATCTATCTATCTATCTATCTATCTATCTATCTATCTATCTATCTATCTATCATTAATAAATAAATCAGGCAGGCAGCTATGGCCTAGGTTTCTTACAATTAATAGATATTCCTGGATATTATTATTTTCTCTGTGGCAGCCTCTTTATTGCATTGTGAGAATCTTACCCTCATGGTTTGTAAACCACAATTTGTGGATTAGTATATTGTTTAGTGCAGTTGCTAAGCTGCTGAACTGGAAACTGTGTGTAGAGAGTAAGAAAGATGACTTTGACAAAAAAATATTCAAGAACTGGTTTTTAGGCAAAAAAAAATGGAGGCATTCTTCAGATTCAGAGATAACATTCAGAAGTTGCATGGGTGAATGCCTAATTCACAGGCATACAGAAAGAGGGAGGAGGTACAGTATAAAGAGACTTTCAAGATTCATATTTATGTAATTATTATTAGCTTTCATGTGATATGGTGGCTACACAGAGTTCAACACAGTCTCCCTATCCAGTTGGTCTTCTGATCTGGTCTTCTATCTAATGGGTTGATACTGAGAGATACTAAGAGTTCTAGTCCTTCTGTAGGCATGAAAACCAGGTAGATGGCTAAGTTGCAAGAAATAAAAGTGGGAACTAGTAAATAGAATAGAATAGAATTATTTATTGGCCAAGTGTGATTGGACGCATAAGGAATTTGTCTTTGGTGCATATACTCTCAGTGTACATAAATAAAAATAAAATTGAATGCATTAATCAAGAATCATAAGATACACACTTAGTGATAGTCATAGGGTACTAATTATACTAGGAAACAAATAAAACAATGTACATTTTAAAGATACAAGAAACATGGTTATAGTCATAAGTGGAAAGAGATACAGTAGGTACTAGAAAAGAGACAGGCACTAGGAAGAAAGAGAAGAATAATAGTAATACAGTCTTAGTAGATAATTTGACAGTGTTGTGGGGATTATCGTATTTTTGGAGTATAAGATGCACCTTCCCCCCCCCCCAAAAGTAGGTGAAAATCTGTGTGTGTTTTATACACTGAATACAGCATTTTAGGCCTACTGAAACTCCTCTCCCTTTGCAAAAATGGACATGCAGAGGGTTTGGGAGGCTTGCAAAGTGTTCCTGGGGGCCAGGAAGGGCAAAAATGAATGCAAAATGGGCCATTTTTGCTCATTTCTGCCCCCCCCCCAACCCCCAGGAGCACTCTACATGCCTCCCAAACATCACTCTTGTTGGGGGTGCCGGTTTAGGAGGTGTGCAGAGTGCAAAAACCTTTCTTTTTGAAAAAAATATCTTTTTAAAACCATGGTGCCTCTTATACTACAGTGCATCCTATAGTCCGAAAAATACGGTAGTTGTTTAGCAGAGTGATGGCATTTGGGGAAAAAATGAGATGAACTAATTTTGCTAAATAGGCCAGTGTTTGTCATCTCCCCCCACCTCTTTTCCCCTCCCCCCACCTCTTTTCTTTAGAAGACACATTTTCCAAGAGGGAAAAAAATCCTTCCCTAAACCAAAACTGAAAAATTAATCTGCCTTATCAAACAAGAGTTGCCAAGATCAGTTCTGTTTATGGTATGTTATGGCATCTAAATTACGTTTGTGAGTCCTAGCTCAGCTTTTACATCTCATTTCAGTTTGCAGCAAGAAATGCAGTCGAAACTAACTCAAGGGCATCATTGGGGTTGGCAAAGATGCCCCAGCATATTTGGAAGATATCAGTTTGAGGGAGGCTGACATTGCCCATCTGAATTGTTTAAGACATGGAAGTGTCGGTTACCTCATTAACTACAAGAGCTGTTAAGCTTACCTATAATTCTGGTGATTGGCAAAGTAAATGTCACCTACTTTAAAGAAGAATTACTTTCACAGGGGAAGCTAGAACATTCTCTGAGGCCATTAAAAGCTAAATTGTTGAAAGGTTCCAGCGAATTCAAAGCAACCTACTAAGGCGCAAGCTTTGAGGAACTGGTGAAAAGAAATGGATTCCCTGTAATGAGCGAAGGTTGAGGTGATTAAAAAGAAAAAGACTGAAGTGTTAACATTTTGGTGCAGAAGCAGAAAAAAAGTGTTTAAGGTGATAGAGATCTTTTCCTTAAAACAAAGTCATGCTTCAATAAAGAAATGTGTGTCGCCATTTTTAGATAATTAAAAAAAAATAAAGCACAGGTGAACTAAGAAGCAAAATATTGATAAAAAGAATCAAAGTATGATTAAGAATAGGGATGCGAGTAATTATTATCTTCAAACAAAGAAAGATATAAGAGATAGTGTAATGCACATTAGGATTCATAATTCACTAATGAAGTGCAATTATTTTTCTATTCAAAACACCTGCATTCAAATGTATGACAATTTTTTCCCCTCTTCACCGCTATGACTCAGGATCTGAGCATACTTTTGTATTACAAAGAAATAAAAGAGGTTTTGCTTGTGCCCTAAATGGGGGGAAGGTTTTTCACCCCTGTCCTAATGACCTTGCTCAAACCAGAAATCTATTCACAAAAATTTTATGTGTGCATAAATATGTGATAAGTAACAGGTTGTACTTGTTGTTGTTTGGCATTATTATTATTATTATTATTATTATTATTATTATTATTATTATTATCATCATCATCATCATCATCATCATCATCATCATCATCATCTTTATCTTTATCTTTATCTTTATCTTTATCTTTATCTTTATTATCATTATTAACTTTATTCATAAAACATGAAACTCAGCCAAGTGAACATTTAAAAATGCGTATTACAAATACTATTGACTGGTGCTAATTGTTGATACAGTTTGCTGCCAGCATCCTAGATATCAATCAAGTATCTTCGTAGAATATAACATGTGCCAAGTAGCGCCGTTTTTTGTAGTTCCGCTGGTGTTATTGCAGGAAGCTGCAATTTGCTGAGATATTTATTAAAATTCTTGGACCTGGTGCCAACTGCCCCGATGACAATGGGTGTCACTGTGTCATGCTTCATCCATAGCCGTGTAGTTTTGATGGCCAGGTCGCGATATTTCATGATTTTTTCTAGTTCTTTTTCTTCGACTCTGGCATCTCCAGGAACAGCGATATCAATGAACTGTACACTTCAGCCCTCTACAACCGTGATATCTGGTGTATTGTGCTCCAAATGACGGTCTGTTTGTATTCGAAAGTCCCGCAAGATCTTCACCCTCTCATTCTCGATAAACTTTTCCACTTTGTGTTCCCATGACTTTCTGGATACAGGTAAACCATATTTTTAACATAATGACCAGTGGATTAATTTAGCAACTCGGTTGTGTCTAGCTTTATAATCAGTTTGTGCGATTTTGCTGCATTCACATATTAAATGTGAAACAGTTTCGATTTTGTTATTGCAAAGTCGGCAGTTTGGGTTGTCAGTGGATTTTTGAATCTTCGCTTTCATTGCATTAGTTTGTAGTGCTTGTTCTTGAGCGGCCAGTATTAAACCTTCTGTTTCTTTCTTGATAGTTCCCATCTTAAGCCATGTCCATGTCAAGTTGTCATCACATTTTCCTTCAATGTTTTTCAAGTGCTGTCTATGCAAAGTCTTGGTCTTCCATCTATTTAATCTGTTATCCAGCTGTTTTTTCTTATATTCTGCCTTTGTTTCTGTTGTTTTTATGCTGTTCTCCATTTTTACAGCCTGCAGCAATTTTTCTGTACTTAGGT
Organism: Rhabdophis nuchalis; assembly: GCA_039707465.1. Taxonomy (NCBI): domain Eukaryota; kingdom Metazoa; phylum Chordata; class Lepidosauria; order Squamata; family Natricidae; genus Rhabdophis; species Rhabdophis nuchalis. The sequence continues at coordinate 270,972,373 of CM077643.1, read as the reverse complement.
TCACATAATCATTCAAACTTCATTTTACTTCTTCTACAGTTTGATGGATTTGCAATAGCCCCCTGCCCCCTATTTTTCTTGGCAGGTACAACCTGTCAATGTCACTTCGTGGATGTAAAGCATAGTATATATTCAAAAGTTTGCGTGTTTTCTGGTCCAGGTATTCCAGGTCAGCCAGAGTCCAGTTGATGATTCCAGCTGAATAGCGTATCACTGGAACTGCCCATGTATTAATGGCTTTAATTATGTTTCCGACATTCAGCTTTGATTTTAATATTTTGCGGACCCTCCTGATGTATTCCTTCTGTGTTGACTCTGACTTTTTCATTCAAGATCTTATCTGCTTCCAATATGCCTAGGTACTTGTAACCATCATCCTTTGCTATTGCTTTTACTATATTTCCATTTCCCAGTTTTATTCCTTCTGTTTCTTCCATTTTCCTTGCTGCATGGATAATATAGCACATTTTTCAAGTCCAAAGTTCATCATCATCATCATCATCATCATCATCATCATCATCACCACCACCACCACCACCACCACCACCACCACCACCACCACCACCATCATCATCATCATCATCATCATCATCATTATTATTATTATTATTATTATTATTATTATTATTATTATTATTATTATTATCACTAAATATGAAACTCAGTCAACTGAACATTAAAAAATGCATCGCAAATACCATTGACTGGTGCTAATGGTTGATACAGGTTGCTGCCAGCATTCTAGGTATCAACCAAGTACCTTCTTAAAATATGCGATGTTCTGAGTAGCACAGTTTTTTGCACTGGTGTTATTGCAGAAAGCTACAATTTGTTGATGTATCTTATAAAATTCTTGGACATGGTACCAACTACCCCGATGACAATGGGCATCACTGTTACATGTTTCATCCATAATCAGGTAGTTTCGATGGCCAGGTCGGGATATTTTGTGATTTTTTCCAGTTCTTTTTCTTCGACTCTGGCATCTCCTGGTACGTTTGGCTCTCTACAACTATGATATCTGGCGTGTTGTGTTTCAATTGACGATCTATCTGTATTTGATGATGAAGATGCTGATTATATGGTGGGCTTTCTATAGCTTTCTTTATAAGACTTGGTACTGGTAGCGAAACTTAATTATTACACACACACACACACACGAAGTAAAGAGAAGATATACATAGAATCCAATTATAGAAAGGTGGGGGAGAAAGGTTTTTCAGACGTCTATAGCACAAGATGCCCAGGTTTTTTTTGGGGGGGGGGAGAGAGAAATTATGAGTGGGCCATTCTTTTCTTTTTCCCAAATATCTCAAGGATGCCAACTAATCTGTACATGATAGTTGTGTCACTATGTTGTTGTATTTTAATAAAAAATAATAATACTAGACATAAGAATTTACAATGCTGAATCATGTACTTTTCTCTGCTTGGTACTGAAGAAATAAAATAAATTTCCCAATTAATTTGAAAATCCCCTCCCCCTTTCCCCTTTCTGCAGAATATTTCAGGAAAAGACATTCCTAGAAATACCTTTAGCTTATTCATAGTGGCTCCATTTTCTGAAGCGGAACAGAGGAATATAGTCCCTATTGGACCAGCACTTTCAAATAATACAGGAAAAAATGCCAAGTGCAATTCCTCAAAGTTCATTGCAACAAGAAATAAAAAAGAAAAAGAGACGTGCTCCTCTTCCACCAACTCCTAAAATGCCAAACAGATTTGAAGAAATGGATAACAAAAGACAAAGTACAATTGATCCTTTTCAACTGTCATTTGTAGGCCATTTTGTTTCAACTGTCATTTGTCGGCCTTTTTGTTTGCCTGGAGAAATTCCTGTTGTGGCTGTCACTGCTGTCTGTATTCCACCTGGTGCAGGTGTTGGCACGGCGCTCAAACCAATTTCATTGTAATTTTATTACAATATTATTACAATGACAATAAAGATTATTATTATTATTATTATTATTATTATTATTATTATTATTATTATTATTATTATTATTATTATTATTATTATTATTATTATTATTAGAAGGTTTTGTTTTGTTGGGGTAGGTTTAGAATCCTTAGCATATTTCATCTCTCATGGGTTGCTCTTGGGTTTCATCCTTTAGTCATTTCTTTGATACTGTGTTGAAAATGGAGTCTGATAATAAGACTCTTGCCCAAGTCATTATAATAGTAAATATTTGGCCAGCTGACTGTTTCCTTGGTGCATATCAGAGATAGTTCATTCTGCTGGGTTGCAGCTCTTTGCGTGCGTGTGTCTCTGGGTGAGGTGGTGGTAGGAATATCATGTGCAGATATAGCCACAGAAACAAATTACGCTATCCTTGCTGCTGTCAAAAGGAGGATACCAAGACCATGGCTGCCCTCTTGGCCCTTTCCAGAAAGGAGTAAGAAAGGGCAGATGGCAAACCTTCTCAGTGTGTAATCTAATCAAACAGTTATTAGGTTTCCTGACCTCTCAGTCCTTCTACTTCCCAGAGAGAATAATTAGAGGGTGCTATGATTTGACAAAGCCTGCTTGCCTTTCCATAAGACATTTTTGGTAAATCAACAGGACAAGGCTGCTGCTGGGTGAATTCAGATAAACTAGGCTACTCACGAAGGAGGAGGAGAAGAAGCTCAAGTGAAGTTCAGCTGTCAAATCCAAGTCTGGCATTTCTGTTCCTCTTTGACATCAAAGGTATAGAGACAATCTTCAAACTTCCCTTATTTTCTCCTCCCCACAGCCCCAAGTATGAGCACGGTGAACAGAAGAGTCAGTCAACTCAGGAACCTACGTGTCCCCATTTTTATCTATTTATTATATTTGTATCCTGTCTTTATTACTTTATAAGTAATTCAAGGTGCCAAATATACCTAATACTCCTTCCTTCTCCTCTTTTTCCTGCAATATCAATCCTGTAAGGTGGATTGGGCTGAGAGGGAGGGAGGGAGGGAGGGAGGAGGGAGAAAGACAGAGACAGAGACTGGCCCAAAGTCACCCAACCGGCTTTCATGCCTAAGGTGAGACTAGAACTCCCAATCTCCTGGTTTCTACTTGTCTCTACCTGTCTCTGCTAGGAGTACAACAAAGTGATCCAATGTTAATCATATTTAGGACAGAGTATCCATTACCTAGTTTCAGATTTTCCATAATAAATATGAAACTACCTTTTGGTAGTTTTTGTGAAACATTTTGATAGTTCAAAAATCAAAAAAGTTTCAATAGCTTTTGTGAAACATTTTTTTAAAAGTGGAAATCTGACATAAAGGAAAGCATCCTACTTATTAGTTTGGGTATTTTCTGAGAGCTAATATGATTATTATATTTACCTTACAGGAAGACTAGAGCTGCTCCCCTCTCAAGTAATTTATCTTTACAATCTACAATCTAAGAATCCTCTTCGATACATTAAGATTCATTAAGAATCCAAAAATATGACAATGGCAGAAACTGACTCTTGCCTCCCCGCCCCCCAATCTCATTGCCCTATTTTGGAAGAACCATTCAAGTTCAATTTCTTTTTGCATAAATGTGTATGTTAATGCTTTCCTGGGGGCTATTATTCCAATTCTATATCAAGGGCAGCTAATAGTTCACTTCTGGGTTCATTTCAAAGTTCTACCATTCATGTCTAAAACCTTCAATTAGAAAATGCACAATCTGAAGCTCCAGAAATTTTAATTTTGCAATGTGACAGAGAGGGAAGTTAGTATATTCATCAGATAAACCATTTTCAAGTTTAATTATACAATGTATAAATATAGTATAAAGTAAATTCAAATTTTGATTTTATTCTGCCCTCTAACTATCCAAAAGTCGAATGTGAATCTAGGCTTTCCAAAAGGTTGTATAGCCTATCTTATAGCACTAGCGATAACAATTAGACTTATATAATCTTATATACTTTCTAAACAGTTTACAGAGTCAGCATGTTACCCTCAATAATTTGGGTCCTCATTTTACCGACCTCGAAAGGATGGAAGGCTGAGTCAACCTTGAGCCACTCAGAATCAAACTACTGGCAGTGGGCAGAACTAGCCAGCAATATGTAACAATATTTAACAAAGAAATCAATACAAATTAATAAATAAAACCATTTGAAGGTGATGTTATAACTCCATTTGCACTTGCTAAGATCTTCCCTCCACTGATGGATTTTCTCCCCCCCCCCCCCATCTTCTTATATTTAAGAGACGATGGATATTTTTATTTCATGGGAGAAGGCCAATGGAAAAGAATTTCTATTACATATTTTGCATATTCTATGTTACATTCCTTGGCTGCCAATACATGTGTGAGATCTCTCCCTCCCTCCCTCTCTTTCTCTCTCTTCTTTTCTGAATTTCTAGTACATATTTTGCATATTTTGTGTTATATCCTTTGGCTGCCAATAAATGTGTGACACTTCTCTTCTTTTTTCTTTCTCTCAATCATTAAACTTAAGTAGTGTTACTTAGTTAGTTCTCAATACACTGTGATTTTGAAACTTTCTGTCTCTTTGTGGATAGCACTTTGCTGTTCCACCCACCGCTCAATTTCATCTGTTCATAAAGCAATTCTCATTTGTGCCTCCCACAATTCCTTCCCCATTTTTGACATTTCTGTCCTTTCCTCCCTTCATACATTATAATGTCCCAGAATGATCACTATTATCCTTAATTAGGATCCTTAATTAGGATTGCTCTTTTTCATGCATCCCCATCCTTCTCCCCCCACCTAAAAACTGAACCCTAATAGTATCTTTGCCCTTTATTCATTCCCTTCTGCCCACTGAAGAATACCAGTCACTCTTCAGTGACCATCTGAACACAAATGTAGTATATTTGACTATGGAGTATAGCTGGGTTACAATGGTATGATGCTGTCTAGGAGAGAGAAAAAGAAATCAGAAAATGGAAAAGAACATGGTTAGTGTTCAAGGACATTTAGCTGAAGTAGCGTATATGTAATATTGATCTTAGTTTTAAATTCCTCTATATGTTGAAAATTACAGTTAGTAAAAGGAAGCTGGTTGACAGCCCATTGGCACAGGTACAATAGGGCCTAATTCCTGCTATTTCAAGCATTGATGAATTTATTTTTAGGCATAGTAAATAAGTGGAGGAGGAGGAAGGAGGAGGAGGAGAAGAAGAAGAAGAAGAAGAGGAAGAATTTAAATTCAGTCGAGTCTGTCTTTTGGTGATTATATGGGCCAGGTCTCTCCACATTTTTCAATGTTGCACTACTTCTTTAAGTAGTGTTTAAGTAGGCTCTGGCACACGTCAGCTTTGATAGTGTCCTGCCCTCGCATTCTTTGGTTTCCTTTTATCCCTAACTCTTCCCATCATAATTGCTTTCTCCAGTGAATTCCCCCACATGACAGTAAATATGAATGGTTTTCCTCCACTAAAAGTGATCATCTAACAATGTGGCATGTACTGTGCACTAATCATACATCTGAGCCATTTAAATTTTGAAACTTGACTTTGGCAACTGACATACATTTTATATTAACATTACACATTAATACATCCATTTTGTACCATTTTGGTTCCCCATGGGCAGGGCCATGGGGAAGGCAACGGGGAAGGTAGGCAAGCGATGAAGGCAGCAGGGAAGGCAGGCAAGTGGGCTAGGCCCCATGTGGGAGGTATCTGGGCAAGAATTGAAGGAAGACTTACCAGGCAGAGATCAGTTGGGCCAAGTGAGGGAACCAGAGAGCAGCAACAACTATGCCCTGGTGTGAATCTAGGGGTTACCCAAGGTGGGCAAGGCATGATAAGAAGTGAGTGTGAGGGGCAGGGTGTGAGGGGCAGGGTGAGCCAATGGTGCAGTTTGCTGGTTCTCCAAACTGTGGAAAAATTTAACAACCGGTTCACCCGAATCAGTCTGAACCAGCTGAATCCCACCTAGGTCTACACATCTCTCTCTCTCTCTCTCTCTCTCTCTCTCTCTCTCTCTCTCTCTCTCTCTCTCTCTCTCTCTCTCTCTCTCTCTCCCTCCCTCCCTCCCTCCCTCCCTCCCTCCCTCCCTCCCTCTCTCTCTCTCTCTCTCTCTCTCTCTCCTGAACCGGTAGTAGCTTGGCGGCCTGGGTTGTTGGAATTGGCAGCAACTCAGGCCTGCCATGCCCCTGAATTGGTTTTTCCGATGGCTCCGTAGGCATCACTATCTTGTTTTTTGCTTCTGCACATACGCAGAACAATTTTTGTTGTACTGCACATGCGCATATAGTGTGCATCAAGTGCACGTGCATGAAGGGCACACACATGTGCATCATGTCCCTGAGCAAACCAGCAGTAGTGGCTGCCAGAATGTATGCTGGTATTGCCATCCTCGGGTGTTTTCCCGTGTATATAGTATATACTATATACACGGGAAAACACCCGAGGATGGCAATACCAGCATATATATATGTGTGTGTGTGTGTATGTGTACACACACACATACATACATACATATATATATCATCTATCTATCATGTGTCTGTGTGTCTGTGTCTGTGTCTGTGTCTCTGTCTGCCTGCCTGCCTGCCTGCCTGCCTGGCTCTCTATCTCTCTATCTCTCTCTCTCTCTCTCTCTCTCTCTCTCTCTCTCTCTCTCTCTCTCTCTCTCTCTCTCTCTCTCTCTCTCTCTCTCTCTCTCTCTCTCTCTCTCTCTCTCTCTATCTATCTATCTATCTATTCACCCACCTGTCTATTTTATTGAGCTTACAAGTTATTCCAATTGTAATCCTGTCTAAACAAGATGAAGGTCAGCCTCTGTAAATTGCATTTAAAATGATATAATAAAAGAAAACCCTTGAATAATGTTGCTTAACTTACATATGACATTAAAGAAAGATTTTCTGCAATGATTTATCAAAGGTCTACTGTAGCCCTAAAAAGACCTGAAATAGCCCTGCTGTGCCTTCCTTGCATGTGGCTGTGAAAAAGCTGTTTTATCTGGGGAATAAATTCAGATTATGTATTGAAAAAATCAGCAGTATCAGTAGGGCAATCCTAGGAGATTAAAACAAGTCTTATATAGGCAAACTTTTTAAGGGAAGAAAATAATAAATTCAACCTCTTTCCCTATAAAAAGTTAAAGGCGCTTGAAGTAAATCTCTTTAATTCAAATGTGGTTGGCAATGACATTTACTGAACATGTTGAGAGTTTCCTGCAGGTCAGTCTTATGATTTCAAAGGAAAGTCTCAGTGCTGAAAGTTTGCATTTGGGATATTCACATCATTTGGATGTGAATATATATATATATATATATTTATTTATGTGAAGCATTTTTGCTCCTGAAAAAGCAATTGGATATATATATAAACAAGCACAGAAGAGAATAGACATAAGAGTATTTCCAGATTTTTTTTAATCTACTCTAATAAAAGGGACAAAATTAACTAAGGCAAACCTGTTCAATTCAAATATATACAGTATGTGAGAGAAGGGACTTACAGAGGCTGGAGTCAATGAAGCATCTGCACAGCTGTACAATGTAGCAAAACTAGAGAGAACTCTACTTTGACTATGTTTAGCATGATCTCTTACTCAGGTGTAACCCTTAACCTTCAAACTATTCCTTTGGTTTTTTTAAAAAAAGGACAAATTGAAAAGATAGATGAGGTATTCCAGAATAAGAAAAATATTGTTTTTGCCTTCCCCCCAAAAAATGTATTTAATGTGAAGGATTACTATTCAGAGTTTTTAAATCAGGAGGTCCTTTCTAAGCTTGGTTAAACAAGAAAATACATCCTTAATACCTACTGGCTCATTTTTCCTTGTTCAAAGAGTTATGGTGACATTTCTAAATGCTTCACAAAACACCCAGAGGTCAAACTGGCACACAACTGCCACTGCAATGTTGGCTTTAGAAGATAGATATTCTACTCCCCAGATCCTTGTTAAAGTTTATATTGGGCAAAATGCTTTGCTGGTGTAAATCCATTTACTTTGGTAAAGTTATATCCTTAGGGAATTTTGCCCACTTTTAATAGCATTTATATATGTGTGTTTAGAGCCAGTATATTCTGGATGGCTGCAGGCCATTTTGAAAATGATGAGAAATAACTAATTACTTTCCAAGGCTGCCTTGCTTGATGGTATAAATACTATTCCACCAGGCTTAGCTCTAATTTGCAGTGGGTGCTACTGCAGATAATTATTACAATTTTGCAAAATTGCCTATGTGAGTTTGTAAAAGGTCTAGGTGCAACGTATTGTTCCCATACTCATTTATTTCAATTCATTTCAATTTATTTATATATTTGATTGTTATCTCCTCTTTATTACTTTATAAGTAACTCAAGGTGGGGAACATACACCCCTTTGTGAGGTGGACTGAGAGAGAGTGATTAAACCATGGTCATCCAGTTGGCTTTCATGGCTAACCGAGACTTAACTCACAGTCTCCTGATTTCTAGGCCAGCGTCTTAACCACTAACTAAAACTGCCTTTTGAACTTTGAGCTCCATATTATTTAACACTTAAAACTGCCAACAAAAATGGCAGCCTGTACATTATTTCTACTGTCACTCTAATCCAGAAGTTCTCAACCTGTGGATCGCGACCCCTTTGGGGGTCGAATGACCCTTTCACAGGGGTCGCCTAAGACCATCGGAAAACACATTTTTTCGATGGTCTCAGGAACCGAGACACCAATTTTATGGTTGGGGGTCACCACAACATGAAGAACTGTATTAAATGGATCGATTGCTTCCGGCTCCCGGAGGCAACGGACGGGTCTTGGACTCGTCCGCCGCTTGTCTCCCCAGCAGTGCCTTCGGGCGCTTGGGGGCTTTGCGAAAGAGCCCCCTAACCGGATGGACAGCTTGCGGGAGACCCCCACCCCACAGTTGTCGGGAGGGGGTCGCACCCGCCTCGTCCCAGGAGTTGGAGAGCAAAATGCGGGGGGAAAAGTCCCCTTTGCCAATGGAGCGCCGGAACAACAGACAATGAAGAAGCGGGCTGAAATCCGGGGCTGTAGGAAGCACCGAGGCTTTGTGGTCGGCTGTTTGGTTTGTGAGTTGATTCTGAGATTTTGATGCATTCAGTTCTTTTAAGGAAAGAAGAATGGAGGGGAGGGGGGTTGGAAAAAAAAACCCTCAGAGATCAAGCGGCATCTTAAAACACCCCCGGGGCTCGGGGAGAGAGAGAAAGTAACATCCGATTCTGAATAATTGAGACTGGAAGCTTACTAAATGTGGATTAGCCGTTGTTACTTTGTATCCGAGTTTAGTAGCAACAGAAATGACTTTCACTAGTTCCCCTGACCACCAAGGGCGGGGAAACATGGCGCTTCTTTGTTTTTGTTCCCAGTGAGAACATTCTCTTTTTAACACGTAGACAGTCCTTCATTGTTACAAGCTTGGAAATTTTTTTGAAAAATCAACGCAAGTGACTTTTGGGGTTTCTCCCAACGTGTGCCTTCTTTTATATGAGAATTGATTACAAGAAACTTTTTCTCTCTGGAATTTAAGCGCTGTTTTTAACTTTGGACATTGACTTTTCCTTTTCTTTGACCTCATGAGCTCCTCGCCCTGCGGATGCCATATTCGTGTCAATAACTTAAAACCCTCATTACTGTTTCAAAAAGAAGCCTCCATAACAGGGGGAGGGGGGGAATTATGGAAATGCTACAATCAATAGAGGAAATTCTCCAAAGCATAATGGAAGAAATAACAGAGATTCAGAAGGACAGGTTAAGATCAAAACTTGAGCTACAGAATAAATTCAAAACTTGAGCTACAGAATAAATTCAGCATATGCCAGGATAAATGAAGTACCCAGAGAGATACATATTAAATTTGTTAGAAGGTCAACCAGAGAGGGAATTTTGAAGGCGCAGAGAGGGGGGCCGTTAATTTACCAACAAAAGGAAGTCACCATCTTGAAGCAGATCCCAAAAAAGATTAGGGAGGTGAGAAGGAGGTATTCCTTCTTACCCAGAAAATTGTTTGCCCACGGGATCTGGTTCAAGTGGGTGATGCCGGAAGGGATGTTGGTGTTCTGGGATGAAGGAAGAGTGAGGATTAAAACAGTTGCTGAGGCGGAAGCCTTTCTTAAAAAACATTCCTCTATCCTGGGGGAAGATCCAGGGGGGACGGAGGGGGCCACGGCCCCACCCGCTGGGGGCCAGGGAGGAGAAAAAGAAGATACAATTGCCAAGAGACTTAGATCGAAAAAATAACTTTGCTTTTCTTTTATTATTATTAATATTGCTTAACCTTATGTCTGGATGTTTGTACATGACTGCTAGCATAGAATGGAGAATTTAGGAATTTTGTACTTATTTTCACCTTGTAGTACTTTTGGAAAAATGTTTTTTTAAATGTTTTATTATGAAGCCCTAGAAGGGCCAATGATCCCGACGCGAAAGTTCTTAATATGTTTCTGTATCCCTTACCCTACCCTTTTCGAAAATTGTAAAAATTAATAAAACTTTTTCAATATAAAAAAAAAACTTGAGCTTTTGGAGACGCAAAAGACACTAATGGGAAATAAACAAAAAACGGAAGAGGAGAAGGGGGGGTAGCAGTGATGGGGGAAAAGATAAAGGAGTCACAAAAAGAATTAACAGATTTTGATGGTTGTAGAATTGATCTTGAAAGAATGCCTTACAACTCAGCATACGCCTGAACAAATGATGTATCCAGAGAGACATATATTAAACTTGTAAGAGGGCTGACAAGGGATGAGATCCCGAAAGCACAGCATAATAGTTTATTGAAATATGAGCCAAAAGAATTTGCCATTCTGAAACAGGTTCCGGAAAAAATACCAGACGTAGGAGGGTATTATTCCCTCTTATTTGAAAAAAAATTATTATATAAAAATGGGATCTGCGACAGATGGTTCATGTCTGAAGGAATGTTAGTGCTCTGGGAGGGGGGGGAGAGTAAAAATTAAAACAATGGAAGAGGCGCAAACCTTTTTTTTAAAAAAGAAAAATAATATGCCTCAATCCTGGAGGAAGAAAATGGGGGAATGGGAGGGGCCATGGCACCGCCCACTGGTGGGAGGGAGGATGAGGATACAATATCTAAAAGACTCGGTTTACAAAAATGATTTCCTTTAATATACTGTAACTTTTTCTTTTGGATGCTTTGTAGAAACAATGTATTAAATGCATGAACTTTGTGAAATGACATATATGTAACTCCTGCCACCTTAAATTGAAAAATAATTAATCTTTGTATGAAGCCTTGGGGGCGGCCTGCACCCCCGATATGGATGCCTCCAAAATGTTTCTCTTATACCCTATATACCCTTTCCTTGCTAAAAAATTGTAAAAACCAACAAAACTTTTTTTATTAAAAAAAAAAAAAGAACTGTATTAAATGGTCACGGCATTGGGAAAGTTGAGAACCTCTGCTCTAATCCCAGACAACCATTCATTTTTTGGAACACTTCACCCAAAAGCAATTCCAATCAGTTGCTTATCAGTTTGGTCACCATGATACAAAAAGATGTTGAGATGCTAGAAAGAATTCAGAGAAGAGCAACAAAGATGATTAGGAGACTGGAGGCTAAGACATGTGGAGAACAGTTGCAGGAATAGGATATGTCTAGTTTAGTGAACAGAAGGGTTAAGGATGACATGATAGCAGTGTTACAATATCTCAGGGGCTGCCACAAAGAAGAGTGCAGTCAACCTATTCTCCAAAACACCTGAAGGCAGAACAAGAAGCAATGGGTGGGAACTAATCAAGGAGAGATCCAACCTAGAAATATGGAGAAATTTCCTGGCAGTTAGAACAATTTATCAGTGGAATGGCTTGCCTTTAGAAGTTGTGCTCCACCACTGAAGGTTTTTAAGAAGAGACTGGGACAGCCACTTATCTGAAATGGTATAAAGTCTTCTGCTCAAGCAGGAGATTGGACTAGATGACCTCCAAGGACCCTTCCAGCCACGTTATGCTGTTCAGTTGTGTTCTGCTGTGCCCATTGCTGATGCCTCTCAAATAATGTTGGTTGCTACATTAACTTGGGTGTTCACAAAGAGAAGCCAACTTGCCTACAGCTTTATGTTGCTGAGACATTCACACCCAGTGAATCTGCAATCTGGGTTTTTGTTTTGTTTTAAGGAAAACAATTGACAAACACTCCCATGCCTTCCTGTATAGGTTTATATGAATTTCCCTAATGTGCACATATTGTGTGATCTTTCTCTATTATATGTATTTGTTGCTAGAAATTCCCTCCCCCTCCTTCCCTCCCTTTTGAACCTCCAGAACAGGAGAAAGTGCAACGATCAGTAGTCCACTTTGCATATAGGCTTGGGAAATGTAAATGAAATGCAAACAATTAAAATGCAAATTAAATGAAAATTTTTACCCATTATTCCCATCCTAGTAGCCTTTGGGAAAGATGCTGAATTTACATACTGACTACTAGAACATACCAGCCCCCCCAAAATGGGCTGCTAGGCTCTATAACACCTATGTTAAAGTGTATATAAATATTAGAAGGAAAGAGCAAGTGGGGCAATCCATTTTTAAGTAAAACCTAGATGCGGTTCGATGAAATGGACCCTTCAAACAAACATTAGGATTAGTCTATGAAGATAATCTGTGAAATATGCCACGTTTCCTTGGTCTTATACTCATTTTTGTTCCAAATGATGCATTAGGGCTTATTTTCTGGTTAGGTCTTAGTTACGGAGATATATGTTACTAAATGCATCTGTCTAATTATCTTAACTGGGGCTTATTTTGGAGAGCAGGGCTTATATTAGAAGCATCCTGAAAAAATCATGCGAGGGCTTACTTTTCGCCTGGGTCTTATTTTCAGGGAAACACGGTAGAATGCCCTTCAACTTGTCTATAAAGTCAATGGCTGCGTTTCAAAAGCAAATACATGCATGTCTTTCTTTACCGAAGCCAATGAAGGAGCAAAGAAAGAAATCCAAACCACTTTCTGCTAGGCGAGATGAGAGCTCATTCCAGCTCATTCTGCCATTTTTGAGACTTTCTTTTTGAATTGTGTCACAAGGAAGGTTCAGTTACCTTAATAAGAATTGTGGAGGAAACTTCAAAAGAGGGGAATGAGTTGTTCAGGGAGTCAAAAGTGAACCTGTTCAGAGCGTTTGCTCCTTGACAATTCATGCTACGCCAATTATCAAAAGAAAGCCTGGATCAAAAACAAGATAAGCAATTTATACCGTCAAACTGTGTCTAAGCCTATTGCCATCCACGTAAGGGTCATTTCTTCTGAAGCCATGAAACCTGTGTCTGTGGCATAAACGTTTAGACAAATCTATTTGCACTGGTGCGTTAATTCATGCTGTTAACATTACTTTTTTATTTTGTTGGGTCAATCAATGTGTTGCTTCTTCCTTTTGTAAGATCTCTCTCTCCTTCTGGACCTTGCAACTTCATTATTCATGCTGCAGATTACACATATCAGAGGATATCAGTCTGGCCAATATGTTTCTATCTGTGGTGGGTTCCGGATCCCATTTGGGCTTGGCATCGTCCACATTGATGCGCACAGCGCGCGCATGTGCACAGCATGCACATGTTTTACCATCCAGCGACGCCTCCGCTAGCCTCCACAACACTCCAGCTTCTCGGCAGAGCATCGTGCAGGCGCTGTACGTGCCGTATGCGTGCACAGAAGCGCTGAAGACTTTAAAGACTGGTAAGGAGCGTGGGTGGGTGTTGTGGCCCAGCTGGCTCTGGATGAGCTGCTGATGGACTCCTCTAGTGAGGAGTCCTATAAGTCTGCTCTGGAGGAGGAGGACGACCTTGAGAGAGCAGAGAGCCCGGCTAGTCATCAGGAGGCACCTGGGTCTTGGAGTAGTGGGGAGGATCAAGGCCAGTTTGTCCCTGATGTTAGGTTAAGATGGATTGAAAGAAGGCAGCTTCAGTTGCAGCAGAGACAAACTTGGAGAAGGTAAATTAGTCCCAGCTGCCTAATGACTGGCCCCTCCCAAGAGGGTTTAAAAGGAAGCCTCTGCTAAGGAAATCCTTGCAGAGAACAACAGTTCATTTCTAGGTTTGGATTTCCTCATGTCGAGTTGCAGGTTTAGTTTCTAGTCAATTTAAGAAACTTCGGGTCTGTTCAAGGTCAGTTTGGGCAAGCAGCCAAGAGTCATTCAGTCAAGCAGTCAAGCAGCCAGTCTGGTAATTAGCTAAAGAAAGGGGGGTCAGAACAATGGGCAGGTGGGCCCTCCGGAGCACTGTGCTCCAGGCAGGCTCCAGTACGCCCGTACCAGGGCGTATTGCCTGCAACCCACCACTGGCTTCTATACAGGTAGTCCTTGACTTATGACCATGGTGGAGCCCAACATTTCCATTGCTAAGCCAAACAGTAAGTGAGTTTTGCCCCACTTTATAACCTTTCCTACCGCAGTTCTTAAGTGAATCACTGCAGATGTTAATTAGTAACATGGTTGTTAAATCAATCTGGCTCCCCCATGGATCGTGCTTGTCAAGAGGTTGTAAAAGGGGATCACATGGTCCTGTGGCACTGTAATAAATATGAGTCCGTTGCCAAGTGCCTGAATTATAATCATGTGACTGGGGATGCTGCAATGGTTGTAAGTGTGAAAATGGTCATAAGTCACATTTTTTCAATGCTGTTTAACTTCAAACAATCACTAAATGACTGGCTGTAAAGTAATGTAATAATTCAAGACAGCTACTGTTTTAAAGAAAAGGGGGGGATAAGGTAAAGTGAACAATTTTACTATCTGATCTCTGGATTTGAGTCAGATTACAGTATTTTATTACTAGTGACTCAAATGTAAAAGTTTCAGAGATCTGCTTTTGAATACTTTCTACTATGAACATCTTGACAGAATGACTCTCTGTACCAATATCCAATTATATCCTGGTTGCATAGCCTACAACCTACAAGATTCAGTGGTCTCTCAGTTATACCTTAGTTGCCACCAAGTTTTGGTAGGTACATTTTTGACCTTTACTTTATTGGAAAATTTAATCATTACCATTTGTTTTGCCCCAAATGCATTATCCCACAGGAGATACTAAAATTCCACCAAAAAAGCCAGTAGCTGGGATTATAACAAAGAAGTTGTCCAGCTGATTTAATTCAGCAAAACACCACATGTAAAATGCTGAAGAAGTTATTCTTCAGCAAAACAAGTAGCAATTTACAAATGAATAAAATCTGCAGGAGACTCATTGTCAGATACTCTTAGCTATCCCATATGTTAAGACACAATAATTAGTTCAGAATCATGCTATCCCACATGTTAAGATTCAATATTTAGTTGAGAGTTACATAGAATAATGTTTCTCAATCTTGACCACTTTAAGATATGTGGACTTCAACTCCCAGAATTCCCCAGCCAACATGCTTTGGGTCTGCAGCAGTGTTTCTCAATCTTAGCCATTTTAAGGTGGGTGGACTTTAGTTCTCAGAATTCTGCAGCCATCTTGTTTTGGGTCTAGAACGGTTTTTCTCAACCTTGACCACTCTGTGGACTTCAACTCCCAGAATTCCCTGTGGACTTCAACTCCCAGAATTCCCCAGCCAGCAGAAGTTTATTGACCTATTGAAATTCACTTATGGTTGGCAAGGTGGAGGATATCATTAGAGAGCTCTTTCTGTCCTTGGATGTAGAAACTGAATATGTTTAACTACAAATAGACAGGGAAGAAGATACTTCATTCCTGCCATATCTTTGGCCCAATTTATTGGTAAAAATGCTAATCCTGAATGATAATGAACTATGTAGTTCAGTGGAGAATCAATGATCCCCTCTCTCACGACCTGGGCCTGAAGAAATTTCCTCCTGCTTTCAACACTATTGGCCATTAAGCCAACATTTATGGTCGGAATAAAGTGGGATATGATTGCAGTGTCAAACCATGATTTTAAATTTCAGTCCTTTTATGTTATATTCTGCGAATACTTACAACAACTAGTATCCCAAATGGGGAAGGGGAGAAGAGGAATGAAGAGGAATATTTGCTGACTTGTGAAGTATATAAGGAGGATGGCCTTGATAGGAATATGCAAGAATTATTATCTAGAAAAAAGTGCTGAATCATTTTAAAAATCCCCAAAATGAGATAATATTTGGGACCAGCTCAGGTTGCTTTGCTAATTCCTTCAGGGCTAAGAGAAGGAGGAGGTATAGCACAATTGTAATACTATTATTATAATTAACATTAGTAAACATCATTTTAGTCTTCTTGTGGAGTTTTCTGGTCTAGTTTACCTGTTGGGGCTGACAGCTTGCTCCTTATTGTTAACTACAGTTTTATAAAATGGCAATCTTCTAGGCTAATCCTGTCAAGCGTGAAAGACCAGGATCACATGTTTAATAATAAACTTTATTTATTGTTGCTCATACCTATGAACAGGAATCTACTCAACTAATGATTAGCGCTATTTTTGCACTAGGTAAGGGTCAATGAAATTCAAGAGGAACCCCTTGGATTTGGATTTACTTTGTTTGTGGCTACACAGAGATTCTAGGCTGATTCCTCTTTTGACTCTACCCCCAGGTTCTGACACTCTTTCTACTATATTATGAGATGGGCTCAGGAAAAACATTCTATAAGGCTCTTAGGCTGAGAGATATCAAGTGCCCCATGAGTTTAACTGAGTGTTTCCCAATCTTGACAAGTTCCAGATGTGGGGTCTTCAACTCCTAGAATTCCACAGCCATCACGTTCCAGTCCCTACATCTGAAATATGTCTAGGTTGAGAAGCACTCCTTTAACTACAAAAAGAACACTTCGCCCATATGTCATTTTCTCACTACTAAATCATGACATAATATTTGGGCAATTCATGAAATGTTCTATCAGGGTTGTTTCAAAAGCCAGAACATAAGAGATCAGGTGAGGACAAAGATCAGCCTTGAAGATGTGATATGACAAGTTCAAAGAATCACCAAATTGTGCCATGTTTCTCAACTGAGGTGCTGAATTGATTTGAAATGTTCAATCAGATGAGAAGCATCTGGATTTGCAAAAGGTTTAATGAGATAATGATTTGATGGCATTTGGGGGCATGTCAGACACCAACTACATCATAACAATTACTCCTTCCAAACATGGACAGATCTGAAAAGATGGAGTTATGTACTGTAATGGCACTAGCTGGCAATAGATGTTACCACCTCATTAAATCCTATATCTTTGCAGGATCAGATGTGCTTTTATTTTATTTCTCTGTGTTATTTGCATGTGTGCATCTTTATACGTATTTATGTTATATATTTGCCTCCCTGCAAGAAGTAGAAAATTCATTTGAGGCTTAAAAAGATGAATTATTCAGTCCCTCTTTTTCCCCCCTAACTTGTTCATTCTTGTGCATGTGCTGCTCTGTCTTTCTATAAATCCATATATTATTAATCCTCACCTAGTCCCCTGTCTCTCTGATATCTGGTCTCAGCCCCCCATTCATTCCTTTTCATTTCCTTCTACTTTGACCCCCACAAAAGACAGACCTCCCACTTTCCTGGCCTTCTGAAAAGGAGTCAAAACAAGGCCCTATAGCTTTGCATTCACACACAGCTATGAGGCTGGCTAGTGTCCTGAAAACTCTTCCTTCAACTTTTAATTAATTCTAACAGAATTACTTGCTTCTATTTTTTTAAATACAATTTTTATATTTTGTTCTACGCCAGAGGTGGAAAACCATGGGCCCTTTATGACGTGTGGACTTCAACTCCCAGAATTCCTGATTCAGCATGACTGGCTGAAGAATTCTGGGAGTTGAAGTCCATGCATCATAAAAGGGGCCTACTTCCCACCCCTATTCTACACCCTCCAGAGTCCCTCTCTGAAGGTGATAGGTGGTTTAAAAATGTAAGCAATAAATAAATATTTTTAAAAGGAAAATAATTCCTTAGCTACTTATCTGTTTGACTCAACTGGAGGAATGCTCTCGGGTAGTGTTTCTGGTGTTAGAGTGCTAGACATAGAACATAGGTTTACTTTATATCACTGGGTGTTTTATATATACACTAGCTATACCCGGCCATGTGTTGCTGTGGCCCAGTCTGGTTAAATGGCCAACCAAACTGTGTGTAGATCTACACCTGCACACATACACACAACCACCATATAACCCCCAACCTACCTACCTACTGTATTTCTTCCTCTCTATCTATCCCTCTACCTACCTACCTACTGTATTTCTTTCTTTCTCCCTCTATCTACCTACCTACTGTATTTCCCCCTCTCTATCCCTCTACCTACCTACCTACTGTATTTCTCCCTCTTTCTCTATTCCTCTACCTACCTACCTACTGTATTTCTCACTATCTATCTATACACCTATCTACCTACCTACTTACCTACCTACGGTATTTCTCCCTCTCTGTCTATCCCTCTACTTACCTACCTATTGCATTTCTTGCTTTCTCCCTCTACCTACCTACTGTATTTCTCCCTCTCTATCTATCCCCATATCTACCTACCTACCTACCTACCTACCTACCTACCTACCTACCTACCTACCTGCCTACCTACTGTATTTCTCCCTCTCTGTCTATCCCTCTACCTACCTACCTACTGTATTTCTCCCTATCTATCCATCTACCTACCTACCTACGTACCTACCTACTTACTATATTTCTTCCTTTCTCCCTCTACCTACCTACCTACCTACCTACCTACCTACCTACCTACCTACCGTATTTCTCTCTCTCTATCACCCTACCTACCTACCTACCTACCTACCTACCTACCTACCTACCTACCATCTGTCTATCTATCTATCTATCTATCTATCTATCTATCTATCTATCTATCTATCTATCTATCTATCTATCTATCTATCATCTACCTACCCACCCACCCACCCACCCACCTACCTACCTACCTTATTTCTCCCTCTCTATCTATCCCTCTATCTACCTACCTACTGTAATACAATAATACAATAGCAGAGTTGGAAGGGACCTTGGAGGTCATCTAGTCCAACTCCCTGCCTAGGCAGGAAGCCCTATACCCATGATGGCAAACCTATGGCACAGGTGCCACAGGTGGCACACGGAACCATTTCTTAGGCCACGCGAGGCATTGCCCTGTCAGCTTCAGTGTGTATGTGTGCCCTGGCTAACTGATTTAGGCCTTCTTTTGAGGCCGTTTTTTGCCCTCTAGAGGTGGGGGAAGGCTGTTTTCATCCTCCCCAGGCTCCTATAAAGCCTCTGGAGCCTGGGGATGATGTAAAAAGCATGCCAAATGCAGGGGTCATGCACATAGCATTATGGATGTGGCACACCTGTGCACATCGCCCCTGCACTCCCCCTGTTTTTGGCACGCGAGCCAAGGTTAGCCATCACTGCCCTATACCATTTCAGACAAATGGCTATCCAACATCTTCTTGAAGACTTGTAGTGTTGGGGCATTCACAACTTCTGGTGGCAAGCTGTTCCACTGATTAATTGTTCTAACTGTCAGGAAATTTCTCCTCAGTTCTAAGTTGCTTCTCTCCTTGATTAGTTTCCACCTGTTGCTTCTTGTTCTACCCTCAGCTGCTTTGGAGAATAGTTTGACTCCCTCTTCTTTGTGGCAGCCTCTGAGATATTGGAAGGCTGCTATCATGTCACCCTTAGTCCTTTTTGTTAAACTGTATTTCTTCCTCTCCCTCTCTCTCTATGGGCCACCTGGGAGTTTGCTATCTCAGTGCCTTTTTGGCCGGAAGAGGCCTCCGTACAGTCTTTTTGAGGAACTGACTGTTGGAAATGCCAGGTGGGAGGAGTTACAGGGAGGTGAAGAAATTTTCAGTGGTACATTTTACATTTGTATACTGTGTACATGACACACGTGTGCTAGGCACAAAATGAGTTGATATTCTATTATCCGAAGTCCTTGTGAACATTGTGTGAAAAATTGAGGTAAATCGGTCCAGTAGTTTTTGAGATTAGTGGATTCGTACAAACTATTTTACATTTTTATTTATATAGATTTCTCAGAACTGTATTCTTTTAAAGAATGAGCTATAGTTTTGGGCCAAAATGTAATCTCTTCACAATGAATGGGAGATTTAAGTTTTTAAGATAATTTTTTTAGGTTTTGCAAGTTACAATTTAATATTTTACTTTTTCTAGGAATAACAAGGGAAGGCTAATGTTAAATCTAGTCATTTTTACTGTTTAAGATACTCTTGAATGAAATATTATACTTAACATGTATGGAAGAGAATGGCAGTCTTAAGACATTAAGTGAATGGGAGAGGGATAACACAATGGAATTCTTTCTATTTTTTAATGTTTTTTTGTTTTGTTTATATAGCTGTTGTCTTTGCCTTGTTTTTCCATGGTCACCTTTGTTTCTTTATACAATCATCATCTACCCAACAAAAAACATGATTCTTCCAAAGGCAATTTATAAACAGGCATTTAATAGTGATGGGAGACCTTTAATTATCCCAATATTGTTGTAAAGTAAACTCTGTCAACATGGTCCTTCCAGGAAGTTCCATACTTGTATTGCTGACAATATTCTCTTTTGGACAGTGGAAGACAGCCCAAATAGATTAACTACATCAGCTACATTTTAATGATGAGGCATAACGTAAACAGAAATATTGGGAATAGTGGCCATGTTATATTGAATTTGGTCACCTCATGGTGAGATGGGTAGCAAACAATTTAGATGTTAGAAATAGGTAGGTAGGTAGGTAGGTAGGTAGGTAGGTAGGTAGGTAGGTAGGTAGGTAGGTAGGTAGATAGATAGATAGATAGATAGATAGATAGATAGATAGATAGATAGATAGATAGATAGATAGATAGATAGATAGATAGATAGATAGATAGAAAGAAAGTAGATGTTTTGATTCCAAAGAAAGTAAAAACTGGGTGTCATCAAATCTACAGCTTGGTCCCTAAAAAGGTCAGTGCAATGTTAAGGAAATGAATGGGAAAAAGTTTTCAAAATAACTTGGAATTCCTCAAGAAGGTACTAAATGGAAAATGCCAAATATTTCCAGACCTGAAAGGAAGAAACATATTGCAAGTGAAAACAGAGACAGTTGACCAAGGAAGCATTTCTGGCATGCCACAGGAATAGAACTGGCATCAAGTTAATGAACAATGCTAAGAACAGTAACTAGCGTTTCTTGGGGTATTTTAAAATAAAGGAACAGGGAAGAAGTATGTCAGGCTGAATGGGGAAATGCTGACAGATATCCAGTGCTTATCTGTGGTTCCTCATAAAACTGGAGTGAGATACCAAGCAGAGTGTCCCAAAATACAGTCTTGAGCTCAGGTCTCTTCGGCATTTATAATTAGTAATATGATGAAGACGTGGAAGGAATTTGAACAAGCCTGGAAGATAAATGTAATGAATGACACTGCTAATGAATGGATTGGGGGGGGGGGGGTAAATGCACAATGATAAAAATATCAGTGACAGGACAAATATAATTAAGTAACGTCTTATTGTGGATCTCTTAATAATGGAAAACCTGTTGCAATTAAAAGGAATAAAGAAATATAGGGAATTGTATTCTAATTGTATTCTAATTTAATTCAAAAGTAAACTCTTTTGTTCTATATGTTGATCATGTTTTTTTTATTTTGAAAAGAATTCCCTCAAAAGAATCAAAGGAATACCTAAACCATATTTTATTATTAACTTGTCTCACAAAGTAGAAACAAACACAAAAATATCAAGATAGTCTAAACTACAACCCTACACATTTTAGCTGGAAAAAAGCACTACTTTACTTATATATGTATATGTGCATGTATATGTAGTGTGTGTGTGTATTGGAGGAAGATTGATGTAGTGGTTAAGGCATCAGGCTAGAAACCAGAAAGTTGTGAGTTGTGGTCCTGCTTCAGATACAAAGCCAGACGGGTTACCTTGGGCCAGTCACTTTGTCTCAGCCCTAGGAATGAGGTAATGGCAAACCACTTTTGAAAAAGCTTGCTTACAAAAATGACAGTCTCCTTGTACGTATTGGATTGGGAGAAATACATATACTAATGATAGTAAATTATTATTACAAATCCCCCACTGAGAGACAGATAGGGAGAAAGTAATTAAATCTAACTACCGGTATGTGTACACACACACACACACACACACACACACATAGGTACACAGAGGAGAAATATAAAGACAACACCGAAATTCTATTATATGCAGAGTTGCTTCTCAGATTTTTACTTAAAATGGAAACATATAAAGTGGTCCCCAGCAACATTCTTTCAAAAAGACTTTCTGAGATGATGCTATTAGTAGGAGGAGGAGGAGGAGGAGGAGTTGTTAAATAGAAATAGATCTGCACCTTGGACTTCAGAAGAATGGATTTGATGAACCCTGAGGGAAAGAAGGTTGGATCTCGTTATTTGAAATCTGGAAAGATGGGAAATTCTGTGAAAGAAGAGACTGATGAAACAGTCACAAAATACATCATATGATAAAATGGACAAAAAATGGGAACAATTTTAAAAAGCCAGTATGGATAGATGCTAATTTTTTTAAAATGCTAGTGACAAAAAAGGGGCATCTACAGAAAAAGGAAGAAGAATGCAAGACAGTCCCCAGAAAGCTTGAAAGCAGCTGGGCTTTGATTGTGCTGTTGATCTTTCTGTGAGGGACTCTTTTGAAGTTCTACACTGCTCTAATATATTACCAAACGATTTAAGAAAAAGAATGCTTGAAAAACATGGCTTTGGAAGAATGTATACATTGGGCCAAATGCATACATTTTAAATTATTCAGGAGAATAGATTTATGAATGTTCACACACAGTTAAAAAGAAAATAAGACTACTGCAGAATAGAATGGAGAGGAATAGGAACTAGAAGATCTGTCTCTCTCAACAACTCTAGTTTTCGACCCAGTTAACTGTCACAAATATCAATTACTTTAGCTCTCATTTGAATCCTTCTTTCCATAATGCTCCTGTAATGATTGTCTAAACCAATTACACTTAATCCTTAAGGGTAGCAGTCTTAAATTCAATAATTTCATACAATAAGGTCTGAAGTAAAACACAGGGAGAATGCAAATGTTGTACTCCAACAGAAATAGCTGAAGCCGACCTCCGGTTGACTGAGAAGTCAGAGAGAGTTGTCCTTGGAAGACAAAGGCAGGAGGGCAAACTCACAAACCAGAAGTAGGTAGAGCAAGAGATAAAACTGGAAGGCATAATACATTTGCAACTACATACCACACATTTTCAGAAATAAGGATCATTGTCAAATAATTTGATGATAATGGGTCTGAAGGCTAAATTGTAGGGTGAACAGGTAAGGCGAAGGTTGTTGAGAGTGTGGTGGCACAACAGTTTCCCCGTCACCTGGAGGAAGTTGACTATCTAGACCCGCGCCAGTCCGGCTTTCGGCCCGGGCATAGCACCGAGACGGCATTGGTCGCGTTGGTCGATGATCTCTGGAGGGCCAGAGATGGGGGTTGTTCCTCCATCCTGGTTCTATTAGACCTCTCGGCGGCTTTTGATACCATCGACCATGGTATCCTATTGCATGGGCTGGGGGGGTTGGGGGTGGGAGGCACCGTTTTACGGTGGTTCTCCTCCTACCTCTCTGGCCGATCGCAATTTGTGTTGACAGGAGAGCAGAGGTCGACCTCGAGACCCCTCACATGTGGGGTGCCTCAGGGGTCGGTCCTCTCGCCTCTCCTGTTTAACACATATATGAAGCCGCTGGGTGAGATCATCCGTGGTTTTGGGGTAGAGTACCATCTCTACGCTGATGATACTCAGCTGTATATATCTACCCCAAACCACCCCAACGATGCCGTAGCGGTGATGTGCCAGTGCCTGGAAGCCGTACGGATCTGGATGGGAAGAAACGGACTCAAGCTCAACCCGACCAAGACCGAGTGGCTGTGGTTTCCGGCTGCCCGATTCAACCAGCTCACTCCATCGCTGGCCATTGGGGGCGAACATCTTGCCCCAGTGGATGGGGCGCGCAACTTGGGTGTCCTCCTGGATGCCCGGCTGTCCATGGAAGATCAAGTGACAGCCGTGGCCAGGAGGGCGTTTTACCAGGTTCGCCTGGTTCGCCAGTTGCACCCCCTATTGGATCGGGACGCCCTTCGCACAGTCACTCATGCTCTCATGACATCCCAACTGGACTATTGTAACTCTCTCTACATGGGGCTCCCCTTGAGGTGCACTCAGAGACTTCAGCTAGTCCAGAATGCAGCCGCGCGAGCAATTATGGGAACCGCAAGGTGTACCCACGTAACACCGCTCTTGCGCGAGCTGCACTGGCTGCCTGTCGTCTTCCGGGTGCACTTTAAGGTTCTAGTTATCATCTTTAAAGCGCTCCATGGCTCGGGACTTAGCTATTTGCAGGATCGGATCCTGCCGCACACATCCACACGGCCGATTCGCTCCCACAGAGAGGGACTTCTCCGGGTGCCGTCCACTAGACTTTGTCAGCGGGCGACGCCCAGGGGAAGGGCTCTCTCTGTGGCGGGCCCAGCCCTCTGGAACGACCTTCCCCCCGACATTAGAACTACCACGGACCTCCGCTCCTTCCGTCTAAAACTAAAAACATATCTGTTCTGCTTGGCCGGCCTAGGATAGTCTCTCTTCGATGGGGTTGCCAGAAATTTTAGATGATTTTAGTTTTTTAATTGGATTTTTTAGCGCAGGGAAATATTTAATTTGTTTTTAACTATATGTATGTATTTATTGTTTTATTAGCCCTGTGCACCGCTCCAAGTCCCTTCGGGGAGAGGAAGCGGTCAACAAATTTAATAATAATAATAATAATAATAATAATAATAATAATAATAATAATAATAATAATAATAATAATAATAATAATAATAACAACAACAACAACAACAACAATAATAATAATAAAAGGAAGCTAGGTATGTTTATAGGAGTCAATCTGGCTCTGTCACCAGGACAAGAGGTTTAGCCTTCCGAACTGTCAGACTTGTGCTGGAGCCCATCCTCAGGGAACTTCTCTGTACTTGAAGATATTCTGGTAGAGGGAAGTTCCCTGAGAATGGGCTCTAGCACAAGTCCAAAAAGCCCAGAAGACTAAATCTCTGGTCCCAATGACTGATCCAGATTGGATCCTGCAGTCTATCCTGGGATATATATTTGCTTTCATCCATAGGTATGTTTAGAGAAGACTTAGGGGAGATGTGATAGCCATCTTCCAATACTTGAAGGGATGCCACAGGGTAAAGTGCATCAATCTATTCTCCAAATCACCTGAGGGCAGCACAAGAAGGAATGGGTGGAAGCTCATCAGATGGAGATCCAGCCTGGAGTTAAGGAGGAATTTTCTGACAGTGGCAACAATCAATGGAATAGTTTGCCTCTTGAAGTTGTGACTGCTGTATCACTGGAGGTTTTTTTTAAAAAAAAAGTTAGACAATTTGTCCGGGATGATATAAGGGCTCCCTCCTTGGGCAGGAGGTTGGACTACAACCCCTCCAAGGTCCTATCAACCCCTGTGGTTTTATAATTTCTATTCTAGTATGTAGTATCTCAGTACTGACCTTTTCATCCCTGATGCAGTAATCAATATGTATTCATACATGCATGACTCCCCTGCACAGTTTTATATATTAACACAGGGGTCTCTAACCTTGGCTACTTTAATCCTGGAGGACTTCAACTCCCAGAATTCCACAGCCAGCTTTGCTGGCTGAAGAATTCCAGAAGCTGAAGTCTTCCAGGCTTAAAGTGGCCAAGGTGGAGGACCCCTGTATTAACATGTAATAGGGCAGTGATGGCTAACCTTTTTTGGCTCGCATGCCAAAAGTGGGGGGAGCGCAGGGGGGTCGTGTGTGGCTGTGCCACACCCATGCTATGTGCATGACCCCCTGCTTTTGGCGCACTTTTTTCGCCCTCCCCAGGCTCCAGAGGCTTTCTAGGAGCTTGTGGAGGGTGAAAACAGCCTGCCCTCCCCACCTCCAGAGGCTTCAGGAGCTTCCCTGAAGCCTCCAGAGGGTGAAAAATGGCCACAAAAGAAGGTCTAAATCAGCTGGCCAGTACACACATGCGCGCTAGTGCTGACAGGGCAATGCCTCGCGTGCCCTAAGAAATGGGCCTGCATGCCACCTGTGGCATCCATGCCATGGTTCACCACCTCTGGCATCCGTGCCATAGGTTCATCTGAACCTAGTTCCAGAAGGAACTACGCGATTACTTTGAGACTATTATTTTAATTTAGTCTGCATTAATATTTTCTTGGCATTATTGAGTGCAAGTCTTTTATATATTTTACTCTGACCTTAGATGAAAAGAATAATCAGCAGAATGAAGGTGGGATAAAATTTTTATGAATGCTTTAGTTAAGTCATTGGAAGGTCTGCCATCCTTCAGTGGAAGAAAGGCTCGGCTCTGAATATGCAAGCAAGGCTATCCAATCTAAAATGGATGGGAATCTGGGGAAATGTGGTCCATAAATTCAGCCAGCCCCAGGTTGCTTCATCTTGCACAAGCAGTATTTATGCAGCAAATATCCATTGATCTTTCTGACCTTGGCAGCAATTATTTTTCTGTAGAACCAGCTGTTCTTGAACAATTCATGCAATTCATATTCACTTTTCTTCCATCATAAATAATATGAGCAGCATAAAGAAGATAATCCTGGAGGTCAACTTTGTCTTTCAAATTGATCTCCTAATCCCTTCTTGTGTTTTTTTTTTGAAGAAAATCTTTTCTTCATAAATCATGACCATACTAGAAATATCGTTAGTCCCCCCCCCCCCGCCCCACACACACACTCAAGCGCAGATTTCTTCCTCAAGGAGTTACTTGGAGAGATGGGAGTAATTCTGATTATTTGAATGACTGCTTGATGCTTTTAATCCTGAATTGTCCCAGAAGATACTGAAAGTCTGCATAAGTTTCAGAATCCAATTGGACCTGAAATGGTAAGTGGTTCCTTTAATAGGTACAACCATTTTGTCTCTATCTGACCATGAGTAGCCTTATAATAAAAAAATTATTTCAGTGGCATACCCTCTCCTATTTCTTGAGCAATTATTGTTTAGCTGTCCATGTAATCTCCCATATAATAAAAACAGTGGTGACACAGTGTGGTACTGCAGGCTACTTGTGCTTTCTGCTGATTGCCAACAGTTTGGCAGTTGGAGTCTCACCAGGCTCAAGGCTGACTCAGCCTTCCATCCTTCTGAGGTGGGTAAAATGAGGACCCAGATTGTTGGGAGAAATATGCTGACTCTGTCAACCGCTTAGAGTGGGCCGTACGAGCAATGTGAAGCCATATATAAGTCTAAGTGCTATTGTTATATATCATATTGTATATTTTGTAAACCATATTATAACATTAGCATTTTACATATATAGTAAACCATATATACTATGAAAAATATTCCTATTTTCAAACAAAATGAATTGAATCACAGCACAAGCAAAATAAATGAAACCAGCAGCAGTAATAAGACCACAACTTGATGGTGGATGAAGCAGCAGAGTTCCCATATATTACTGTCATCTGTCTGGATGAAGATGATGATACTATCTTGTCTGATATCTCTCTGTCTTAGTTTGTGGTCCATCAACAATCTTGATGGCCCCATGTTGGAGTGGGGCTGGGGATGGCTTTGATTGTGAATGGCATCTTACTTGTGATCAGGATCTCTGAGATGAGGTTGAAAGTATGGTAGATTGGGCTGCAGAAACAAACTTGGTACAAATCTGGTACAAACTTGGTGCAAAGCTGGTACAAATTTTTGTGTACCAGGGGACATGCTTTCCAGGACAATCTCTCCCCAAGCTGCAGAGTGGTGTCTGGGTTGTCAATAGAGAACTCCCACTATGTTCCTTGCATGAACTGGTTTTATCTTGCTGTAAATATCTAGGCGATTTTCCTCCCTTTACCTTTATAGCCATTATGGGTCCCTTGTAAATATTCACCACCCAGCTGTACTCAAGGACGGATCTCCTCTCCCTGCGGGAGGTTCCCCTCTCGCAGGTTTGGCCCCCGGGTTTATCAAGGGCCCACCTCTATGAGGGATGGATTAATCCAGAGAGGTGGGCGAAGCGCGGACTTAGGGGGTTTTTAAACAAATTTTTAATTAGGCTTTTAAGGGGTTCTGGGGAGGGGGGAGGGTTCATTCAGTCAGAGAGGGGCCAAGATATAGGGCCGGCCAGCGGAAGTAGGATAAAGGAGGGGTCCACTAGGGAGGGGGGATCGGGGGTCGTCTCTGTTGAGGGCCGCCCCATTCGATTGGTCTTGGGGAGGGGCAGGGGCGGCGGGAGACAGGATGTCCATTATGGGTTGAAGGCTCGTGGTCGCTGGTTACGAGCGGTCGCTTGCCACAACCCCCTGTACTCCGCTCGTGGGCTAGGCAGTCAGGGACTACAGAGCCGGGGTCCCAGGCTGATGTTCTGCAACGCCAGGTCCGTGGTGAATAAATCCCCCCTCATAAATGACCTCGTGTCAGAGGGGGACCCGGACCTGGTGGGAATTACGGAGACCTGGTTGGGCCCCGAGGGGGGTTTACCCCTCGTGGAAATGTGCCCACCAGGCTACCGTGCATTTCATCAGCCCAGGGCCCTTGGCAGGGGTGGGGGGGTGGCGGTTATTGTTAAGGAAAGTCTGGAGCCGAAGGAGACCACTGTGCCTCAGACGACCGGTTGTGAGTCCCTCTTCGTGAAATGGGGCCTAGGGAGGCAGTTGGGCTTGCTAGTTGTATACCTGGCTCCCCGCTATGTAACAGCAGCCCTGCCCGAGCTACTCGAGGTGATCGCCGCGATGGCGGTGGAGACCCCCAGACTTATAGTCATGGGGGACTTCAACCTGCTGTCGGCGGGCGAAACATCCGAGGTGGCTCGGGAGTTCATGGCTTCCATGACGGCCATGGACCTGACCCAAGTAGTTCAGGGCCCCACTCACGAGGACACACGCTGGATCTGATTTTTGTCTCTGGACACTGGATTAGTGATCTCGGAACAGGGGATTTAGTCATCTTACCCTTGTCATGGACAGATCACTCTCTCCTTCGGATAGACTTTCCAACCGTCACACCCCACCGCGGGGAGGCGGAACCAGAGACACCGAGTTGGTTCCGCCCCAGGCGCCTGATGGACCCGGAAAGGTTCCAGAGGGAGCTTGGGCCAATACCTGTGTCCCTGCCCCGTGGCTCGACTGAGGATCTAGTGGCCGCATGGTATACTGCGGCCACGGGGGCCTTGGACCGAGTTGCGCCCTTGCAGCCTCTCATGCGGCGCCGAGTCACCCAGGCTCCTTGGTTTACCGAGGAGCTTCGGGAGATGAAATGCCGCAAGAGACGCCTAGAGAGTAGGTGGAGATCTTCTCGATCCGAATCTGACCGAACACTAGTGAGAGACCATATTAGGACTTACTTAGTGGCGCTAAGAGTGGCCAAACGTGAGTATTGTGCCACTCTTATCGCGTCCGCGGAAAACCGCCCTGCCGCCCTGTTTGGGGTGACCCGCTCCCTCCTTCATCTGAGGCCGCGGGAAGCCCCTCTGCAGGGTCGAGCAGAGGAATTTGGAGTATTCCTGCAGGACAAAATCACTCAGATTCGGAACGAGTTGCCCTCCACTTGTGGTCCAGTCGAGGCGTCCAGCGTTGGTCTTGAGATTACACCTTGGGAGGAGTTTGACTTTGTTACTACCGAGGATATGGACAGGTTGCGGAGGAACCTTAGAGCCACCACATGTTTATTGGACCCGTGTCCCTCCTGGCTTGTACTGGCATCCTGGGAGGTGACATGAGGCTGGCTCCAGGGCATTGTGAATTCATCTCTGAGTGAGGGGCACTTGCCCACCGTTTTGAAAGAGGCGGTGGTGAGGCCCCTTCTCAAGAAACCATCCCTGGATCCAGCTTTATTAGAGAACTATCGTCCCGTCTCCAACCTTCAGTGAAGGTTGTTGAGAGTGTGGTGGCTCAACAGTTTCCCCGACATCTGGAGGAAGTTGATTATCTAGACCCGCGCCAGTCCGGCTTCCGGCCCGGTCACAGCACTGAAACGGCATTGGTCGCGTTGGTAGATGATCTCTGGAGGGCACGGGATAGAGGTTGTTCCTCTATCCTTGTCCTATTAGACCTCTCAGCGGCTTTTGATACCATCGACCATGGTATCTTATTGCACCGATTGGGGGGGGTTGGGGCTGAGAGGCACCGTCCTACGGTGGTTCTCGTCTTACCTCTCTGGTCGGTCGCAATGGGTGTTGGCAGGAGGGCAGAGGTCGTCCCCGAGGCCACTCACATGTGGGGTCCCTCAGGGGTCAGTCCTCTCGCCACTCCTGTTTAACACCTACATGAAGCCGCTGGGCGAGATCATCCGTGGTTTTGGGGTGGAATACCATCTGTACGCTGATGACACTCAGTTGTACATATCCACCCCAAACCACCCCAACGATGCCGTCGAGGTGCTGTCCCGGTGTCTGGAGGCCGTACGGATCTGGATGGGTAGTAACAAACTCAAACTCAACCCGTCCAAGACCGAGTGGCTGTGGTTTCCGGCACCCTGGTTCAGCCAGATAAGTCCAACACTGGCCATTGGGGGCGAACAACTGGCCCCCGTGGAGAGGGTGCGCAACTTGGGCGTCCTCCTGGATTCGCGGCTGTCCATGGAGGACCATGTGACGGCCGTGGCCAGGGGGGCGTTCTATCAGGTACGCCTGATACGCCAGTTGCACCCCTTACTGGACCGGGGAGCCCTTCGCACAGTCACTCAAGCGCTTGTGACATCCCGGCTGGATTACTGTAACGCTCTCTACATGGGGCTCCCCTTGAGGTGCACTCGAAAGCTACAGTTAGTACAGAATGCGGCCGCGCGGGTGATTATGGGTGCCTCAAGGCAAACCCACGTAACACCTCTCCTGCGCGAGCTGCACTGGCTGCCTGTGGCCTTTCGAGTGCGCTTCAAGGTGCTGACGACCATCTTTAAATCGCTCCATGGCTCGGGGCCTAGCTATATACGAGACCGTCTCCTGCTCCATACATCCCTTCGTCCGATCCGCTCCCACAGAGAAGGTCTTCTCCGGGTGCCGTCAGCGGGGCAATGCCAGCTGGCGACATCCAGGGGAAGGGCCTTCTCTGTGGCGGGCCCGGCCCTCTGGAACGACCTACCCCCCGACCTTCGGACATCCGCCTCTTCCGCCAACGTCTTAAGACGTATCTATTCCAACAAGCCGGCCTAGGATAGCCCCTACTTCTGACTTTTAAAATTAAAATTAATTTGGTATGGTTTTAAAATGGGTTTTTAGCACGGGTCTAATAATTTAATATATTTTAATCGATTTTGTATTTTGTGGTTTTAATAATGCCTGTGCGCCGCCCTGGGTCCTAACAAGGAGAAGGGCGGGGTATAAATTTAATAAAATAAATAAATAAAATAAATAAATAAGCAAAGCCCATGAGTTACAGCCTCCATGGCACCTACAGATATGAAAATGATCGCCTACATTTTGGAGCAAACATTAAATGACCAGGGGAAGGGGGGAGATGTCCATCAACCCATTCTTATGGTCAAATCATACCTTGATCCCAGTGAGATTAGAAGCCACAGGTCATCTCAATTGGGATTGAGATTGAGATTGCTAGAATATTACATGGAAATGTAAGATGCTAGATGCTCCATCTGGGTTTAGCAAAGACTGAGGAACACGAGACATTATTGCTGAGGCATGTTAGTAATTGAGAAATCCCCCCAAATTAAAAAAGTCACTTTGTCCTTCACTGATTATATGAAGGATCTTGATTGTGTTGATCATGTCAAGCTGTAGAATATGATTACAAAAATGGGAATCCCAAAACATGTCATTGTTCTCATGCAAAAACTTTGCATGAGAACAATGCAAGAATCAGAAAGCCAGATTCCAGACAGTCTGTGCCAGTCTGGCTCCAGTTGGCACCAGAATGAGGAAAACTGTGCACTGTTTTCTTATTTATTCAGACTATACATTAAATATAGTGCATGGTGGAAGAAAATTAATGTAATTTTGAAATTGGAAGAAGAAACACTAATAGCCTATGCTATGCTGATGATACGACTCTTATAACTGAAAATACAAATATTTTGAACTCTGGTATGGAAAGTCAAGGAGGACAGTGAAAAATAGGACTAAATAAAAGAAGAAGAAAAACATAATGATAGACTTAGAACTGACAATGAATATATCAGAGTGGTGGATAGCTTCTACCTTTTAGGACCAACTATCAACAATAAAGGAACCAGCTGTCAAGAAATATGTCACAGGTCTAGCACTTGGTAGAGTAGCAGTAAAGGCATTGACAAATATTTCAGATGTTGTGATGTTTCTCTACTTACATAGATCACAATAATACAAGCACCTTTCCTTGACACTCTGAAGAAGGTACAATTGGACTTTGAGGAAAAAGAATAAAAAGAGAATGAATGATTTTGAACTTTGGTGTTGAAGGAGATTCCTGAAAACACCATGAATGGCCAAAACAAACAAACAAATAAATTGATCATTTGAACACATCAACTCAAGTTCTCACTTGAGGGATAAACAACCAGCTTACTTTATCATATTATGTCATGTGAAGATCTAGTTCTCCTGAGAAACTTATAATGCTACGAAAGATGAAATGAAGGAGAAAAAGAGAACAAACAGCACCAAGGTGGGTTATCTCAATTACAGTGCTCATGGGCGTACCATGGGAAGGCCTGAAGGACAGGTTAGGGATATGTCATCCTGGCGAAAGTTCCTCTACTGAATAGCATCAGTTACATATTGATTTCATGGTGCAGAATCAATCATTCCATGGGGTCATTAAGGTGACTCTAGAAGGAGAAATGTGAGATCACACACATATATTCCAGAGAGCTGTTCCATGTGAGTAGACTGCAGGAATCATGGTTTTTGTGGTTGACTTGTGAGTCAAATGGCTGGGACTCATGGGATTTCAACCAAGCTCATAGCCATAATGTAGCCTATACAGACACAAGGCTCACTGAACCTCATTGCTTAATCACTTTCAAAATTACTTCTTAATTGCTTTTCAATTATTAGTAACCATTGGAGCAACACGGTTTATAGCACTCATCGGGTTTCCTTCTATCCTTAATAATAATAAAAAAAATACAAGATTAAGGACTTTAAAAATTCATTTTTGGGGGATGAATGCAAAATAGTGATTAGAATGTTGATTTTAGAATATTACAAACAGACTAGGGGTCCAGATGGATTTGAAATAAAATTTGGAAATTAATGATAAGAATCCTTCCCATGGGAAAGTGCTGTCATTTTAAGTCTTAAAAAAAACGATGGGGCTTTGAAGGTTGGGCATTAGGAAGAATTTGAAGGAGGTAAAATTACAATTAAAGGGAAAGAATGCTTAAATGTAACTTATTAATACAAAATTGAAAATAATTTAACACTAGACATAGGCATTTATGAAATATGAATTTTCTTAAAATTAAAACTGAATTTTAAGAAGATATGCCATTATAGATAGACTGTGTTTAAAATATATCATGGAAGAGAAACAAGTTTTACCAGGCAAAAGGGTTTTCCAATATTGGATTTCCAAAAGAGATCTGTTAAAGTTTCAAAGGATTTTGTGAGAAGGGACAAAAAAGGGAGAAAAGAAATCAAGTGCTGAGACATTATTGAAGGGATTAAAAATCAAGATTGTTAAAAATAAAAGAAAGAAATATGAAGTTGATGTACTGATAAAAATTAAAATAGATATGTTGCTATCTCTTAATGGACTTCTGATGACTAAGACTAAATGCTGAGACTTTAAGTACCGGTATTTGTTTATAGGTAAGAGATGGGATATGGGAAGAAGAGATCACTTGTTATATTTTAAGAGACGGTGATAAATTCCTAAAATTATTTATACTTATGATGAAGGGAAAAGTCATTTCTTTATGTTTCCTTTCTTTTTCTTCTCTATATACTTATTTTTCTTTTCTTTTTTTCCTATTTGCTTTTCTGGATTTTTTATTTCTTCTTTTTATACTTCTATTTTTTTTATTATTTGAGTCAGTTCAATCAATGTGATGTTTGATAACATTATTATAACAAAAGAACAATGTGATAACTATTGGTTTATTTGGAAATAAATAGCTTTCCTTCAATAATTCTCCCGTTGGTAATCTGTTAACCATATATTCACTATACATGGGGTTGCCCCTTACTTTAATACATGACTGCTGGCTGGATGTTGCTGGACGGAGTCACCGACGCAGTAGGCGTGAGCTTAAATGAACTCCAAAGGCCTGAGGGAACGTTGTCCATGGGGTCACAATGGGTCGGACACAACTTCGCAACTAACTACAATAACTGCTAGACTTCTACACTTAATCTGAGCCATGTGCTTATATGATGCCAGTAAAATACACATTTCCATGGTGACTCAGCAATTGAAACACTGAGCTTATCGACTGAAAGGCTGGAAACCCAGATTCGAGATCCAAACACCAAGCGATGGAGTGAGTTCCCATCCTTGCCCCAATTCCTGCCTACCTAGCATGTTCGAAAGCATACAATTGCAAGTAGATAAATAGATACCACTTTGTTGGGAGGGTAACAGTGTTCTGTGATGTCATGCTGGCCACATGACCATGGAAATGTCATTGGACAGTACTGACTGAATGGTCTTGAAACGGAAATGAGCACCACCCCCTAGAGTCAGCAGTGACCAGCAGAGTAAAATCCTTAGCGACCCCTTTATTATGTTTCACCTTCAGTTTTATTCCTTATCCTTTGTAGAATAGAATAACAGAGTTGGAAGTACCTTAGAGGTCCTCCAGTCCAACTCCCTGCTTAGGCAGGAAACCCTAAACCAGTGATGGCGAACCTTTTTGGCACTGAATGCCAAAACCAGAATGTGCATACATGCGTGTGTATGCACCGGAGTGCTGGAAACCCAAACACTAGATGGCTGGCGTGCACGTGCCTATTTTTTTGGCATTTGGGGGCATTTTCAGGCCATTTTGGATCCATTTTTAGGCCTGAAAAACTGTCTGAAAACAGCCCGAAAATGGCCTGAAAATGGCGCCCAAAACAGCCTGAAAATGGTTTGAAAAAGCCTGAAAAACACCCCCAAAATTGCATGTTTTGGGCCATTTTTTGCTCTTTTTGGAGCTCTTTTTCCGGCCATTTTCTGGCATCCGGCACCCACGAAGACCAGTTAGCGGGCACGAAACCAGAAACCAGAAGAGCAGCTGCCGATGACATGTGTGCCCACAGAGAGGGCTCTGCGGTCCACCTCTTGCACGTGTGCCATAGGTTCGCCATCACGGCCCTAAACTATTTCCAACAAATGTTTATCCAATCTCTTCTTAAAAACTTCCAGTGCTTTTATTATTTTTATCTGTTATTTTTAATATTAAGTTTATTTTTTTATTTCGGAATTTAAGCTGCATTTTTATGATTGGTCAGCTCCCTTAGGAAAACTTTGCTTTGAAGGAGACTTCAGACATTATAAAAGTAAAATAGCGACCCAGAGACGGAAGTGCCTACTCAGGTGTAAAGCTAAACATTTATGGAGATTCCCAATCATCCAGGTCATGGTTGTCCCAAAGGTGCTTTTTTCAAAGAGCAACTGGACTTTGTTTTTGCTTGAAGATATTTTGCTTCTCATCCAAGTATCCTGACAATCCTTAAGTATGTGCCACTGTCTTAACTATTCTCTTTTCTTGTTGTTTCTCTCTCTTTTTGTTTTTATTGCAGGAATGATTCCCTTTTTCTGGAGGAGGGCCGGATGTCAGCCTCCACTTTGCTGCTTGCTTCGGCTGCCATTAAAACGGGGAGGGAGTGGCACTGGTAATTGGGAATGGGACTGTATAGTGCAGGAGGACGTTTGGAGAAGGGAGTATGTTCTTACCATCTACTTCGCATACCACTGGCTGGGGCTGTGCAGTGGTCAAGGACAACGGTCTTGCATGCCATCCTGATGATGCTCCTGGAGATGCAACCCACATGACACCAAAGCGGATTGCGCATTGGACAATGGGGTGGGGGTTATTGGGGGGAAGGGGCTGGACACATATTGATATGTATGATTTCTCAGTCCTTGCTTTACCTCGCTGCTATCTTTTTCATAACCAGTAAAAGTACTCTTAATTCTTTCAAATGGAGTTGAGTGGATTCTTTCTTGGTTATCGTTAGAGGCAGACCTGACAAAGCAGCTTCTTCATTGAAGAAGAAGCTTCTTGGATGAAGCAAAATGTCTACAAGCAAAAAAACAAAGTCTAGTTGCCTTTTGAAAAAGCATCTTTGGGGCACTCAGATGTAAATTGACAAAAAAGTCTTCACCACATGGTCTTGACCAGTGGTGGGATTCAAAAATTTTTGCTACCAGTTCTGTGGGCATGGCTTGATAGACGTGGCTTGGTAGGCGTGGCATGGTGGGCGTGGCGTGGTGGGCATGGCAGGGGAAGGATATTGTAAGAGCTCCATTTCCTCCCCCCACTCCAGAATATTACTGCAAAATCCCCATTCCCTCCTGATCAGCTAAATACCATGGGATTCGGGAGGCAGATAATAGATGGGGGTGAGACCAGTCAGAAGTGGTATTTACCAGTTCTCCGAACTACTCAAAATTTCCACTACCGGTTCTCCAGAACTGGTCATAACCTGCTGAATACCACCTCTGGTCTTGACCCTGAAAATTTGGGAATCATTCAAAAGAAGTCTCTAGTACAGATATCTCTGTGTGGACTTCCTACTGAGCCTATTTATTGAATTCCAAAGTTTCGGGATGATGTAATTCCGAACAATGACCGGAATTATAATAACTATTGCCAGAAAATGGAGCATCTTCCTTTGTCAGACAGATTTCCCTGCCTAGCACTTGATTGTGTTTACTAACAGCTCTACACTTATAGTCGATAATATTGTCGCCTTCAATTTCCAGCATGGAGGCAGATGACTTAAAGAGCCTGTCAGTGAGTGATCTGTTCCATCTCAAAATCGAAACCCGTGCTCAGAGTTGCGAGCCACTTCTTGTCACGCCAACGGAGCATCATCCAAGGAGATGATGTATCTGAAATCTAGGGAAGCCTTTTGCCAGTCCTTTCTATCATCTGTGACAGAATCTTAGCAAACGTTCCAGTGTGTCACTGCAGTGGTGCAGTTTAAGTTCCCTTGCTTGGCAGCACGTTTCTGAAATTGCTTTTCAAATTCAGTTTTTATTTTTTTATTTTTTGCTGATGGGCCATTCTGCAGCTAACAGTGAAACCCTGACCCTGATGAACTGAGTGGAAACTTGCCATCACAAGGTTTCGTTTTTGTTTCCTGGGCAGAATAGCAAGGGGGAAAGGATGGGGAGAGAGGTTTCTTTCTTATTAAAGCTAAAGACAAGTCTATATGCTGTCAAGCGCTCTCTCTCTCTCTCTCTCTCTCTCTCTCTCTCTCTCTCTCTCTCTCTCTCTCTCTCTCTCTCTCTCTCTCTCTCTCTCTTTCTTTTTTGTTTGTGTGCCAAATGCTTTTTTAGGCTTGCCCAAATTTTGCAGTACTCAGGTTTAGATTCAAATTTATCCTTTAATTACCTAGAAAAACAGAAAGAAAACCACCGGCTTCTGAGAAAACGGATCACAATATTGAAATCAATCTGACAAATGTAAGCTTCTCTGATAAATCTATTTTTTTAATGTAGAATGCATTTGAAAGTTCAGGATTAACCTATTGATCATTGCTCTCTGTTCCTCTATCCCCCCCCCCCACCCGTGGCTTCATTATTCTGATATTAATCTTCTAACAAACGGCATCATTGATAATTTGAAGGAAAGAATAATAACACATTTATATTAATTACAAAAGAAATTACTTTTTCAGAGGGAAATGTCAATTGTTAGAGTAATACTTAATTCCATTTTAATTAGCT
Organism: Rhabdophis nuchalis; assembly: GCA_039707465.1. Classification (NCBI taxonomy): domain Eukaryota; kingdom Metazoa; phylum Chordata; class Lepidosauria; order Squamata; family Natricidae; genus Rhabdophis; species Rhabdophis nuchalis. Next base: position 270,934,670 of record CM077643.1, on the reverse strand, counting down.
GTGAGCAGTAAAAAAAAAAAATCCCTTCGGAATTACAAAAAAATTAAAGCCACCATTGTCTAACTTTTGTATTTGTTCTCTGGAGCTCAGATACTTCATTTAATCAGTTGTGGTGTGGCGTTAGAAAAGATCCCTCTTTTAATCATGGCAGTTCTGCAAACTAATTTATGTTTTCTTCTTCTTTAGTTGAGCAAGTCTACAACTTTAGGAGATGGGATTCCTTAGAGTAAGTCCATATTCAGACTTGTTTTAAAGTGCATTTTCTCACAAAAGAATCATTCATCATGTTATTTACTTCCACTTATTTATATGAGATATTTTAGAGAGCTAGTTTGGTTTAGTGCTTAAGGCACAAGGCTAGAAATTGGGAGACTGAGACTTCTAGTTTCCCCTTAGCCATGAAAGCCGACTAAGTGACCTTGGGCCAGTTATTCTCTCTCAGCCCAACCCACCTCACAGGGTTATTGTGGAGGGAAATAGGAGGAGGAATGTGCATTGGATATGTGCAGTGGATAAATAAATAGAAAATATGCCTATGCAAGCAATCCTTGATCCTTGATCTTCAATCCTTGAAGTCATTCATTTAGTGACCTTTCTAAGTTACATTGGTTCAATAAAAAATTGACATATGATTGTTTCTCACACTTAACAACTGTTACAATGTGCTCATGGTCATGTGACCAAAATTCAGGCACTTGGCACCTGGTATGTATTTATGACAGTTGCACTGCCCCGGGATCATTTAATCACCATTTGTAACCTTCCCAGCTGGCTTCTGACAAGCCAAGCCAATGAGGGGGGAGGGGGGAGGAAGAAGCCAGATTTGCTTAGTGACCGCATGTTTCATTTAACAACAGCAGCAATTTGCTCAACAACTATGGCAAAAAAGGTTGTAAGGGGGGGACTCATTTAACAGCTGCCTTGCTTAATGGCGGAAATTTTAGGCTCAGTTTTGGTTGCATGTTGAGTACTTTTTGTATTTAGGATTCACCTTATCGCAAGATATTACCTTGATTCAAACTATTGATTTGAAATACTGCCTAGAGTTCAAATATTTTTTTTTATTTTATTTGTTTGTCAACATGTACAAGGTAACAGGTATTCGTATAGACATGGACATTATCGCATGAGATTGGTACAAATAGAGGGAGATTTGGAGTTGCCAATTGTTCAACCATTCAGGTACATAGTCAAGGTTGTTTTGTATGGTGGTAGTATTGTCTGTGGTGTTAAATAACTTTACGTTGTTGGCAGCTGCTTATAATATGATCACAGAGGTCATTTATGTAAATCAGAGAGAGTGTGGATCCTAATACGCAGCCTTAGGGGACACTACTCTTAACTGGTGCAGGGTTTGATATAGCACTTCCAATTTTGACTACTTGTTGCCTGTTTGATAGGAATGCAGCTATCCACTTGTTCAAAGATCCAGAGGCTTTGCAGAAGTCTATGTAGATTGCATCTATTGCTTTACCCTGGCCGAATTGTGTGGTCCAAATGTTTTTGCAGTAGATTACAGGACAACTTTTTTCTGAAACCAAATTGCGTGTTAGAGGGTAGGTTATCTCTAAGTGGAGGGTGATGGATTAGTGTATGATGGATTCCATGACTTTACAGGAGACACAACAAAGGGAGATTGGTTGATAACTCTCAACTAGGTTGGGGTCTCGTTTTTTGAAGATAGGAATAATGGTTGCTACTGACCATAGATCAGGCAAGGAGCTGGTTCTAAAAGGTACTTCATAGATAGAGCTTAGGAGTTTGGCTCTGGCAGTGGAGAGCTTTTCAGAAAGTAGGCACATATTACATTAGGACCAATAGATAGAGATGGTTTTAGGTTGTGTAGCGCCCTTTTGATGGTCTAATCACGTTACCTCAGAGGTGACTTCATTGGGCCAGTTGTTTTGCTGTGATCTGAATTGACGAGGATCTACTCCAATCTAGATCACAGCTGTCATTACAGCTCTTCCGTTTGAATTCATCCTTGGAAGCTCATCACAGCTATAGTGGTTGGTTGCTTTTTCTACAAGCTGAGCATTGTACTCCAGAATTTAGAAAAGGGTGACAGCCAAAAGATAATTATACTCCAAAGCTCACATTAGTACAAGGATCAGATAATTTCTCACGGAAACTCACATAGATAAACTTGTCTCAAGTGCTTGTTTCAGCATCTCTTGTCTTATCAATGCCATGATTTGGGCAGGAGACAAGACACTTGTATAGCTTTTCTCTGTCATCAGGGCCAGAGACTAAGCAAGATGACAGTAAAGACAATAAAACACAGAGCTTTTATGATATATCATGCTGTTTTGGCGATCTCTATTCAATTTTGCATTCCGATTCCTTTCATAACAAGGATAAAATACCCATAATTAATTTAGTTATTATGGAAACACACTTAAATTCAAGATTGGACTGTTGTCATTTCAGACAACAGGATTTTCTCTTTTCCTTTTTTCTTCCATCAGCTATGGATCCAGCTATGGATTTGGGAGAAGGAAACTACTCCATGCTCCTGCAAAGTTATGTCCTAAGAACAATCTTTTAATACCTATAAGTGATGGACAAATTACTAGCTGACCAACATAAAATTTGATCCTTCTTGTTAAATGGAGTGCAAATAGGGCAGTGCAAAGAAGACACACAACTAGTTTTGGATGATATACATATGCAGTGGTGGGATTCAGCCAGTTCACACCTATTCAGGAGGACCGGTTGTTATCTTTCTAAGTGGTTCGGAGAACCGGTTGTTGGAAGAAATCTCATTTTGTTTCTTTCCCACTTCATAGGGCTAATCCTGTAAGGAAAGCAGGAAGGAAACATTCTGGTGTTGTTTTCTAGCCTAATCTTCATTGAATTACTTACAGAAACTGCCTCTCCAATTAACTCTTATTATATTGTAACACCTAAGGCAGTGATGGCGAACCTTTTTCGGCTGCTGTGCCACACCCATAAGGCTATGCATGTTACACCCCCATGCACGCATGCACGTGACCAGTGACACCCCCTCCCTGCTCTTTGGCCATGGTTTTTTCCATCCTCCTCAGGCTCATGAGGCTTTCTAGGAGCCTGGGGAGAGCAAAAACAGCCCCCCTCCCCTGGACACCCTCTGGGGGCCTCAGGACTTCCCTGAAGCCTTGAGGGCAAAGAAATGGACCTATGAGGAGCCTGGAAGTTCAGGAATTGTGACGTCTGGTTTGTCCATAGGGCTGGTTTTTGACCTCCGGAACCTTCAGGAGGCTGCCCATAGGGCCAGTTTTTCGGGCTCCAGAGCCTTCAGGGAAGTGTCCGGAGGGCAAAAAACAGCCTCAACAGAAAGCCAAAGTCAGCTGGCCAGCCCACACATGTGCGCTGGCCAGCTGACAGGGCAACGCCTCGCGTGCCCTGACAAAAGGCTCCACGTGCCACTTGTGGCACGCGTGCCATAGGTTTGCCATCATGGACCTAAGGCATAGCGTCACTCTGTGTGTGTATGTGTGTGTGTGTGTGTGTGTTTGTGTATGTGTGTATGTAAGCTCAGTTCATTAGAAAGGATTTCCATCACAATGCACTACTATAGATTTGTATTACCTTACAGCAAATTTCTGAGTGGGGTGGTGGTAGTGGGAGGCAGCCAAATAACAGTTATTCTCTTTTCTCTGACTGATGTCAACAATAATTTTAGTCAAGCCTTTTTCCCGCCACTCCACAGCACTGAACCTCAGCATGATACTTTCAACTTTTGGAACTGGTTGTTATAGCCTGGAATATTTTTTTTTAAAGGACAGTCTATCAGTGTCAGGGCATGAAAAATTGTATTTTGCCAAAGTGTATAACCAACAGCTTGAGTAATGCTTTACAGTAAAGAGCTCCTTTTCCCACATAATCCAACCTTCCATTTATTCTTTACTCGCATGTGGTTGGCAGCGTTACGTCTCAGATCATTTGTCTCTTTCTTTGACCCCTGTAATAAATGGCAGAAGAATATTTTAAAAAAAAAAAACAATAATGTTTACATACTTTGATTAAGCAAATGCTGAATATGCACAAAAAGTGTTTTAGGGGAATATTACTTTGATCTATTTGCCAGCTGGTGGTTTGTGCTCAGCAATTTTTGCTTTTTGTTTGTTCTTTGCTTTCGATTAGAAAGGAATAAACTTTGAGTTTACATAGCAAGATTTACAGCTATATTTGCTTCGGGTTTTTAACTATGAACTTTGAGCTCAAAATAGCTCTTATCCAGGAAATGCACCTGAAAATAATATTCTGGCGACTGCCAAAGATTTTGTTCAAATAAAAAAATACATTCTTTCCTCCATATAAACTTATTTTGATATTAAGTTACTACACTAAAAGGCAATGCTTGTGAACTTTTTGTCCAGAATACCAAATTTAAGAAGTGTTGTGATGCAGGTAAAAATGAAACTTTCTGCAATATTCACAGACTGACAAATGTTGCACACCATTAATAGAATTCAGGTTTTATAAAAAAAAATAGTTTAAATGTCATTTTGGTCCATTTTATCTGATGATAGTAAACCCAACATAGAAATACCTGTGTTAAGAGAAAGACCACATGATTTTAACACTTCATGGTTGGTGAAATATTGTAAACCACCACATTATAACCCAAGATTGTAAGGACATCACATGCTGATCATAAAGAAAATAGCACTTAGCAATAGCACTTAGACTTACCTACTGCTTCACAGTGCTTTACAGCCCATTCTAAGCAGTTTACAGAGTCAGCATATCGCCCCCCAACAATCTGGGTCCTCAGTTTACCGACTGAAAGTTTACCAACTATAAATAACTTTATTTATTTTATTTTTTTTTTACTAAAAAAAAGGGCCAGAGATGGGGGTTGCTCCTCCATCCTGGTCCTATTAGACCTCTCGGCGGCTTTCGATACCATCGACCATGGTATCCTATTGCATCGGCTGGAGGGGTTGGGGGTGGGAGGCACCGTTTTACGGTGGTTCTCCTCCTACCTCTCTGACCGATCGCAATTTGTGTTGGCAGGAGAGCAGAGGTCGACCTCGAGACCCCTCACATGTGGGGTTCCTCAGGGGTCGGTCCTCTCGCCTCTCCTGTTCAACACATATACGAAGCCGCTGGGTGAGATCATCCGTGGCTTTGGGGTAGAGTACCATCTCTACGCTGATGATACTCAGCTGTATATATCTACCCCAAGCCACCCCAACGATGCCGTAGCGGTGATGTGCCAGTGCCTGGAAGCCGTACGGATCTGGATGGGAAGTAACGGACTCAGACTCAACCCGACCAAGACCGAGTGGCTGTGGTTTCCGGCTGCCCGATTCAACCAGCTGATTCCATCGCTGGCCATAGGGGGCGAACATCTTGCCCCTGTGGATGGGGTGCGCAACTTGGGTGTCCTCCTGGATGCCCAGCTGTCCATGGAAGATCAAGTGACAGCTGTGGCCAGGAGGGCGTTTTACCAGGTTCGCCTGGTTCGCCAGTTGCGCCCTCTATTGGATCGGGACGCCCTTCGCACAGTCACTCATGCTCTCGTGACATCCCGACTGGACTATTGTAACTCTCTCTACATGGGGCTCCCCTTGAGGTGCACCCGAAGACTTCAGCTGGTCCAGAATGCAGCCGCGCGAGCAATAATGGGTACCGCAAGGTATACCCATGTAACACCGCTCTTGCGCGAGCTGCACTGGCTACCTGTCGTCTTTCGGGTGCGCTTCAAGGTGTTAGTTCTCATCTTTAAAGCACTCCATGGCTCGGGACCTAGCTATCTGCGGGATCGGATTCTGCCCCATACATCTTCCCGGCCAATTCGCTCCCACAGAGAGGGACTTCTCCGGGTGCCGTCCACTAGACTTTGTCAGCGGGCGACGCCCAGGGGAAGGGCCTTCTCTGTGGCGGGCCCAGCCCTCTGGAATGACCTTCCCCCCGACATTAGAACAACTACGGACCTCCGCTCCTTCCGTCAGAAATTAAAAACTCACTTTTTCTGCTTGGCCGGCCTAGGTTAGTCTCTACCTCAGGGGTTAGGGAATGTTAATTTTAAAATGGGGATTTTAGTGCAGGGACAGTTGATTTAATTTGTTTTTATTGTATTTTATGTATATATTTTATGTTGTTTTAATTTTCCCTGTGCACCGCTCCGAGTCCCCCTGGGGAGAGGACGCGGTATAGAAAAATAAAATCCATCTATCTATATATCTATCTAACTTTATATCTGGATACATTTCTCTGAATTTGGTTTGAATGGCTAAGATTTTAAGATTAAAAAAAAAAAGACAATACATTTACTTCTGAAGGTTTCACTGGTTTACAGTGAGAACAATTAACCAGTGGAACAACTTGCCTCCAGAAGTTGTGGATGCTCCATCACTGGAGTTTTTTTTAAAGAAAAGACTGGACAGTTTCTTGTCAGAAATCATAGAGTCTCCTGCCTGAGCAGGGGATTGGCCTAGAACAGGGGTCTGCAAAGTCGGCTCTTTTAAGACTGGTGGACTTCAACTCCCAGAGTTCCCCATCCAGCTATGCTGGCTGGGGAATTCTGGGAGTTGAAGTCCACCAGTCTTAAAAGAGCCGACTTTGCAGATCCCTGGCCTAGAAGACCTCCAAGGTTCCTTCCAACTCTGTAATTCTGTTACAATAATATCAGATCATTTTAAAAATTAAAATGTCAGGGACAGTATCTGATATAAAACATGGGATCTGCTACCCCATCCCCCCTGTGTAGAGGAACCAGGTGGTCTTTCTATATTATAGTCATGTATTGTTCCCCACACCCAAAATCAAACTTCTGTACAGAGTAAAGAGAATGACTTTAACAGAGAAAAGGAGAAAGGGAAAAATTACAAAAAACATTTCAGGTAGACATCCCACTAATTCACAATACTATAAAACAGGGAAAGGGGAAAGTACAATGAGCCTTGCGATATTATGTTAGTAATTTACCGATCTAATTAAAAGTAATTTTTGGCCTTCTGTGCGGCTAATTCTTGATATGATCTATCTTGTAGGGTTGACAGCTTGACATAATAGATTATGTTGTTTCTTACCTCCAAAATAACAGTGTCTCTCATTTTATTTTTCTTAGTACCTTCATAAATTTCAACTAGTTAAGACTGAGAGAGAAAATCAATGATTAGGAGATTTCTTCATTGCTTAAGAGACTGTGAGAAAAGTAATATTAATCATCATCATCATCATCATCATCTTCTTCTTCTTCTTCTTCTTCTTCTTCTTCTTCTTCTGCTTCTGCTTCTGCTTCTGCTTCTACTTCTTCTGCTTCTGCTTCTGCTTCTGCTTCTGCTTCTGCTTCTTCTTCTTCTTCTTCTTCTTCTTCTTCTTCTTCTTCTTCTTCTTCTTCTTCTTCTTCTTCTTCTTCTTCTTCTTCTTCTTCCTTCTCCTCCTCCTCCTCCTCCTCCTCCTCCCCCTCCCCCTCCTCTTCCTCCCCCTCCCCCTCCTTCTCCTTCTCCTTCTCCAACCCTCTGCTTAGTCAGGAAACCCTATACTATTTCAGACAAATGATTGCCAATCTCTTATTAAAAACTTCCACTGTTGGAGCATTCATACTTCTGAAGGCATGTTGTTCCACTGATTAATTGTTCTAACTGTCAGGAGATTTCTCCTTAGTTCTAGGTTGGTTTTCTCCTTAATTAGTTTGCATCCATTGCTTCTTATCCTGCCTTCAGGTGCTTTGGAGAATAGGTTGACTTCCTCCTCCACTGCCTCTTCCTCTTCCTTCTCCTTTCTCCTACCTTCTTTGTTTCTATTAAAAACATTTTCGTGTGAAACACAGCTCTTTCCCCAAAATATCAGTAAATACATGAAATTCACTGTCAAGAGTTAATGCCTTCTCACTTCACATCTTTCAGTTATTAATTATATGAGATGCAGAATAAATTATAAGCTTTATTGTTTATGTGTATTATAATAATAAGAAGGAAAGATTGACTATGGGAGACAGATAAAACTATTTATCACAGCCTTGAGCCTTGTACAGAACTAAAAAAAAGTAAAATAAAACCATTCTTCATCTAAGACAGCTATTATTAAGGTAAGAAAAGATTAAATCAGTACCTAGAAAGCTTAAAATGTATATGAAAGTTTCCACAAAGGAAAAGAAATGATGTTTCCAATATATACCTACTTTGATGCATTGATATCAGTAGTATCTTCAATTAAAAGTATTTTTATTGCTTTAAAACATATAATTGAATTTTATTCTACTTCCCCCCCCCCCTCCATCCTTCCCAATAGCAATAGCCTAGTTGCTTTTTCTTCTAGGTTATTGAAATAAAGTTTTTGGATCTTTGGATCAGGGAAAAGGGAAAAGGCAAAAATAGGATACTTCAAAAGGGAAAAAGTCCTATTTACTTTTTGTAGATTCATTGCCCTTCTCTGGCTCTCTGTGGTATTTTTCTGGCGATGAGGGAGAGAATTGTATCTATATTTGTACACATTATATTGTAATTTGTAATATTAGAATGCACTTATTTATTCTGTCTACTTGGCAGACCCTGCTTTGCTCTGAGATCTGTATTTGGTGATCTAGAAATATCTGATTCACCTCAGGACATCTGATTTCATCTCCAGATGTGCAGCGTGATTTTGAAACAAACAAACAAATCTGATCCCTTTTCTTTTTTGAGGTGGCAGGGAGATGTATTTGGTTAATTAAACAAACAAACCAATCTCTTCCCTTTAGTCATGCAACTGATTGCAGTTTTTCCTTGGTCTGCTTAGGGAAAATTACCGTCCTGCTGCCTTTTCACAAAATACAAAATATATGTTTAAATCTTCCCTCCCTTTACATTAATTTAATACACTAAGTAGGAAGACAAAGAGGACAGTTCAATTGAGCAGGATAAATGTAAGAATAATCCAAAGGAAAACAGAGAAACGTTATCAAAAGAATGAATTATAGGAGAGGCCTAAATAAAGAACTGAAAATGAGCATTATTTTAAATTAAGCAAATGGAAGAAATAAGTTGGGAAAGACCAAACAAGAAAGGGGAAGAAAGGAAAAAATCACCTGATAAGAAATATATACGTACATTCATGTGCACATTACATGTACAATCATATTTTATGTTATTTTATTGTTATTTATTGATTTTAATTCCCTGTGCACCGCCCTGGGTCCATTTCGATGGAGAAGGGTGGTTCTATAAATCTAAATAAATTCAAATTCAAATTCAAATTTATTTATTCAATTTCTATAGTTGCCCATTTCAGTCAATGACTCTGGGTGGCTTACAATTCAAAAAATATACATTACAACCAAAATAATGAGCTTTTAAACACACACACACACACACACACACACACACACACACACAACAACAACCAATAGAAACATCCAAAATAAATATGCATAGGTTTAACACCTTTTCTATATGCATAGATAGAAAAGAGGGATTCCTGGGCAATAGCCAAACACTCATAACAAATGTGGAATTGCTGTGTTTTGAATTAAATACAGTTCTTAAGAATAGTCCCATGTAATGATTATTACAATAATGGAGACCTAAATAGTCCCATGTAGAGAATATTACAATAATGGTGGCACTGCTAAGATGCCCAGCACAGGCTTATAAGACTGCCTTGGTAAGACCATACTTGGAATATTGCATCCAGTTGAATCCAGTACAAAAAAGACGCTTAGACTCTAGAAAGATCACAGAGAAGAGCAACAAAGGTAATTAGGAAGCTGAACTATATGATGGACAGCTGCAGGAACTGGGTATGTCTAATCTAATGAAAAGAAGGATTAAAGGTGACATGATAGCAGTGTTTCAATATGTAAGAGGCTGTCACAGAGAGGAAGGGGGTTGTCCTACTCTCAAAAGCAGCTGAGGGCAGGACAAGAAGTAATGGTTGGAAACTTATCAAGGAGAGATCCAGCTAAGGAGAAATTTCCTGACAGTGAGAACAATCAGTGGAATCGCTGACCTCTATAACTTGTGGGTGCTCCAACATTGGAAGTTTTTGAGAAGAGATTGGACAGCCATTTGTCAGAATGAAATAGGTTTTTCTATTCCATTTTCTATTGAGCTGGGGGTTGGACTAGAAAACCTCCAAGGTCCCTCCCAACTCCATTATTCTGCATTGTGTCCAAGAATGTTGGTAGCTCAAGCATCTATCCAAGGTTGTAAAGTCACTCTTTGACATTTTAGCTCTGTGGATCTCTAGTGTTATTCTGAATAAGCATCCTCTGGTTGTCAGAAGGTTGCAAAAAGGGATCACATGACCTTGGGACATTGCAATCATCATAAATGTGAACCAGTTGCCAAGTATCTGAATTTTGATCACATGATCATGCGATGATTATCCCCATGAAAAACAGCCATAAGTCACTTTTTTCAGTACCATTCTAACTTTGAAAAATTAGTTAATAAATGATTGCAAGTTGAGAACTACCTGTAGTAGAACATAAATTGAAAAATGTACAAGATAAAAAGGTCTAGACTGGAGTGTGCTAGGAAAAGTGAAGTGTGCATTTAGGTGCAAACTGTTATCCGTTTTATATTCTCGTTTTGCAAATCATTTCATTCAGATATCATAGCAAGGATGTGTTGGTGACTGTGTCAATACAGACCAAATGTTTTTGAACATGTGCAACAAAATGACTAAGAATTTTCAGTCTTACAAAGTAACAAAATTACTCTTAATCATTGCTAGTATATACTCACCTCTGTACGATTACAGAAAGGCATTTGAATTAGTATTCACATTTTTTTTTTAATGGAAATTTTGGGAGTTAATAAGATTATTGCAAAATTTGTAAATAATGCAACAGAAAAATGAAAACACACACAAATACACACACAAGCCCATAGAAGTCAAAATCAGAAGATTTGTTCTGGGAAACTATTTGTCTTCGTTTCTTTTTAATGCAACTCCAATTCCATTACTAATACCGTAACGTAGAAGAAAATGCCTTTAAACAGCACATTATCCAGGTAATACACAAATATTTCCAATTCGTTCAATGCAGGTCATTTGAAACCATACATAAAAGTGTAATCATTATTTAAATAGAGTTTGAATCTTTAATTATGTCCTCAAAATGAGATTTAGAGTGAACATGTTTACCATACTGGTAATTAAACAATGAAAAATTCCATACTCAGATGGTATTGAACTATAAAATGGCACAGCAATCAAAGCATCAACTATAAAGAGAGGTTACAAATATTATGATCTTTTAGAAGTTAATAATGTCTTCCATGCCTGGCTGAAAATATCTAAGATGAATTAGAAAAGCTTCAAATGTATAAAACAAGTTAGAAAAGTTTTAAGACTGAAGGTGAATGGCAGTAATATAATCTAAGCCATTAAATACTTGGACCATCTCTGTAATATGCTACACAGCGGGTGAAGACTGGACCAGACGCCTTATATGATAAGATCCAAAAGCATAAAACAATTCATCATGCATTACATCCAAAAAGTGACATAGATAATTTGTATTTACCAAGGAAAATTGGTGGTCATGGTTTGTTTCCAATATAGCAGACAGTGGAGTATGAAATCAGAGGCTTCAATAACTGCATAAAAGAAAGCATAGAGAATATATTAATAAATGTCTGCAAGAAAAACATTTTGGAAGTGACAGAATTAAAGGAGGCACACAAAACTAAATAGCTACAACAGCGAATGAACATTTTGGAAGATAAATCTCTGCACAGTCCAAAATCTGAAAGACACTGAAGGTAAGGTGAATAATAATAAAACTTGACAATGGCTTCAGATTGGATTCATCAGGAAGGAAACATCTTAAGGCTTCATATTGCCTATACCCAGGATGGCGAACCTATGGCACAGGTGCCACAGGTGGCACGCGGAACCATTTCTTAGGGCACGTGAGGTGTTGCCCTGTCAGCTCCAGCACGCATGTGTGCGCTGGCCAGCTGATTTAGGCCTTCTTTTGAGGCCGTTTTTACCCTCTGGAGGCTTTAGGAAAGCTCCTGAAGCCTCTGGAGGTGAGGGGGAGGCTATTTTCACCCTCCCCAGGCCTAGAAAGCCTCTGGAGCCTGGGGAGGGCAAAGAAAACACGCCAAAAGCAGAGGGTCGTGCACAGAGCATTATGGATGTGGCACGCCTATGCACGACCCCCCTGCGCTCCCCCCGCCTTTGGCACGCGAGCCAAAAAAGGTTAGCCATCACTGGCCTATATAGTACTAGCAACAATGTCATCAAACAAGAATTCAAAGAAACTGAAAACAATAGCAAATGTAGGCTATGCAAAGAGAAAGAGTAAAGGTAAAGGTTTCCCTTCACATGTGTGCTAGTCATTCCCAACTCTAGGGGGCGGTGCTCATCTCCGTTTCTAAGCCAAAGAGTCAGCACTGTCCAAAGACATCTCCATGGTCATGTGGTCAGCATGACTAAATGCTGAAGGTGCACGGAGAACTGTTACCTTCCCACCAAAGGTGGTCCCTATTTTTCTACTTGCATTTTTTACATGCTTTTGAACTGCTAGGTTGGCAGAAGCTGGGACAAGTGACGGGAGCGCACTCCGTTACGCGACACTACGCGATTCAAACCACTGAACTGCCAACCTTCTGATAAACAAGCTCAGCGTCTTAGACACTGAGCCACCACTTCCCTAATAAGCATCTGTATCAAAATTGATGGGACCAGATAAAACAAGAAATGGTTTGTGGCAGAAATAGTTCATTGGAACAGTGTTTCTCAATCTCAGCAATTTTAAGATGCATGGGATCAAGCATGGACTTCTAGGAGTTGACATCCACACATCTTAGACTTAAAGTAAGGGAGTCAGCCTGGAATTCTGGGAGTTGACTTCCACATGTCCATATGAATCTCGGTCATTCACATTATGGCTGTCCCAAAGGTGCTTTTTCCAAAGGCAACTTGATTTTCTTTGTTTTTCCTTCAAGACGTTTCACTTCTCATGCAAGAACAACATCCAGAACTGAAGAAGCTTCTTGGATGAGAAACGAAACATCTTCAAGGAAAAACAAAAAATGTCCAGTTGCCTTTTGCAAAAGCATCTTTGGAAAGACCAACTTTTTAAACTGTAGGAGCCAGTACAGAAACCTGGGAATTTTTTTTTTTTATTTGTTTTTTAAATTTTACAATATATCACCCGGTGCTGTACAAAACAAAAGGAAGAGTTGGTTTCAAGTGTCGTCTATTGTCTTTAAAATCTCCAAAATCCACGTTCTCTCGGTACAGGCGTCGAGACATCCAAAGTTCCAAGTGCATAGTCCACAAATGGCTTCCAAGTCTTCCAAAAAATATCATTTTTATAAACCCCCTCTCTAAATTTAATATCACACGTCATTTTATCGTTTAAGGCTAATTTCCACATTTCACAATACCATTCTTCTATTTTAATATTTACCTCTATTTTCCAATATCTTGCTATTACAATTCTACCTATTATAATCATAATTCTAATCAGTTCTTTCTCATATTTTGTTAACTCTAGTTCATTAATTATCAATAACAGTATAGTTTCCGGTCTCAATATTATTATTCTTTTCATCATTTTACACATCGTTGTTTCCAATTGCTGCCAAAACTTTTTAATTTTCACACATTTATACCACATATGTTCGTAAGTTCCCAATTCCATATTACATCTCCAACATTTATCACTCATTTTTTTATCTATCTGTGATAATCTTAAAGGGGTCCAATACCATTTCCAAACAACCTTAAAATTATGTTCTTTAATCCTTATAGATAAAGTCTTCATAATCCGACTCTTCCAATTCTCATTCCAATCCAAATCCAATATTTTAATCTTTAAATCTTCTTCCCAATTCCTTTTCATTACCATTTGTGGATTTCCATCAAAATTTATAATCTTGTATATCTTACTGACAAGTCCTTTTAACCCAACTTCATCCTTAATAATTTGAGATACTAAAATTTCAAATTTAGTTTTACTTCTATCTATGTTACATATTCCCCTTACCTTCATATTCCATTTTTCTACCTGTATTTTTTCAAACCAATTTAACTCCAGTTTTTGAATTATTTTTTTCTTCCTACTTTCAGTTCCTGAAGCTTTTAACCAATCTACTATATTTCCTATATTTTCATCCTCAATTACTTTGTTCCGACTTGAATTAGTTTTAATCGGCCAACTTTCAATTGTCTTTCCCAAAAACGTTATATCCGGAATCAATTTCAAGTAGGAAATATAGAGAATACAAAGCTAAAATTGATCAGGATACAAGACAAATTAAGATATTGGAGAACCAATTCTCACTTACGAAGGATAAAAATTGTTTGGAGGAATTGACCTTACTAAAAACTAAATTGATAGAAGAAGATATTGAATTGGTTAAAAAAAATTTAAGATATTTGAATAGGGATTTTTTTGAATTTAGTAATAAAAATTCTAGGATATTGGCAAAGATGGCGAAAAATAAAACTCAAAAGAGAGAAATTGGTTCTCTGATAGATGAAAAAGGTACAAGGTGTTATAAGAGATTGGATAAATGTGAAGTAGCCAGGAATTTTTTTCAAAAATTATATTTAAAGAAATCAATTGATTTAGAAAAATTGAAGAATCATCTTGGAAAATATGGTATGAAAATAGATCAAACATACAAAGAGTTGATGGAAAGAGATATAACACAGGAGGAAATCAACGAAATAATACAAGAGTTAAAATTAGGGAAGACCCCAGGAGAAGATGGATTACCTGCTGAATTCTATAAAGATTTTAAAGAACTAATAATACCAAAACTGCAAAAATTATATAATGGTATTCTACATGGAGGAGAAGTCCCGATGTCATGGAATAAGACAGTAATATCTTTAATTCCTAAACCGGATAAAGATCTTGAGAGGATCGAGTCCTACCGACCTATTTCTTTAATCAACCAAGATGCTAAAATATTTACAGCAATTATAAGTAATAGATTAAACAGTTTTATAGACAAATATATAAGTTATAATCAAGTAGGGTTTGTTAAAGGTAGATATATGAGTGATATAATTAGAAGAGTATTGAATATTATAGATGTAGCAGAGAATAATGGAGATGAATTAGGTATAATATCGTTAGATATTTTTAAAGCTTTTGATTCTGTACAATGGGATACTATAAAAGTAATTATCGAGGCATTAGGCTTTGGTAATAAATTTATACATGTTATTTCAAAATTATATCAAAAAAGCAGTGCAAAGGTAAAGGTGAACGGAACAATGACGGAAGAGATTAAATTGGAAGCAGGTACGAGACAAGGGTGTCCCTTGTCTCCAACATTATTTTTGTTAGTTATGGAGGTCTTGATTAAATTGATAGAAGTAGATGAAGAGTTGGAAGGTTACAAGGGATATAAGATAAATTTATATGCGGATGACACTTTGATTATTTTGAAGGATATAGAGAAAGATTTAAAGAGGATAAATAAACATTTGATAGAATTTGAAGAAATGACAGGTTTAAAGGTAAATTGGTCAAAATCTGAATTATTAATAAATAAAGATGGTAAGGAGTGGGAGAGTATGCAAGAACAATTTGGGATAAGAGTTAAGAACACACTGAAATATTTGGGGATAACACTCTCATTTAAAGTTAGAGAATTAAAAAAAATTAATTATGAGGTGATGTTGAAGGAAGTAGAGAAAAAGATAGATAAATATAAAGAGATAAAGTTGTCTTGGTTTGGTAGAATTGCAATGTGTAAAATGATGTTGTTACCAAAGTTTAATTTTTTATTTGAGATGCTACCATTAAATTTGACAGAGAAAGATATAGAAGAATATCAGAAGAAATTGGATAAATTTTGTAATGGTGGGAAAAGACCAAGATTAATGAAGAAACTGTGGTATCAAAATCAAAAAGAGGGTGGATTGGGAATTCCCAATCTACTTAATTATTATCGGGCGTATAATATTAGAACTGTGATAAAAATACTTAAAGGTGGGGATGGTCATTGGAGAGATTTGGAGTTAAAAGATATTAAGAGATTTGGGTCTACATGGTTCCTAGATAGAGCAAAAACAAAAAAGGTAATTAATAGTTATTGGTTAAAGGGGTTGAGCAAAACTTGGAATAAATTTGAAACCTGGGAATTAAAGTCCACACATCTTAATGGAGCTGAGATTAAGAAACACTGAATTGGAATTAAAGTTTAAAAAAATATGGATCTGATGCCACAATTATGACCAAAACATTCCAAATATGCTTCCAGAAAGATGCAAACATTTATGGGACTTTCAAATTCAGATTGGCTTCTAGAAGACAAACTGAAGGACATTTATTTATTTATTTTATTTTTATTTTTATTAAATTTATACCCCGCCCTTCTCCTAAAAAAGGACCCAGGGCAGTGCACAGGCATCATTAAAATCATACAAAATACAAAAATCCAAAATTATTAAAAAACTAATTAAATATTCCCTGTGCTAAAATTAATAAATCTCTAAAATTTAAAATTATCCCTATAAAATTTATTTATTTATTTATTTTATTTTATTAAATTTATACCCCGCCCCTCTCCTTGTTAGGACCCAGGGCGGCGCACAGGCACCATCCAAAAACACAAAATACAATAAATATCTATTAAAATGTATTAAATTAATAAACCCGTGCTAAAACCCAATGTTAAAACCCTTGCCAATTATAAATTATTTTCTTAAAAAGTCAGAAATGGGGGCTATCCTAGGCCGGCTTGTTGGAATAAATACGTCTTAAGACGTTGGCGGAAGAGGCGGAGGTCCGAGATAGTACGGAGGTCGGGGGGTAGGTCGTTCCAGAGGGCCGGGCCCGCCACAGAGAAGGCCCTTCCCCTGGGTGTCGCCAACCGGCATTGCCCCGTCGACGGCACCCGAAGAAGACCCTCTCTGTGGGAGCGGATCGGACGAAGGGATGTATGGGGCAGGAGGCGGTCTCGTATATAGCTAGGCCCCGAGCCATGGAGCGATTTAAAGATGGTCATCAACACCTTGAAGCGCACTCGAAAGGCCACAGGCAGCCAGTGCAGCTCGCGCAGGAGAGGTGTTACGTGGGTTTGCCTTGTGGCACCCATAATCACCCGCGCGGCCGCATTCTGTACTAACTGTAGCCTTCGAGTGCACCTCAATGGGAGCCCCATGTAGAGAGCGTTACAGTAATCCAGCCGGGATGTCACAAGCGCTTGAGTGACTGTGCGAAGGGTTCCCCGGTCCAGTAAGGGGCGCAACTGGCGTATCAGGCGTACCTGATAGAATGCCCCCCTGGCCACGGCCGCCACATGGTCCTCCATGGATAGCCGGGAATCCAGGAGGACGCCCAAGTTGCGCGCCCTCTCCACGGGGGCCAGTTGTTCGCCCTCAATGGCCAGTGTTGGACTTATCTGGCTGAACCGGGGTGCCGGAAACCACAGCCACTCGGTCTTGGCCGGGTTGAGCTTGAGTTTGTTACTACCCATCCAGATCCGTACGGCCTCCAGACACCGGGACAGCACCTCGACGGCATCGTTGGGGTGGTTTGGGGTGGATATGTACAACTGAGTGTCATCAGCGTACAGATGATATTCCACCCCAAAACCACGGATGATCTCACCCAGCGGCTTCATGTAGGTGTTGAACAGGAGTGGCGAGAGGACCGACCCCTGAGGAACCCCACATGTGAGGGGCCTCGGGGACGACTTCTGCCCTCCTGCCAACACCCATTGCGACCAACCAGAGAGGTAGGATGAGAACCACCGTAAAACGGTGCCTCTCAGCCCCAACCCCCCCAATCGGTGCAATAAGATACCATGGTCGATGGTATCAAAAGCCGCTGAGAGATCTAATAGGACAAGGATAGAGGAACAACCTCTATCCCGTGCCCTCCAGAGATCATCCACCAACGCGACCAATGCCGTCTCGGTACTGTGACCGGGCCGGAAGCCGGACTGGCGCGGGTCTAGATAATCAACTTCCTCCAGGTGACGGGGAAACTGTTGTGCCACCACACTCTCAACAACCTTCGCCAAGAAGGGAAGGTTGGAGACCGGACGATAGTTGGTTAACAAAGCTGGATCCAAAGAGGGCTTCTTAAGGAGGGGCCTCACCATAGCCTCTTTTAGGGAAGCAGGCAAGGAACCCTCACTCAAGGATGCGTTGACAACCTCTTGGAGCCAGCCTCGTGTCACCTCCCAGGATGCCAGTACAAGCCAGGAGGGGCACGGGTCCAATAAACATGTGGTGGCTCTAAGGTTCCTCCGCAACCTGTCCATATCCTCGGTAGCAACAAAGTCAAACTCCTCCCAAGATGTTATCTCAAGACCAGCACCGGGCACCTCGACCGGATCACTAGTGGAGGGCAGCTCGTTCCGAATCTGAGTGATTTTGTCCTGCAGAAAAACTCCAAATTCCTCTGCTCGACCCTGCAGAGGGGCTTCCCGCGGCCTCAAATGCAAGAGGGAGCGGGTCACCCCAAACAGGGCGGCAGGGCGGTTTTCCGCAGACGCGATAAGGGTGGCACAATACTCACGTTTGGCCACTCTTAGCGCCACTAAATAAGTCCTAATATGGTCTCTCACTAGTGTTCGGTCAGATTCGGATCGAAAAGATCTCCACCTACTCTCTAGGCGTCTCTTACGGCGTTTCATCTCCCGAAGCTCCTCGGTAAACCAAGGCGCCTGGGTGACTCGACGCCGCATGAGAGGCCGCAAGAGCGCGACTCGGTCCAAGGCCCCCGTGGCCGCACTATACCATGCGGCCACTAGGTCCTCAGTCGAGCCGTGGGACAGGGACACAGGTACTGGCCCAAGCTCCCTCTGGAACCTTTCCGGGTCCATCAGGCGCCTGGGGCGGAACCAACTCGGTGTCTCCGGTTCCGCCTCCCCGCGGTGGGGTGTGACGGTTGGAAAGTCTATCCGAAGGAGAGAATGATCTGTCCATGACAAGGGTAAGATGACTAAATCCCCTGTTCCAAGATCACTAATCCAGTGTCCAGAGACAAAAATCAGATCCAGCGTGTGTCCTCCCTCGTGCGTGGGGCCCTGAACTACTTGGGTCAGGTCCATGGCTGTCATGGAAGCCATGAACTCCCGAGCTGCCTCGGATGTCTCGCCTGCCGATGGCAGGTTAAAGTCCCCCATGACCATAAGTCTGGGGGTCTCCACCGCCATCGCGGCGATCACCTCGAGTAGCTCGTGTAGGGCTGCTGTTACATAGCGGGGAGCCAGGTATACAACCAGCAGGCCCAACTGCCTCCCTAGGCCCCACTTCATGAAGAGGGACTCACAGCCGGTCGTCTGAGGCACAGTGGTCTCCTTCGGCTCCAGACTTTCCTTAACAATAACTGCCACCCCCCCACCCCTGCCTAGGGCCCTAGGTTGATGAAATGCATGGTAACCTGGTGAGCACATTTCCACGAGGGGTAGACCCCCCTCGGGGCCCAACCAGGTCTCCGTAATTCCCACCAGGTCCGGGTCCCCCTCTGACACAAGGTCATTTATGAGGGGGGCTTTGTTCACCACGGACCTGGCGTTGCAGAACATCAACCTAGGGCCCCGGCTCTGTAATCCCTGACCGCCTAGCCCATGAGTGGAGCACAGGGGGTTGGGGCAAGCGATCACTCGTAGCCAGCGACCACGAGCCCCCAACCCATGATGGACATCCTGTCTCCCACCGCCCCTGCCCCTCCCTAAGACCAACCGAATGGGACGGCCCTCAACAGAGACGACCCCTGATCCCCCCTCCCTAATGGACTCCTCCTTTATCCCACTTCCGCCAGCCAGCCCTATAACTTGACCCCCCTCTGACTGCATAAACCCTCCCCCCACCCCAGGACCCCTTAAAAACCGAATTAAAAATTTGCATAAAAACCCCCTTAGTTTGCGCCTCGCCCACCTCTCAGGATCTATCAATCCATCCTCGAGGTGGGCCCGTGTTAGATGAGGGGGCCAGACCTGCGAGAGGGGAAACTGTCGCAAGCCAAGGAGCTCTGTTCTGGAGTACGGGGTCAGAAACAGGGTTATGCTAGGCCGGCTTGTTGGAATAAATAGGTTTTAAGACGTTGGCGGAAAAGGCGGAGGTCCACGATGGTGCGTAGATCGGGGGGAAGGTCGTTCCAGAGGGCAGGGCCCGCCACAGAGAAGGCTCTTCCCCTGGGCACCGCCAACTGGCATTGCCCGGCCGACGGTATCCTGAGAAGGCCCTCTCTGTGGGAGCGGATCGGTCGACAGTAATTGAAGGACATCACAGTAATTGAAGAAAATCTGATTTTACTTATAGCTGTGACCAGTACCAAATGATGGTACAATAGCTCAAAAGGAACAAGATATAACTGTAAAATATTGGGACATAACAATTGAAATACCGAGGTTGTGGAATAAAACAGCAAAAGTTTTTCTTGAAGTTACTGGAGCATTTGGAGCTATAACAGTAAAACTGTCAAAACAAAAAATTAGAATGATTTGACCTCATATTCAGCTTCCAAAAAAAGGTGTTCTTGGAACAACCAACATATTGTCATGTCATTTGAACAGTTTTTTTAGACTTTTGAAATCCTGTAATCGTTTTGGATAAATTTCCACTTATTTAGAAACTGTCCAGGGAATGAATGAAAAATCTCACATAATCACTTATCCATATTATATCTGAAATAGAAGTTATACTATTGCACAACATGTAGTCTTTCAAGACTTCTAATAAAAAAAGATCTTGTCAATAATTCCTCATCTTACACAACCAAGAATTATAAATAAATGATTAGAATTACAGTAGATCACAGAGAAGTAAAACAACAGTTCCCCAAACTACTGTTCTGTCTTAATTAAGAGATTCTAGAGACAGCAAACCTTTTCGGCACCAAGTGCCGAAACTGGAATGTGTGCATGGCGGAGATCAGAAACCCAAAGATCAACTGGCTGGCGCACATGTGAATACTGGAAACTGGAAGAGCAGCTGATGATGGCCCGCGTGCCCACAGTGAAAGCTCTGTGTGCCATCTCTGGCCAACACATGCTGTAGGTTCACCATCCTAGTTCTAGAAGCTTCATAAATGCTTTAGCTTTGCTTTATTTCCAGGGTGGAGCATATTATTGCTGATAACTATAATAGCATTGGCAATAGTATTTAGGCTAATATATCAGCCTATAGTGCTTTACAGTATTCTCTGAGTGATTTACAGTGCAGAAGCATTATTTGTGTATTGCCTCAAACCATCTCAGTCCTCATTTTACCAACTTTGGAGGGATGGAAGCCTAAGTCAACCTTGAGACAGTCAGGATTGAACTCCTCGCAGTGGTCAGTTAGCCTACAATACTCCACTTTAACCACTGTGCCACCAGGGCTCTTGTTATTATCATTATAATAACAATTGTTCCACAAAATACTATCCTTTCTTAACTTTGTCCATGGGTATAGGTGCTTAAAACAATGCCAGTAGATCATGCTTAACAATTCATTTGGGAAGACATGATATTTTACCTTAAATAGCTTCTCTTGTTAGAGTGATACAAGACTAAATATACTATAGTGCCTGATATGCACTACATGTCTAACTGAGAAAAAGGTATATAGATATAAACCTTGTATAAATAAATGTAGATATTAGGCACCTGAGGATAGAACAAGAAGCAATGGGTGGAAACTAATCAAGGAGAGAAGGAACTTGGAACTGAGGAGAAATTTCCTGACAGTTAGAACAATTAATCAGTGGAACAGCTTGCCACCAGAAGTTGTGAATGCCCCAACCCTGGAAGTCTTTAAGAAGATGTTGGATAGCCATTTGTCTGAAATGGTATAGGGCTCCTGCCTAGGCAGGGGGTTGGACTAGAAGACCTCCAAGGTCCCTTCCAACTCTGTTATTGCATTATTGTATATTATTATTATTTATTGGATTTCTAGACCGCCCCCTCTCCCCGAAGGGAATCAGCTTATAGGTCTATATAATAGACTTATAAGCTGATTCAGTGAACAGGTTTGTCTTTACAGTATTATGCAAACAAATACAGGTAATTGGTATAGACTAGTGGTTCTCAACAACAAAAAGAGGACTTCAACTTTCAACATTCTTCAGCCAGCATAAAAATCCATGCCTATTGATCCACACATCAATTACCTGTAATTTTTTTTGTATTATGCCGTAAAGACAAACCTGTTCATTGAACTTCATACATAGAAGTCCATACATTTGCACTATTGTCTGTGATGCTATACATCCTTTTCATGACCTGTTTTCCTTGTTATGAGTTGAAGCTTCATGGCAGCAGAACATTGAGAGTCAGCCATAGGTTTGTTCCATACAGTATCAACTTTGTGAACTCTATCCACTATGCATTCAAGTTGGACAAGATTTAAATGTTTTATATGTTAGGTTGTAGGTATATACATATATATATTTGTGTTGTGTTTGTGCTGATAAATAAATAAACAAGGGAGACTAGTATAGATCTATTTCAAGCTATTTAGCTCTCATCAGCTAGCCATACCCTTACTGGGATTTAAACCTGGGTCGTTTTACATGTAAGGCAGTTGTAATTGCCACTAGGCCACAGGCTCTCATCCTGATCAGTACATATACATATATACGTATATATGTAGCATATCTATGTGTATTATGGATGTGTACACTTTTGAGAGCAGGCAACAGAATTTCATTTTTAATGTGTGCCAGTGTGCCCACAGTAAAAAATGACAATAAAGGTCCTCTCCTCTCCTCTTCTCTCCCCTCCCCTCCCCATCTCCCCTCTCCCTCTCATCTCATCTCATCTTATCTTATCAAGTTGTTGAGGTTGACAAAATGCTGATCTAGACTATAAACTGCCAAATCCTTCTCATAAGGATGAAAGGACCCCCAAATTCCATTTTTAGAATTCATGGAGAGATCATATCCTTGAAGGTCACATCATTTCTGGGAATTAAAAATAAAGAAAAATGAATTGCAATCATATTTGCAGAACCCCCAAGAAGCTAGAAAATCCAGGTATCCCCCCCCCCTTGTGTGATGCAATAGCAATATCCTCCACAATTAACTCAATTGCAAACTTGGCAAAAAAGGAAAAAAGGAAAAAGTGTGTCTCTGCCTATAAAAAAAGAAGTCATGCCTACTGTTGATTCTATGCAAGGCAGGCTGGATTTCTTACAATTCACTTCCACTTCATTTACTATGAAGTATTTATCAATGTTTGTTTGTTCAATGAAAAATATTACTTACCTCCACGACTATGTTTCATATTAAATAATACTTTTCTTTGATTTCTTATTTTATTTGACTTAAACAGAAATTATGCATTGCCTTTCCAGTCTGTAGCTGAGACAACAAATAATCAGAGAATAGAGAAACACAATTACAAAAGAGATGTAAATACAGCTAAGAGAAACATGCAATAATGAATTGACAGCTGTGGAAATGTATTTATTTATTTATTTAGCAAATGGAGATGGCAGCCCATCTCACACAAAGTGATGCTGGATGGGCACACAATAACAGGATGGCATGTGTGTCAAAAGTTACACATCTGAAAAAAAGGCTTAAAGGGTGCCTGTCCTGACCCTTCCTCCTGTCTCTCCCTCAAAACCAAAATCTTGCTCTGTGTCTTAGCAAATCTTTTTTTCAGTGAAAAGAAGGCTACAAAGCAATTTTGCAACCTTTGATTGAGGTGTATAAAGGATACATATGAGAAAAAGTGATTCTGAATAATTGGAAAACCCAAGTAATCTATATACTACTTATTGTCATGAACTTTAACTGGGTGCAATGGTGCATCATGGAGTAACAATTTTTGAAACAATATATCTCAAATAATTTACAGAATTTATAGAGTCCAAAAACTGGGACCCTTGGCTTCCAGGAGGCTAAAATTTGAGAAAGTTGTAACTGCTTCAATGCTCCTAGTTGCTTTTGCAGTGATGGCCTGCAGCTGCAGTCATGTGATTTTGATTTTCAATATTTCATAATAGTTTCCTAGCCAGTCTCTCAAACCTTTGCTCTCTCCCTCACCCAGAAGCAGGAACTTACTAGAAAGGGAGGGAGGAATGAGGTAGGGAGAGAGGAGGGAGGGAGGAAGGAAGGAAGGATTTCTAATGCTCCTTGCCAAATTCCCACAAGGAAACTCAGTGGGGAAACCAGCAGGAAATCAAAAGTTATTCCTACTCCCACTGATTTCTTGCCCACCTTTGGTTATTCTGTTTCTCTGTTTAGATTTTTAAAATACTATCTCTGTAAGAATGTCACAATGAGGCACAGGTTGTCTAGTTGGCTCTATGTTAAATACGCCATATGACTCATTAGTAAATAATACTCATAATATAAAGCCATTCCTGTTGAAACAGTGCATATATAATCAAAATCATTACATCTTGATTCTGTCTATCCATATCCTTATTGGGTATAACATTGAGTGAAGTGTTTAGACTGTGGTGAATATTTAATGTTGAGAATTTGCTATCATTTTTTTTAAAGCAGATCAGAAAACATTGGAGAAATGTCTGAGCTTTTGATCATAAATTCTCTATATTTGTTTTACTTGTGAAAGAAATACCTAAAGGAATAGCATATCATAGATTTATTTCAAAATGATTTTTGTCCAGCTGAGAAGTGTATATTTTTATCTATCCACACATATATTACATATGGATATTTTTTCCTGGTTTTTGTTGTTGTTGTTGTTGCTTATATTTTGTTCAGGGTCACATTATTGCAGCTACAACAACTGGTAATTTTAACATTAAACTGGAATGTTTGGTTTTGTAAATTATTTTACTTCATGATTTTAAGGGAAACTTTTCTTTGGGTTTAGCTTCACCCTCCCTTCCCCCAAAATTAGTATTTTGCTTTTCAACACGGTTATTTAAGGAAGACAAAAAAAAAGTTTAATTTAATCTCTCACCAACACATACAAAATATTCAATACAGATCAATAAACTTAGGTGATAAATTTAGTACCAAATGACCTAGTCGAATGGAATAAAGTAAATTATTTCTCCTTAAAAGCAATACATTTGGGAATTAAGACATGTCAAGTGTTTGTGAAAATAAATATGTGAGTCAGGTGCAGAGTAGAGGTTATTGTATGGAATGGGTCGAATAATATAAATTAAGCAATGCTATAGAAACAAAATAAAAGAGCACAACAGAAATATACAAAGTCTATATGAGGAACCTCACTCCTCAATATGCATGTTAGAAATAAGATGAGACACCACTGATGGACGCAAGATTATAGAGCTGATGGAAAGACTATACCCATTTTTTCCCCTTAAATATACACTATATTGCCAAAAGTAGTCAGTCACCTTCCTTTACTCGCATACAGTAGCTTACAGTAAGTGACATCCCATTCCTAATCCATAGGGTTCAATATGACGTCGGTCTACTGCGCACTGTTCTTGAGCTAATTTGAAGGCCACATGAAGTTTGGAGGTCTGTAGCGATGGACTCTGCAGAATGTTGGCGACCTTTTTGCACTATGCGCCTCAGCATCCGCTGACCCTGCTCTGTCCGTTTACGTGGCCTACCACTTCGTGGCTGAGTTGCTGTCGTTCCCAAACACTTCCACATTCTTATAATACAGCTGACAGTTGACTGTGGAATATTTAGGAGCGAGGAAATTTCATGACTGGATTTGTTGCACAGGTGGCATCCTATCCCAGTTCCATGCTGAGCTCCTGAGAGCGACCCATTCTTTCACAAATGTTTGTAAAAACAGTCTGCATGCCTAGGTACTTGATTTATATACACCTGTGGCCATGGAAGTAATTGGAACACCTGATTGATGATTTGGATGGGTGAGCAAATACTTTTGGCAATATAGTGTATGTCATTTTTCCACCAGTGCTTTACAAATTCTGAGTAACCTTATCCAACTATTGCTGAATAGATCTAATGAATGAGTGTAGAAAATGTCACTACTTGCTAATGAGTATGGATTCATTTCTGCAATTGGAATTCTGCTGTTCTAGAGAGTCAATAAACTAGAGAGATATATTGCTTAAACACTGGTTGTTTTATCAGTTATTAAGGATCCTTTTTATGCCAATCCCAGTTATTTTTTTAGCCTGGAACTGTGCATACATTTGGTTTCCAGTTCACTGTTCCTATTTGGGGTTGCTTAACTGTTATTGTTGTTCCTTAGTCATTCAATTCTGAATCTTTATGAAATGATGAACAATTGTTTAATTGATTAAACGTATACACCACTCAATTCCAAGTTGGTCGGGAATGACTGTCAATAACTTCTCTGAGTTTTCACAAGCTCCTGTTCCAGATGTGAGTATGTCTTCTGCTAACCTCTTTTTCTGTTACCTTAGCTTTGTCCAAATATCTGGTTCTTCTTCAAAAGTTGTTGCTTCTGCAGTATGTGTCCAATGCACTTAGCCTGTAGTGTTATTATTAGTGTTTCCAGTGACTTGCCGGGTTTTACTTCATCTAGCACTGAGTGATTTATTCTTCTTGCTGACTAAGGCATTCTCAACAATTTTCTCCAGTTTAACAACTCAAATGGCTCATCTGTGTGCCAGACTATGTTCAGAGGTGAATGTTCAGCTCCAAATATTCTGCACCATCCCACCAGTGAGCTATGAAAAACCTCAATTCTCTCCTTTTTTTTCCTTTCTCCATTTTTATCTAATTTGCAGAGATCTGTTTTTGACGTTTAGAAAAAAAATATGTTAATGATAACATGGATGTTTAAAACAGAAGTCATTTTAAGGGCAGAGTGAAATCATTATCGCAAATTTGCATTGTGGGTATTGATAAAATTTTCAGTTATGCATGACATTTTAGCTTAATTTTTGACTTCATTGTATAACTCGTGAAAGTCTTCTGCCGTTCAGTTAAGGAAGCTTTGATCAAGCACAGAGTATCAAGGTAGCTGGTTTTTAATGTCTGTAACAAGACTTTGGCTCCACTGATAAAAAAATAAAATAAAATCCCTAGTCATTTAATCAGTGTCTGTGCAGTGATAATAGGAAATGGAGATTTTCTATCAGCTGTGAAGGCAGTTGAAGTCTCACCCAATTGACAGGCTAATCAACCTTTTAAAAATGCAGGAATGCACAAAGAATCACCTCCTGCATGCTGATAGTAAAGGCCTTGAGTAGCGCTGAAACTCCCCACCCTTTACGCAAATATAGCAACACACGTAGAATGATCACACACTGAGAGAAGCAACTTTGTACCGCAGCTACATCGAGACACAAATATTAAATTGGGCTGTGGATTCAATCACAAAATAAACAAATGCAGAACAATCCTACTGAGCTCCACAGATCACAGAATCACAAGCAATTTGCACTCCACAAGAAACAGACAGCTACTTTTCAGTGTAAGTGTGTCATTCATAAGGATAGAATATATTTTATTTTGGCCACTTCATTGCAATGTTCCATAGCAGTAGTTCCACAGTCAAACAAGAAACAGAGGAGTTTGATCTAATGTTTATATATTTAATGAGGATCTGATCTTTTAAAAGCAATAGCACTTATATACTTCCTCCTAATACTTTACAGCACTCTCTAAGCAGTTTACAGAGTCAGTTGACCTATGGCCCCCAACAATCTGGGTCCTCATTTTACTTACTTTGGAAGGATGGAAAGCTGAGTCAGTCTGGAGCTGGTAAGAATCGAACTGCCAAACTACTAGCAGTCGGCAGTCAGCAGAATTAGTCTGTAATACTGCATTCTAAACACTGCGCCACCATGGCTTAAAGAATATACTTTGATTTCTATTTATTTATCCGTTTATTTTATACTGCACTTGTCATTTATGAATTCAGGGCAACTTCTATGCACTCACTCCTCTATCTCCCCCCTCCTTCAAGCCTGATGTAAATTGAATTGAGAAAGA
Source organism: Rhabdophis nuchalis (assembly GCA_039707465.1). Taxonomy (NCBI): domain Eukaryota; kingdom Metazoa; phylum Chordata; class Lepidosauria; order Squamata; family Natricidae; genus Rhabdophis; species Rhabdophis nuchalis. Next base: position 270,906,943 of record CM077643.1, on the reverse strand, counting down.
GACTGACTCAAATATTATAAAATTTGAAACATAAAATGGAGTAACTTCTTAAGATTAGGCAGACAAAACTCAGTACGCAAGGCAAATTCTTATCTTAAGGTTGGCTTCTTATTGACCAATTGTAGCCCAAATACTACAATCATAATAACCCAGATGACATTTGGGCGGGTTAATGGTTAAGCTAGCATCTTCAAATTTGAAAATGGCATATTTCAATTTCTTCAAATATTCCTTCCAGGTGATGCTGTGAATCAAAAGATCATCCAGAAAAAACTTCATAGATCATTCCTCTGCCTGGAATAATTATGTCCATAGACAAAGGACAGCACACAAGGATCTTCTTGTAAACCAGTCGCTGTTTAGAAAAAACTTTATTGGTAGCAAAATCAAAGAACTCATTGGTTTCTTTATTAGTCTACCAAATTAACTCTTTCATCCATGTTAAGGGATATCTCCGCTGGGAGGCAAAAAGTTGTGCAGCGGAATGTGCAGCTAGAGACACGTTGCTAGTATACACAAACAAATAGAATATCTCAGACACTGTTAGCAAAAAACAATTAGCTTTACTGGTGTTGTAAAACTAAACTACTGCTTCACAAGCAGTGATTGTAGATAGTTAGTCAAACTAAGTCCTTAACAAACTAACAATTGCTTACAGTCAGCAATTAATGAGTCTTCCTTCTTCCTTCTTCACACAGTCAGTCATGGCACATGAGCAGACAGCAAACAGTAGAGATATTGAGCAGAGAGAGAGAATCCAGCAGAGAGAGATTGCGCTCTGCTTACTTTCTCTTATTGCCGAGATAATTACAGTCTCTAATTGCATTCCAACATTCCAACATCCTTAAAACAACAATGACCATTTATCATCATGGTATTATATATTGTCTATCCAACTCTAGGAGTCTACTCCTAACAATCCAGATAACTGTGCAAGCAGCATTCAAGCAATGCACGTAAACAGAGCTTAATCTCCCTTCTGCTTTTAGAATAATGTACAGGGCAGTGAACGGCCTAATAGTTCCACCATTCTGAGATTAACTAGTTCTCTGCCCACAGTTGCTGCCATAATAATGTGCCTATCCTGAAAGGTAATTGCTACTAAATTCCCCAAAGAATTAATCAAAGGCTTTAATTAAAATTTAATTGGCAACCACTCGTGGTTAGCCCAACCTTGATCTTCTTTTCATTTGTCACTAGTCCTTCTCCTCTGTGTATCTATGCTGGGTAGACAAATCCCTTGTTGTGTCATATTGTTCTTTGATGTGTTGAAACACCCAGGAACCTGCATCTTTTTAGCAGTCTGTTACCGCTGGAGCCTATCCTTGCTTATGAGCATTTTCTTTGCTGTGACTCCAACTGCTTCCTGTCATTTTCTTAGTCTGTTTCAATTTTTCTTCCCTTCTCCCTTTGTGAGAATGTGGGGGGGGGGGGGACAGCTTATCTGGTTTTTCTCTCAGCTTGGGTTATCAGACAAATGCAATCAGTATATCTGGGAGATCACATGACAGGGTGGCAGAAACTATTTACCGTTTTTATTCACTCACACTGAACAGATCAAAATAGACCGGTGTAGAACAGGCAGTCTGACAAATCAAAGTAAATGGCTAGGGAAGATGCTACTTCAATCATCTGTTATTAGGAGCAACTTCCTTGATACCCTTCATCTTTCTCTAATCTGGTCTTCCAACTTTGACCATGCTAGTTGAAAATTCATTAAGATTTACAAGGCATTAGGTAGGGCAAGACTCCTCTTCCCAATGGTCTGGTTATTTATTTTTACTTTCTCCATAGTGAAAGTCCATTTGACTAAGCAATCTATTTTAAAAGTCAGGGAAGATCTATCTCATGGACCAACTGGGTCCTCACAGCCTTTCAATCCAGCTTTCCTGATTCAGTTCATACCAGACTCCCCTTGTGACCTGCTCTGCTAATCTGTTCCATCTCAGTGGAGAAAGAAAGAAAGAAAGAAAGAAAGAAAGAAAGAAAGAAAGAAAGAAAGAAAGAACAAAAGAAAGGAAGGAAGGAAGGAAGAGAGAAAGAGAGAAAAAAGAAAGGAAGGGAGGAGGGGAGGAAGGAAGAAAAAGAAAGAAAGAAAGAAAGAAAGAAAGAAAGAAAGAAAGAAAGAAAGAAGGAAGGAAGGAAGGAAAGAAGGAAGAGATAGAGAGAGAGAAAAAGAAAGGGAGGGAGGAGGGGAGGAAGGAAGAAAAATAAAGAGAAAGAAAGAAAGAAAGAAAGAAAGAAGGAAGGGAAGGAATGAAGGAAGGAAGGAAGGAAGGAAGGAAGGAAGGAAGGAAGGAAGGAAGGAAGGAAGGAAGGAAGGGACAGAAAGTTGAAGAGACACTTGAACAAGATATGGATGGAAATATTTGTTGTTGCTCTGACTTTATAACAAATAATAAATAGAAAATCTTTATTAATTCATCTGTCTAACTTTGCTTCTGGCTTTTGCTCTGCTAATGTCCAGTTTTTGATAACACCCAGCAGATTGAAAATGAGTTAAAATGGACTATATAATTTCATTTTTTTCTGTGCACCTTGATTAAAGGTCTTGCAACTATTTAAATGAACCATTATCTTAAACTAATTCAGGGCAGTGGACAAAGCTACTAAAGGGAGAATATTGTGTGACACCAAGACCAATGTTCCTGTCATTGACAATCATGATGTACGGTAAGTAACAGAATAACAGGGGTCCCATTAGAGGGTTTTTGAAATGATTGCAGGGTGGGAGAATGGCACAGGGCTTTCCCTTTCACATGGTCATATTGTTCAGACTGTGGGTGGAAAACATTGTGGAGTTCAAGGCTTGCATGAAATTTAGCCCCAGATCCTCCCCACATCATGATTCAGACTTTGCATCAAACTAGACTTGGACAAACTCTGCCATGATTGCAACAATTCTATAGCCATGCTTTCTCTACAGTTATGCATGCAGTGCATTTAAACCATGTATCCTCCTGTCCTTCCCTTCTCCAACAGCATAATGACGTGTTTTGTGTAAAATGCAGGCATTTCAATAAGGGAATATAATGCTGAGCTTTGAACTGAATCATCAGAGACTTCTTTATGCCATTGTACAGAAGCTCTGAGCAAAAAAAAAGTCAAATAATGTGAGGTAGGGCTGCGACTTTGATTTAAATTCATCTTATTCTGAAGGTGAAAGGAGCAATTTATTAAGCTCATACGACAAAGCTGTTAGGGATTCAGGTTAGAAAATGACACATCTTCAAACGGAGTTGATTATGCTGGGCACCTTACTTGATGAATAAATTGGAGTTCAGGATTATCAATTTGTTCTGACACCACTCCTAAATGCTCTAGAACATACCTATATCAAGTTTGATCTGTTTAGGAGATAAATAATTTTTGGGCCAATTTGGCCAGACAAAATGGAACAAGCATTGAAAACAAGATATGAGACAAGTATGATTTTATTGGAATGTATCCGGCAGTAGGGACATGGCAGTAGAGACGTGGTGGCTCAGTGGCTAAGATGCTGAGCTTGTCAATCAGAAAGGTCAGCAGTTCGGTGGTTTGAATCCCTGGTGCCACATAACCAAGTGAGCGCGTGAGAGAATAAGGAAAAGCTTTTATGGAAAATCACAGTGAGCAAGTAATGGCGACCTGACCAGAAGTATCTTGGAAACTCCTTTTCTAACTGGGAATAACAGGAAATATTGTTCAGGAAGCCAATACTTGCCTTATTGTTTAAATTCTGGGAATGCAGGGTCCCTTAGGGGTTCCTTAGAACATTTGGGAAATTTCCATGTACCTTTCACATTGTATTTTGGGGAAGCAATTGTGTTTTTGTGTATTTAAGTTATGACGCATATGATACGTCAGTTTGTGTATTTAAGGTGCATCTCTGTTCCTGATTCTGATTCTCATGTGTATGGGAATCTATTAGCTAATGTTATTAAACAGCTGTTTCCTTTTGCCATAAGTCTCTGTGACCATTTTTTGATATGCGAAAATTATATCTGGGATATTTTTCTCACAGTGCCTGTTATTTATCCCAGCTTCTGCCAACCTAGCAGTTTGAAAGCATACAAAAATGCAAGTAGAAAAATAGGAACTATCTTTGGTGGGCAGGTAATGGTGTTCTGTGTGCCTTTGGCACTTAGTTATGACCACAGAGATGTCTTTGGACTGCACTGGCTCTGAACACCGCCCCCTAGAGTCAGGAACGACTAGCACATATGTGCGAGGGGAACCTTTCCCTTTATCAGGCAGTAGAACCAGGGCGTTTATTAAGGCAAAATGTTTTCTTTCTCTTACCGTCCTCTGAGGCTGTTTGACAGTTCTTCCACCCAGGGATGCCAAGCTGAAAGGACAATGCTAAGTCTGCGTAAAGTGTCTGCAGCTGGCCTCAGCAATGTCCTTTGCACTGCAGCAGTGATGCGGTTTGCCTGGTTGAGGCACAGAAGCCAGGCTCTTCACCTCCCTGAGCGCTTTGCACGCCTTCCAACTGTCTCTTGCAACAAATGGGACATGCCAAAGCAGGCACTCTATCAACCTGAAGCAAAGCTACGTTGCAACCTTGCATCGCTGTTCAGAAGCAGAGGACTGTGTGGCTTTGGGGAAGTGACTTCAAAGAGCCGCTGTGCTCAAAGCATTGTCAAATCAAAGCGTGCCTTCCAAATGCTCTTCCTAAGAGAATACTATAGAAAATTCGCTTAAAAAAATAATAATAATAAAGTTGAGTACCCAGAGGTCTCCTTTTTCAAAAGAAGAATCTTTCTGAGAATGCTGATAGAGTGAGCATTGCTTCAATGACGGGAGATCCAATTTTGGGGTATTGCAGTAGCTGGTAACACATATTTCTACACTATTCTCAAAAGGCTGGAGAGAGGGGAATAAAGTAAAAATATCCTAATGGTTCTGGGCAGACCATTGCTATTATTTTATGTTGCTGATGGGGGAAAACAATATTTTTCAATCCAAGGGTCACCTCTCTTGCTACTTCAGGATTAGTCACACAACCTTTTACTCATCCTTCTCTGTGCCCCTGAAGAGTGTTGGAAGAGGATAGACGATCTGCAATGTCAACCAGGACAGATGGAAAATGACAGAATTCTTGAGGGGAGGGGAGGGATTGGAAAATCCTTGAATATGACTCTTTCCTTAAAGCAGTGTTTCTCAACCTTGGCAACTTGAAGATGTCCGGACTTCAACTCCCAGAATTCCCCAGCCAACATTTGCTGGCTGGGGAATTCTGGGAGTTGAAGTCCAGACATCTTCAAGTTGCCAAGGTTGAGAAACACTGCTTTAAAGCTTTTTGAGATGGCATAGGAAGAGCGAAACTAAGGAAGACCATATATCAGAGGTGGGGACCCCATGGGTGGATATTATCAAGTTTATGTGGCCTTTAAAACCTCCTCTGAACATGATTGCTAAAAACTGATAATAGTCTTTGTATATCTTTATTACAGTCAGACTAGCAATAGACATTACTTTTTACAATGTACTAAAAAGTACTGACATTAAAATATGTTTTAAAAGTGCTGATATTAAAAGTGGATAATAACATACATGCTCTCAAACTGTTTGGGTGTAGGTGAAAAGCTGATAAGTATGGGAGTAAGTACAACGGTCCAGAAATTGTTAGAGATATGCCCAAATAATTGGTACAAGATGACAGCTATAATTCTGTAACCATTTTTTTGTTGTTGTGGACATTGCGGCAACACAGAATTTTGCCACTGCATGCATGGTAGATGGGTTTGAGTCATGGAGGAGAAAGCCTACATAAAAATTGTCTGCCCTCCCTGGCAATTTCTCTAGTAAGTGGAGATTATATGCAGACCTATGGACTCTGTATAGCTCATAGTACAATAAAACATGTGAGATACCTTCAACTTCTCCTTTACCACATATACATATCCATTCTGCTATTGGAGTTCTCTTATACCTACCCTGGATGAGTGCTGAAGTACGAATGTTAAATATGGCCCTGAAGAAAGCTATTCTTTGGTTTGGGAAGATCAGATCATTGAGATATCTTGCCGATTCCCACGCACCTTGTTTGATTCTGTCCCTACTGTGGAGAGGCAACCAATTTAGTTCTTCTTGGAACTCCATGTCCTTCATTCTATTGATTACTACTTGCTTTGCTTGGTCAAAGCCTAGGGACATTAAGAACACTGTTGAGAGGCCGTAAGAGTCCAGCTTGGGATCTATTGCCTGTTTGCAGGGGGAGGGGAAGTTGTCAAGCAGCACTAGTGGGGACAGTCCCTCTGGAAAGCCTTGTTTTGCCATTATGAGAAACAGTAAAAGGAAAGAGCAGCTCCAGCCTAAAGAAGATGTAGCATTGCTATTTTAAATTTGTAACCAGCTTTTCTGTTCTAGGGAGCATCCCTGAAGCTGCCAATGTTTTAAAAATAACATTAACAATGCAGATAGGTGATCTAAAGATAAAGCAAGATTTAGTAGTCATCAAGTAAATATGAATCTGGTGAAAAAGGTGTTTATCAATAAGGTAAAGGTTCCCCTTGCACACATCTGATAGTTGTTCCCAATTCTAGGGGGGTGGTACTCATCTCCATTTCTAAGCTGAAGAGCCAGTGCTGTCAGAAGATGTCTCTATGGTCATGTGGCCAGCATGACTAAAGGCACATGGAATGCTGTTACCTTCCCACCAAATGTGGTTCCCATTTTTCTACTTGCATTTTTAGGTGCTTTCAAACTGCTTGGTTGGCAGAAGCTGGGACAAGTAATGGGAGCTCACTCTGTTACGCTGTGCTAGGGATTCAAACTGCTGAACTACCGACTTTTCTGATAGACATCCTCAGCATCTTAGCCACTGAGCCACCACATCTCTTTATCAGTAGATTTCCTAAATTCAGGGAGAAGGTGGGCAAAATTCAACTTCCAAAGGAGGGTTTGGGACAAACACAGGAGAAGGCTTCATGGAAGGAAGAGGATCTAACAGTTAGGGTTTCTTCAAAAGGACCTCTCAGTCTTAATAACAAGATGGTTTGTAATGTGACTGACATCCCCTAAAGCTGTTGAAATCAGTATCAATACTTTAAACCAGAAGTCTCCAACCTTGGCAATTGTAAGATCTGTGGATTTCAACTCCCAGAATTCTGCAGACACCAATGTTGGCTGAGGAATTCTGGGAGCTGAAGTCCACAAGTTGTAAAGTTGCCAAGGTTGGAGACTCCTGCTTTAAGCAGTATCCGGTAAACAATTGGAAAGCAACATTAGTATCATAGTTTAATATAGTATACTATATGTCCTGTATCTTGCAGTAGCTGGTAGTCTAGATGTCACATTTTGTACTAGTTGTACTTTTTAGTTACTTTCAAGGGTAATGATTGCTGAATCTTAGTCCCTGAGCCCTAGTTTGTTTTTATTTATCCACAGCTCCTTCATCTTGTCAGGATCTAATTCCAGTATGTCTTATCCAGTTTAGACAATATCTAAGGGTACGTTTCGCTTCCTTGAAATTGAATAGTTAGGAGTAATAAAGTTGGGTATCATCATCCTGCTGATAGAAACCCAATTCAAAATCTCTCAGTGGTTTCCACCAGCATTTCATATCTCTACTAAATGGCAACAGGAACAAGATAGTGTAAATTGTATGGCAAATCATTGATCACAAAGAATGATGCAAATTGTTCACAGCATGCCACTGACAGCTCTGGCTCCTTCCAGCCTGTTCTGAGAAGATGTAACGTGGGACATCTACAGCAAACTGAGCTTTCATCAAAATTATGAAATCAATCCTTTATGTGCTTGTATGCCATTTCATGGCACATGTATTAGATAAGCATAGCTTGCATGAGGGTATTGTGATGCCCAATTAATGTTCCCTTGCCACCCTTGGTTGCAATGGAAGCAGAGGAAGCTCCTTTGAATGCCACTCTTGCTGTGGAATTTCTAGCATGTTCAGGTAGACACATATAGTTTGATCCACTGGAGTTGATGTTCCTTCATTTATGTATGTATGTATGTATTTATTTATTTATTTAATTGGATTTATAAGCCGCCCTATCTCCCCGAAGGGACTCATCTTCATCACTCTGCCTAGTAAACTAAAAGACTTATCTGTTGTTCAGTATCAATGCTGTCAAGCATCTGGACTTCCAGGGTATCAACAATTTTTCTGACAAATGTCGTGGGAAATGTATTCATGGAATCAGAAAACCATCCAGATTCAGCTGGATCACATTAGCTTTCTCAGACCTTGGAAAAGAAGAATTAAACATTGCAAATGTGGCATACACACAATGCATTATTATCTGTTGCCTTCTGTCCATCAAAGAATTGTTACTGAGAAATGGAAGAAAATTCCATCCTAATGAATTCAGAGATTATTTGAGTCACAAAAGAGAAAATATTCATTTGTTGAATATTTATTTGTTGAATATGGACCAAGAACTATGCCGCTTACAATCTGACCTAAGCATAGTACACAAAATTATCTGTTGCAATGTCCTACCTGTCAGTGACTACTTCAGCTTCAACCACAATAATACACGAGCACACAATAGATACAAACTCAAGGTAAACTGCTCCAAACTCAATTGCAGAAAATACAACTTAGGCAATAGAGTGGTCAATGCCTGGATCTGATTCTGTTGTTACATCCTCAAACTCTCAGAGCTTCAAACTTTAACTGTCTAAACTGAGGGGCATAAGCACACCAGCGTGCCTACCATCCCTGTCCTACTGTCCCCATTTCTTTGTCCCCATTTCCTGTGTTCTTATTCATGTGTATACTTATTTCTCTTATCGTGTACATGAGTGACAAACTAAATAAATAAAATTAAATTAAACATGTCAACATGCGCACACACATACAACACATACACATTGATCCTGTCTGTCTGTCTGACTCTCTGTCTATCTCCCTATTTCCCTTTTAATAAAGTTGATTAGAGAAGTCCATGTCAGAATCTTGCACTCTTGAATGTAATAGTCTGCCAAGACAACTAATTCTCTATCCATGGAGAATCCACCTAGAGGATTCTCTGGGTCATCATTCTAAAATTTTGCTGGGAGTGAATCTCCTGTCTCCAAACATTGTTCAATGCATTTGGGTGACATGGCCTAAGACATTTTGAAATTTGCAGCCCTGCCAAAATTGTTAAACACAGTCCTCCTCTACTGAGAGTTGCCCATCTTTGTCACACACACAGTTGCCTTGTATGGACCAACAGTTTCATTCACTTCCAGACTGGGGGTTGTTTTTCTGATCTTTCCCATTATTAATTCTTCAACACCCCCTTCTGTTCTCACTTTCTAAAGTCAATTAATAAATTCAGTTCTTGGCAGCATGTTTTAATATGCTGATGGTACCGCATGGAGAAAATTGCGATTTGGATGTGGAAACATTTGCAAATATTTCATATTTCACAGAAACATTTTTCAACCCAAAGTTCTGCAGACATTACAACATTTGACAGTAACTGACAGTTGCTTGTCATGCCCTTGGCCTGTAAATCACCCTCAGATGAGGAAGAAAAACAACTTCAGATACTTATTAAAGTAGATTCAGAAAAGCCTGGTGCCAACAGTAGTAGTGAGGCAAAATTGTGTTCCACAGCTCCTGTCTCCTTGTGCCCCCACAAGGTCAACCAGTGTTTTGTCCACCTAACATGTAGAAACCTTCTTTTATTTATTTAAAAAGTCCGTAATTAAGAGTGCCTGTGGTCTCCTGCATTGAAGAGCTGCACAGAGATCTATTGCAGGACAATATATATAGTAGTAGATTAATGCCTTAAGTAACCTGGGATGGGGAATCAAGTCTAACAACTTCTGGCAGGGCTCGGACAACAGCATAAAGTACCTGTCTAATAGCAATAGCAATAGCACTTAGACTTATATACCTCTCTATACAATGGTGGGATTAAAAAAAAATTACTACCAGTTCTGTGGGCATGGTGTGGCTTGGTGGGCATGGCAAGGGAAGACTACTGCAAATCTCCATTTCCACCCCACTCCAGGTTAAGGATACTGTAAAATCCTCATTCCATCTCCACACCACTAACCTGCTTTCCAGTTCCGTTCTCCTGAACAGGGCAACAGAAGAAGACCCTGCCAATCAGCTGGCAAGCCAATCAGCTGGAACTTGGGAGGCAGTGAATAGATGGGGATGGAGCCAGCCAGCGGAGGTATTTGCCGGTTCTCCGAATTACTGCTACCAGTTCACTAGAACCAGAAAATTTCTGCTACCGGTTCACTAGAACCAGTCAAACTGGCTAAATACCACCTCTGTCTCCATAGTGCTTTACATCCTTCTCTAAGTGGTTTACAGAGTCAGCATATTTCCCTCCAACAATCTGAGTCCTCTTTACCAACCTTGGAAGGATGGAAGGCTGAGTGAATCTTGAGCTGGTGAGAATTGAACTGATGGCAGTCAGCAGAATTAGCCTGGAACTTGCATTGTTAGTATTCCACTTGGAATTTTTGTGAAAGCCAATTTAGAAACCTTGACCCTTGACCTGGATTGAGAATGTCAGCTGATTTGCCCCTTAAAACTAGGTTGTTTTAAGCAGCCTGGAATCAGTCTATGAGTTTGTCAGTTGAGATTTATTATTCTTGCTTATTGTCAACCTTGAACTGGTTGCTATCTAACTTTAGCTTAAGGGCCAAGACACCGGCATGCCGAAGAAGTGAATACTTGACAGTGGCTGACATGGGAGCAATCGATGCTTGGCAGTATATCACAGCAATTGTGCAGCCACAGCATTTGACAGTATGCAAAAGGTTCCTTCCAACGAAATTGGACATAGTTGAACTTCCTTTCAATAATTAATTCATTTAATCACAACTGTCAAATGCTGAGGTCAAATCTGTATTTCCAGAATTTTACCATCTAATATGAAGAACTAATTTCAGCAGCAAAAATGTCTAGCCTAAAATTGGAAAAACTGTCAAATGTAGCTAAACTTTATTGCACAACTGCCGTGCATTATACATCTTTTCCCCATAAATCTCATGGGTCATCAACATAGGGCTGTAAAACTAGATGTAAGCATATGTGTATCTAATCCATCTGGGTATGAAAATAAAGCAGTATTAGTATAAAGTTTGACACATTAGCATGGGTGTTTTTTTCCAGTCGATTCCAAATGGAAAAATATAATCGAGAAACCAATTAAAAAAAAACTAGTGTATTTTGAAAAGAAACATATATCTTTGCTGGCTTAAACAAAGTGCAATATGAATAATATATTGTTCCCGGTTACAGTTTCATTTCTTTCTACAGCTTCTTGGTTTAATTGTTGACTGTTCTCAAGGAAACTGAGAATACCACATATGAGAGATAAGACCAGAAACATAAATATCAGCATTTGCCTGTCTAGCCAAAGTAAAATGAGACCAACAGACTTTTATTCCCATCCTTTTGTTCAGACATTCTTCATTCAGAATCTATAAGGACCTATACTGTTATAATCTGAAATCACAAAGATTATCTGTACTGTACACTGATTTATAGAAAGAATTCTATAGAAAGAATTCTAACCAATGTATAGAATACTGTTGTTGCCCAGCCGGCTCCAGATGAGCTGGTGATGGACTCTTCAATTGAAGAGTTCTATGAGTCTGCCCTGGAGTAGGAGGGAGACCTTAAGGAAGTAGAGAGTCTGGTTGGCCACCAGGAGGCACTTAGGTCATGGAGCAGTGGGGAGGATCAGGAGCAGTTTGTCCCTGATGCTAGATTACACAGGGCTGAGAAAAGGAGGCAACAGTTATGAAAGAGGCAAGCTTGTAAGCCCTGGTGAGCACCAGCTGGTTGCTGAGTGGCCCCTCCCAAGAGAGCTTATAGGGAAGGCTTTGGGAGGGGTCATTTGCAGGAAACAACAGTTACACCGCCCTGAGTCCCTTTTAGGTGAAATAGGGCGGTATATAAATCGAATAAATAAATAAATAAATAAATTGGAGCTCTCTGGTCATTCAAGTCTGCGATTCTCTGTCTGTCTTTGTTACGTGAGTTAGGGCTCGCAGCCAAGGAGATAGTGGCAAGCAGCCAAGGAGATAGTGGCGAACAGCCAAGCTTGGGTGTGTCCGTCTATGGGGCAGAACAGAATACATATGATCTTTCCAAGGGAATGTACTGGAATGTGTTTTCCCTTACCTGTGTATCTGTTAGAAATAATAATCCAAGAGAGGAAGGAGAAAATATTTAATTTGGCTTACATTTTGAAGTCAACTCATCAGAGAATTGTCCCACCACAATGGAATTTGTCCACCCCACCGTGTTAGCAGAAGGGGGCATGCTGCAGACTTTTGTCAGTCAAAAATTTATGGTGGTAGATTCCAGGAGAATAAACTTTTCTGCTGTGGCTCTTGTTGTTGATCAGGAATCTGATAAGTTTGATAATTGGTTTGATGATTGGCAAAAAGGGACATATATTGAGATAGCAGAACTGAAGTTCAGTGCCTTAGAAGGCCTTCAAGGTGGTGGAAAGTTCCATAAGACCCATAAGCCTGTGGGTTAAGCCTGTGACCATATCTGCTGTATGCCAGCTTCCTCTTATGTAACTAAGTAGAAATAAGAAGTCTATATACAGTATATCTGCCTTACACTGTATTCAGGGTTCTTCCAATTTGAGGAAGGGCCCGCCTTTGTTCAGCTGAATAAACACATTTGTCTTATCAAGGGACATTGGGACCAGAAGTGAGTTCCTACCAGTTCAGACTGGTTTGACCGAGTAGATAGTAACTCTTCTGGCCATGCCCCCAAACCAGTTGCATTGGCGGTGCCTAAGGCAGCGCCATCTTGTTTTTTGCTTCTGCGTATATACAGAAGCATTTTTTTACCTACTGCACATCAAGTGCATGCACTCCCAAAGCGCAATCCTGAGTATATCGGCAGTAGAAGAAGCTGGAACCCACCCTGATTGGGATCCTGTCTCCTTATTTTTCTTAAGTAACACCTGAATCTTACTTAACATTATCCTCTGGAACATTGTGCCCTACAAGGTGAGATTTCCACCCACTGTTTTGACCTTCTGGAAGAGCCTGAACACCTGGCTCTGTCACATGGCTGAGGCCCCAATTGGGGGGGGGGGATATCATTCTGGAGGTGTTAATAAGACACCTGAGATAAGACCTCACCTCCTCCCCATTTGCATGTTACACCACACCTTCCCATTTTTGTCAATTTCAAATCAATGTAATTGTTTTAATAATTTATTTTGTAATCTGCCTAGATTACAATATTCAAGATTACACCTAGCATCCTGCTTCTAGGTGAGATGGGCAGCATATAATTTTCATAAATAAATTAACTTTGTATTTCCTGAACAAATGCACATTAGACCTTTTGGATAACAATATCCCATTTCACACTCTTGGAATGTAGGCATCATTATGAATTCAAGAATCTTTTATTGAGGAAATCTGTGCATAGAGTTATAAAAGAGCCATGGTGGCACAGTGGCTAGAATGCAGTATTGCAGGCTGCTTCTGCTGACTGCTGGCTGACAGCAGTTCGGCAGTTCAATCCTCACCAGCTCAAGGTTGAACTCAGTCTTCCATTCTTCTGAAGTCGATAAAATGAGGACCCAGATTTTTGGGAGCAATAAAGATTGTAAAGCACCGTGAAGTGGTATATTAGTGGTATAGTTGCTATTCAACTATACAACTGAGATGAAGTAAAAAAAATAACCTGCTTTGTCCATTCCTAGTTTCAGAAGAGGGATTACAGGCCATATTTAAAAAGCTCAGTATCGATTTTAGGTAGTACTAATAAGCTACATTTTAATTAACATAATTCCCGTACACTGTATTTAGCCAAATAGAAGATAACCCAGGAATATTGGAATGGAAAAAAAAATTAACTGCCTCTGCTACCACATCCTTAGAAAATCAATAGCTAAATTATTTCTTCCTTTCAGGTAAGTACAGTAATTTTCACTGAAATGAAAATGTTTCTGTGGATTGAACTTTTTATAGAGTATTAGAAACCAGCAATGGCATGTTAATTCCACACTGTGAATCACTTTTATTGGTATATTTATATTGCCTTTTTAAAATACTTTCTGATTAATTACTGTTAAATAGACAAACCTATAATTGCAAGTGTTGCAGGGTAATTACAAATGCCAAAAAATAATTTAAAGTAACAACAACAAGTGATTGAAATCTCAGGACTAACACGCACACACACACAGAGAGGCACACACACACACACACAATCTATTCTTCACAGAAGCAACTAATCATTTTCCCCCTAGGTTTCCATGCAAGCCTGAAAAATGATCCAGCCACCTTTAGAAGTTGATTCATCAAAAAAAAAATGTTATTTTATTCTTCTGGTTTCCCAATAAACTTTTTGATGTAGTTTTAAGATGATGGTTTCAGGGTATGGAGGAGAATTCTGATCAGTGGTGGGTTCATACCGGTTCGGACTGGTTTGGCTGAACTGGTAGTGGTTTGGCAGCCTGGGTCGCTGGAACTGATTCTCCAGGTGGCGCTATAAGCTCCACCATCTTGTTTTTCAGTTCTGCGCATGTGCGGAACAAGAATAGGAACCCACCCCTGATTCTGATGGATGTTTTTGTCGCATAGGGAATGCTTCCAGGTTAGATCACAGAAAGGTGAGGATTGTATCAGTTGGCTTGGTTGAAGCTAGATGAAGAGTCAGAGGATGAAACAGAAGCTGAGGAAAGAATAGCGAAGGACTCAGCATACATTATCAATGATGGTTTAGCAGGATGGCACTTTTCGGCTGCTGCAGTTTAATCTATTTGAATTAATCTATTTGAAGTGGCAGGAATGGAAGGAATTGTCTTGATTTATCCATGCGGCACAGTGAAGCTGCAGCCATGGGATGACATTGAGATCATGGGGCACAGTGGTGGATTGTAGGCAGTTGGGCCTCCAATGTAGTAGATTTAGATTTTATTCCATTTCTATACCGCTCCTGTCTCCCCAATGGGACTCAGGGCGGTGCACAGGAAGGTTTAAAAGAGTACAAACAACCAGACTATAATACAAACAAACATAACGCTAAAATATAATTAAATTAAATATAGCCTGTGCTAAAATATAATTAAAGTTAATAAAAAGTTAAAATCCTTAACTAAGTCTGTAAAAATTGCCTCAGGATCTAAGCTAGGCTGGCTAGATGAAAAAAGTGGGTTTTGAGTAATCGGCGGAAGAGGCGAAGGTCCGTGGGGGGTACAAAGTTCAGGGGGTAGGTCGTTCCAGAGGGCTGGGCCTGCCACAGAGAAGGCTCTTCCCCTGGGGGCCGCCAGCCGGCATTGCCCGGCAGACTGTACTCTGAGAAGGCCCTCCCTGTGGGAGCGGATCGGTCAAAGGGAGGTGTGTGGTAGGAGGCGGTCCCGCAAATAACTAGGCCCCGTGCCATGGAGTGTTTTAAAGTACCATATCCCCTCTTCCACAAAGCCCCAAACCATGGGGGGAGAAGCTACATGTTGCAGCGATAGCCTGGCTTCCCAGCTTCTCTGGATTAGCCGTGGATTCTGGATCGTCTGGATGGTTTGATCTGGACCCAAACCGTCTCAAAGGGATGGTGGGAGGTAGGGGAGTGTCCGGTGGAGACCCGGGAAAAGCCCCTTTTGCCGACGATCATGAGCCAGCCCCTAGGCTGCCAAAAGCTGCTGACAGCTCCCTAACGCAAGAGCAGGAGAGAATTTGGTGAGAATTTTTAAACTTTTTTTTCTATTTCAAAAAGAACACCCTAACATTTGGTGACTTAAGTAAAATAGAGGATAACCAGAGAATCAGCGGCGGATTTAAGCATGGCTAATTTAAACCATCTATTTTTCTTTCCCTTTTTATTATTGGAAAGCGGGCTGGACTTTCACTGCAATTTAAAGTGGACTTGCTGTGGAGTTTTCCTTTTATTCTCATTTCTTGGTTTTGGAGTGGATTAAATAGACATTGAGATTATGGGGCACAGTGGTGGGTTGTAGGTGGTTGGCCCTCCAATGTAGTACCATATCCCCTCCTCCAGAAAGCCCCAAACCACAACAACCTCTCCCCATCCTCATGGTCAAATGGCCCATCCCTTTGATTTTGTCTGGTTTGAGATTTCAAATCATTCTTCCCTGTCTCACATGAGATTATTGCTACCAGGGAAACTATCACGAGCAGATTAAAGAAAACGTAACCAAGCACAGACTAGTTACATTCAAAGACGAATGATATGCTCGTGCCCAATGCCAAAGAGAAATCAGCACAGGAGACAGCCCAGAGAGTCTATCTGCGCAGCGTGTCTATGTGACAGAGTAAACGACAACTCCAAAGCTGCCAGCCCAGATGCTGGAGCATTCTGCCAAGCAGTCAGAAACATTTGCTGGAGAGAAATATCTTCACAGTTTGACATCTGTGACTGGTGTAGGAAGATAAGGCAGATAAGCACAGTAATGAGCAGGAATATCGGAGGTGGCAATCCAGTAAACGATTGCAGGACTTTTCTTTTTCGGTTTCAATTAAAAGAGCCCAAACTGGGGGAAATAAAATATGGAATACCAGATGAGAATGCGCACAGTTCTATTTGTGGAACTGACACTTCCCTGAGAATTAACAGTGGTTTTAGAAGAAACGCATACGTGAGCATTTGTTTTACTGAGTCTGCATGCCCTGTCACATAGATTTTGTGTTTTCTAAGAAGTTGTCCTTGCTACTGAAATATTAGCATTTGGGTGAGTGTATAAACTTAGATTGTCCCCCCACCCCCAATCTGGGACAAATGTCTAATTTCAACAGCCCTCTGCAAGTGCAGAACTTTGATAGGACCTAGCTATCCATGCCTTGTGCCTATTGATGGAGAGACAAAGAAGTGACACTGGGAAGAGAAGAAGGGAATGAATAGATAACGTTAGAAAGAGAAAAGGGGATTGAAAAAAAGCTGGTGCCATTCATTTAAATCTGACTTTATCTATGGCTTGCTTTGACCTTGCTAACCATTGGAATTAGACTACAAAATACAACCCCTAAAAATGCAGCCAGTAGGAAAAGCAGCTGAACCCTTCCCTCTATAACAGGATCCCTAAGGCCTGGTCTGTGGAGTGGCAGTGGTCAGTGGCATGCTAGAAATCAGGCCACACAAACAAGCAAAGCTCCATCCTGGGATGCAGACAGCACCCAAAACTATGCCCCCTCTGCTCCGCAGAAAAACCTCTTTCCAAGGAACTGGTCCCTGGTGTCCAAAAGGTTGAAGGCTGCTGCTGTATACTATATTCTGATTTTTTGTCCGGACTGAAAACATATGAACAATAGCAACAATTAGTTTTCTAGAGAGTTTTCTCTCTCTTTACTGCTCATAGGATTGTTCAAATGAGCAGTAAGGTGTGGTGGTAGTAGTAGTAAGTAGCAGTAAGAATAGATAGCATCACCACCAGATGGATTCGTAACTGGCTGACAAACAATGAATAGTCTTTAATGGATCTATGTCTACATGGAGGAAACAGTGGGGTATCGCAAGGTTTCGGTACTCTTGAAAATCTTCATAAATGACTTAGATGAGGGAATAGAAGGGGAACTTACCAAATTTCTGGATAATACTAGCCTGGCAGCAATAGCTAATGCTCTAGATGATAGGCTCAAGATCCAGATGAGCCAGCAGTATGCAGCAGCAGCCAAAAAAGGCAATGCAATCCTAAATTGCATTAATAAAGGGATACAATCAAGATCAAATGAGGTACTAACACCATTCTATAAAGCCTTAGTAAGACCACACCTAGAATACTGCATCCAGTTTTGGTCACCAAACTATCACAAAGAAGTTGAGACTAGAAAAAGTGTAGAGAAGAGCAACCAAGATGATTAGAAGACTGGAGGTTAAAACATACAATGAATGGTTGCAAGTGCTCAGCATGACTAATCTAGTGAAGAGAAGGAGAGACATGATAGCAGTGTTCCAATATTTGAGGGGCTGCCAGAGAGAGGAAGGGGTCAACCTATTTTCCAAGGCACCCGAAGGCCAGACAAGGTATAATGGATGGAAACTGACCAAGGAGAGATTCAACCTAGTAATAAGGAGAAATTTTCTGATAGTGAGAACAATCAACCAATGGAACAGCTTGCCTTTGGAAGTTGCCCATTGGTGTTCCGGGTTCCAGTGTGCACATGCGCACCAGCCAGCTGATCTTCCCATGCACGGGAGTGCCAGAGACTGGAAGAGCAACTCCTTGGCATGCATATGCATGCTGGGAGGCTGAGCTTCTGGGTTTTGGTGTGCGTGTGCATGCCAGCCAGCTGATCTTTACACCCACATGTGTGCCAGCAACCAGAAAACCATGCATACTGGAGAGCTGCTCTTCCAGTTTCCAGCACTCCCACACATGCACATGCACTCCCATTTCAGCACTTGGTACCAAAAATGTTCACCAACACTGACTTACAAGGCCCCTTCCAACTCTTTTAAACTATTAAATCTGTATGGAAAAGAAACATGTATCACAGAGATTTGTGTGCAAATCAAAGTTTCTCCTCCTTCACAAAGTTTTCTACTCACTTATTTTACTTTGCTGAACAGCTGAGCTTTACCAAAATCAAGGCTAACTAAAACTAAAAGCTGCTAGACTAGAAATAGGCCCCTTTGTCATAAAATATGTCAATCCACATTTTATTTTCATATTTGAGATTCTTATCCCACCTTCCTTCGTGGAAGAAAGCCCAAAGTAACTTGTAATGAATCTATAGCCATACAGTCAGTCTCCATTTATAGAAAGTAATATAAATTTTTAAGGCGGACCCCTGGTCATGTAAGTCACCCTTCCATGAAGCTCCCCAGGCATTTTTTTCTGAAACAGCGTAACAATCTGGACAGGCTGCCTTAATTGAAAGATTTATCGTGCTCTTTCAATGAGAGTAATAAATTCCATCAAACTAAGCATAATTTACACTGGCTTGCCATCACAAACATCCTGGAAAAGGGGGATTTAAATCCCCAGGGTCATTAAACAACATGGCAACTGCTTCTTGGCGGCTTGCACAGCCTGTCTTTCAATGCATGGATTACTAGAAGTGACTTCATTCCATAAGTTCTTTTTTCCCCTAGTCGAGGTCAGATTTATGTGGTGAACCAAAGGGGCTGTTCTTAAGAAGTGGGAAGAAAGGGGATAGGGCAAAAAAAGGGGGGGGCAGAATCACGCTACCAAAACCAGGCTATGAATGAATATTTAGCAAATTAAATATGGAATAAATGAAAGGAGCCATTTCTTTCTGAAGGTAAAAGGCAAATATTCCCCTCGCACATATGTGCTAGTTGTTCCCGACTCTGAAGGTAATTGGATGTTTTAGGGGACCAGAAAGGTCATGCTAATGTCTTAGCAGATTGGACTGTACACAGGTTGAAAGAGAGGGAGGGAGGGACGGAGGGAGGGGGGGAGAGAGAGAGGGAGGGAGAGAGGGAGAGACAGGGAAGGAGAGGGAGGGAGGGAGTGGGAGGGAGAGGGAGGGGGAGAGGGGGGAGGGAGGGAAGGAGAGATAGAGATATTTGTCATGGAAGATTGCCAAACTTAGCACTTGGTGGAGATACTAGACTGGGAAGTCAAAAAAGTCAGTGACAAACATGCTTGTCTTCTTGCTAAAAAACACAAAATGAACATGGCCATGCAGTCAGCAAGGGGGGGGGGGAATCCAGCTTTCTTTTCAAAAATTGAAGATCAGAACATGACAAGAAGCCTTGTAATTCAGTAACATCTATTGTCAAGCCACTACGAACACAGCTCATCTTCAAATATAATATTTGAAAATATTGAACGGTGAAATTTAAAAAGTAAACTGATAAACTAAAAACAAAAATATTTCCATAGTTTAATTCTACACACATCATAATTTCTAGCCTGTTTTTTTTTTTAATTGGTCAGCTTCTTTTCTCTGGGCTTCTTCAATGCACGTTGATCCCAAGGTATTTGTTCCTTATTTTCAAGGGCAAAGAAGGGCAGCATTCTGATAGCTTCAACAGCACCTCAAGGAGGCTGCAGGGAATCTAGAAATTGTAGATTACCCATCAATATGTGTGAACATTTTGAGAAGCAACCGGGAGAATAAACAGCAGACAATTTTCAAGTGAGTTTTTGCTATGCATTGTAAGTCAATGTTGACATTTAGGTTTAAAAATAAACCTAAAAAGCGATTTGCCTGTTGAATGTTTAATTCAGGCGAGTCTCACCTCTAAGGTGGTAACTTGGAAAAGGTCCAGTCCAAAAGCAGCAGAGCTATTCTCCATCCATTTTTTGGGGATGAATCTGCTTATCCACGAATGAAACTGAAATAGACATATCAGTAGATCCTATCAGTATGTTGCAACAATTGCAGGCAGTGGAGATTAAAAAAAATGAAATAAGATATTCGGGTATTTGAGATAAAAAGACAGTAGCACTGAACATAATAATTAATAGTAATGGAGTATAAAGAGAGCTAGATGAAAATGGGAGATTGAGTAATTTCTTTGGCAAATCTAATGAATAGCAATCAAACTCTGCATAGCAGCAAAAAAAGAGAATTCAGTACTGCAGCAAACTGACTTGCAGGTAAATAAGTCTTAAGATTACAAGAACTAGCTTCCAATTTTCTTCACAATAGCTATGGGTACAATTATATTTTAACGTCTTTCTCTAAAGTTACATCATAATGCACTTCTTTCTATGCTCTTTCCTGCTTTATCATCAAAACCATAAATCATAAGTTCATTTTTTCACAGGAAAAGTCAATAAGGGATAAAAAATTAATAGACTTGTCGTTTGAAAATTGTGTCTATTGGAAGGTTGGAATGGAACAGTTTGCCTGCAAAAAACCCCAATCCTCTGTGAAAAGAGCTAAAATAAACCCAATCTAATTTACCAAAAATATTTTTAGGATCGATTTACACAATTTACAGCTTGTGTTTAGCAACATAAACATGATGGTTCTAAGAAGAATGCGTGTATTACTTTGAAAGACACAGATCTTTTTCAGAAATAGGTATGCTTTGGACTTCTTAAAAAAATGTTACATGTGTCAACAAAATGAAGATATTGCCAAAGACTTTTCCAGATCATAACCAAGTGACACTAATGTTAAAGTAAAGCCTTTATGATGTTAGTAAAACCTTTATAAGAGAGTGATTTATAAAGCAAAATAATAAATTAAAAAGATAGAGAAGATGCAAAAGATTGTAATGGAAATAAAGATAAAAGAGAAAGAACTGAAATGTCCAGGAAATAAAAATGGGCCATAGCAAATTAAACTTCTGTGATGCCAGCTTTAAAAAAAATGAATTTGGTGAAGCAGTTTGCAAATAAACGGGATAAATATTTTATGTATAATTCAAGAAAAAAAATTAGATGGCAAATTTCTCTGCTAAGATATATAAAAAAATATTAGCATTAGATAAAACAATGCACTCATACTGCCTTTATTTTATTTTTTTGTTTTTTGTTTAGCAAAAGATGTTGATAAGAAACAGTGGGCAATCAGAAATGGTTAACATATCTAGATTTGTTGGTTCCAGAGGATGGGAAGCTTAAAATGAAGTCAAGAGAATTACTAGGTGCAGTGATATTTAGTTCTCAATGTTTTACATATGCATAGTTAAGAAAGATATTTAATAAATATTTTAAAAAATGGAATTGAAAGATAAAATGGAATTTGAAGCTGAATTGTGTACAAATATTGAACATACTGTATGATTGTTGAAATGCATAAAGATTCACTCAGATTTGAAATAAAAGAAAAACAAGTTAAAGACTGCATTATAAAATGAGCTAAGAATTTTGTTTATAATATACAGGTGGACAATGAGATAAAATCTGGTTAAAGGGACTGAAATTCACATTGTTTTACAATTTAGGACAGAACTTTTACAAAATGATGTACTGTTGCTATACAACACCACAGAAATTAGCTAAATTGTATAAACATACTTCTAATATACGTATATAATGACACAAAGAATTATTAAGAATAACATCCAGATGAAACCATAATTTTTTAAATTGAGTTATGTGGATAACGAATTAGAAAAGGGTTTTTTTTAAATAAAAGATTGGTTTTGTATATGGCAACTGCAGGAAGACTACTGTATACAAAAAGTTGAAAAAAACACAGAAATACTGACAATGGAGAAATGGATTATAAAAATGATGGAATTTGCAGAAATAGACCTGTTTGATCAGGGATAAGACAATGAGTACTTTTAGTAAAGACTGGAAACCCCTTATGTACTTTTTGATGATAATTGAAAGAAATGAACTGATGGTTTATTTGCCATTTAAAAAGGGTGAAATATGGGTAAGAGGGGAATTATGATTAAATTTTAATAGGGTGGGGGAAAGAGACTAAGTTTGTAACTGCTCTAAAAAACATTGGACGTCTCTATGTTATATCTTTTCTATTTTTCTATTTGTACCTATTTTGATACTTTTTAACATTTTTTTCCTTTCCTTTAATCTTAAACCAAAATAATTAATAATTAATGAAAAATAATATAACGGAATCTAGAAGTAAAATAAAGATATTTAACTTATTTTGAAAAAAGGGGCATTGGCTAATCAAGTTAGAAATGTTAAGAAAGAAGAAAGAGAAAGAAAGAAAGAGAGAGGGAGAGGGAGAGAGGGAGAGAGAAAGAAAGAAAGGAAAGAAAGAGAGAGAGAAAGAAAGGAAGGAAGGAAGGAAGGAAGGAAGGAAGGAAGGAAGGAAGGAAGGAAGGAAGGAAGGAAAGTTGTATTCTGATATCTTAGGAAAGACATTTTCAATATGCCAAAATTCATTATAGCATATATTTATTATAAGTAAAGGATAGTGTATACATATTACTTTTAAACTGATCTGGTTAAGGATGGAAACATAAAATATTAACAATTCAATAGTTAATTTTTAGCCTTTCATCAAAGACAGTTTTGCTGATTTGTATACAGAAATGCTTTCTCTTCAGGACAAATGATTAAATTCCAATCAAAATATTGATACAGTTAAATCCATAGTCTAAGGATCAGATGAAAGATTCTTTTAACTAGGTATTCTCTTACAATGTTCTCGCTAATCTCAAATACTATTAATATAGTTTTTATTTTCTAAACCAATAAAACTCGAATGGTGCATTGGGGAGAAAAGCAATCTGATTTGCTAATCACAAATCTGCACAAATTTTTGTAAGAATTTCCATATGTTTACTGTTATTATTCACTGTTATTATTCAGTTATATTGTAATTGTCTCCAACTATTTTAGGGATTATTTTAAAGTGCCACATTCTAGCTATACTTTTATGGAGTAGCCATTGTTCATTTTGGATTTTTGGATTTTTCCTTTCATATCTGTCATAAAGATATGAGAAAAATGCATAATTTAGCTTAAGTTTTGGCATTCACATCAGCCCAGCAATATTTGCAGGATGAAAGGCAGCTGATGCTTATTATGAGTGGGTGAGAATTCACAAATTACATTTTAAATAGCGGCTTCCTCAATGTTAACTTGACTAGTGAGGAAAAAGGAATTAATTTGGCCTTTAGTAATTCCTGTCAGCTGGTATCACTGACCTTTTCAGCATATCTTGTTTGGAGTGAAGAAAAAGGTGACGGTAGGGGTGAATTGACATTAAACAAAGGATTATGATGTTGAGAAGTTTGATTGAAGTTATCTAAGTTCAATCAGCATTTTGTGGGCAGAACTGAAACATAGCTATGCGTGGGTGGCATTTCATGAACCAATGCCCTACTCAATGTTCTTTCTTTGGAGATAGGAGCTATAGAGAGGTTCAAAGGTCTTCTAAAATATTTAGAAGGAAGCTTTTTATCTTTTTTGTCATTTTAATTGATTTTGTTATACTGAAACTAGGTGTTGTTGCTTGATTACTAATACTGATCACAATACTGATGTTGTGATTCATCATTGTCTAGGATCATATTTTCTTGGGTATATGTCACATGCTGGCCACATCCTTGCAAGGTTTAGTATAGGGGAAAAAAGTCATGATATCTCATATGTAATGACATGAGTTTGACACCCCTGCTTTACATGTTCTGAATATGCCATTTGATGCTGATTTGTTCATTTCTTAATATTACAGTCACTTTTCTTCTGATTTTCAGGAAAAGTTATATAAACTTGTATATCCTGGCATTTTAGCATATGTTTATCTTTTCAGCATATGTGAGTTTACATTAGAAAAGAACATTTTCCCCAATTCTAAAGAAATTATCTTGCAGATAAACACTATAGGGTATATCATTAGCTAAATGTTTCCCCTCCCCCATCTTATTATCCCTACAACCTGCACTCACCATACTTTAGTGAAGAAGAAAAATCTTCTGAATGCATGGTATATTTAATTTACTATTAGACCAAAAATAAATTCTGGAATTCAATATTGTTCCTGGGAGGAGGAAAAGAGGCAGTTCTGGTGTTATTAATCTCTTTTGCAAAATGTAAATGCTTTTACTCACAGCAAAGTATTTGGATGAGGAAAGAGGTCCCTTTAATTTCCCTCTGTGCCTTGCTGAGGTGAAGATTATATAACATCTGATAATTTCCTATAAAAATGAAAGCTGGAAGATGCAATTTCTCACATGTGTGAAAGAGGAGAAAGCTGTGGTGGCAACATACACTCCTACTATTTATCTTATTCTGAAAAAGAGGGAGTTAAATAATCAAGAAAGCAAATGTCTTATATTTCAAAACAATTGTACCATCAAGATATCTGGAAAGATAAAATAAGGCAAGATAAGATAGAACAAGACAGAATAGTTGGGAATAGGGCACAAAAATGTGAAATGAAATAAATACACCAGAGTAAGCTGAGTTATAAAGTTCTGATTGGTACTACTGTTATCCACAAAAGAATTTCACCAGTGGCCAAAAATGTGTCTCTAGGGCATGACTTTTGCTTGAGTTAAAAATTTGAGAGTTCTTCCTTGGTGTTTTGGAAAACTTTGAAAAATTCTTTCCTGGAAGTTTCAGTTTCAGAGAAAACGACTGATTTGATTTAAGTAGGAAACATGTAACTAAATATATTAGATTACCATTACTGATGTTTTTTTATTTGCAATGCTGATACATGATTTCATCCTCCCTTTCTTCCCAATATCCAGATTTCCCATGTGAAATGCTTTTTATGGCATGAACTTTGATAGTCTTGATACTTGATCCTAGAATTCTTAACAATGGCCATGTGGGTGCAGCTCTCATAGAAACTGAACTCCAATTGTCTACTAAATCAGATTGGAAAAGACTGGCAGAATAAAATCCAGAATCCACCATTGTAGCCTATAAGTATGATGAATGAATTGATTTTTTGAGTCCACTGTAGCATATACAACAAACCATAGAGTTAACTGTTGCATGAATCTTGATGCCAAACCACACCCTACCTTCCTCTCTGGGGAACATGCATAAGCCCTTTTCAATATTGTGAAGTCCATGAGGTTGAGAATTAGTAGCTGGATAACAGTTGCTTGTGAAAAATAGAAAAAAAACTAATTTTCACATAGTGGGGAGCAAATAAAGCACTTTCAGAACCTTGGAGAGCTAATTGAAGACGAACTAAATGGGTCTCTAGGTCTAAAAGCTGTTGCATCATTATTAGGATTTGCTCCACTGAGACCTTAAAAAAACTGAGAACCAGTTAATTCCTTAATTCTATTACTCAATGCTGCTCATTCTGGGGGGGGGGGGGAAAGACCCTGTGACTGTCTGAAATCTGAGATTCAAGTACGGTTGGAAAAATTTAGAGATAATGGAAGGGCCTAAATGGCCTACATAATTAGGTAGGGATGGCATGAAAGAAACTGCTGAAGATTACCCTTGAATTAGGGAAACATGAAATTAAATCCCTTTGGAAACTAAGGAGCAAAATCATCTAACCGGTAAATCTCTATTGGTAAATATTTCAATTACAGGAGAACACAGGACTGCACTTTTTCACTGTAGAACAAGTGAAACATAAAAATGAGCACAACTAAAAATAAAGTATAATATTAAAACTTGTTCCAGTGTCATAAAAGGCATATTACTCATGTCTTGTTTTTTTCCAAAAAAGTTTTTTTAGTGTGAACCAGTTAATTTCAATCACCTTCACAAAGCTGTAATATTCATTGTGAATCACAGGTGTGATGATTTTCTAGCATAAGCAATTAGTAACTTGCCTGGCTCTGTCTTCTCACCCTTAGCCTTCTCCTTCAGGTGAATGTCATGTAAATAGAGTGCTGTATCGAAATCTTAACACTTAGCAATTAGTAATATAGTAATAGAAAGAAAAAATCAACTTTTAACAGTCAGGCTATTTCGGATGAACTGTTTAAAAAGCTTCACTTCCTAAAGCAGATGAGATTTCATAGAACAAGCATTACTAATTGGAGAACCCATGCTTGTTGAACTTACGTGAATTCTGATGTTTTTTTCCCCTCTGCATTTTTCACAATCTTTTAATACTCTCAGAATTAAGAGATTGCATAGCAGGATGTAGAATGCGTGCAAGGAGAAGCAGAAGATATAATTAGAGCAACAGAGATAATCATTGCTTTGTTATGCTGTGATTTCAGCATAATTACACAAACCAAGACAAAAGGATCATTCTTCCATTAGATTTTCTCTTCTTACACAGAAGGACTAAAGAGATGGCCTTTGATTAGTGGGTTAGTTAGGAACTGCACATAACAGTTTTAAGGAGGGATGAGGCACAGGAGCTGCAGTTATGATGAAAAGTTAGTAGACCTGTGTCACAAAAATTGTAATGCAAGAATTACCCGATCCCATTCGCATAATTTTCCAATAACTTAATAGCATTACTACTGTAATGCTCTCTACATGGGGCTTCCCTTGAGGTGCACCCGAAAGCTGCAGCTAGTCCAGAACGCAGCCGCGCGGGTGATTACGGGAGCGCCTAGACACTCCCACATAACACCTATCCTGCGCGAGCTGCACTGGCTTCCTGTGGTCTTTCGGGTGCGCTTCAAGGTTTTAACGACCATCTTTAAAGCGCTCCATGGTTCGGGGCCTAGTTATATGCGAGACCGCCTCCTGCCCCATACATCCCATACATCCCTCAGACCGATACGCTCCCACAGAGAGGGCCTCCTCAGGGTGCCGTCGGCTGGACAATGCCGACTGGCAACACCCAGGGGGAGAGCCTTCTCTGTGGCGGGCCCAGCCCTCTGGAACGACTTACCCCCTGAACTCCGCACCATCTCCGACCTCCGCCTCTTCCGCAAGTGTCTGAAGACACACCTATTTCATCTAGCCGGCCTAGCGTAACCTCCATACTGACTATTAGATAGTTTTTAAACTTGGGATTTTAATTCGGTTTTTAGCGCAGGGTTTATTTATTAGAATAAGTATTTTAAATTTCATATATTTTATATATTTTGTATGTATTTTAACATCCCTGTGCGCCGCCCTGGGTCCTAACAAGGAGAAGGGCGGGGTATAAATTTAATAAAAAAAAATAAAAAAATAAAAAAAAATTATTGTTTCTAGATTGTAGCCCATATGCTCTTAACATCCCCCACAAAATAAATTGAATACCAGTTTCTCATTGCCTTAACTCTTCCAAATTATGTATTTTGGGTAAGACGTGGGGTCCAATTATTCCCCTGTTTATGAACAGTGGTAACTTAACA
This sequence comes from Rhabdophis nuchalis, assembly GCA_039707465.1. NCBI lineage: Eukaryota > Metazoa > Chordata > Lepidosauria > Squamata > Natricidae > Rhabdophis > Rhabdophis nuchalis. The sequence goes on along the minus strand of CM077643.1, from coordinate 270,879,414 downwards.
GAGCCTGAAGAGCTGAGAGAAAATAATCCTTGCTTTTATATATGTACTAGACAACCCATGATTTGTCATCATTTCAGAGATACTACCGTACAAGATTTAAAAAATGCTTTCAACAATGACATAACCTCTCAAGTAGTCTAGACAAGATGCCTCTATGTGAGATGGGTAGTACACACATCTAATCAATAAATAAGGGCTGCCTTCCTTGGAAAGTTTAGGATATATTCATAAATGTATTAGCCTTGAAAATAGCCCATGTTGAACTGTGTAGCTCAGTCCAATAGTAGCACAGGTCAATGTGGTTTATGATATTTGGTATTATGTCACAAACTGTTTTATGGTAAAGTTTATGGCAGTGTGTGTGTGTGTGTAGGTATGTGTGTTCCAGCATAACTCTGGAACGCCTCAAGCAATTTCAACCAAACTTGGTACACAGATGACTTACTCTGTGGAAACAAATACTGTGGGATTAAGACACCCCTAACACCTCTCGGGGTGTGTATTCTGTTATGATACAGCCTGTTGTGCCTTAAAATGGCTGTACAGCACAGTGGAGTTGCCATGGTAATGGCTTCACAGTACTCCATAAGAGGGTTCCCTCTGGTAAGGGGTAAATCCAACATTAGAAATTATGTTTGGTCCAGACATTTTCCCTATAAATAAATACCTGGACAACGCCAGGTTATCACCTAATGTTTAAGAAAACATGCCAAATTTTAGTTCCACAGAAGACATGCATGCTGGACTTTGGACATGTTTTCTAAGTTAATCCATTTCAGGTAGCTTGGTTCAAAACATTTTGTTCTATGGTGCATTGTGAGCTCACTTAAAACTCACAGGAATCAGAAGATCAGAAGAATAAGCATTACTGAGAGGCTGGGCTAGCTTGTATGAGCTCAAACCGAGGTGTCAAACTTGTGCCCCTGAATGCATCAGGTATAGGCCAAACCCACCCTGACTCTGCAAAGGCAAAAAATGTCACAATACATCACGTGACATCATATGACACGATCGAGTTTGACAGCCGTGAGCTAGAAGAATGGCTGTAACTTGCTTCATCCTTTCCTTTCCTGCTCCTCTTTTTCAAGGAGCACCAGCCTGTCTATAGAAATGTAAAGCTAAAGGGAAGTACAGCCTGTCGTTATCTTATCTCTTTTCTGATGAAACTTCTTCTGCAACAAATACATCAGCCAGGGTATATCAGCCCAGATTGGAGAGATCTAAATGGCACCAGTAAAGATTAGCATTTGATTCTGACTAAAAATAATAGCTCTCTTTTCTCTCCCTTTCCCTCACCATTCCTTTTTAAAAAAAAAAAAAAATTCAGATTAAAGAGCTAGGGTTGACTGCCTATTTTTAACAACACGAACAACATTCAGAGACCACAATTGTCCAGAAAGCAGAATAAAAATGACACAAAGAAATGAATGGCTTCCTGCTATCTGATAAGCTCGGTGGGGCAGCAAAATTTCCCTTTATACTCCAAGCAATACCATGCACTTGGATAGTGTTGAGCGAAATGACAACAATGATGGTTACTGATGAGCTTGTCATAGAGAATGGATACGTTGGCTTCACTTTGATGGGCCACAAACTGTGCAAGCTTGTACCATGAATATGCAGGAAATACGGATGGATTCCATAGATGGGAGACCATGTTGGAAATCAGTCCTTTAGTTAGATCTATAATCTCAAATCAGCTTCAATTATCATTTTCATTGGTGCTCAAGAGATTCCAAGTTATGAGTGGTTTGCCATTGGAAGCATCTGTCTCAGCAAAAATAACTGCTTCTCTTCAAATGGGAGAAATTAGTGGCTGTTTGTTCCCCCCCTTTCCTCCATTGTTCTTTTAAAATGTGTCTCGTATGAAACTTGAGCCCAAACTAAAACAACTGGCATGTGGGACAGCCTACAGATGGCTCAGCAGAGGCACACATGGCTGTGTGTAACTGGCGGAGAGTTTGCCTCATTTCATACTTGCTCCATAGCCAACTTTTATAGGAGGAACGTTGCTGGCAGAAATTGAGACTATATAATGCATGTCTACTGACAGTAATGGTGATGATTCTCAGCAAGATGCCATATATTAAAGCCAAAGCTAATCCCTTTCCCCATCTTACTTTCTCTTTCCTGAGCATGGCAATGGGACTATATTACCTCCAATTAACAAAAACTGGAAACTCTTAGATAAAGATTATTTTGTCTGGAAATGCTATATACAGATGGTACCACCAGCTGTGTGCACTCTATTCCTTGTTGGTCATCTGATGGAATAAGCCATTTGCCTTTCATACATATAGTTGAGATCCTTTCCTTTCCTTTCCTTTCCTTGCCTTGCCCTGCCCTGCCCTTCCCTTCCCTTCCTTTTCCTTCCTTTCCCTTCCCCTTTCCCATTCTCCTCTCCCCTCCTTTCCCATTTTCACTTTTTTCCCTTCCCCCTTTCTCCATCTTATCCTTTTTTAAAAACAAATTTTACAGAACCTTTACAAAATTAAAATATTCCAATGCATGTCTAGAGTAATTAGAAAAACCTCCCTTTCCCTCCCCCTCCTCTCTATGCTTTTCTTTGCTCTTTCTTTGTTCAGTGTATCCACACTTTGAGTGATTGAGTTAGGGAAAGTAAGAGGTAGTGAGGGCAAATAGGATGACTTGAATATTCAAAAACGTTAACAAAGTTTGAGCAAAGAAAAGATTTAATTCAAAGTTAAATATTTGCATTCAGTCACCTGACACTTTGGGTGAACCTACTTAATTTGCTCTCCCGTTTTCTTAAATCTAACTCTTAAGTGCTTCTAAGCAGCATGCAGTGATATGAATAATTTTTCTTCTTTTGTATCAAATGCGTACTTGAAGCAGGGGAGTTAAAACACACAGCACATGCTTGCTTTCACATACGTATCGTATCTGGATGCGTTAATAGAAAGCAAGTAGAAGTTACGGTGATCGTTTTAAGAGCATTTAAGGAAAAGCTGCTTAGCTTTCAACTCCAGATTCCAGTCGTAGAATTTCCTTTGCGTATTAAAACACAACTGAAGTAAAATATATAACTTCAAGGAGGCCCCCTGCTTCTGTTGGAGGGCAACAAAGAACGAGATAATAACAACAACAGCAGCAGCAGCTTCAGAATGAAAATAATGCAGAATTAAGTCTTTTTGAAAATTGCTTTTTGTTCCAGGAGGTTTCGTTTATTCCTCTTGTTGCTTATGTGAGTGTGTTCACGTCACGAAGTTGCTCTAATATTTAAAGTACTGGTAGTCCTTGAGATATGACTGTAATGGAGCCTGCCCATTACAGTCACAAATTATGATAGTCATTAAAGAGATGCCCATGCTATCACTTCGCTTAATGACACACACACACACCCTTAGTCTTCCAGATAGTAAGTAACTGTGAGGCCCATTAGGCAGAGCATGGAGTGCCTCAGTGTCGAGATCCTGGGAGACCTAGCAGAAGTCCAAGCACACACGCCCAGGCTCCAAGGAATCCCTCACCCCATGCTCTGTATACTCCCTCTCAGGCTTCCCACAGGCCTTGGCCCTGTTTCCCCCAACTGAGTCCCTGCCGGGCTTCCTTCCCTTTCAGCCATCCAAGGAGCCTAAAGTCAGCAACAGAAGCTACCAACACCTGCAGATCTGTTACAACTTGTAGGTTGAGGCCTGCTTTCCACCCAACCACTTGTAGCTTTTGCTGCTGGCTTTAATCTCCCTTATGATCACCTGTAAATCTAAGTAGCTGAACTTCAAGGCCCTATCTGGTTGCAAAGGGATGAGTTACAGCTTCCAAAAACCTCCTAAACAAAGGTATGAGAATTTTTTTCTTCTTCTTTTAATTTATGACAGGGAAAGAGGATTATTTCATTTCATTTCATTTTATTACATTTATATCCCGCCCTTCTCCACAGAGGACCCAGGGCGGCACACAGGAGATTTAAAAAACATACAAAATTGAACATAGATAAATAATTTAAAATATATATTAAATAATCCCGATCCTATGCTAAAACCAATTATTAAAACCCAATTTAAAACTTTTCTAAAAGTCCCCATGGGAGGTTAGGCTAGGCCGGCTTGATGAAAAAAGTATGTCTTTAGACATTGGCGGAAGAGGCGGAGGTCGGTGATGGTCTGGAGTTCAGGGGGTAGGTCGTTCCAAAGGGCAGGGCCCGCCACAGAGAAGGCACTTCCCCTGGGTGTCGCCAGTCGGCATTGTCCGGCCGACGGCACCCTGAGAAGGCCCTCTCTGTGGGAGTGTATCGGTCTAAGGGATGTATGGGGCAGGAGACGGTCTCGCATATTGCTTGATAGACCCCACCCACTTCATTGTCCATAGTATTTGGAGTTTGCTTGTGATGGGGGGGGAATGAACACATCCAATATCTTGGATTGTATCTACATTGGGATGTTTTTATTCTTATGAAACAGTTGGTCCCAAATGTACATTTAAAACAAATGATCCCAATTGGAGGTTAAAAATAAATAAATAAGGGAAACAAATTTAATCTCTGGGATGCTTAATAAATTCCTTTTTTGTACTGTGTGAAGCTACTCAATGTAGATCTCCCAATCAGATCAAAAGGAGGAAGGGTTATCTGTTATTGAACTAGTATTGTACTGCTCAACTTTTGAAATGCATTGCTTTTGCTTTAAAATATTTTTGCTGATACTGATCCCAACTTTTGGCTTGAATTGCATCTTATCACAACCTGGGTTCCCAGTTTTAGTTTATTTCTTTAATTGGTATAGTGCACCGTGCTGATTTATACAGAAAGATGGAGCATCACTTTGACAATAAATAAAAGAAACAAAACACGTTCTTGTAGACTTACTTTAAATACATAACCTTATGCCCATAATTGACAGGAGGAGAATGTGAATTACCTTTTTTCCTCTAGGGCTGAAAGCAACACTCTGCTCAGTTTTGAGTAATTCTTTTCATACATAATACATCCTACACTTTTCAGCCTCCTCCAATGTCCTAGAGAAGATTTTTGAAGGTACAGAGAATTGCAATGATGAGCGTGGAACTGATAGATATGGCCCACAATTACTAATATGCTGTGGGTTTTTTTAATGCATTAGATCAGTGCAAACTTGGAATAGATTGGAATTATGGGTTGACACATGCAAAAAGTGCATAAATAAACAAAAATCAACGAGAGGAAGAGAGCTATCCATCTCTTACTTTCTTACACACATAGATATTCATTTTAAACACAGCGAAACTGTGGGATGAAATAAAAAACAGCTCCATGACCTTTAGAAGTTACCTCCGATATGGCCTACTCTTTATCAACATTCGTTGCTCTTTTTGCTTTGTCCACACAGAACACTTTTAGCCAAGAAGATTGATCTATTAACATTTTATTTTAAAAGTAATTATTTCTTTTTTACAGGAACAAAAATGCATTTCTGCCCAAACTGAACGTTTTCCTGCAGCTTTCCATTGATCTTTCAATTCTCATCATCGGCCTTCAAATTCACAGCCCTCACCTAGTCTAGCACGAGGTGTAACATGTTTAACTCTGATGATTGGGTTTGGATGACAGGAATGATGGGTGCATGGTAGGGTGGAACGGGATCATTGTCTCTGTGTGGACTAATAATCAAAGCCCTGTATGATGCGAATGCCACTTCAGTTTTGCCAGCTTTTTATGTGACATGACATATCGAATCTGCCAACCTATAGACCATCTGGAAATGGCTCAACAGGATGGACACTGACATTGACAGACAACAGTTAAGACAAAAGACCAAAAAGAGTAGAAGATTGGTCTATATAAACTGGGAGATTTGTTGAAACAAACCTACCGGTAGTTTTTACTCTGTGAGCAACCATTATCTGTAATCTAATAGATGCTATCTAGGGTTGTCTTGCAGAGCTTAAAATTCATTTGTTTCCCCTTGCTGAATTATTTTGAATACAACAATATGAAATTGAAGTCACAGTGTATTCTTGAAGTTTCGTAAGTATAGCTGTCTTCCTCAGGAGCAAGAGGGATGGTTGTTTTTCAGCCATATCTCTGATCAAATTAAAACATGTACCTTCTCATATGAAATTTGATGGCTTTAATGTCATCTCTGGGTCTGTTGTGAAAAGATGCTGTATTACCATTTTCTTATAATATAAAACCAGTGTATATATCAAATGTCAGCCAGTTATTTAAATATCATTAATGTTCATATCTTGACCTTAATGTAGCCTCATCATGCTTTATTGATATTATTTGGAAGTCTGATAATTTTGGTTCCCAATTCTGTGAAATCTATGCAGGTTCTCCTCTACATGCATAAGTTTTCTTTTTTATAGTTTTCTAAAATCAACATGTGGATCTAAGGATGAGGAACATGGAAAATTGGGCATAGAATGGGGATGACACCTTCCTTCTTCCTTGCATATTAACATTCTATGCACAGTAGTTACAGTAAATATTTAAAGGTTCTCTGTGACAACCAAACAAGTGAGAATATTTACAAAGGCTCGTTGGTTATGCAGCTTGGAATTAACCTTGAGTGGTAGCTAAGAGTGATCACCTTAAAAATATATGCTAGAAATCTCACATTTGCATTTAGAAAAAACTTCACTGGAGCTAATAGGAATTTGTTTTTACTGTTTACTGAATATGGATACTGACTTTAACAAAAAACAAAGATGTTCCCTCATCTTGATGATGATGATGATGATGATGATGATGATGATGATGATGATGATGATGTGATGATGGTGGTGGTGATATTGCTGTTGTTTTTATCATGACCATGCAATGAGCTGTTTTGAAATAAAATATTTGACTAAGAATGATGGATGATGGATAAATATCTGGGATTACCTGATCTGCATGTCAAAAATCCAGTTGACCTCTAGATGGTAGTGAAGAGTTGCAGAAATATCTAATTATTAGTTAATAGTTAGTGGTAAGCTATATTTTTGCAGCTATGAGTGAAGAGAGAGGGAGAGATAAAGATGATAGTTTAGATAGAAGATAGATAGATAGATAGATAGATAGATAGATAGATAGATAGATAGATAGATAGATAGATAGATAGATAGATAGATAGATAGATAGATAGATATAGGTAGGTAGCCAATCATTTTCTTTTGAGACTCAAAGAAAGAATCAGGCCACGGTGGTTAGAGTGCGGTACTGCAGGCTACTTCTGTTGATCATTGGCTGCCAGCAGTTTGGCAGATCAAATCTCACCAGCTCAAGGTTGACTCATCCTTCCATCCTTCCGAGGTTGGTAAATTGAGGACCCAGATTGTTGGGAAAAATATGCTGAGTCTATAAACCAGTGGTGGGATTCACTTACCTTTTCCTACCAGTTCACAAATGTGAGTGCTCATACGCTCGCACACATCGTGCTAAGTCTAAGTGCTCTTGCTAAAATGCAATACTTTAAAGTAGATTTTTTTAATTGGTTGTGGGAAAATATTTGGTGGAGGCATAGATGAAAGAAGCTCATTGAATTTAGGAAACGAGTAATGATAAAGTCTAGAAGGAGAGGGACACAGCAGCCAGTAGTGAGAAGAAAAAGCAGGGAGAGGGCAATGTAAGGAGAGCTGAAATATAAAGAGATAAATGGCAAGGCTAATACCAACAACAAGAGTCTGGATTGCTATGTACTAAGCATTCATTATTTTACTGTTAAGAATCAGGAATCCAAATGAGCAAAGCTCAGCCTTCTTTATCATCAGAAACTTCCATGATCTGAAACGTTTTGTGTTCTTTATAGAATATAAGATTGGCTAGTAGAAATTATGCTTGTGTGATGTGGATGCATTTGCACTGGAATGGAAAGCTCAGTATAATAATAGTATTCATTCTCATAACTCCAAACCTATTTCCTTTGACTTTTCTTTAAATAAAAGGAACGTATTAGCTGCATTTTTAAAAAGTATCTTACATGCTACACGGCAACAGATTTAATTATCCAATTTTCAGAGAGCAAATTCTCCAGCTACCAACCGCTTATTTATCGATTAAATAATGGCAAATTAAAAACACAATAAAAATGTATTATTTCCTTATGTATTTCTGTGGAACAGTTTATCAGCAAAGGCCAAAGGGCACGTGAAGCTACACAAAAATGTCAGTTGTGGAAATTTCAATGAAAATAATTTCAATCTGTCGAATATTTCCCGGAAGGTTTTTGTTTTATATAAATATTAGCCAATAAATACATTTTCTTTTTCTCAGAATTAATTAGTGGACCACTCCAATAATGTCACTGCTTTGATTGTTTATTACTTATAAAGGCCTATCTGGCTTAGATCCAGGCTACTTAGGAGACCTCTTCCCCAAAGGCAATCTACCCATATCATTTAATTGGTTCATGAAGGGATTATCTGGGTTTCCCTTCCTTTATAGATCAAGGAGAAATGGATCTGAAATCAGCCATTTTTGCCCCATTTCTTTGGAATATTTTGCTTTCTGGAATCCACATGGCCTTCATTCTTGTATCATTATGCAGAATAAGACAATAGCCTCAAAATGTACCTTTGCAATGTAGATTGTCCGTAACTTTCATATTTTTTCATTTCCTCCTTTTAATGTACTGTTGGAAAACTAATGTTTTGATGATTATTTTATGAGTTTTGTTTGCATGCTACCCAAGTAGTGTCTCTGGAGTTAGGTGAGATAACAGTGCTAGGAAAACAAACAACAGTTGCATTTGGACATGATATTAAACAAGGATACTGATTTTACTGAAGCAGCTGGTGAACTATGAAAAGCACCTTGTGTGGTTTGTTTGAACTTGGACTTATGGTTTACTCTGATCTTAATGATCCAGATATTGAAACAAAGAATATCTATGATTTCTAACTTAGCTGTTAAAGCATCACAATATTAAGCCACAAAAGTAAATTAGCTACTTCTGCTGACAAGAAGAGACTGATATATGGAAAGTTTTCCAGACTTAATGTGATATATGAATATGATCAATATCTAGTTATTTATTTACAAATGCCATTCTACTCCCAAGGACTCAAGATTGATGTGTATAGAAAAAAAAATCCCATGGATTTAAAGCAGCACAACAATTAACATCAATAAGAGTAGGTACCAAAACTGAGAAAGAGAGGGAAGAGGCAGAAAACAGAAAAGAAAATACTAAATATGCAAGTATATATTCAAGAGCGAGATATAAAGGGGGGGGGGGCGAGGAATATTGTTAGGATAGATTAGTGAAGCTAAGGGAATAAGAAATGATGCTAAAATATATTTGGGTTTGTAGAAATACCATCCCAAGAAAACATAAACTGAGATTTGAAAGAGACACCAATAACAACAGAAAAAGAAAGGGAGAGAGGAAGAGGAAGGAAGGAAGGAAGGAAGGAAGGAAGGAAGGAGTAAGGAGAGGAGGGTGGAAGGGAGAGAAAGAGAAAGAGCAAGAGAGGGAAGGGGAAGAGGAAAAGTAGGAGTAGAGGAGAGGTAAGGGAAGAAGGAAGGGGAAGAAGAGGAGGAAGGAAGAAAGTAGAGAAGGGAAGGAGGAAGAAAAGAAAGGGAAAATTATGTGGTGTTACAACAGGTGGAAGGGATGGTAAATAAAGCAATCCAAACCGTATATTATAACCTATTAAATGGAACAACAAATGTATAAAAATGACAAATGTAAAGAAGAATAACAATTATGTGAATGTATACTTACAATGGTATGTAAGAGAATAAAAATTTTGTTGGGGAAATAAAAGGGAAAAAAAAAGAGTAGGTACCAAAACTTAACATCCCACAAACACTTTTTCTTAGACTCAATTTTTTATAAGTAAAGTTAATGGTTCCCCTCGCACATATGTGCTAGTTGTTCCTGACTCTAGGGGGCGGTGCTCATCTCCTTTTCAAAGCCACAGAGTCTGTGCTGTCCAAAGACATCTCTGTGGTCATGTGGCCGGCATGACTAAGTGCCTAAGGTGCATGGAACAATGTTACCTTCCCACCAAAGTGGTCCCAATTTTTCTACTTGCATTTTTTAGATGCTGTTGAACTGTTATGCTGGCAGAAGCTGGGACAAGTAATGGGAGTTCACTCCGTTATGTGACACTAGGGATTCAAACTGCCGAACTGCTGACCAGTCTTAGCCAATGAGCCACCGAGTCAAATTTTTATATCTTTATATAATCCACTTGGCAAGAAGGGATCACTTAGTAGGCTCTACTATGAGTTTCCTATTAAAGGTAAAGATTTCCCTTCCAGTCATGTCTGATTCTAGGGTACAAAGCTCAATTTTATATATATATAAAAAATATTATATATATATTTTCAGCCCTTAAAAATCTAACACATATCTAAAAAATTTCACACAGCAGTAATCTAATTGGTTCTCTGTCTGGATGATCTATATATATATATATATAATACACAAACAAACACAACACAAAGAAAAAAATCATCTTTCATTATATATTGTAGAAAGTGTGTCAATTGGTTACAAATAACTTTTGTGCATCTCTTCCACGGTCATTACTTATAATTCATATCAAATTATGTATTTTAAATCAAAACTCTTTATATATCTTAGTATCAACATACCACAATTCTCATTTGGCCATAATTGTTTTAACGTCCTTTTGTATAGAATAATCTACAATTGAAAACATAACCACAAAATGGCATTTCATTAGTTACTTCAAACATCATCCAATAACATTACACCTTTATAACATGTTCTAAGTAAGAATTAATTATGCTTGATAACAAAAATTTCTAAACCTCTTTTCCAAATCGCTGTTTACAGTTTGTATGCAAATTCCTTTTGTTAAGCCAGAACATATACTGTATACTCTATATTGTTAACTATATCCATTGCCATTTCATTATTATTGTTATAGTTATTATTTATTCACTTGCTATTTATATCAACTTTCCCCTTATCAAACCAACACATGTATGTATCTTGTTATTATTACTAATTATTTATTTAACATAGCACTCTAAAAGTTACTAAATTACTAATTACTAAAATGGACTAATTTTTTGTTATCAACTTTCATATATCAACTTGTGTCCTTCCAATAGTAATATAGTCTTATTTCTTTTGCCATTTGTGGAATTAATCTTCTATTTATTTCCTTAATAAAAATTTTGTGGACTTCTCTCTGCACCTCGTTGCTTATTGCATCTCTCAGGTAATCTCAATGCCATCCATCTGCTACTTTAAATAACTTATCTTTGATTATCAATAGTGCTTCTGACAGGTTTTCTCTCCTTAAATCCATCGTTTTTCCTCTTTCTTCTTCTTCTATGCCTTGAAATCTGGGGTAGAGTTCCTGTCCATCTAATTCCCTTTTCCATACTCCCCTTTTTCCACTTTCAACCACATTCACTCCATTAGTAAGATCATCAGTTGTCTTGTCTTTATATTCCTTTTTCCCTTCAATTTTTGGGACTCTAACCCTATCATTTTTTGCTGTAAAAAACTCTGTGTTTTCCATCTTCTTCTCAATTCTCTCAGTTACTTCTAGTAAAAAAAATTTTTTTTTATATTGAAAAAGTTTTATTGAGTTTACATTTTTTGTGGGGTAGGGTAAGGGATACATAGAAATTTTGAGAGTGGCCACGTCAAAGTCGTCGGGTCCTCCGGGACCTCAAGTTACATTATTAAAAAGAAAGAAAAGAAACATTTCACATAACACTACAAGCTGGGAGCAAGTACATATTCCTAAATTTTTCAATTATATACTGTCAGTCAATTACAAAAATCCAGATACAAATATCATACAATATTACTCAAAAAAAAACAAGGGCAAAGTTATTTTTTAGATCTAAGTCTCTTGGCAATTGTATCTTCCACCTTCTCCCCCGGGCCCCCAGCGGGCGGGGCCATGGCTCCCCCTGCCCCCCCTGGATCTTCTCCCAGGACAGAGGAATGTTTTTTAAGAAAGGCTTCCGCCTCGGCAACTGTTTTAATCTTCACTCTACCTCCTTCCCAGAACACCAGCATCCCTTCGGGTATCACCCACTTGAACCAGATCCCATGATCAAACAATGTTTTAGACAAGAAGGAAAATTTCCTTCTGGCTTCTCTAATCTTTCTTGGAATCTGCTTCAAGATGGTAACCTCCTTTTGTTGGTAAATCATAGGACTCCCTCTTTGCGCCTTCAAGATCTCCTCTCTGGTTGACCTTCTAACAAATTTTACATGTATCTCTCTGGGTACTTCATTCATCCTGGCATATGCAGAATTTATTCTGTAGACTAGGTCAATGTCCCCTCTGATCTCATCTTTAGGTTTATGTAAATAGTCTGCAATAATTGTACTCATAAGATCAGGGAGACATTCACCCTCCATCTCAGAAACATTCTGAAATCTCAAAAAGTATGTCATCCTTTCCATATCTATCCTAGTCACATGCGCATTTATTTCCACAACCTCATTAGAAACATTTTTAATCTCTCCCTTAGCCCCCTCCAGCCCCCCTTTCAATTCTTCATTCTTCTGTGTATTCTCAAGCACTTGTTTTCGAGTGTCCAGTAATTCCTGTTTAAAATTGACATTTTCTGCCCTCTGGGCCTTAATTTCTAATACGAAATTTTGTATAACAGATTCAAGGGCAGTCATTCTTTGTTCAAGGCTTGCCAGCATTGCTTCTTGTGCCATGTTTAGCTATTAAAATCCGTGCCAGTAAAATGGCGTTTTTTGGGTGGGGCTGGTGAGGCAGATCAGGAGTCCAAAGTTCTCAAAGTTGTAGAGCTGCAGAATTCAGAAACCAGTAGAGAAACCCTTTTCCAACTCCATAGGTATAATAACGAAGGTAATCCAGAAAGGAAAACACAAATCCAAAAGAGAAAAATTCTTCATCAATAATTAGAGGAAGTCCAAATCACAAAGAGACACTGGTAATTTTCCATAGGTCATAGTCAGTCGGGGACAAAGAGAAGCCATTTTCCGCCCAAACTCAGAGCCCGAGGGAGAAAGCGGTTAAAAAGCAAAAAAGAAACTGTTTCAGCCAGACCTAGAGACATAATTGCAAACAAGCCACAAAGTACTTTCCCTTGTTAAAGACCATCCGGATTAAAAGTTTCCGATTCCTCGCAACGAGGCATTTCCAAGTGCCGCTTTTAGTCCAAGGGGGGTTTTTTGGGAACAAACACCCCCCTCCTGTCCCTTTCAGCCCGGCTGACAGTACAAAAAAAAGAAGTTTTAAAAGCTCACTCTCCGCTCGCAGCTAAGGTCCCGAAAAGCCTCCCGACTCTTCCGATCGTCTCTCTTCATAGAATTAAATGGTGCCGCCAACCTTTGGCGAAGGAGAACCCCCCCGCAGCATGTCCTCTTCCGCCTAAGCCGAGGATCGGGGTCGCTTTCCCCACTGCCGTGGGGGGGGGCTTCCCCGTCGAGCCGGCTTTACGGGAGAAACCCCAAACAAGGGGCTTCTCGCCCCCGCGGGGGGGCAGGAAAAGAAACAAAGCGGCGAGCGAACCTTAAGTTCGCCCGTCACCGCCGGAGCTGGAACCGGAAGTCATTCACTTCTAGTAAATTTTAAATTCCAGACATAATGTTTTGTAACACTAAGGTTCCTTTTGAATATTGTGCCATTTTTCAAACTGGTAGACACTGCCACTCTAGCTTTCCAGGCTTTTTAAAATTTTAAATTAGCTTAAGTGCAAGTTCACTTATGATCTTCAAAAAAAAAAAGGTTCTGTTTTTTCTCTCTCTCACTGCCAGTAAGGCTCTCAAAGAGCACCTGTATAAACAATTTGTGCTCTTGCCTCTTATCACTTTCTGTAAATAAGTTGCAGGACCTTGAAATGCAAAGTCAGTGAGATCAAAGGGGAAAAAAGGGAAAGAGCAGTATTTCAAAAACTCGAGCCTCCAACCTCCAAGTGGCAGTATTGCTTCCTTTCACTCTCTGATGTTATTTCAGGCTTAAGAGAAAGTTCTTAGATGGAATTTAATAGCAAGTAATAAAGACCCTTGTTGAAGTAAAGGAGAAGATTTTAATCCATAGGTTAAAAAGTAGAATAAAAAATAGAAGAAGAAAAACTGATCCGTTCACTTTAAAAAGAAAGAAAAAATTGTGAGCACTTCAATCCACAAAATAGAGTTACAAAACAAAACAATAACACACACTATCCAGAGCAATCCAATGTAGGTTAATTTTGCCACTTATTTACTTCTGCTTACAGATTTAATTTAGCTTAAAAATTTTGGGGGGAAGTCTTTTTCAAAACAGTAAAAATTCCTCACCAGATGGACACACTTTCTCTTTCCGCTTCCCTTCCGTTCTGGAGCCATCCCAACTTCATCAGCCTAGGCTGCCTTTTGTCGCCGGCTAGAAGAACTGCTCTTGGATCAATCAGGGACTTTGCAGTGTCCCTGAGATCAGCAAGACATATTCTTCCTTTTCACCATCTCTATGGGACGGTTTAGGTCCAATTGGACCATCAAGCAGCAAAAGTATTGGCGGCGGTCTTGGAGCATTGAGACCACACGTCTATTTCGTTGCGATGTTGGCTCCTCCCTTGCTCAATTCTATTTCTTGACTGAGGGACTCAGCATTGAAAATAAGATATTTTCCATGACCATATGGCCAGCATGGCTATAGCCCTAAGGCATATGGAATGCTGTTACCTTCCGACCAAAGTGATACCTATTAATCTACTCACATTTGCATGCTTTGGAACTGCTAGGTGGGAAGGAGCTGGGGAAGGATCAGGAGCTCACCCCATTGCACGAAGCTCAGGTCTCAAACCCAGGGTCTTCAAGGGCAGTCCAAAAATAAATTGCAATAGTACAATCATGAAGTGATGAATGGCCTGAGATGATGATGAGTGACTGTGATCCAGGAATAATAATTAAATATACATACTGTAGTTATGTATGAAAACTTAAAAATGTATATGTGGGAGAGGCTGAATATATACAATTAAGCAAATAAGATTTTTAAGTCTATCCACCACCAACAGGAATAAAAAGTTTTCTCTCTCTCAGAAGCCAAATTGAAGCTAATGATATTTTTAACTGGTTTGTAACTGTAAAACAACATATTTATACAAAGGGTCTCCTGATAACAGTTTCTAACTATAGCTTGAACAAGAGGCATGAGTGCAGGAGAAACAAGAAATTACAATCCAGGTCCATCCAGGGGAGAGCATAATCCTATCAAGAACCAAAGAATGAAATCAGAGCCATCTCGATAGGTTTCACTTTAAATCTGCTTCTCTACCTAGCCTAACTAGGCACCGTCAGTTCTTACAAGTATTCAACACCTATCTAGTTGGAGACAATAATGTATAACTTGACATCATTCAGATGTGGATGTCATCTTAGCCCTTGCCAGTGTATAAACTCATCCAGATCATCAAATAGGACAACCAATGTGATTTTTTTTACCCATATCCTGAATCGGTACTGATAACGATTGTGACATTCCATTTCTGGAAATGTTTGTAGTTGCAGTTGTGAGCCCATCACCTTCTCTTCTGCCTTTCTTTTAAAAAGGAAAGATAGACACTGCATGGGTAGTTATTCAGAATAGCTGGGAAGATACATGAGTTCTTGAGAAGGCAATGTATTAACAACTCACATTAAGGGAATTGTCTACATCAGGGGTGTTCAACCTTGGCAATATTAAGACTTCTTAACTTCAACTCCCAGAATTCCCAAACCAGCCATGTTGCCTGGGAGTTGAAGTCCACAAGCCTTAAGATTGTCAAAGTTGGACACCCCTGGTTTACACTTTTCTATACTCTTTCCCATAAAATGAATGTAGGTTTTATGTAAAAAAACATTGGTATACTTTTTCCTAAAATACATTTGGGATATTTGTTCTACAAATAAGAACATACGAAAACTGTGCAAGTGATGAAGTTACCATTCAAATATCTTCAATATTTGAAGCAACAAAAGTTTCCTTTTTTTCTCTCTCCCAAGACTAATATAACCTTCCTTCCAAAATCTCATAATGCTTGTGTGTGCTCATTTTGTCTTCTATTTGAGAATGATAAAATTAATGTACAAAAGGTATGAGTGGGATAAATATGAAAGTACAACATGGAAGTATCTCAGTGGTCATTGTGATATATTATTTTGTAAGGGTGCCAAGTTATTTCAACAACTCAATAGGCATGAATTATTATTACAGCCTGGTTTTTTTTTGTCATTCTTAATTCTGGGGGTAGATCTTGCAAGAACTTTTTGAAGTTAGCTTCCAGAAAACTACATAAAGAACACACATATGCATATGTACAGAACACCCAATTCACAGAGGGAGGTCACTACAGAGAATGAAATATTGTCTCGTTTTTTAAATTCTCAGCTATGTTCTGAAATGGCTAAGACTATTCATATATTAATATGGGACTAGACTGAAACTTAAGGCTTAGAATTTAGATATTAGTATATGGCATCAACATTTGCTAATTATTAAATTCCGTATTTATTTATTTTTTACATTCTTGGAGTACTTACATCCTATTTAAAATCCATATGTGATTTTTATTGAAACTTTTAAAAAAGAACACACGTAAACTAATGCGAAGTAAGTAGGAGAAAAGAAAGAAGAAACAAAGCAAAAAATTAAGGGAAGAAAAAGAAAATTAATTTAAGAAAGTTAAGAAAAATAGAAAAGAAACAAAAATGATACAAAGAGATAGCTTCCAATATTCCCCACAGCAATTATAAGCACAATTATATTTTAACTTCTGTCTCTCTACAGTTAGATCTAATTCTCTTCTTTCTATATTCTAGCCTGTCTAACCATCAAAACCATAAATCACAAATTCATTTTCTGCACTTTGATGTAAAAAGTCCATAGGAAGGTTCCAGTGACCAATGAATATAGATAGGCCCTTTTTTCTAATCAAAGAAGTTAATTTATCCATCTCAGCAAGATCTATCAATTTCATATTCCTCTATAATGGATAGTGTTGAATCTTCCCATCTCTGTGCATATAATAATCTTGCTGCAATAATCATAGATTGAAATAATCTTCCATGACTTTTTTCTAACTCTTTATCCATTAGTCATAAAAGGAAAGGTTTTGGCTTTAATTGAATATTAAACTTTAGAACCCTCTGTATCAAAGTATGCATTTGAACCTATTTTTAAAGCTTTTTTTCATGTCCACTAAGCATAATAAAATGTCCTTCTGTATTCTGTATCCTTCTATACATTCATAATTTTATAAAAGTTCTCTTTAAGTTTTATCTTGATTGGATTTCTATTTTTATAGTTTTTAGAGATATGTATTTGTTAGGGTTTTAATGTTTTAATCTTGGAAAGATGTTTTGCTACAAGATGGACAGCAAATAAATTCATTCACTCACTCACTCACTCACTCACTCACTCACTCACACACTCACTCACTCACTCACTCACTCATTCATTCATTCATTCAATCAATCAATCAATCAATCAATCAATTAATCAATCAATTCATAACCCCAATGTAAATTTTAACTCTTTTAACCACCTATTTCCCCATTGCTCCATCTATATGGTAAAACCAAAGTTCTTAGCCCACTTTATCATACAATCTTTAGAAGAAGAATAAAGATGATTAGGGGATTGGAGGCTAAAACATATGAAGAACAGTTGCTGGAACTGGGTATCTGTAGCTTAATGAAAAGAAGGATTAGGGGAGACATGATAGCAGTGTTCTAATATCTCGGGGGCTGCCACAAAAAAGCACCTGAGGGCAGGACAAGAAGCAATGGGTGGAAATAATCAAGGAGAGAAGCAACTTAGAACTGAGGAGAAATTTCCTGACAGAATATTAATCAGTGGAACAACTTGCTTCCAGAAGTTGTGAATGCTCCAACTCTGGATGTTTTTAAGAAGAGATTGGACAATCTTTTGTCTGAAGTGGTGCAGGGTATAATAATTAATAATAATAATAATTTTTATTTATAACCCGCGCTCTCTCCCCGGAGGGATTTGTATCTTGCCTAAGCAGGGGGTTGGACTAGAAAACCTCCAAGGTCCCTTCCAACTCTGTTATTCTATTCTGTTCTGTTCTATTCTAACCTGTTCTTTCTCTGTTTCAATTGTCAACAAAAGTTAATACGTTATAATAATTACATATTCATCATCACTGAAGTGTTTATTACCTTTATGGCCAGATTTTCACCAAAGAAATATTTCTTTTAATTCTCAAATGAATGTTAAAGACTTTTGTTGACATTAGCTCTTCCGTACACAAAACAAGTAGAAACAAAACCATCCATCCCATAGTGAAATTTCAATATGAAGTAATTGTATGCTGTGAGACAACCTGATCCTTAGTAATCAGACCAAGTGGCAACTGCAAAAAGGTTTGTTGTTAGATTTGTAACCTTATAATGCTAAGATTCTAAGTCATATGCAAACAATAAAGACACCTCCAACCCATAAATGTCCCATAAGTCCAAAGCCGGGTTTTTATTGTATTATTGAAAAGGGAAGAGAACCAGAAGGAATGAAAGGACTTCCTCCAGTTTTTAAAATATCAGAAAACAAATTAGAGGGTAAAGCCTCATATATCACAGTTAAGTCTGTGGATGAGCGAATCCAATTAAATAGACTGCCATCAATGTTCTTGGAAGATTCCCCAAACTGAAACGCTACCACAGTGAATGACAGCCAACTGTCAGTTCACAATTAACCCACTTTGCTGCCTGATTTCAGAGAAATGCATGGCTAGACCTTCACCCCAGAAGGAGATATAGATGTCGAACAGCAAGAACTCTAATCTCTTTTGCACACACAGAGAGTAGCCTCTTGAGAAAGGGAGCAGAGTTTCAAAAGTACAGGTAATCCTTGACTTAGCATCTTTTGTTTAATGATCAAAATTACAACGGCATTGGAAAATTCATTTTATGCAGTTTTTTAAAATCACAAATGGATAAAAAGAGATTTTATGAGTGAACACAAATGAAATAGAAATGGTCCAGCAATCAATTGATCCATTCTTTTCTGCAGTATCCAAATAAGGTCAGTCACCAAAAAAAGACATTAAATCTTCCAAGCTTTCGGATTTGTGCTGGAGCCTGTCCTCAGGGAACTTCTCTTTACCAGAAAGTGTGTTTTGGGTTATTCTCTGCATAGTATGAGTCACAGTGGCACAGTGGTTAGAATACAGTACTGCAGACTTCTGCTGCTGACTGCTGGCTCCCTGCAATTGGGCAGTTTGAATCTCACCAGGCTTGAGGTTGACTCAGCCTTCCATCCTTCTGAGGTCAGTAAAATGAGGACTCAGTTTGTTGGGGGTTATATGCTGACTCTGTAAACCACTTGGAGAGGGCTGTAAAGCACTATGAAGTAGTATATAAGTCTAAGTGCTATTGCTATATTATTTATGTGGTGCCTGGTCATGCGGCTTTTTAGTTGTTGATTGGGGTATTGATGGCCAGCTATTAAGTCATTGGCTGTTGTTTCCTTGTGCTGCCAAGTCCTTGCCTCCCAACTACCTGATACGCCTGCTGGTAAATCAGCACTCCTGTTGACTGGCAAAGGGCCTGTTTTCCAGGCTTCAATAATTTCCCTGGTTATCTTTGTACCTGCTCGGCCAACAATCTTAGTAGCTGTGAAATTAAATCTATGTCTTTATTTATTGCAAAGTTCATTGAATCCATTCTTTTCTATTCCTTTTTGGGGGAAATTAAGGACGTACTTATGACTTGATTTCTTTTAAACAAATAAATAAATATACATACATACAGTATATACCAGTATCTCACTGTTTGGATGATTCTGGATGTGAACTCACAAAGCATCCCTGGCCTGCTCTCGAGTTGCCATAGGCAAGAGGGAGGAAAACTGACGGAGCAACACAGCAGCCACAACCAGAAGCACATTCCACACATACCTTTCTTAAGACTATATCCTAAGATACCTGCAACAGCCTGAGGGGCATGATCTCTACAGCCCATGAAAGTGCTATGTTGGAGAATGTGATTTATGACACACCCTGGGGGAGGGGGGAAACAGGGTCATAATTGGGTCATAAATTATAGGGGGTCATAGCAGGCTTCACTTGGGTCTGCATTGACATATTGCTACTAATAAATAAATGAATTTTTTTGAAGCTTGGTTTGAGGCTCATGATTTAATTAGGGCATCTGTCAGAACCCTGACAGCAAGTCAGCTCTGACCCCACATCACTGGAATAATGCCTGCCCGTTTATATATGCATGTGATGCCACTGCAGTTAAAAGAGGGAGGGACTTCATGTTGACTTTTTTTATTTCTCTTACTGCTTTTCTACTAGTCTTCATAGTACTTTTTGATCTTATGCAACTGTCTTAGTATTTCTTCCCTGCATTTCATGCATGGCACAACCATTGAAGGAATACATATAAAATATTTTAAAAGTATTCAAAATGTTGGGTATTCTTTATCGTGAAAATATTAATTGTACGTAAGAAATTTACATGTAGTCCTCAATGGAACTGCATCTATATGGAGGGAAGTATGCAGTGGAGTACCACAAGGCTCTGGTTTAGGCCCAGAACTCTTCAACATCTTCATCAATGATTTGGATGAGGGGATAAATGGGGAACTTATCAAATTTGCAGATGACACCAAGCTGGCAGGAATAGCCAACACTCCAGAAGATAGGCTTAAGATACAGAAGGATCTTGACAAACTTGAACATTGGGCACTATCTAACAAAATGAAATTCAGTTGTGAAAAAAGTAAGGCTCTACATTTAGGCAACAAAAAGGAAATGCACAGGTATAGTATAGATGGTACCTTGCTCAATAGTAGCAACTGTGAGGGGGATCTTGGAATCCTAGTGGACAACCATTTAAATATGAGCCAGCAGTGTGCAGCAGTTGCCAAAAAAGCCAACACAGTTCTAGGCTGCATAAACAGAGGGATAGAATCAAGATCACGTGAAGTATTAATGCCACTTTATAATGCCTTGGTAAGGCCACACTTGGAATACTGCATACAGTTTTGGTCGCCACGATGTAGAAAAGATGTGGAGACTCTAGAAAGAGTGCAGAGAAGAGCAACAAAGATGATTAGGGGACTGGAGGCTAAAACATATGAGGAACGGTTGCAGGAATTGGGTATGTCTAGTTTAATGAAAAGAAGGACTAGGGGAGACATGATAGTCTTCCAATATCTCAGAGGATGCCACAAAGAAGAGGGAGTCAAACTATTCTCCAAAGCACTTGAGGACAGAACAAGAAGCAATAGGTGGAAACTAATCAAGGAGAGAAGCAACTTAGAACTGAGGAGAAATTTCCTGACAGTTAGAACAATTAATCAGTGGAACAGCTTCCCTCCAGAAGTTGTGAATGCCCCAACCCTGGAAGTCTTTAAGAAGATATTGGATAGCCATTTGTCTGAAATGGTATAGGGTTTCCTACCTGGGCAGGGGGTTGAAGACCTCCAAGGTCCCTTCCAACTCTACTATTCTATTGTATTGTATTGTAATTTAAACTCTCATCCAACTTCATAAGGGGGGAAAAGTCATTTAAAAAAAAATGAAAATTGCCTCTATGTTTGTAAATCCCCAATATGCTCATATTCCATAGTTACATAAATGCCAAACTCTATCCAGTTTATATTGCAAGGTACTTCTCAATTTACGATTGAGACCAGATTTTCCATTGTTAAGCAAGAGGGTTGTTAAGTGACTCGTACCCAATTGTATGACCTTTTTGCCAGAGCTGTTAAATGAATCACTGTGGTGGTTTCTAAGTGAATCAGAATTTCCCTGTTGCTTGTCAGCAGCTGGCCAGGAAAGTCATAAATGGTGATCACATGACCCCGGGATGCTGCAACCATTGTAAATATATGTTGGATGTCAAACAACCAAATTTTGATCTCATGATTGTGAGGAGGCTATGTCCATTGTAAGTGTGAGAACTGGATGTAAATCACAATTCTCAGTGCTGTTGCAATTTTGAGCAGTCTCTAAATCAGGGATCTCCAACCTTTGCAAGTTTAAGTCTGAAGGACTTCAGCTCCCAGAATTCTCTTCTTGAGAATTCTGGGAGCTGAAGTCCTTCAGACTTAAACTTGCAAAGGTTGGAGACCCCTGCTCTAAACGACTGGTTGTAAGTCAAGGATGATCTGTAATGACCTTGAATATATTCCTTGTATCTTGAATAGGTTTTATTACAAAAGTTATAAGAGACATCTAACTTTAGTAATTCATCTCTGGATGATTGGTTTCTGTTTTATGCTCCTCATAATTCTAGTTTTTTTTATTTTATTTAAATCACATTGTAGTTACTCTAGCTAACAACCAGATTATGCTTATTCCCGCTACTCGCTCTCCCACTGCAGGCACTAAATGGTTGTTCACAGCTGGTAGGTCAACACAAATTACCTGCAAAATTCCATGGTAAGTTATTTATTTCACAAAATTACACATGCATACATAATATGCACTGCTGGAGAATAAGCAATGTGCTGTGAGACTATTTCCATGAATGCTCCTGTGTTCATTTGCTAGGCAAGGCTTTAATTTTATTATGATATGTATTCATCATATTAATATATAAATTTTATACTAATGACTAATAGGGCATCAGGTTCATATATCTGGTAATCTAGAATAGATGTTGACTTGAATGACTAGGTTTTTGATGCACGTGATTGCTGTAAGAAACTTTGCATTTATTTATTTGTTTGTTTGTCAAACATGTACAAGATAACAAGTATAGATATGAACATAAACATGAACAAAGGAAGTAAATACAGATAAATGGGGACAGTAAGACAGGGATGGTAGGCACACTGGTGCGCTTATGCATTGCATGGAATAAGTCTTGAAAATGGCATTGAGTCAATTCCTGATTATTGGAATAATCATAATCAGGAAGCTAAAGTAATGTTACATTTTTGGTGCAAGATCATAAACAAAATAATGAATATAATATAACCCCCACCCCAGCGGTGAAATCCTCTGGTCTGCTATGAGTAAGTGTGCATGTGTGCCTGAGGCGTGCCTGTGCAGCTCTAAAACAGGAGCATTTTGAAGCCTTCCAAGCCTGCATAGGTAAGTAGAACAGCGAGGGAGGGAGATCCGCTGTGCCATGAAATTTAGATTAGCTAGAAAGCAGGAAATCCAATGATTCTAGCTAATATAAACCACACATCACAGCTGACTGTTGAAAATACTGCTTCACTGAACCGGTAAAACATGCTACTGGTTTGGGCGAATTAGTCCAAAGTGGTATCATTTCACCCCTGTCTCAGCCCCACCCCGCAACTAATTAACTACTTGGTTAGTTGAATGAATACAAGGCAGATGTAAATTTGGAGTTATAATTTAATAAATTGTTTACTTTTCCTTCTCCTTTTGTTAAGGTGTATGGTCTAGGTAATACTTTCTGCTTGTGATGAGCTTCAAAAAATAAAAAATGTTTTCTTTCAAAACAGGCTCTCTCTACAAATTGAGATTTGTCCCCCACAATGTCTGCCTATTCTGTGTGCTTTGACTCCTCTGACTTAGCTTGCTTTGAGTCCCATTGATGCAGCAATCACTTCTAGTATGATGATGGCAAACCTATGGCATGCATGTTACAGGTATCACCTATGGCCTTTTTTTTGTGACACACCAGGGCTCCAGATCCTTTAGAAGTTGCACAAAAGGACCTTGTTCTCATATAGCCTTGGAGGCACCCAAAAAAATCTCATGAATCTTCTGGCACTATTTTCTGAGGTTCCAGCGTAGAGGTGGGTTCCTACCGGTTCAGACTGATTCGGATGACTAGGTAGTAACTCAGCTGGCCATGCCACCAAACCAGTTCTATTGGTGGCACCTTAGGCACTGCCATCTTGTTTTGTGTTTCCGCACATGTGCAGAAGCAGTTTTTTTCACTTCTGCACATGCACATGTAGCATGCATCAAGCCTGTGTGTGCCCGAAGCGCATTCCCGAGTGAACCGGTAGTAACAAAAGCCAGAACCCACCCCTGCTCCAGAAACCCTATGAGACCAGAGTCCTCTTGCATGGCTTCCAGAGAATCCAGAAAGGAAAATACAGAGAAGAGGTCCAGAAAGAGGGGGGATGTGTGGGAAGAGGGTTGGGTGACATATCAGCAGAGTCAAGGTAGGCATTTTCTGAACAGTTGACACACCAAGCTCAACAGTTTTGCCATCACGGATGTATCACAACCCAGGGGGGAAGTCCTGTCTCCTTTCCTGGATATTCATATGGTCTCAACATTTCCCTCAAGCAACCTTTGACAACTTTGCTTTTCTTCCCAGTCTTGGTTTAAAATGACTGGGCAGGCCCTTGTGAGTGATGTGCAAAGATGACATGTTTGTTCCTTTACACAATTGTGGTTTCATTAATGCTGTTTTTTTTTCTTTTTAATTTGAAGCTGTCCAATGTTTATTTTGAAGCTGGGCAGCCTAGAAATCTTATAGATAGATGAACAAACAAATCTACAGAATTATTTGATATTGGCAATACTATTTACACTGTTTAAAAGGCAATAGTTTTTAAAATATAGACGTAAGAGTCACCAAGTTAGTGAGGGAGCAATGGCAGTCTTCAGAGGTTTCATTTAAAAAATAATAATGGATGATTTAAAGGAAATTGGTATGCTCGGATAATCTGCCATATATTTTTAGATACTCTTATTGTTTTAAAGAGCACTATTGTGCATTTTGATACATGAATTCGAATTACAATTGACCAAATAATAACCAACACATATCCCAGCCCACCTCACCCCCCAGCCCACTGGAATAGCTAAAGAACAATGATTGCAATTCCAGCATTAACACTTACCTGCCTGTGAGTGAGGAAGAATGATTTTGCCATATATTATTCCATTCCAAACTTCTCATTTGTTTTTACAGCCTTCAAGGTACAGTGGAAATTCAAGGGGAAAGAAGAAGAAGTTATAGAGCTGACAGTTGTCAGATCTGGTGATACTGCCCTTGCTCTTCTTCATCGATTTTTAAATAAAATGATCAATGAAACCTTGTATTTTTTTTTCTGTATAATGATTTTTACTTAATTAAATAATATGAGGGAATGTCCAGCTTCATTGTGATTTAAGCCTATCTAATTTGCACCTGATCAATGAGTAAATCGATAAAGGCCGTAAATAGAAGTGTAAGCATGCTGAACTGGAGGTGGCTAGGTTTATAGCAGAGGTCCTAAAATTGAGGGAGCTAATTGGCAATTTGGGTTTTGAAAACCTGTCAGGAATAGTCTCATGAAACAGTTGACATGTGGGTTAGACTAATCCCCAAATGCCCATATATCAGAAGGCAACACAACAAACTGCAGTCACTGGGCATTTTATAGTCTAAGAATGTTGATAGAGTTACAGCTCAGAGGCTTTGCTAGGTATACAGGTTATACCTAGGATTGGTGTTTTAATCCACTGCTTTAGAAATATATATATATATTTGTGTCACAACACCCTGTTAAGCCCCAATTAAGGAAGGAAGCATACTGCTTTCCTTTTCTGCCTTTCGGCTCATCACCAGAGACCATCTAGACAGAAAGCTATGAGTTCCGTTGTGTACTTTTTTAATATGTGTGTTAGGTTTTTGAGCTGATCAATAAATAAATCAGGGAGACTAGGATAGATCTATTTCGAGCTTTTTAGCTCTCATCAGCTAGCCATTACCCTTACTGGGATTTAAACCGGGGCTGTATTACATGTTAGGCAGAAGCCTTGGGCCACTAAGCCACCAGGTTCTCTTCCTGATAAGCTGAGACAGGAGGATAAGTATATACTTGTGTCACAACACCCTGTTAAGCCCCAATTAAAGGAGAAAGCATACTGCTTTCCTTTTCTGCCTTTCAGCTCATCACCAGAGACTATCTAGACAGAAAGCTATGAGTTCCATTGTGTACTTTTTTTATATGTGTGTTAGGTTTTTGAGCTGATCAATAAATAAATGATGAGCCGAAAGACAGAAAATGGCACACACACACACACATACATATATTTTGTTCCACAACACCCTGTTAGGGCCACAATTAAGGGAGAAGACATACTGTTTCCTTTTCTGCCTTTCGGCTCATCACCAGACACCATCTAGACAGAAAGCCATGAGTTCCGTTGTGTAATTTTTTTATATGTGTGTTACGTTTTTGAGCTGATCAATAAATAAGTCAGGGAGACTAGGATAGTATATCTATACTAGTCTCCCTGACGTATTTATTGATCAGCTCAAAAACGTAACATATACATATATATATATATATATATATATATATATATATGTATGTATGTATGTATGTATGTATGTATGTATGTATGTATGTATGTATGCGTATACGTATATATTAAAATAAGTAACATAATGCCAGGAATATCCCTCAGTGCTAGGCTGGAGAATCAACATCTATGATACCTTTTGCATTTTTGGTTTACAGATAAGCTTCTAACTTTTCTGTTGAAGCAAAATCAGTATTAAGGATCTGACAGGTGCCTCAGAGAATTTAGGCTGTTTCATCAAACTTCTGTTCGTCAAAGGACTCCCAGATGTGATTTTCAGCATATGTTTTAGAAAAACTAGTTTAGGACTTTTCAAAACAAAATATTTACACTGCCCAGATACGTTTGGTAATCTATTTCACTAGAAATCATTCAGTCCTCATTTGTTTTCATATTTAAGTGAAATTTAAATTATCTTTCCAGAAATCACATTTTAAAAAGATCCTGTAAGAAACACTAAAAGGATTAAATCATGGGTGGAAACTAATCAAGGAGAGAAGCAACTTAGAACTAAGGAGAAATTTCCTGACAGTTTGAACAATTAACCTCTGGAACAGCTTGCCCCCAGAAGTTGTGAATGCCCCAACCCTGGAAGTCTTTAAAAAGATGTTAGATAGCCATTTGTCTGAAATGGTATAAGGTTCCTGCCCACGCAAGGAGTTGGACTAGAAGTCCTACAAGGTCCCTTCCAACTCTGCTATTGTATTATTGCATTATTAATGATTTTCGCTTACCTTCGCTATCGGTTCAGAAGTTCACTGGCTTGCAGTGCTTCTGCACATGCGCAGAGTGTCCATGATGACATCGGGTTGGGTGGGTGGAGCCTCCCATCACTACTGCTCCTGGTTCGCCCGAACCGGGGTGAAGCGACAGAATACCACCTCTGGATTAAATGGAAAAACTGAGCTGAAGCACATAAACTTTCAAAATGTAATTAAGAGAATGCAATTAAATAATCCTTTTAATCTGACTACAATTTCCGAGCTAGGGCGTTACTATCCCCCCCCTCAAATCCCTTTATTTAAAACTTTTGTTTCCTACTCTTTTATATCCTTAAGTCATTCCATCACACTTTGTTATGCATTACATTACATATACATGTACATTAGGAAATACAATCCATTGGAAAAGGAAATGGCAACTTACACCATTTCTGCCAAGAAAACCAAAGGTAGATTCACAACCATGACCATGTTAACTTGATGGTAAACATGAACCCTCTATGTGAGAAGGTATCCTACAAACTACTGGGGAAGGATAAAGAGCAAACACAGCTAGGTGTTCCTCATGACAGGACTGGCCTAAAATTGGAAGAATGTGCAGGCACTAATGTATAAAAAGAATGTTTGATGTTGCAAAGATAAGTAATGGATATTCTGCTTTAATAACTTTTCCTTCTCCTCTATTGCAAAGAGGTTTCACTGTGGCAATATATTCTTCTGATTTTTAAAAAATCTGGTGCTACTTCTTTACAAACCCAAAAGGCAAAGGTTGAAATCGTGTCACTTAAGACTGAGCCCGTTAAGCTAGCAGGCAAGAAGGTAGTTTATAAAGACACTTTTGCAAACAATTTTAATATTTAATTTGATTTGTCTCTAAGGATTTATTTGAGAAATGTGTCTGTTTATACAGTGTTAAAGAGGGCTGAGTGTTTTAGCCTGTAAGTACTATATGGGCTTCATTATTCACAGGGCGCTGTCTCATTAATGCCTCCATGGCACAGAGAGGCAAATCAATTGGGTGGTGTTTTTTTCAAAGTCTGCATTGTAGCCTTAAGTGGTAATAGATTCAACTTTTACTTTACTGGTCAATGAAACAATTCAGGTCATACCATTTTGTTCATGAGGCTCATTGTCTGTTAAGACATTAAGGTTAAAATCTCATGACCTTTTTATTCTGTTTCCATTAAATTTATTGGTTATCATTTCACTTATTAAGATCAGACTGCCTAATATTATTTTATAGTTCTGTCTGAAAAGTGTAGGGCAGGGGTCTGCAAAGTTGGCTCTTTTAAGACTGGTGGACTTCAACTCCCAGAAATCTGGGAGTTGAAGTCCACCAGTCTTAAAAGAGCCAACTTTGCAGACCCCTGGTGTAGGGTAATAATAATAATAATAATAATAAATTTTATTTATAACCCGCTCTCTCTCCCCGAAGGGACTCCAATGGATTGTATTTCTTCTGACTGCTTGTCTACTGTATAATCTACCCATCACAGTGGTCCTTCTGGAAATGTACCCTCCCAATTGTTATAATCTACCCACTTACCTCAAAGATATAGGCTGAAATTCTTGATCCACCAAGCTATCTGTCACTACTGTCTCAGATCTATGCATGATATGAAGAAGACTCAGTCGTTCAGTCTTGGGAGTCAGTAGACAATTAATCTTCTGAAGCACACCAGGGAATGCAACACTGGCTTGCATCTTATTAATGAGGCCACATCTATTTTCAGCTACTGTATGTGTCTTTTCAATTAAAACGGAGACATCGCACAGTTCTAACATACATGATTTTAAAATCCAGTATAAATTTTCCTGAGGTGACTTGGATTATGTAATCTATGTAAGAACCCTTAATTTGTGTTACAGTGCAGTCCACATAGACAGATCTATCATAGAATTCAAAATAAATTTATTTATACTTGTATACTAACTCAGTAATGGTATCCTATTACCTTCACTACCAGTTCGGTAGTGGGAGCGCTCACTTCGTGCGCGCAGGGCACGTCTCGGCATGCGCAGAAGGTCCGTGATGACATCTGGGCGGGCGGGCAGAGCCTCGCACCACCACCATTACTGGTTCACCCAAACTGGTGCTAACCAGCAACATACCACCTCTGTACTCACTGCATGAGATGTACTGTATATGAACTTTCTTATTTATTAATCTGATGGGGATTTTTTTTCTAGATAATTCACAAAAAACAACTCTTTGATGATGTTACACCAATACACATATCCAGTAAAAGCAGTACAAGCAAGAGGATTTCAGCCTTTCCGCCATATCTCCATTTCTACAGGTAGACAGATGTCCATTCATAGGAACAAGAAGGTAAGTTATTAACGGAGTTGTGCCACTCTTCATATTCAAAAGCAAAACAAAAATGTCCTTCAGAGCATATAGGCACTTGCCTGAAACTCTTTACATCAAACTCACTTACTTCTGGGATTGTGATGCAGCTGCTTTTTGCAGCTGCAGTGTGTAATCTCAGAAAAAGACACAGCCACTTCAAAGAGTAGCTGGCAAGTTCTACACAAGGGTCCCCTGCACACTTCAAAGTACCTTCCTGCCTTTGAGTCTGAAATGCACCTCAGCCCTGCTAGTTTAGCTTGCACAGTTCTCTCACCCACATAAGTCTACCGATTTTAAGGGAAAGTACGACCTCACTGTACTTTCAGGAAGTTCCAATGAGCTAATGAGCTAATTTCACACAACAATTCCATGCAATCAATTTAAAATACCAGGCTCAGAATGATTAACTTCCCACTTCCTCTCAAACTGTCTATACTCTTTCTATCTATGTTCGCGATAGACTCCTGGCAATGCTACAAGTTAAAAATGGTGTAAAAAAAAGCTTGTCAGTGAATGATTTGTTCCTAAGATTTTCCTCTCTCTCTCTCTCTTTTTAAATTGAAGCAGAAAGCAGAAAGCACAAGAAAGGCGATGAAAGAGAATGGCAAGGCAGACTGATAGAGCTGAAAGACCATTGAAAAATCAGACACAGAGACTAACAGGAAGCACAATAAATTTGAGATGAATAAATTA
Source organism: Rhabdophis nuchalis (assembly GCA_039707465.1). NCBI lineage: Eukaryota > Metazoa > Chordata > Lepidosauria > Squamata > Natricidae > Rhabdophis > Rhabdophis nuchalis. The sequence continues at coordinate 270,849,521 of CM077643.1, read as the reverse complement.
AAGAAGGAAAAAAAAGATAAAAGGCTACAAATTCAGAGGATTGAATAGTAAAGTACGCACCAGATTAAAAAATATCAGTGGAATAAATCTGAGTTCTCCCTTTGTTTCGCCCGCCCCCTCTCTTTCTCTAACCAAACCTGCTTAAACTAAGTGTCAGGGTTCCAAGCAATGGTGGGATTCAGCCAGTTTGCACCACTTCGAGAGAACTGGTTGTTAAGTTTCTGAGCAGTTTGGAAAAAATCATTAGGACAGAAAACTGGTTTTTAAATTATTTGAATCCCACCACTGGTTCCAAGTAACACCTCTAATGAAAGAAGACTCCGAGGATTCAGTTTCCTCAATGTTCCATTTTATTAGAGATGTTATATTGGCACATCAGGGAAAACCTGAATCTGAAAGCTTCTAGGTTTTCCCCACCCAAATGAAAATTCAAGTCCCTGCCCAGCACCCACATGTCCCTCACATGGCCCAGTAAGACACCATCCCAACTGGATTTGCCTCCCAGTCACTCCACTCCAAGTGCAGGGCAAGACCTTCTTGACTGTCTGAGAAATGAATGTTATTTAGATTATATCTCTCACACTTCATATAACCACCACCACCACCCCACAATTTCCTACAGCATTAAATGTGGCAGGCCTGAAGGCCCAATGCGAAAGATGGCTTCTAGGCCTGACACTAAGTTTTGTTAGAAGAGTGTGACAGAAACATCAGAGATGCCCAGACTTTGATGAGCAGGGTTTATAGAAATGATAAAACGTCTTAATTATGTTTCAGATATCACATTACTCAGTGCCCTATGGTATAATTTCATTTGCATGTGGGAGGAAATGTTTTATTATCAAAAGTTGTTTTATAGACCGTAAGCCGCCCAGAATCACCTTGTAGGGGAGATGGATGGCATAAAAAAATTAATAATTAATTTTTTAAAAGTACAAAAACACCTAGACTTTAAAAGTATTTTCATACTATTCTGAAGAGTCGCCCGATCAGTGAGAGGGACAGCATATAAATTTAACAAATGATAATAATCTGTGTCATATTATTTTTTTCTTTGTGGTACATTCTGCCTAATACACAAACCCAGCTTTGATGTCTTACACCAGAAGTCTCCAAACTTGGTAACTTTAAGACTTGTGGATGTCTTCAATGTCCAGAATTCTGGGAGTTAAAGTCCACATGTTTTATAGTTGGCAAGTTTAATTATGATATAATGTATATAATGTGCAAGTTTAATTATGATATAATGTATAATGAAATGCTTACATGAAACATCTCATTATACAATAATAAATTCTTCCCTTTTGTTCAATTTTTAATAGCCCCACTGAACCATAAGTTTACTCTCTCACTGCCATATCTGTATTCCTTGTCCTAGGTGGGAAAAAGGGTCTGGTGGATTTAGATTAAAACATTTCCCTAATAGGCTTTTTGTGATTTTTAAAATCTTCACATGGGTGGGAATTCCAATCTCTCATCACAACCAGATTGAGAAAGTTCTTATCCCATGCTCTCAAAATCCATCATGCTCTTGCCTATCTTTTTTTAGATATCTAGCTAAATCTTTGGAAGCATCTGCAGGCAAAACAATGCCTCCACTGTAATACCCTAATTATGTAATCAATTCTGGTATGTCTAGCAAGTGGGTAGAAACAGAATGTTTGGGATAATGAACTAGATTGTTTTCTCTCTCTCTCTTTTTCTCATTCTGAACAAAACAGATAACAGGCTAGCACTGGAGCCAAGTAGGCCTCTGCCACATCTTTGTTCACAACTTCTGGCTCTTTCTATTGATAGCACAGTGCACAACATACGCAACACTTCCTATTGTTCAATCTAGAGACTGGCCCTGCTTTCAAAGAGAAGGAAATGGTTTAACCTCAAGTTTAAAAATTAAAGCTAATTTATATCCTTCTTGAACCAAAGAATGAATCATCAAGTACCATATTTTTCAGAGTATAAGATGCATCAGAGTATAAGATGCACCACGATCTTGAAGAGGCAAATTAAAAAAAAAAGTTTTTGCACTCTGCAGACCTCCCAAAAATGGCCCATTTTTTGTGAAAATGGCCCTGTTTTATTGTCAAAAAATGGTCATGCATAACCTTTAGGAGACATGTAGCGTGATCCTGTGGGCTGGGGTGCAAAAATGAGGGGAAAAAACGGCTCATTTTTTGAGGGGAAAAAAAGGCATGCATAGCCTTTAGGAGGGTAATAGAGTGCTCCTGGGGACTGGGGGGGGGGGGAAACAAAGAAAAAAGGCTCATTTATTGCTCATTTTTGCCCTCTTTAGCCCCCAGGAGCACTCTGGAAGCTTCCTAAAGGCTATGCATGGCCATTTTTCCAAAGGGGGTGGGTTTTTGAGAGACCAAAAATGCTGTATTCAGTGTATAAGATGCACACAGATTTTCACCCTCTTTTTTGAGGGAAAAAGTGTGTTTTATACTCCGAAAAATATGGTAATTCATAAGTAAGTTTGCAAATATGATCCTTATAGTAACACATTACTCTAAATAAAGGGCTGTAAATAAAGGGCTGGACATATTGTCATAAGTGATGCGAGCATGAATTGAAATGTGTTTATTTTCTTTGTATTGTGCACAGATATGTGCATAAGTGGCAGATTTTGATTTTCCCCCCCTACAACTTGTATGCATAAGTATACGACTATGCTAATTGTCCCTTTCCCATTAAGAAAATGAGTGAATGATTGAATGAAAAAAAAAGACAAATTCATGAATGAGAATAATTCTTTTGAACCAAGCCTTTTGGAACCGGATCTTTTTTTAAAAAAAATGAGTTTGATGCATGTGCTTATCACAAATTATTATTTCCATTCTTCACTAAGTATCCTTGTCACTCTGTCTTGTTTTATATTGTTATTATTATGAGATCAATCTGATTTAATTTCCTTTACCACAGCCAAGTACTATTCTATAGTTTGCACAATACGCTGTACTATTTCCTTTAATTCTATTTAAATATTTTGGAACAATTTTGTTTTTTTGTTTTTTGTTTTTACACTAATTAATTGTGATTGGGGTGATGCTAGTTATCTGCTGGTCTATGACTGAATAGAGATCAATGGATTGCAATGATTTTAGTTCTAGGGCAGTATCTTTAATTACATTTTAATTGTCCTTGTTCTAAATCATTTCCTATGTATTTTTGTGTGAGTGTGTGTATAATTCTGACTGATTTCAAGTAATGTAAAAGTGGGTTGTAAAACAAACAAGACATATGAAAGCCTGCTTAGGGTCAAAGTTCAGAATTCTCTGTCCCTCCCACCCAAAAATATTTAGTATTTGTTTTGAGGTACCTTAATGATCTCCGCAACCTTAGTTTTTAATCATGCAGCATATCAGACACTGTCATTTGTATTGTTTGCCCTATATTTTTCTACCATCTCTCCTCTAACTTGAGAACTCATCTAGGTAGAAAGCCAGTGATTATTTCAGATGGACAATAAGTCCCAAAACCTTTTTTCCAGCTTAAAATGAGATTCTTTTACTCCACATATTTTGTCAAACATTTAGAATAGACAAGAATTTATTTTAAAATAGAAATGGCAATAACAATCAGATCAGACTGAATCTTCACATTACTATAATATCATTTTTAAAAGTATACCAAGTGTATACTGCAAATTTTCAGATAGGATGAAAGAAATGCATTAAAAAGCTAGCAAAATAACCTAGGAATTCGAATTGAGAATAATACAATTTTCATACATAAGAATACAATAGGAATGTAACTATCCCAACATGAATGTGAAACCTGAATTGGCAGATCTGAGGCTATCAAAGGAACATTTCCCTGGAAATAAATTCACTAGATATAGTGGGACACATTACTAAATAAATGTCTTCTTTTTATCACACAATCTCTCTTAACAGTAGTGTTACATCTTTCTTTATATTTAAACTGTGAAAAAAAGAAAGAGAGAGAGGGGGGAAGAAGGAAGGAGGGAAGGAAGGAAGAAGGCAGAGAAGGGAAAGAGGAGGATGGGAAAGGAAAAGGGGGAGGGAGAGAGGATGGAAGAAAGGAAAAGAAGCTCTCGGAGTGACACCAACTGTTAAATCTCCAAACATTAGGAAAAGTAGTAGAAAAGAACTTCCTATTTTGTTGAGACACAGAACTACTGTAAATTATTGCTGAGTTTCAAAGTTAACATTTGCCAGAAACTGAATGCTAATAAAGGTTATTTATCTGAACCTATCCAGTCCTTTCTGTGCATATAGCAAAGGATGACAACTATGAAGATTAAAACAAATACAAAATAAGATGTTCCATTTGTCAAATTCTAACACTGCTAGCATGGTAGGACTTCAGATATAATATCATATGAGGAAGGAGGGAATCATTATGATTTCTTCTCCAGGTAGCCCCAAAAACTGAATTAGCACCTGTTTGAACTCCATAATGAAATCAGCATAATTTCTAATTTCATTTCTGCTTCATTTATGTTGATTCACATTTTGTCTGATTTAGTTTAGACAACATTAGTGATATTTAGTTTGAAATTTTGAATCTACTTCTCTTTTAGGACAGAGGTGAGCAAGGGAAAAGTCATTACAGTGTCTGACCTTGTACATTTGTGCTCAGCTTGCAATAAGTAGATATCTCCTGAGTTGTGTACTTAGCCCAATGTTGCCTGTCAAAACAAGAAAAGGGAGGAACGGTATTTCAGTTGGAAACTTCAAAAGGTGATGTTGACTTCAGTTTCCTTGCAGTCCCCAGTGACACATGTTCAAATTCTTCTGAGCAAGAAGTGCTTAATTTGCATTGATTGTTCAATAGTCTGTCATTTTTAATTAAAAATAAAGCTGCAGGCTATATGTATGTGTGCAAGTAATGAGACAGAATTGTCACAAATTTATTCTATATATATAAAGCTCTATAGGATGTAAGGATGGTCTCATTAGTCACCTGTGGAAATTTTGGTGGAAATATGGGTTTCAAGTAACTCAAATTATGTCACAGAGAGAGAGAGGGAGAGGGAGGGAGGGAGAGAGAAGGAGGGAGGGAAGGAAGGAGGGAGGGAGGGAGAGAGAGAGAGAGAGAGAGAGAGAGTTTTCATTGTCGAGGCATCTTCTAAATCCTAGATTTGTGATGGCGAACCTATGGCACATGCGTGTGCTGGACAGCTGACTTCGGCTTTCTTTTGAGGCAATTTTCGCTCTCTGGAGGCTTCAGAAGCTTCCCTGAAACCTCCAGAGCAAAAAACCGCCCCAATGGGCAAACTGGAAGTTCAGGAATGGAATTCCGGTTTGCTCATAGGGTTGGTTTTAGCCCTCTGGAGTGCTCAGGGAAGCCTCCTGAGGGCTCCTGAAGGCTCTGGAGGGCTAAAACGGCCCTATGAGAAAACCGGAAGTCGATTCCTGAACTTCCGGTTTGCCCATAGGGCCGATTTTTTGCACTGGAGGCTTCAGCGTAGCTCCTGAAGCCTGCAGAGAGCCTCTGGGGGGGGAGGCTGTTTTCGCCCTCCCCAGGCTCCTGTAAAACCAAAAATGGGGGGAGTGCTGGTCATGCATGCATGCACGCTGTGGTCGCACATAGCTTTATGGGTGTGGCATGTCCACGCATGACCCCCCCCCCCGCGCTCCCCCTGCTTTTGGCACACAAGCCAAAAAAAGTTTGCCATCACTGTCCTAGATCCCTGAATAAATTATTCCTGACAATTAAGTTAATATAGGTTGCCACTACTCTAAACTGACTTTATATAATCTCAGCATTGTTTATATAAAGGCATGATCATGATAAGAAGGCCACATTATGGCACAGTGAGATAAAAATGGGATTGTGTGTATGTGTACAACAGGGGTGTGTTCCAGGGATGTGGCCCACACGTGCACGTTTTGCATGTGCATGCGCAGTATTGAAAAAATTGCTTCTGTACAGAAGCAAAAAACAAGATGGTGGCAGTGTAGGCACCACCAAGAGTACCGGTTCGTAGGCAGGGTAGGCCAAGTTACTACCTACTCGGCCGAACTGGGCCGAACCAGTAGGAACCCGCCTCTGGTATACAATATTAAAAAATAATAATGAAGATGAGAGTGAATTTTTCAATTGTCAAAAGGAAAGATATGAGATTGTTGGGAACATTTCTAACAACACATCTCTCCATTCTACTTTACTGATGTAACATGGATTCACTTTTCCAATTTGAGACTTACTTCAATACAAGGACCTTTCAATTGCTCCCGCTTTCATTGAGCAGCATTTTTAAAAATGGATACAACAGTTGATCGTTCATGCTCATGAAGGAAAATCAAATGCCATGTCATCATTTATGATTCTCAAAGCTGTAAATAAGCAAAGTACAGCAAATTGTTTTCCTTTATTTTACGAAAAAGCTCATATCTTCCCAAGCAACAGATTCCCTGACAAAAAACAAATTACAACAAAAAAAGGAATATGACTGCCACCAAACTAATTTTGCCCTTTCGTTCTCCTTCTCGAATCCCCCAAAAAACAGTGGCAGCAACATCATCGACAACAATATCTGATAAGTGGATTGTACTTATGTAATGCTGAATACTGAGAAACGTCTTCTTGACATGTCAGATGAATGGCTGAGTGAACTGATATAGCTTTCAGGAATTTTAGATGTCTTATATAAGCATTCCTGAAATCTGAAACAGTTTTGTATATCTTGTGACCTTTGCTACCACGTTTGTTTCCATTCATCAAATCCTGATCAGTATGTCTAAAAGTACAGCAACTTAGCACTTTCACTTGTGGTAAATCTTTACTTAAAAGCTTTTCTTCTAGTGTTCCTGATAATGCCTATTCTGAGTACTTTAGAGATGTGCTTCTTTCTATTCCAATGCTCAAAGTTCATGGAATCTTAGGTATTACCATATGAGTGATTGGCATGAAAGTTGAATATCTATTATTCTACATTCAGAAACATCTGATGCAACAGCTCTTGAAAACATATACCAATTCATCAAAGGCAACAGTTAGAAAAGGCACTGTCAGTCTCCTCTGATTTTATGGGTCTGCCACTGACTTAAGCATAGTTGAGCCATGAATTGGGTACTTTTGATATGCTGTGGCTAAAGAAAAATGTGATTGCCATCTCTAAGCCCTGACTCAACTCTGCATTCCTTTGAGTGCTGATAATCATCTAGCAAAGTCACCTGTCTCAGATACACCTGCCCATTGGTGGGATTCAGCCAATTCGCATCACTTTGGGAGAACCAGTTGTTACGTTTTTGGGCAGTTTGGTGAACTGGTTGTAAGAAATCATTAGGTTAGAGAACCAGTTGTTAAATTATTTGAATTCCACCACTGCGCCTACCTGAGTGCTTCCTATAGTCAGCTGAATCCTTAAAATTGATAAGAGTGAACAGTCCTGTTCATCTCATTTAGCATCAATAAGTTTTATTGTTCAATTAAATCTTTTTTAGGACAAAACTAATGCAAGGTTTCAAACTTCATAGACAGAAGTTTAGTAGATCTGAAGTCTTCTTCTGACTTGTAAGTCAATCTGGCTTCACTGGCTGCAATGTTGTGAGTCTCCATGGAGGACAGTGTTATCTAGATGATAAATTTCCATGTCTTTGGCTACTGCTATTCTTAAGAGTGCTTCATGACACTTCACAACAGCTTTTCATAGACCTCTCCATATTTCTAGAAGTATCTCTTGAATACTAGTTTGGATTTTGAAATAATGGCTGTAACACTCTTAGATGTTCTGAACTACATCATGGAGACTCACTTGTACCGATTGCTCTAACTTGTGATACATAGTTCTGCAAATTGTCAAGTGTTGCTTCTGTGAACAGAATTTTCCTTTGCTACTTCTTTTCATTTGTCAGCTTTATGAGCTGGCAGCTTTTGGATATCTCCCAAAGACTTTGACTTCTGTATCCCTTTCCTCTTGGTCATGAGTGACAGACTGGTGGGCAGGTCCTTTTACTAGATTTCTGTGAATGCATTAAATATTGGCAACCTCTAATACCGTGATGGAAAACCTTTTCAGCACCAAGTGCCAAAAAGAGAGCAAGCGTGTGCACGCTCATCTGGGCCATGACCTGGAAGAGGAGCTGCCTAGGGGGTATGTTTGTGCCAGAAAATGAACTTCCTGTTCTCAGTGTGTGAACATGCACCATCCAACTAGTTTTCCAGTTACTGGCATTAATGCGCATTTGATGATCAGCTGGCTGGTGCGCATGCTCATGCTGGAAAATGGAAGACCAGCTCTTCCAGTTTCTGACACTGCTGCATGCACAAAGGCCAGCTGATCATCGTGCCTGCATGCACGCCAGAAACCCAGAAGAGGAACGGATGCTGCTGTGCATGCCAGATGGCATGGTTCTGTGTGGCACTTCAGGCATGTGTGCCATAGGTTCACCACAGTGGTGGGTTCTGGATCTCGTTGCAACCGGTACGCTGAAACAGGGCCCAGCGTCCACCACGTGAACGCACACAGCACACATGCAGCGCACGCATGCGTACTTACTGCCTGCAATGCTCCCGCTGCTTGGCAGAGCATCGCGCAGGCGCCATACACTCTGTGCACATGTGTGAAAGCCCTGATCAGCTCAAATAGTCGTAAAGAGAGTGAGTGAGCGGGTTGGCCCTCCGGAGCACCGTACCAGAACAGTCGTATCCCGCTACTGGTTCACCATCACAGTTCTAATAGTTACAGTGTAAAATCCTCCAGGAAGCAGGTAGCAATCTAATACACATGGGTTCCAGGTAAAGTGAGTAATTAAATAGAATGTGTAATGGGCAGAGGGAGAACCTTGAAGAAGAAAGAGGAAGAACCATGACCAAGGAAACAGTTAGATAAGAGAAATTTGGGACCAAGGTAGAAATGTAAATCAAGAAGGCATCTCAGTTTTGACCTTCCCTAGTTATCCCAAAAATAAAGAGAGGAAGAAGCCCATTTAGATCTGCAAGATTCTGTTACTGTAACTTTACAGTAACAATATTAACAATCATAACATTGTTTCCCCAGTTTGGTCTACCTCAAAGTTGGCCGGGTAGATTTAGAGTTCATATCTTTCTGCACGTGTTGAAACCTTGAGCTATTTGTTTCAAAACTAGTATTTTTATAAAGACCAATCGTACTCTTAGAGGGAGCTACCCATTGTTCTTTTGTTCATGCTTCCTTTGGAAGCCACTTTCTATTTTGAAGTGATCCAGGTTTTTGTAGTTGTGTGCTTTTAACACAACTTCAAATATTACTTCAAAGAGCTGTTTTTTTCTTACATGCCTCAGAAAGGCTAGGTTTCTCAGATAAATATTGCATATCTCACATGTACCTTTAGATATCTTAATTAGCAGAAAGAATGAAAGTATTCTCATTCTGTTGGCCATGCTTCTCTAATCCTGGTTAAGCAGGAAAAGAAGGGGGATATAGCAAATACCTGCTGAAGGCAATTATGGCTGGATCACACCAGGCTGCCTGGTTGGATGCACAGTAAAATATATTAGAGCTAGCATATTCCCAGCACAAAGGAATAATTGTGTGTGTGTGTGTGTGTGTGTGTGTGTGTTTAAATTCAACATGTGGAACACCGTTTCATTTATTTTCTCTTTTAAAATGTACACTTTATTTTTAAGGTAACCCCGAGGATGGCTGCAATATGATGAACAGTGGCAATAATACACATATAATTTATGAATGAACAAGTCAGCACAGATAATCACTTTCAAAACTGGGAGGGAAAAAAATCAGAAACATGTTTTGAATCCAGGAAGCATACAACTAAACCAAGATCAAAAGGGTTTTGCTTTTTTGATATTTACAATGTAGAGCAGTGCTTGAGAATGAAAGGGTTTTGATGTGGAAAGATGAATGGTATTAGTGAAGAATATATTGAACTCTAGGTACCTTAAAAACCAATAGATATTTTTATGTATGGATCTTTTGGCAGATAACGGTCCCATCATAATGGAAAAAGCCATTAGAGATAAATATGCATGTTGAACCTAACGAGCTTCTCATTGATGTATTTGTTTAACACAACCCACAAACGTTCTTGTGATACTGTATATCTATGAATATTAATTAAGCTCTTTTGTGAGCATTGCAATGTATGCAAAATAGAAATAAGGAAGAGTTGAAAAAAGGCTGAGAAATGTTGGTCTCCCGACTCTCATCAATCCAGCCTGCCTGGAGGAAATGACTGGGTGATCAAACTCCACACTTATTTAACAGATTAACAGAGTTGGAAGGGACCTTGCAGGTCATCTAGTCCAACCCTCTGCCCAAGCAGGAGACCCTACATGTGCCTCTACCTAGGATTGAACTCACAACCTCCTGCTTGTGAGGCAAAGAGTTCTACCTCTAGGCCACAGCAGCTTTAATGTGCATGGCTCTGATCACCTAGCAAGACCTCCATTTTGACACCAGTGGCAGCCCCTGCAGATGCCCCTGGCCCAACCTTTTCCTTTAACATTAGTTGACGTAAAATGGAATCTTTGCTTTATTAGCATTAGACAATTTAACACCTGTAAAGATATTTGTAGTGACCCTTAATAAAGATCATTAATTTGAAATGCAATGGACATTTAAAAAAAAATATTCTGTGCACTCTTGAGTTCTCCCATCTTCTTTTCTAGGATTGGTGAGCAGCTCCCCTAAGCAATTTGAAAAGGAAAGAAGTGGTGGATATTTTTATGTTTACTGTTTAATGTCATTGCATATAAGTCCAATAAACAGTATTTTTATGTTCTATTTACTATAATACTTAATTTGCCATAAGAAATTTTATTTTCGTCATCAGTAAAAGTTTCTTTTTGAGAAACTAGGTTCCTGGATGATATCATATATTGATACCATCAATATATCCAATTACATGACAGGTTAAGGGCTGATGTTGGTGTTCTTCATTCTATTGAAAGAGCTTCCATGCCCAATTACATTTGTCTTGTGATAGACGCTGGTCCCAGTATATTTCAATGCTCAATGGTCCTGATTTATTCACCCAGTGTTTTCCCCCTTCTCTTAACCTATAGCAAGTAAATCAAACGTACTTTGAGAAATGAGTAGAAGGTTAGTCTGTTTTTAAAGATTTGGTAGAAAGGACATCAAACTGTCTCGTATGGTTGGACAGATTTTTTTCTTCATCCTCCAGACTTTAAAATACAGGTGAACTACCTGCAGATGGAGCAAAAAAAATACTTAATAATAATAATAATAAATAATAAATTTTATTTATAAACCGCGTCTTCTCCCCGAAGGGACTCGGAGCGGTGCACAGGGAAAATTAAAAATACAGTACAAAATACATAAATAGATAAAATAAGAATTAAATAAAGTTATCCCTGCGCTAAAACCACTATACTAAAATTAAACTACAGTTCCCTAAACCCAGTTAAAAACGGCAGACTAACCTAGGCCGGCCAAGCAGAAGAAGTGTGTTTTCAATTTTTGGCGGAAGGAGCGGAGATCCGTGGTTGTTCTAATTTCGGGGGGAAGGTTGTTCCAGAGGGCTGGGCCCGCCACAGAGAAGTCCCTTCCCCTGGGCATCGCCCGCTGGCATTACCACTCCCTCCCCAATTTCCAGGTTTTCTATTAAGACCAATGTACAGGAATTAGGGGTGGGTTCCGGCAGAGACTACTGCTGATTCCAGAAATTAGAACAACCACGGATCTCCGCTCCTTCCGCCAAAAATTGAAAACATACTTCTTCTGCTTGGCCGGCCTAGGTTAGTCTGCCGTTTTTAACTGTGTTTTTAGGGAATTGTAGCTTAATTTTAGTATAGTGGGTTTTAGCTCAGGGATAATTCTATTTAATTCTTATTTTATCTATTTATGTATTTTGTATTTGTATTTTTAATTTTCCCTGTGCACCGCTCCGAGTCCCTTCGGGGAGAGGACGCGGTTTATAAATAAAATTTATTATTATTATTATTAGTTGGTTCCAGATCCTGTCCCAACCAGTACACTGTGATGGGGCTGGCATCCACCACGTGCACACGCGCTGCATGCATTTGCGCACCCACTACTCGCAATGCTCCAGCTGCTCAGTGGAGCATCGTGCAGGCACCATACTCTCTGTGCGCGTGTGCAAATGGCCCAGTTGGGTCAAATACATGTAAGGAGGGTGGGTGGGTGGGCCCTCTAAAGCACCATACTGGAACGGTACCTGGTGCTATCAGTAGGCACTGGTATCCCCATACTGGGGCGTACTTGCCATTACCCACCACTGGCCAATTTGCTCAGGGGTACACCATATACGCACTTGGTGCGCACTGCAAGCACATGCACTGTAAAATTGCTCTGTACGTTTGCAGAAGCAAAACAAGATGGTGGCACCTATGGCGCCACTGGGAGAACTGGTTTGGGTGTGTGGCAGGCCTGGTTCACTGCTGATTCCAGCAACACAGGCCACCAGGCTACTACCAATTCAGCCGAACCGGTAGGAACCCACCACTGACAGGAATGCCATAAAATGCTTTTTCTTGGATTTTCTTTCTCCTCATTTTCCCTTTTTGTGAAACAAAACCAGAAAAAAAATATAGTCTCAAGTTCAACAAAACTGATCTCACCGTATAGTTTTTTATTGAGAAAATCTCATTTGCAGCTTTGCTGTGATGAGAATAATGCGAAATATTGTTCTTTCTGTTTCTTTATTACACAATGTCTCTCCTGAACCCAGCTGCATATAAATAAGAGGTGTTGCATCTAATAGGCACCCTGAGAAACAGACATTCTTATTAAGACTCCTGTCACATCTATCATAGTTAGTGCACTTGTACAGCAATCCATGTTGCAGATTCCCAAATATTTTACAACTTTCCATTATATATGCTGGGAAGAGGAGTCAGAAAATTAACAACTAGCAGATTCTGTCCAATAATTTATCAAATGGGTCAAAAATCATATTTCAGCTTGTGCTTTGGATTAATTGCATTTCAGATTTTTCTTTGGTATTCTTTGGAATTTCTTAGAACTTGGTAATGGAAAAATGGTTTGGTGACCAAGCTTATTTGTAGAAGACCTGATAAAAGTAGAATAAGATATAATTCACTGATTGAGTATTCCTAAATCAGAAATCCTTCTTTACCTTAAATTTTCAATTAATACAAACTCTGGATCAAGAGACAAAATTGAACCAAATATTCACATATGGTTTTGGAAATGATTTTTAAAACATAATTTGTTCTGTATTCACACTTAGAAAAGGAAAAGGAGATCCTTCTTGGCAGATTAATGAGAACCACAACATAGTTAAACTTAAAATTATGTGGAACATTGTTTAATGTACAGCTTCATTCAGGTTAAGGTGACCTTAACCTAGTAGTAAGTTGGATCCTATATCTTACTAGACTTTACCATTAGTAGTAACAGTGCAGTGGTGGGATTCAGCCAGTTCGCCCCTATTCGGGAGAACCGGTTGTTAACTTTCTAAGCAGCTCAGAGAACCAGTTGTTGGAAGAAATCTCCTTTTGTTTTTCCCCACTTTACAGGGCTAATCCTGTAAGGAAGGCAGGAAGGAGACATTTTGCTGTTGTTTCTAGCCTAATCTTTATTGTTCTGCTTACAGAAACTGCCTCTCTGGTTAACCCTTATTGCATTGTAACAACTAAGGCGAAGCGCCCATTGACGTGAGTGATGCTGAGTTGGCCACACCCACCCAGTCACATGATCACCGAGCCACGCCTACCCAGCTTGTCATTAGGGCAGAGAATTATTTGAATCCCACCACTGTAACAGTGGCAGAATAGCAATTTTGATCAGAAACTTGCTTTCAGTGTTCATAAAAGGGTCAGATCTGAAACCCAGTGGTTTTTTTTTCCTACCAGTTTTTTCCTATGGGCATGGCTTAGTGGGGGGCATGTGACTGAGTGGGCATGGCTATGTAGTCATGTGACTGGGGGTGTGTCAAAAGACAGAAACTCACTTTAACAATGTCCTGCTGGAGTAGAGGGTTGACTAGATGACCTCCAGGTCCCTTCCATCTGGATTGCTGTGCTCTTTCAAGGTATCCTCTGAAACTGCATCCAGTGCCAGGTTTGTGGTCCTTCATCCCTCTCCTTTTTTCCCCTCCCCCCTTCCTTCCTTCCTTTCATTCTTTTGCAGCACCCCCCCCCCACCCCCAACTGCATTTTTGGCCTAGCAGGCCTCAGGAAAGCCTCTTGGGACCCCAAGTGCTAAAAAAAAGTGAAAAAATAAAGTTCCTACCATCGAGCAGGACAGCTGATCGTCGGAACTTTTTTTTTTTTACTTTGTTAAGGATTTTTTTACTACTGGTTCGGGCGAACTGGCCTAACCTGGTAGGAAAAAAATTCACCCTGCTGAAGCCCCTATACTGGAATGTTTTAGCTTTGTAACATGGTACTCAGAAGACATGGCATAACAACAGGGCATGGTTTATGAATAATCCTCCTTCCTTTACTTCCCCTCTAGCCCCACTTCCAAATGTGACCTTTTTCTGTGGTTTAATATTGCCTCTAGAGCAGTGGTGCGATTCAAATAATTTAACAACCGGTTCTCTGCCCTAATGACCAGCTGGGTAGGTGTGGCTCAGTTCTCATGTGACCGGGTGGGTATGGCCAACTCAACATCACTCAGGTCGATGGGCACTTCGACTTAGCTATTACAATGTAATAAGGGTTAACTGGAGGGGCAGTTTCTGTAAGCAGGGTAATAAAGATTAGGCTAGAAACAACACCAGAATGTTCCTTCCTGCCTTCCTTACAGGATTAGCCCTGTAAAGTGGGGGGGGGGGAAATAAAAGGAGATTTCTTCCAACAACCAGTTCTCTGAACAGCCTAGAAAGTTAACAACTGGTTCTCCCGAATAGGTGCGAGCTGGCTGAATCCCACCACTGCTCTAGGGATAAAATGTCCATTCTAGGCAAATGGAACCAACAGGTAGGAATGCTGGTGGAAAGCTGAATTACAAATGTCATCAGTGCTTCACTTTGAATACGGACGGGAAGAGATGGCACATTTTTAAACTAGGAAAACTCCAGTGTGTTCCTAGTGAGGAGATTACTCATTAGCCCCTCTGAATAGCTCACATGGGCAGACATCACATAAAGTTCTGACTTTTTGGCCAGCTATAAAGAAAAGAAAAGCAGCCTCACTTCACATTTCGTTTCTCCCTCTCTAACTGAAGTCATTCAAAGGGAACCTGAATTGGACAGCCAACTCTGAGCTTCTCCATTGATCGCTTTGTAAAAGTTTTCAATGCTTCCATTGTCCTGTCTCTCAATATTGCTTAATGCTACTTTCCCTATAATTGCTATTTTCTCCTTCTTTTCTTACCGACATGATTTTGTGATCGCCGTTCATTAATACAATCCAGTCTGCTTCTCTAAGGAAAGTCTGTTTGGCTTACAAAGTCCATACTTGCTCTGGAATGCATTGTTCCTATTTTATTTTACTTTATTTTATTTTGTATTTTGTATTTTAAATTTTATTTTATTTTATTTTATTTTATTATTTTCTATTCAATTTGTATGGTGATTCTGTATGGCAAACAATCATGAGTCACCATCTCATTAGAAAAAGTGAAATACCCACAGCAGCCAAGGAGGATATTATAATCCATGATTATTAATAGAGCCAGGACCCTTCACACAGTCAAGACCCCATAACCAGGTCTTTAAGAGCCTTTGAAAAGAACAACATATTTGGGGTCCTCCTGGTCTCTGGAGCTCCCTTGGATGTTCCATTGGATGGATGCTATAGCAAAAAAGGCATTCTTCCTCAGACGAAGGACAACCAGCATAACACAATGCTGCCCACTCTGGTTTCTGAAGCTGGTCCAGAAGAATATCATGATCAATGGTGCTGAGAGCTCAAGAACAAGAGGGATGGATGCAATACCGCATCCTGCTCCCATAAGAGATCATCTAAAAGCACAAGCAATATCATCTCAGTCAGAGGTAGTATTCATGAACCGCTGCTGCTTCGGGGGAACAGTAGCGATGGCTGCAGTAGGCTCCGCCCACCTGCCCTGATGTAATGTGTGAACACTGTGCATGCACAGATGAAGCGTGTGTGCACTCACATTTGTGAACTGATAGAGAAGGTTTTTCAGAACTTTCTGGGTCTTGGGTTTTTTCTCATTTTTGCAAAGCCCAGATCCCTTCAGTTCGTATTTTACACAGCTTGAATTTGCAGCTGCTGTTTTTTCTCTCTCTTAACTTTATCCAGATACCTGCCATACAAGACTTCCTCTTTGAATGAGTCATATTCACATCATAGTCTATTGGTACATTTCACAAAGGTATAAGTTTCCTGACAAAGATTGTGGGCTCACAGGGACCTCAAAACTTTCAAATAAAGCAGTTCAGTATTCTGTGTCTACAAATTGTACAATGAATTTCCACAGGTTTGGCAAAAGTTTGCATGGTGGCATCTAGGATATCTTCACAAAATCATAGACAAAAGCTGTCCAGATTGGCTGGGGAAAGCGATGGGTCCTTGAGAAGAAGGCCCTCAAGGAAGAGTTAGTCAACTCCAAATCCACTCTAGCACCCCTCCCAAACACCTTCACCAACAGGGAGGGGCATGGATCCCTAGTAAACATTTATATTATGAAGACTATGCCTGTTCCTTCCTATCAATAAATTACCTCGGTGTTAATTTCCTCCTTAATTATACTCACATAAAACATAATCTAAATCATTGCTGAGCAGCATTTGAGAAAATATAGTGCTAAAGGCAGTAGTAAAATCATTTAGAATCTGAGGTTAAAATTACTGGAATCATGTAGAGTGGAATCAATCAACAATTTTTTAGTTCAGTCCACATTTTGACATGTAGAGAGTTTGGCTAGGTTTGATAGGCAGAATAGAAAGAATTGTTGAAGTTCTGGGCTTTCAGGGAAGTAGGCATAGCTTGGAAATAAATATACAATAGGATGGTCTGACATAGAAGTTGTTCAAACATCATACTACACTACACAAAGGTCACTATGCAGGACATTCTCAGCATCCACCTGAATACAGTGGGCAATGATTGATTGATTGATTGATTGATTATGTGTCATCTGTCAACTCGCAAAACATCACCATGACTCTTATCGAGTTGCCATAGAGAAATGAGGATTCCAGGCATTCCTGTGGTCAGAGGGCAATTCCAAGCTGGCCTGTGAATGCGCATGGATAGATTCAATTACGCTGCTAATTGGCTAACGTGATTTATTACCAGGCAGAGGGGGGGGGCAGAGGGGGTAAACTGCAGACACCATTAAATCATTTTCAGTTTTAGCTGTACCGAAGTAACGCCAGAATATTGATCCTAATAAATGATTGGATTTCTTTTGAACTTTGTCTCGAGGCTCATAAATTTGTTAGGTTTTCTTCTGGAATCTTCACACCATCATTGTCAAGTCTTAAGATTAACATAGATAGATTCGGTCCATGACAATCTGTCCCTAACCTTGCCTTTCAAGCCATTGCCACTGAGACTATATCCATTCACCTTATTGCTGGTTCTACTCTTCTTTCCTTTCCTTCCAGTTTTCCTAGCACTGGAATCTTCTCCAGAGACCTTGGTCTTTATATAATGTGCCCAATCTGGATATTTTGAGCCTGGTCACTTGTACCTCAAGGGAGAAGCCTGGGTTGATTTGTTTGATGCACCATTGGTTTGTTTTCTAGTCTTGTCCATGATCTTCTCCAGTCTTCTCCAACACCACGCTTCAAAAGATATTCTTATCCTTCTCCTGCCTTTAGGTAGTCCTTATTCAGGTGATTGTCTATTTTTAAGTAAGAGGTGAATTCAAAGAGGCGTTTGCATGCAAAATTATCTGGATTTTATTTTTTTTTGCTTCTTTGTCTAGGGGCTATCAATGTCTCCCCATTGGTTTTGACCTTCCCCAGTTTTCTCTGATGAAAAGTGATATGCCAAGGACAGAATGTTTCAAAGAATATTTAAGATAAACTCCAGTCTGTTTAAAAAAACCTGTTATTTTTGTTTCCCCAGCTTCATTCCATTATTTGGAATCGTTGAAACTTTGGATGATATGGTCTGAATCATTCTGGAGTCCAAAACATTGATTCTTCCAAGTTCTCTCTACCTTCTGTATGTTGCCTTGGGATTGCTTTCTGCATGGTTCCAGATCATGCAGAGAGGGTCACGCCCTTTAATACCACATGTGTTCAGTTTGTCAGAATGAGGGCCAGCTAGGATGGTGAGAGAGAGAAAAATATGGCCATGAGAATATATGACAAGTGTTAATGGTTTTTTGAGAGTATAATAATGGCTGCCATGTGAAGAAAGGAATTCTGAATGACAAGTATTTATTATATATTACAACTCCTTTTCAGCAGAGCAATTATACGAAGGAGTTAACCAGCAAGCAGCACACGATGGCTGAATCATGTTCTGTCATTTTAGACCAGGAATGTGATAAATGGCTTGCTGAAATGAGGGGGAAATGAAGGTGATCGCTTATTGACTGTTAGGAAGCATAGTCCAGGGATTCCCATGGGCAAGTCCAAAAATGTGAGCTAAGCAACCTCTTGGAAATAACTAAAAGCTATTAATATTTTAGAATTTCCAGAAGGCATTTAGGTTATCAGTTAAAATACTAATGGGACATTATGGCTATTTTGAAAGAGAAAAAAAGAAGCAAAAAAAGCACTTTCCACTTTTTAATTCATTTTGGACGGCTGCGCTATGCTAGTCTGAGTAAGAAAGAAGTTGATTTTTTTGGACAGAAAAGTGGTCTCAATTCCCTCTGCTTGCTTCTCTCTTTGACATAAGCAGAACAGGAGTCTGATGCCTCTTTCCCTACGGCTTTTTCGATAGATTTTTTTTTTTTAAAGCAGCTTTTCAGTATCATCAGCCCTTTTCTCTGTCTCGGTTATTATTAAAGAGGACAACACATAATGTAAACTGGTCCAGCTACTTAGGTTGTAAATGTAAAATAAGACAAATTACCGAATAAGATAAACACGTCCTGTAACAAATGTCATCCTATATTTATTTTCTCACGCTGCAGGGTCTACCGAATAATATTCCAAAGATCTCCATGGACATGTTGGAAGGGACGGAGGTGGGATGATATCTGCCCAGGGAAAATGGTTTCCATTTGGGAAATATGACTTGATTATATGACTGACTTATCCAAAATGATACTTTTTTGTTTTTAATAAATGACATACGTTTTATTCTTAGTTTATTAACAGGTTTTTTCATAAAATAGCTTGAAGATTCCAGCCTCTTTGACAAATAGGATTTTTGCTTCCCGACTCCAGAATTTTCAATATTCTTTGGTAATGCTTTATTTTTTTAAAAAAAAATTCTTTCTAGCGCTACATTTTTTAATTATTCTCATACGTTCAGGTGGGAGAAAGCTATATAAACAAGATTATTATTGGTCAAAGCTTTACATATTACAATTTCAGTACAAAAGAATGAGTTAGTTTCTATTCTGGAATTTTTAGAAGCTGTATTTGAAGTCTATTCCTAATTTCTATCATGGTTTATATATTATTCTGTCTTATTAATTATTTACTGTTTGTCTCTGGATCTACAGTTCTCTATATGTTTTAGCTTCCAGTCCCCTAATCATCTTTGTTGCTCTTCTTTGAACTCTTTCTAGAGTCTCAACATCTTTTTTACATTATGACCAAAACTGGATGCAGTATTCCAAGTACAGTACTACCAAGGCTTTATAAAGTGGTATTAACACTTCACATGATCTTTCCACACTGAGGAAAACAGCCCAAGGTTAATATGAGCTAAAGTTGCTGGCTGTGCAAATACAGGTAGTCTTCAATTTACAATTTACATTTGCTTAGTGACCATTCAAAAGACGTAGGCATGTGTTTCAATAAAAGTCACCCTTTATTGATTTCCTCATGTGAGATGAGAAGACAAAATTTGTTCCAAGGAGCTTCTCTTCAAAATATTCTCCCTCTGTCTTTCTCTAGATTTAATTAGTTTATCTGGACAACAAAAAGAAAAAAAATAGAATAATTATAATTATATTTTAAAAATCTTATATTCTATGACAGGGGTCTGCAAAGTCGGCTCTTTTAAGACTGGTGGACTTCAACTCCCAGAGTTCCCCAGCCAGCATAGCTGGCTAGGGAATTCTGGGAGTTGAAGTCCACCAGTCTTAAAAGAGCCGACTTTACAGACCCCTGTTCTATGACATTCTAAGGAACTAAATTACGGCAGAATCATTGGGGGGGGGGGTTGATTATGTCAAAGGTCCCCATACATTTTAGTACACATTGACTTTTCATGGTATTTCTGATTGGTTATTGACACCCACCCCAAATATTTACTATATAAAATAATAAATGTTACTTTAATAATGGTATGAAAAACAACAACAGCAATAACTCATTGGTTAGTCCCACCTACCCTTGGGGATCATTACTGACCACTTTGAGGAACCCTGGGTTATGTGGAGCACAAACAGCAATACCACTAATACAGTGTAGACTTTCCTAATCTGTAAATCAAAATAAAGTTGATAATAGGAAAGCAAAATTAACCATAACTCAACAGTGGTGCAAATGAGTTAGCAAACCAATAGGACTGGTTATATTTATAGTAAAATATCATCCCGAAGGTGCTTTTTTTCAAAAGCAACTGAATTTTGTTTTTCCTTGAAAGCATTTCGCTTCTCATCTAATAAGCTTCTTCAGTTCTGACTGAACAGTGGAGGGTGGAGGGATTTATATGACTTCAAGGAATATACCATTCAGTCAGAACTGAAGAAGCTCCTAGGATGAGAAGCGAAACATCTTGAATAAAAAACAAAGTCTAGTAGCTTTTTGAAAAAAGCATCTTTGGGACAATCATGACCTAGGTGACTGGATAGTTACACAGATGGTGAAATGTCATGTTTGATATGCCATTGTTCAGATACAGGTTTTATTTTTTATTTTATTTTTTATTTTTTATTTTTTATTTTATTTACTTATTTTATTTACTTATTTTATTTTATTTATTTTATTTATTTTATTTTATTTATTTATTTATTTTATTTATTTTATTTATTTTATTTATTTTATTTATTTTATTTATTTTATTTATTTTATTTATTTTATTTATTTTATTTATTTTATTTATTTTATTTTGTTTTATTTTTTTTATTTTTTATTTTTTATTTTTTATTTTATTTACTTATTTACTTATTTTATTTACTTATTTTATTTTATTTACTTATTTTATTTTATTTTATTTTATTTTTTATTTATTACTTTATTTTAATTTATCACATTTTAAACGTGCCCATCTCCCTCAGAGAGGTTCAATAATGTCTAGCTAAACAATTAAAAAGCAAGGGTTGTTTTATTGATATGTGATCCGAAATAAAGCTGCCTTTGCAGTGTGTTTATTCTTCCCACTGGAAAAGAATCAGGGCATTCATGGCTGTGTGCCACCATCTAATTACTACATTCCATAAACTAACGTTTGACAGAACTCTGGTCAAACTCCATTGCTGCCTCTGAAGAATGAACAAAGCACACATTTCTGCCGTGTAAAGTTCATATTTGTTTCCCAATACACACTTCTTCCTTGTGTATTACAGGTAATCCTCGCCTTACCTGTATTACAGGTAATCCTCGCATTTAGTGACTATTCAAGGTTACAATGGCACTGAAAAAGCGACTTACGATGTTTTGTCACAATTAATGCAGCTGAGGCCAGTTGTGCCGATTGTTTGCAGCGTACCACTCGGTGGCCGCATGAGGTGCTGACACAAGCACTCATGTAAATCTTAACATGGTATCTTCCATTTATGCTCAATTCGAACTGATCATACTCCTAAACCATAGATTTAAATTTCTAACGGTTAAGATGGTACGGTTGACAGAATGGTCCTTGTCAACGATTTTGCCTGTTGTCTCCCACCCTTCAGTGAGGCTGGGCTGTATATCCCCATGTGTTTTGTTTATCTCGTCTTTTGGTCTATGACTGCAATAAAGTTTTTATCTTCAATGCAGCATCCCCGTGGGGACGTGATCAAAATTCAGATACTTGGCAACTGGTTCATAATTATGGCGGTTGCAGTGTCCTGGGAGTCATGTGATCAGACTTTCTGACCTTCTGACAAGCAAAATCAAAGAGGAAGCCAGATTCACTTAACAATCACATTACTAACTTAGCAAATGCAACGATTCCCTTAACATGGTGGCAGGAAAGTCATAAAATGGGGCAAAACTCACTTCGCAAATTGTTTTCACTTAGCCACATAAATGTTGGGCTCAATTCTGATTGTAACTCAAGGATTGTCTGTACTTTATTTGGGGATGCTTCAGATAGTGGACTTCCGTGTGCCAATAATGAAGGTATTAATTTCCGACATGTTATATCCATCCACCTCTTACCCTTTATCATTGACTTTTTACTTAACCCTGCTGCCTTTAGAATTCTGAGAAGTTTCCAAGTATGATTCATGCAGAAAAATGCTTGTTATGATTTTTTTCCCTTTTCCCATCTTGGTCAGCTCATTACTCATTTCAACAGGGAGACCCTGCAGACCCTAAGAGAATTGTTGAATTGAGCTGTGTCTGTTAAAATAAATGTGTTGGCAGGTGCAAAATTGATAAGGATTTTGGGTGAGCATGCAGCGTATTACACATCATGCCAGCACTTCCTCGAAGTCATCTGCAAAATGCATTCAGTGTAGTTAAATAAATATTTGTATGGATGTTTCATTCTAATTAAAGAAGCAATGCAGGCATTTTGACCAGAGGAATGTAAATGCAATCTGAGGAAGCACGGAAATCATCAAAATTAGAATCGTCCCTAAAGCAAGAAAAAGACCTGCATTCTCTAGGACCGAGATGGTGAACCTATGGCGCATGTGCCAGAAGTGGCATACAGAGCCATGTCTCTTGGCACGCGAGCCGTCGCCCATTGCTTTTCAGGATTCCGGTGCACTAGTCAGCTGGCTTTCATGCATGGGGAAGCACCAGAAACGAGAACACCAGGTGGCTGGTGCACATGCACATTCCGAAAACTGAAAGCTACCCAGCGCATGCATGCTCACAGGGTGGCTGCTCTTCTGGTTTTTGGGATGTGCACGCACTCCTGTTTTGGCCCTCGGTGCTAAAAAGGTTCGCTAACACTTCTCTAGGAAATACTGTATTTCTAAAATGGAGCCTCTTGAAGAATGAATAACAGTTTTAGTGAACACATCACTAAATTCTTCTTCTTCCAACAGGACTAAAAGAGGTTAAACACAGCTTGAATTGAGTTACAAGGTCACTACTCCTGGAGCAAAAACAAGCAATTTTAATCTGCTGAGGACATCCATCACAGCCAGAAGTGAATCCTGTAATCAGGTTCATAGGGCTAATATTCTAAAGTTTTCCTGCCTTCCTGGAACACCTGCACATGGAAGCTGTTCAGAAGTACAATTATGAGAAAAGTGGAGATTTCTACAATCACAAAGTCTTCTTTGGGCCATGTGTCAGGCATGTGAGTGCTGGGCAGGGACTTGAACTTTCATTTGGGTTGGGAAAACCTGGAAACTTTCAGATTCAGCTTTTCCCAGATGTGCCAATATGACATCTCTAATAAAATGAAACTTTAAGGAAACTCAAGCCTAGGAGTCTTCTTTCCTTAGACAAGTGGCGGGTTCCAGGAGGTATGGCCCGGTATGACCGTACTGGTAGTAGTCGGCAGCAGCGGCCACTGTACTGGTACGATGGCTCATTTGCCCCCCCCCGCCCGCTCGCCTTCCATTGCTTTTTATAACGCAACTGGCCAATTGCACATGCATGCACAACATGCAGCACTTGTGCCACCTCCGCCAAGCAGCTGGGTGTTGTAGGGAGGGTGGTGGGTGCATGCGCACACAGAGAACACGCCAACTAGGATGCCTGGCCCGTGTGCAGCGTACTGGCTGCAGCAGAGTCTGGAACCCACCACTGCCTTAGATGTGTTACTTGGAACCCTGACGCAGTGTATTATCTGGGTTGATATATTTTGCATACAATTCTAATAGTGATATTACTATTTAAATATACATGATCATACTTTTTCAACTTCTAACATTTGTGTATACATCGTAATCATAGTATTTTCTGTTGTATTTCAGTATACATAATATTATTTTCCCAATTTCTACTTTCTACTTCCTTTTTCTAATACCTAGTAATTCAAATAATAATCCATCTACCTCCATGCAACCTTTCCAATATAGGGACCCCAGCCCTCAAACTTTAAATACAGGGAGTCCTTGACTTACAACCTTTTGAATTTGCAATGACATTGAAGAAATGTCTTATGACTGTTTTTCACACTTATGACCATGCAGCATCCCCATGATTCAGACACTTAGCACCTGGCATGTATTCAGGATCAGGTGAACGGCTTTTGTGACCTCCTGACAGGCAAAGTCAATGCAGAAGTCAGATTCCCTCAACAACTGTGTTACTAACTTACCAACTGCAGTGGATTCACTTAATAACTTATTTTATTTATTTATTTTATTCAATTTATATCCCGCCCTTCTCCAAAAAGGACCCAGGGCGGCGAAAACTTGGCATGAAAGGTCACAAAATGGAGCAAAAATGGGACACGTAACAACTATTAAGAAATGAAAATTTGTGGCTCAATTGTGGGGGTAAATAGACCTTTACCTGCATGAGCCTTGCTGGGAATTTTGAGATTTGGAATGTATATACTGTAGGATGTGCTGAGAGTGTTTCTATTATGCCCACTGACTCTGCTTTTCGTTTCCTTGATTATTCGGTCTTTCAAATGCTGGTAGAACATATTTCTGTTTGGACCTTTACTTTTATAAAAAGTTAGTTTAAGCATTGCATAGGCCAGTGATGGCTAACCTTTTTTGGCTCGGGTGCCAAAAGCGGGGGGGGGCGCGCAAGGGGAGGTCGTGCATGGGTGTGCCACACCCATAATGCTATGTGCGTGACCCCCTGCTTTTGGCGTGCTGTTTTCGCCCTCCCCAGGCTCCAGAGGCTTTCTAGGCGCCTGGGGAGGGTGAAAACAGCCTCCCCCCACCTCCAGAGACTTCAGGAGCTTCCCTGAAGCCTCCAGAAGGTGAAAAACAGCCTCAAAAGAAGGCCTACATCAAATGGTCAGCGCACACAAGCGCGCTAGAGCTGACAGGGCAACACCTCGCGTGCCCTAAGAAATGGTTCCGCGTGCCACCTGTGGCACCCGTGCCATAGGTTCGCCATCACTGGCATAGGCATTGCAGTGGTAAGATGACTTCAGTGAGGACATCGTGATGGTTTTTTTAATCGGAGATTTCAGACTTTTAAAAACATAAAGCATTACACCATATGGACAGTGGTGGGATTCAAATAATTTAACAACCGGTTCTCTTCCCTAATGACCAGCTGGGTAGGCATGGCTTGGTGGTCATATGACTGGGTGGGCGTGGCCAAATCCGCATCACTCATGTCAATGGGCACTTCGCCTTAGCTGTTACAATGTAATAAGGATTAACCAGAGAGGCAGTTTCTGTAAGCGGGGCAACAAAGATTAGGTTAGAAAAAAACACCAGAATGTTTCCTTCCTACCTTCCTTACAGGATTAGCCCTGTAAAGTGGAAAAATCCAAAATGAGATTTCTTCCAACAACCGGTTCTCCGAACCTCTTAGAAAGTTAATAACCGGTTCTCCTGAACAGGCTGAATCCCAGCACTACATATGGAGACTTAATATGCACACTTCTTATGGTTTTACTTCTTTTAATTTTTAAAAAATCGATGCTGTTATTTTTGCATGTTTTGCAAAATGGAGAGCTGCAAGTTGGTGAGGGCTTTGTGGGGAGTTATGTGTCCACCTTGTAAGATGCCCATTCCAGCCTTAATTAACATTATAGCCAATACAGCCTTTTGCCATGCTAGACATAACCTTTTGCCATGCTAGACATAACAAGTGCTTGTGCTTTTTAAAGTGACAATAAGCTAATTTCTACCAGAGTTGGGAAGAACCACAGGGCCTATTACGATGGGCATTATCCCCATCTTCTGAATCTCTTCCAGATACATCACATGTTTTGCAGGGGAAGAGCCCATGATCCTGTAGATGTGATTTGGGAAAGATGTTTGCAAGAATGTGTGCATGTGGCTCTTGGGTTGGGGGGGGGTGTGGAGAGACAAGAGAGAAAATCAGCATTTCATGAAGTGTTCCAGTTAACCATTGCAAGAGATTTGCATTAATTGTTTTTCAGGAAGCCATGTTGCAGGAAATGATAGTGGACATAATTCTATGAGCCCTGGCACATTTCCTTGTAATTCTTCGCCAGCATTTCAAAACGTACATTCAGTATATTTTCCTATCTGTGAGCATAAATGTCACATCATCAATCCCACTTAGAGGGAGAGAGAGCTCACTCTTTGTTCCTGTCTTAATACATATTGAAAGTAAGAATAAAATAAAATCTATACTACTTTTTCCATAATTTTTTTTAATACAAGTAATTTTAGCAGAGCGGCTAATATAAAATGTCCTATTAAACCAGAGCACTCAAGAATCGGCTTAATTGGTACACCCTAGTGGAAAAAGAATGTGCCAATTAAATGATCATCCCAATTATCAGAGACTCACGGGAATACATTGTGCTGGCAAGGTTTATAATCGCTTTCATTTTATAGATTGCCTTAAAACTCGGGCAATGGTCTCAGACTTCACAGCTTAATGATCTAACCAGAGTGGTATTTCTCCATTGATTTAATTGCCATAAGACAGCTTGCCTTTCCCACGACAAAATTAGGGACAATCCCCTAGAACATTTATTAGACTTTGTATCTAAAACAACAGTTGGGAATGCTAAACCTTACTTGGAGTCTGATGTAGAGCAAGGAAAACACTGAATGGACTTTGATCTGATCCAATAAATCACCTTGGTTTGAGGAACCCATCGTTTATGAGTGTCGTGGGAAGAGCTGTGATGGCACAGTGGTTAGAGTGCAGCATTGCAGGCTAATTTACTGCCCAGTGCCAGGAGTTCACAGATTACCAGATTACCAGAGTTGGAAGGGACCTTGCAGGCCATCTAGTCCAACTCCCTGCCCAAGCTGGAGACCCTACATGTGCCTCTACCTAGGATCGAGCTCATAACCTCCTGCTTGTGAGGCAAGAGCTCCACCTCTGACCATCTCAAGGTTGACTCAACCTTCCATCCTTCTGAGGTCGGTAAAATGAGGACCCAGACTGTTGGGAACAATATGCTGATTCTGTGAACTTCATAGAGAGGGCTGTAAAGCACTATGAAGCAGTATATAAGTCTGGACAAATATTTGGCAAGGGAGAATATTGCTATTTATAAGAACGAGGCACTACAATTTCTCATGCTAGAGAGAACACACAAATTCAGGATTTTTTTCATCCCTTTTCACTCTTCTTTTGGCAACAGCAATTTGTCTTTGCCAAGTGGAGTGGATAACAGAGAAGCGAGGAAAGCATGCAATTATATTTGTGTCAGTCACATCATGACACTCAGACAACATATGGTGCATCTCTCATGTCTTTTGCATGATGATTTCACATCATGTTATAGTAGTGGCTTAATGATGCTGGAGATGGTCTCAGCTCCGGTGGTTCGAGCCCTAGCACTGCATGGTGGGGTGAGTTCACCTTCTGTTCACCTAACAGTTCGAAAGCATGTTCTATGCAAGTAGATTGTAGATAGGTACTACTTCGGTGGGGAGCTGAGCTGGTGCTCTGTGCAGGCAGTCAGATTCCTGACTTTCTGAACTTTCCTGGTTGCAGTACCCACTTACAAGGCAGCTCTGAGAAGGGATGGGGCTTGGAAGATCCTGCAGGAAAAGTCGCTTGCCTCTGTCTCTGGGGCAAAGTCAGTTCACCTTCCTATGGCATACCTTGGGAAGTGTGCAAGCATTTCCTACAATAGGACTGGTACCTTGGCAAGCCAAACTACTTCTTTGCAATAGCATTGCAGTCTCCTGGGTACTGTATGTTAATAATAATCATCCTGTGTAATATTGTTCAGAGGGGCCCATGCTTCTCATTCTGTACATAGCTGAAGCCCTCTGTACATAAAGATCAATGCTTGAATGGTATTACTGGAATTCTACCCATTTTGTCTGACATCTCACTGTTCTATAGCATGCAGGAAATTGGCTTTTGTGGTTATTTCAGATTTCAAAATTCTCCAATCGCTTTCTGCAGTTAGTATTAGTCGAAATATTACAACAATTTGAGAACATCGTAGAGGATTGAAAAATTCATCCTCTGTCCTTATCCGACCCTATCATACCATCTACCTACATAAAGGTCTTCCTGATGTTACAATTTTCAGCAGGCTTATGAGACCAGCAGGGGAAAAGAAGGTTTTCTGGCAGCGGAGCAAAGTATCTAACAAATACAGTCCCTGAGAATTTCATTTTCTCTTTCTCACCAGGTATCAAAATCTAGTTAAGTAGTTTATTACAAGAATTTCACTGTTATGGTAAGTTTCATGCTTTTCATGACTCTGAAGGGAGAAATCTTCAAGGTGGTGAATGAGGAGTTAGATAAGCAATAGCTATTATTGTTAATGGAATCATGGCATAGTATCTCACATAGTCTGCACTGAAAAATCTATATTTTGATGTTTGGGTCATGCTTTAAGGCATGGCTGGGCTCTAACACCTTATAACTGACAGGAGAAATTAAAACAAAAATAAAACCACAGATGAATGACTTCTTAAATTTAAGACGTTGTGCTCTTGATTGAGTTTCTGGTACATTGGAGTTGCCAAAAAGTAAGGGCAATTAAATTGGGGAAGGGGGAATGTCCTATAAGAATTAAAAAGGTCTTGAAAAATATCTTATTATTTAGATAATCATCAAATACTGAAATGTGCTGGGTCGATTGCTATGCTTGAAAAGTTATCTAAAGCAACAGACTGGATGAACAAAATGGAGCAAACACCTTTTTACAAGATCTTTATTTATTTTATACCCACAGTAAAGATCTGTCTTTGAGTGATAAAGAACTGTAGGAAATGATAGATTTATGGCAGAATCTAAAATATAGGTTGGTCATATTCTCTTCAATTAAAATAAAATGGGGAAAAGTAGTCTATTCCCTATTATGTTCCTATTACTTAAAGTAACACTCTTATAGACATACAGATGTAGATGTAGATATATAAACATACCAGTGAGATATAGTGTGGAGACTCAGGCTCTAGTCCTCCAAGATACAAAAAAGAATATCCATCAACCAATCCACAGCATGTAGATAAGGATCCACAATCTTCACTAAGGAGGTTCATTGATTGATTGCAGTAGATTTTTTTTCTCTACATTTATTTTATTTTATTCAGAACAAAGTTAAGATACAAAACTAAATAAAAAAGTCAAGAAGACATAAAAGAAAAAAAAAACGTGCAATCAAAACATTAAAAAGGTGCACCAAAACAACAGCAACACCAGTGGTGGGATTCAAATTTTTTTACTACCGGTTCTGTGGACGTGGCTTGGTGGCCTTGGTGTGGTATGGCTTTGTGGGCGTGACAGGGGAAGGTTACTGCAAAATCCCCATTTCCTCCCGATCAGCTGGGACTCGGGAGGCAGAGAATTGATGGGGGCGGGGCCAGTCAGAGGTGGTATTTACCAGTTCTCTGAACTATTCAAAATTTCCGCTACCAGTTCTCCAGAATTGGTTAGAACCTGCTGTATACCACCTCTGAGCAACACATTATAGACATATTGTCTGCTCAAGTTGAATACTGATTAATCCATTGCTACAACATTAGATCCCACCCCTTGCATATTCTGTTTTGTCAATTGTTTAACTAATTGTAGTAAATTCAGTCTCCAGAATAGATCTATCTTCAAGTCAGCATGTAAGCAGAAGTAGTTACCAGTTAACTATAATAAATCCATCCAATCTCCCTCCATCTTCATAGAGGAAAGGAATTTGTCTTCCTATATTCTAGCTGTAATGTTGGAGAAGTATACAGACTTAAATTTTGGAACAACAAATGAAATCCACTTCACTGGTTCTTCAGCCGTGAGCTGGATCAAAATCTTTTCCTGTACTTTTATCCAAAAGTAAAGCTTCAGATTCCACCATTCTTTGAATAAATATTAAACTTGTGTGTGTGTGTGTGTGTGTGTGTATGTATGTATATATATGTGTGTGTGTGTGTGTGTGTTAGTTTTTATTAGCTGATCAATAAATTTAAAATATAATTTTAAATTTAATATATATAATATAATATATAATTGTTCTATAACACCCTATTAGAGCCCCAATTAAGGGAGGAGACATACTGTTTCCTTTTCTGCCTTTCGGCTCATCACCAGAGACCATCTAGACAGAAAGCCATGAGGTCTCTGGTGATGAGCCGAAAGGCAGAAAAGGAAAGCAGTATGTCTCCTCCCTTAATTGGGGCCCTAACTGGGTGTTGTGGAACAATTATATATACTTATCCTCCTGTCTCACTTGAGCAGGAACAGAACCTGGCTGGCTTAATGGCTAAGGCTCTCGCCTGGCATGCAATACAGCCCCGGTTCGAATCCCAATAAGGGTATGGCTAGCTGATGAGAGCTAAAAAGCTCGAAATAGATCTATACTAGTCTCCCTGACTTATTTATTGATCAGCTCAAAAACGTAACACACAGACTTCCGGTTCCGGCTCCAGCGGCGACGTGCGAGCCTTGGGCTCGCTCGCCGCTTTGTTGCCTTTTCTGCCCCCCCACGGGGGCGAGACACTCCGGTTACCGGAGGTCTCCCGTAGGGTCGGCTCGGAGGAGACGTTTCTCCTCACGGCGGTGGGGAGAGCGATCCCCTCCGTGACCTAGGTGAGGAGGAACATGCTGCGGGGGGTTCTCCCTTCGCCAACGGCTGTCGGCGCCATTCACTTTAATGTAGAGGGCTGAGCGGAGGAGATCGGAATGCTCGCCGGGGCTTCAGCTGCGAGGGAGAGTGAGTTTTAAAAAGACTTTTTTTTTCCTTGCTGCCAGCCAGGCTGAACGGACTGGGAGGGGGGTGTTTGTTTTCAAAAAAAAACCCTCGGACTTAAGCGGCACTTAAAAATGGCTTCTCTGGAAGAGAAAGCGGAAATCTTAAATCCGGACTGTCTCTAACAAGGGAAAGTGGTATGCGGCTACTTGCAACATTGTTTCTAGGTCTGGCTGGTTATAAAGAATTTATTTTTCTACTTTCTCCTCTGGGCTCTGAGATGGGCGGTGGAAAGTGGCTTTTCTCTGTCCCTGCCTGACTATTTTAATTATGGAAAATTCCCAGCGTCTCTTTACAAGTGGGACTCTCTCTGGATATTAATGAAGAATTTTTTTCTTGTTGGATTTGTGATTCCTTTCTGGATTACCTTCATTATTATAACTATTGAGCTGGAAAATTGTCTCTCTCTTGGTTTCTGAATTTTACAACGTTCCAACCTTGATCTGAACTTTTGGCTCCCGGCTAGTCTCACCAGCCCCACCCTGAAAACGCCATTTTGGCTGGCACTGACTTTAACAGATAATCATGGCTCAAGAAACAGCACTGGCAAGTTTAGAACAACGGCTGGCTTCTCTTGAAACTGTTATACAAACTTTGGTAAACGAAATTCAGGCCCAGAGGGCTGAAAACATCAATTTCAAGAAGGAGCTATTGGATACCAGGAACCAGGTGCTGGAAAACACACAGAAGACTGAAGAATTGCAAGGGGGGTTGGTGGGGGTTAAGGGAGAGATTAAAAAAGTTACTAAAGAGGTTGGGGAAATAGATGGGCATGTGTCTAGGATTGATATGGAAAGAATGACATATTTTTTGAGATTTCAGAACGTTCTAGAGGAATCTGGTGAATGCCTCCCTGATCTTATGAGCACAATTTTAGCAGACTATTTACAAAAACCTAAAGATGAGATCAGGGGGGGACATTGACCTAGCTTATAGAATTAACTCAACATATGCCAGGATAAATGAAGTGCCTAGAGAGATACATGTGAAATTTGTTAGAAGGTCAACCAGAGAGGAAATCCTGAGGGCGCAGAGAGAGAACCCTTTAATTTACCAACACAAAAAGGTCACTATCTTGAAGCAGATTCCTAGAAAGATTCGAGAAGCAAGGAGGAATTTTTCCTTCTTGTCTAAAACATTGTTTGATCATGGGATTTGGTTCAAGTGGGTGACACCCGAAGGGATGCTGGTGTTCTGGGAAGGAGGAAGAGTGAGGATTAAAACAATTGCTGAGGCGGAAGCCTTTTTTAAAAAACATTCCTCTGCCCTGGGGGAAGATCCAGGGGGGACGGAGGGGGACACGGCCCCGCCCGCTGGGGGCCAGGGAGGAGAAAAAGAAGATACAATAGCCATGAGACTTAGATCGAAAAAATAACTTTGCCTTGATTTTTCTGAACAATTTTGCATAATATCTGGATTTTTTGTAAATGTCTGACAGCATGGAACTGAGAATTTAGGTATATGTACTTGCTTTTACCTTGTAGTGTTATGAAAAATGTTTTTTTTTTTTGTTATCTTCTTATTGTGTATTTTGAGGTCTCGGAAGGGCCGACGACTCTGACGTGAATGCTTTCAAAATTTCTTTGTATCCCTTACCCTACCCTATAGAAAAATGTAAAACCAATAAAACTTTTTCAATATAAAAAAACGTAACACACACACACACATGTATGTACGTATGTATGTATGTATGTATGTATGTATGTATGTATGTATATGTTTCTGTAGATTTTCATGGGTGTAGGTATGCTGGTCTTCTTGTATTTGGGTGTTTTCCCATGTAAGAATGAGATTGTCTTTGCAACGTTTCGGCAAGGTCTCACTCGCCATCTTCAGGCTTCCATCTGTGGATTCGCAGATGCCTCCTTTCCATAAATCTTGGGGGTGGGGGAGTGCTGGCTCTGTTACTGTGAGTGGGCCAATCAGCTGTGCAGTTGCATCATGATTGGTAGATTGGTTTCGATTGGCCCACGGTAGCAATGAAATCAGCAGATCTTCAATAAGAGAAAAAAACATCCAGGAAAAAAAAACCTTTTACGATGCAGTGGCCATCTTGAACAGGGTGATTGATTGCAGTAGATTGATGTGCTTCTATTTGACTCAGGTTAATTTGAACATAATCTGCATGATTATCAAACATAATAAAAAGTATGCCATGATTCATAACTCTAAGGAGTTGGGAAGCATCTTATAACAGGGGTGTGTGTGTCCAAACCACACTCCCTCCGGTCTGTGGAAAAAACACTCTCAATGGAACCAGAGCCTGGTGCACACAAGGTTGAAGGCCACTGCTTTAAAATGAAGAATTCATTAAAGCACCTTACCATCCATCAGTCGGCATTCCAAATATCATCCAAAATTAAATCAGAGTCCAAGGCAGAGCAATCCTTAAACTTCCAATTTAATAAGAGAGACATGTTGGCACAAACTGTGGAATCCCAAATCTGAAAGCTTCCTGGGATTCCCACCCAGTTTAAAGTTCATGATCTTGTCCCCACATCCATAATACATCACATGGTCCAATCTTCTTCGGCCATGCTGGCATCTCCACCCAGCTAGTTCCGGTCAGGTGCAGAGGTGCAGAGACGCAAGATGATCTTGGGCTTCTAGAAAGGATTTTTTAATTTTGAAAACAAACACATTCTACTTTGTACTATTTCCCCCTCCCAATATCCCACTAATGAAACAGCATATGAGAGAGAGGGGGGGGGGCAGGCCAAAGATCCTAAAAGGAATATGACTGTAGGCCTGACATCATCCTTTCCTTGAAAACTTTCAGCAAAAAAGCAACTCATTTCCTTGCTTCGTTTGCTTTTCAAACCCTGAATAAGATTTAGTATGTAGCATGTATGTAGGTATATGTATCAGAGGTGAATTGCTTCTGGTTCGGCCCAGATTGGACGTGACAGTAGTAGCATCGGCAGGAGGCTCCGCCCATCTCCCCGGATGTTTCTGCACATGTGCAGAAGTGTTGTGCATGTGAGTATGCGCAGGAACACACCTGAACTTGTAGCAAAAAAATTGGCAACCCACCACTGTATGTGTGTGTATGTATAAGTATATGTATATGTATATATGTATATGTATATGCACACACACACATACACACATCTTGTCCCCTGAAATGGGCAGTTAAGAAATCAATCAATCAATCAATCAATCAATCAATAGTATTTATGTTTGTTAATTTTCATTGATACAGATATCTTCTCGGTCTTGTACTTGCAAGCCTGCTAATGCTGATAGTTTTTTGGTCGTTCTTTGTATATTTACAGTATGTGTTGGCTTAACTGCTGAAAAATATTATTGTACCCTAAAAATGTACACTTCAGATATGTCCTATGTGGGAGGTTAAAAAGCAGAAAAATAATAGTTGGGCACATCATGGTTTTTAATACCAGTACATAAGACATATAATCCTAATTATGATTATTTGAACTAAATTCACATGCAGGACAGAGTCATAGCATGAAAGGCTTTCCAGATCACATTGTACAACAGATCATATGCTCCAATTAAAAAGAAAATTTAAAAAGCCCTTTGCTGAGTATTTTGAACAAACACTTTAGGAAATAAGGAATCTCTGGGTCATTACTTTATATCTATTTAGCCACATTATTTAAACATAAGAATAATTTTTTCACATATTTATTGCAATTTGCAAGCTGCCTGGAGCCATGTTAAAAGTGAGATGGACAGCCGTATAAATAGAATAAATAAATAAAAATTGTCTAGAGTTTATTAAAAAAACACTGTAGTGACAAATTCAGTTCTGCTGTCTGCTTTTTAATTTTTGTGCTCATTTCATTATATTTATTGGGGACATTAGATGCCTCTTGATCAGTGCTTTTGCTGGTCTGTAGCCATTCTTCAATTTATGTCAGCATTGCTTGTTATTGCCATGCTGTAGACTACAAGTGATTTATTTGGCTTTCCAACACATCATGGAATATATCTAACTTAAAAATCCTCCACGGCTGTCTTTATAATTCATCCACCTACTCAGTCAATAAAAGACATTGCTGTAACAAGTTGATTAATAGAACAAGAGGGGGGGGGGAGGCAAACTTTATTTTAATCAGACAATATTTCTGGACTTTCTTTACTGGCCTTTCATCTTTGCTTATGTTGCATTCTGTAGATATTAAACCTTGTCAGACTCAGGAAAAATAATTCAAGCAAATCATAATGCTTACCAAATTCTGATTTGACCTCTGTCTTCTTGATCCCATGGCTTGATCAGATGCAGAATTCCGACATACACAATAGTGAAAATGTGGCTGCCTTCAGTTCTTTCGAGCACTTTCTGAAAGAAGGGCTGTTATGCTAGAGATCATTCAGACATGACTTTTCAGCAATCATGACAACAATATAAGCCACGGTTCAAGCCCTTGCAAAATTAAGATAATGTAACTATTTTCAGAGGAGACTAAAGACACAAGAGCAAAGCAATATATTGCAGGATTTTGTAATGGTATCTGGGGATGAGACTGTAGAAAAAAACAAAACCATCCTAGGCAATGGTCCGATATGAAGCAGTTCGACTTCATTCTGACTTGTTTGGTAAGCATCAGGTGAAAATGTTAGAATGGAGGTCCCAGTTATGTCATAAATGATATTAACAATTTCCACGTGCCAAGAAACTCCACACTGATAGAATGGTTACAAACACAGTCTTGTTTCTGAATTACTTTTCTGATAACAATAAATTCTCAGTTCACTGAAACTTTTGCCCAGATATTACACAGGTAAATGCAACTAACACCTGATTTTTACCAGCTTCCCAAAACCAAGAATGACACATTGTCATTCTTCCAAGCACATTTCTTTATTGTTCCTCATCTGTAGACATTATCTTGCCAAACAGAAGCAAACAACTTCTCTATAAAGCATGTACTATGGAAACTATTAAGGAGGAGCCCTGCCCATCCTTTTTTTCTCTCATATAAGCGATTGAACTGAGTTGTCTCTTGCTTCTCTGGAGTTCACACCATCCCTCCTGGCAACCTAAACTATTTCCCATCATGGATTCTTCTGAGCAATGATATTGGCTTGATTATCAATAAAGGAGAATATTTGTAGCACAGGGTTGAAATGAGAGTCCTTAGTGCTCTCTGAGCTTGCTTGTTTTCTTGCAGATATTTCATTACTCTAACTAAGCAACATCATCAGTCTTAGTAAGGAGGGCTGGTTGCTGTTAGTTTATATTCTGGCGTCTGGCCTGTTTATGTAGGCAGGGATGGTCTTAGGGATTCTTTGTTTGGGCTGTTTGCTGTTGGCTCTTTGGCAATTTCTTGATTATATTGCTTGGGGCAGTGTACTGTCTGAATGGAAGTATAGAGCTTCTTATTCACAAGGATTTTTACGTCTTTCCTTACCCCCCTCCTCTAGCTCTGACTGCATTCAACCAAGTGTCACTCTCCTGTTCCAATGTTCTTCCTGATCTAAGAAATTAAGGTGTTCTATGTGGTTGTCTATACTCTCCTCATTTTTATACAGCACCATCTCATTTCTTCTCGTTATTGCAAGGTGTCTATACAACGTTTTATGTAAGAAAGGGAAAAATAACGACACAATCTGGAAGTTTATTTTCATGATGGGGGATCTTGGAGTTCATCATATGGTAGCCTTCTCATGGTACATCCTGGGCAATGTGACTTTGCCACGACTAAATAGCCTACACATCCTAGCTTCTGGACCTCACAAGGATCTCCCAGCAAAAGGCAGCAGCACGGATATAACAATGTCTCTTTTCAGATGCACTAATGCTATACAAGTATCCTATTTCCCTGAAAATAAGACCTCCCTGGATAATAAACCCAATCAGGCTTTAGAGCGAATGTGTTAAAATAAACCCTCCCCTGAAAATAAGCCCTCCCTGAAAAATACAGCATCAGCCAAGAGGTGACCATACTCACTGCCTCCTGCATCTCAAAAATAATAAGACATCCCCAAAAATAAGACCAAGTGCTTATTTTGGGATCAAAAGAAATTAAGACCCTCTCTTATTTTTGAGGAAACATGGTAGTCCTCAACTTAAAACAGTTCATTTAGTGACCATTGAAAGTTACAACAGCACTATAAAAAGTGACTTATGACTGTTTTTCACTCACTTTTGTTGCAGCATCCCCATGGTCACAGATCAAAATTCAGACACTTGGCAACTGGTTCATATTTATGATAGTTGCAGTATCCCAGGGTGGTGTGATCACCTTTTGCAACCTTCAAGCAAAATCAATGGGGAAGCCAGGTTCACTTAACAACTATGTTCATCACTTAAACAACTGCACAGCATCACTTAACAACTGTATTGCGAAAATTACGGGAGCCTCTAGATGCTCCCATATAACACCGATCCTGCGCGAGCTGCACTGGCTTCCTGTGGCCTTTCGGGTGCGCTTCAAGGTTCTGACGACCATCTTTAAAGCGCTCCATGGCTCGGGGCCTAGTTATATGCGAGACCGCCTCCTGCCCCATACATCCCTTCGGCCGCTCCGCTCCCACAGAGAGGGCCTTCTCAGGGTGCCGTCGACCGGGCAATGCCGTCTGGCAACACCCAGGGGAAAAGCCTTCTCTGTGGTGGGCCCTGCCCTTTGGAACGACCTACCCCCTGAATTGCGTACCATCTTGGACCTCCGCCTCTTCCGCCAGTGTCTAAAGACACATCTTTTTCAGCAAGCCGGCCTAGCCTAACCTCCCGTTGGGACTATTTTAGATAGTTTTAAATTGGGGATTTTAATTTGGATTTTAGCATAGGATTATAATTTAATATGTTTTTAAAATTCTGTATTTATTGTTTTGTATTTTTTTAAATTCCTGTGCACCGCCCTGGGTCCTTTGTGGAGAAAGGCAGGATATAAATGTGATTAAAATAAAAAAATAAATAAAAAATTGTAAAATGATTGTAAAAGATTGTAAAATGGGACAAAATTCATTTAATAACTATATATATACACACACACAGAGAGAGATCTATATATCTATATACAGTATGTTCCCTTCCATATTTGGGCACACCAGGTGCTTTGACGTAACACTTACTTATTTCCTTTGCTCAGCTGATAAGGGAGGAGAGTTTGTGGCTTAGTAGCTAACACAACTGCCTAACATGTAAATAGCCCAAGTTCAAATCCCAGTAAGGGTATGGCTAGCTGATGAGAGCTAAATAGCTTGAAATAGATCTATACTAGTCCCCCTTTATCTATTTATCAGCACAAATGCAAAATCTATCTGTCTGTCTGTGTGTTTGTGTGTTCTAGCATAACTTTGAGCAATTTCAACCAAACGTGGTACACAGATAACTTACTCTCTGGAGAAAAATACTGTGGGGGTAAGGCAGCCCTAACACCCCTCGGGGTAGGGGTGGATTCCGGCTGCTGCTACTGCTGGTTTGTTCAGAGACCCGCTCTGCACCCACTTGATGCACACTATGCACATATGCACAGTACTAAAAAAAAATGGTGTACTAAAAACAAGATGGTGGCACCTAAGCACCGCCGAGAGAACCAGTTCAGGGGTGAGGCAGGCTGAGTTACTAGCTACTCAGCCGAACTAGGCTGAACCAGTAGGAACTCACCTCTGCCGGGTTATCAGCTATTTTAAATAAAGAACAACTAGTAGACTTGTATCTATTTTAGGTAGTCTTTTCTCAAAGAACTTGCAATTGCAATTACAAAGGATGTGAACATGCATGACAATGCCTTATCATATTGGATGGTGAGATGTGTTTTCTAAATATCCAGGCCCCGCAGCATGATTAATTGGAGGTCAGAATGCTCCAACGTATTTACTATTCAGAAAGCAGCTTCTTCTCTATCTCTCATAATTCATTCTTAAGAATTTTCACAGGGGTTAACACTTGGATCATACAGGTAAATTGCCAGGGCTTGAATTAGAGGAGGGAAGTATAAATTAAGCATTCTTCAGCAGGTTTAACATTTTTCTAGCAAATGGTCTAAAGTCATGAAGAACTTATTTGATGTAGCCAGTTGTTCTTTCTTTTGCAGACACTCCTTTTCTCTCATTCTCTTTTAGCCACTTACCTCAAACTCAAAGGAAAACAGAAAGTCAGAACTTAAGCTTGCCTACCACTGATGCAGAAATTCAAGGCTGCGAGAGAACCAGGCTTGTTTTCATGTCAGTCCAGGTTTCTCAATGGCCAATGTAGCATTATCTGAGAATTTGGTTTGTTTTTTTCTGTGTGTTCATTTTGAACTAAATTGATCATCACAAGGGTCTTCATTAGAGGATGGAAAGAACTTGAGACAAAAAAAGGCACTTGTGTCCAATGAGGAAAAATGGAGAGCGTCAAACATTTCTAGTTGCCTTGTGAGATTCTCTTCCATAGTCTGAAGCTCTTATGCTGAACTCCCACATCATTAAGATGTCAATATCTAAATCCTTCCTTCCCTCCTTCCTTCCCTCCTTCCTTCCCTCCTTCCTTCCTTCCTTCCTTCCTTCCCTCCCTCCCTCCCTCCCTCCCTCCCTCCTTCCTTCCTTCCCTCCTTCCCTCCCTCCCTCCTTCCTTCCTTCCTTCTTTCCTTCCTTCCCTCCCTCCCTCCCTCCCTCCTGCCCGCCTGCCTGCCTGCCTTTCCCTTCCTAAAAAACTCCAGTAAATTATCACTACAGGAATGTACAGTATGAACCAGCCTTTCCAGATATATTGGGTGCATTGGATTCCAGCTTTGTTTCTCCCTTTGGAAATTATATTTTTAGGAAACAAAACAAAAGAGCATGCTTTGTCCATAGAATGCATAATGATTAATCTGCTTATTGTGGGGAGGGAATGGGGGCTAAACAAAGTAAGAAATGATTAGTTAATCACTTGCAGTCAGGCACCTACATCATTTTTCCACCAGACTATTTATGCATTAAGTATTCAAAAAAAGAGAAAAGACCAGCCTGATGTGCAGTATTATCACCATAAATTACTGCAAATGTGAACAACTTTTCCATTCTTGTCCCCCCCCCCCCCCAAGTTGGTTGGCAAACAAGCTTATACGCTGAATATTAAGATGAATTTGGGATCAGGCGTATTTGTTTTTCACTTTGGCGTGCTTTGTCCTTTTGTGCTTTGAGAAATGTCAGCGTCTCTTTGAATGCCATCCTGTTCATTTGTGTTTGGGGATTAGTCTATACCCTGCCTATTCAAAGACCCATAATATGGGCCAAATCTGCCTCTCATTTATATGAATGTGCACATGGGAAATAATCACTTGTGGTAGATTTAAAAAAAATGTTTCACGTATTTAACATGGACATGAATGTAATATTTATTGGATGTACTTCTGTAATTCACATCTGCAGTCTCATGCAGAAATCATTTAAAGCAGTCTAATAGTGAATTTGGCATCCTATTCTTTGTATGGTTCTAAGGAAGTTGTGTGAGAGAGGGCTGGGGAGGATTTTTGAATAGCAATAACAATATAATGGGTGGAAACTAATCAAGGAGAGAAGCAACTTAGAACTGAGGAGAAATTTCCTGACAGTTAGAACAATTAATCAGGGGAACAGCTTGCCTCCAGAAGTTGTGAATGCCCCAACACTGGAAGTCTTCAAGAAGATGTTGGATAGCTATTTGTTTGAAATGGTATAGGGCTTCCTGCCTAGGCAGGGAGTTGGACTAGATGATCTCCCAAGGTCCCTTCCAACTCTGCTATTGTATTGTAATAGCACTTGTATACTGCTTCACGGTGCTTTGCAGACTGTTCTAAGCAGTTTACAGAGTCAGCTTATTGCCCCCAACAATCTGGCTCCTCATTTTACCCACCTTGGAAGGATGGAAGCCTGAGTCAACCTTGAGCTCTTTCAGGATCAAACTCCTGGCTATGGGCAGAGTCATCCTGCGATATTGCATTGCAACCACTGTGCCACCTTGGCTCCTCCTCCTAAGAGTTTTGGAGTTAATCACAGAATTGTCATTTTCTTCATTAATCGCAGTTCTTCCTTTCTTAAAATAATTTGGACCAACCAGGTCCCGAATACTTGAAATGAGAACTGTGGTTGTCCAAAAGTTTCCAGTTGTCTCATAAGGGGCTCTTGGTGCTCTCTGAACTAACATGACTAACAATGATGATGTTACTAGTTTGGGTAATAAAGCATCTGCAAGAAAACAACCAAACTCAACCCTGAGCTACAAATATTTTCCTTTATTTTATTTCCTTTGTTTCCTTCCCTCTCAACAAAGCTCCAATTCATATCATCTTCAATTTTTCTCCCTTAGCTACTAGTTAGCAAAAACTAAACAGCTCACATCACATAATTATTTTGTATCTAGATTTTAGATAATTTTAGATTTAAACTTTCCTGGATTAAATTAAAGACCGGTTTCAACTGGTGTAGGTTCTCAAAGTGGCAAATTGCAAATATTTGGGAAATTCTCAATTTGCTGTCTTGTTTGTAATTCCTTGTATTTTCAATTTCAGGAATGAGTATAGATTTAGTTAAAAGGGTGCAGTTCATGTGGAAGAAAACAGTATTTGGATTATTGTCATCCCTTAGATTTGCAATAGCACAAGCATTCTTTGGCAAGCAAAATTGTGAGAATATGGAATTGTGCGAAAGTTACTTTTCTGATATTATTTCCAGGCACTATGAAAACAAGAGACATGTTGAAAAGTGGACTTCTCATTCAAAATAAGTGGCTGAATGGTCCATTATGCAGGCAAGAGAGGATTCTAAGGATGGGTTTTGCAAATTGCTCTTAAAGTGCTGCAGTCAGTAACAACCACGGAACATATGTCAAAATTGGCAAGACGCCAGACTTTTGAACATATAGGCATAATGTCAACATATCTACGAAAGGAACGGGGCACTTGCATTGCAGCACTTCATGTAACATTGTGCTCATTTGAAACTCCCCTGTCCCTGAAAATTCTAACAAGCTCACTGGAATTCTTTCATCATGGCTTTGTAACTTCTTTTCTGGCTTTGTAACTTCTTTTCCATTAAAAAAAAAATGCTTATCAGAGGTTTGGGGATTCTTGTGACCTTGCCTACTTAATTCCATTCCTGCCTGGTGATCAAAACTTGACAGTAACTGCAATGTTTTGAGAACAGTTGAAATTTTACTTACGCCCAAATCTTTTTCCAGCTACTGGGAAATTTCTGAAACATGTATGAAAGGATTCCCAAAGATTAAGCTTGGAGGAAAGGAAAAAGCGATTGTAAAATTGATCGTTCCTAATAGCAATAGAATAGCGCACGGGTGCGTGCATGCGCACGCACACACACAGAATAGATCTATTTCAAGCTATTTAGCTCTGGGATTTGAACCGGGGCCGTATTACATATTAGGCAGAAGTGTTAGCCACTAAGCCACCGGCTCTCCTCCTTTTTTTTTTTTTTTTTTTGTAAAGCACTTTTATTGGTTTTACAATTTTATAGGGATAAGGGTCTATAGGGTACAATAGAAATATTTTCGAGCTTTCATGTCGGAGATGGTGGTCGTTTCCGAGATTTCATGTAAAGACAATTTCAATAAAGAGTGGAAAGAGATACATACATATTATATCATAAATTCATGCAGTCAATGGTTTGTTTTTGTTAACATCCATTATGGAATTACAATATGTAAAAGAAAAAAAACATTTTAGTGATCTGAGTCTCTTTGCTATAGTTCTTCTTCTTCCTTCCCGCCAGTGGGCGGAGCAACAGCCCCTCCCACTCCCATATCTTCGTCCTCCAGGATTGAGGAGTGTTTTTTAAGAAAGGCTTCGCCCCTCCTATTGTTTTAAATCTTATTCTACCCCCTTCCCGGAACACCAACATTCCTTCGGGCATTAACCATTTGAAGCACACCTGTTTTTTGTACAATTTTTTAGAAAGAAGAAATACTTCTCGAATTTTTTTAGGGATCTGCTTCAAAGTGGCAATTTCTTTTGGCTGATGCATCAAAGGCCTTTCTTGCTGTGCTCCCAGAATCTCATCCCTTGCTGACCTTCTTGCAAATTTAATATCTATCTCTCTGGGTATATCATTTGTTCTGGCATATGCTGAAATTATATATTCTTTACTTTTTTTGGTACATTCTGCTAAAACTGTATTCATTAAATCTTTTAAATTTTCTGAATCTGATTCAGAAGCATTACGACACCTTAAAAAGCAAGACATTTTTTCAAAATCAATTCTAGACATATGACCAGCCCTCTCTGTAAATTCTTTTTGAGATTCCCTTATCTCTTCCCTCGTCTCAACCGTCCCACCCTCCAATTCATCAATTTTTTGTTTGTTATCTGTTATTGCTCTTTGTGCCTCCAACAGTTCCAGTCTTGAGCTTGTCATGTCTTTCCGAATCTGTTTTATTTCCTGCAATATGCTTTGAAGCATTCCATATATTGATACTTGCTGGATATTCTCTCCTGCTGTCTCTTTTTGCAACGTTGCAGTGATTTTTATTTGTTGAGGGAGAGGGCTAGCTTTTATAAAAGCAGTAGCGGAAGAAATTTTTCCAGTCGGAGGCTTTCTTGTTGGCATGGTTAAAGTTTTTAGTTCTTATTGTTAAAGATGGCGTCTGGTGGGTAAACAGTCCGCGAGGTCCAAGAAAAGGCAAAG
The DNA here is from genome assembly GCA_039707465.1 of Rhabdophis nuchalis. NCBI lineage: Eukaryota > Metazoa > Chordata > Lepidosauria > Squamata > Natricidae > Rhabdophis > Rhabdophis nuchalis. The sequence goes on along the minus strand of CM077643.1, from coordinate 270,806,123 downwards.
TCTGTATCAAAGTTCAAAATGCATGTTGTATAAACTCCAGAGAAACAATTGTAAACTCCAATCCACCAAAAAAAAAAAAGAAGGTCACGCTATGGGAGAAACGCTGAGAGTCACTTGAGTTGGCTGTACATATACATTTTTTAGTCTTGTAAAATTGAAGGAATGTTCAAATCTCAAAGAAGGTTTTTCGCTGGGAGCAAAGAAGCGGCTCTCCTCCTATATCAGCTAAGCCAGAGAGATAAGTATATATTGTTCAATACAAACAAACACACACACACACACAAACACACACACACACACATACCGCTTCAAAAATTTTTACAGCCCTCTCTAAGCGGTGTTCAGAGTCAACATATTACCTCCAACAATCTGGGTGCTTGATGTCTATGGAGATTCTCAGGCATCAAAGTCATAGTTGCCCCAAAGGTGCTTTTTTCCAAAAGGCAACTGGACCTTCTGTTTTTCTTTGAAGACATTTCGCTTCTCATCCAAGAAGCTTCTACAGCAGAGCTGAAACATCTTCAAAGAAAAACCAGAAAGTCCAGTTGCCTCTTGGGGGGGAGGGGGGCGAAGCACCTTGGGGACAATCTGGATCCTCATTTTACCGATCTCAAAAGGATGGAAGGCCGAGTCAACCTTGAGCCGATGAGAATTGAACTCCTGCAGTAAGCAGTGAGTTAGATCTGCAGTTCTGCATTCTGTGCAATACACAAGAGTATTGCAAAGTATAATGGTAGATAATGTAGGGGAGAGGGGAAATAGGCATGGATTAATGATAAATACTTTGAGAGAAATAAGATTTTAAATTAGAGGGATTTCTCCAAAGAAGACATTCTTGATGGCTTAGTTAACCTAAGCTACCATATGCAAAAATCCAGATAAACACTAGAATGAACTATCTGTGTCTCTTTGCTGCCATCAAGTGGCCATCCAGATTTGTGCAGACCAGAAAATTATTTTTTAACCCTAACAATGCATAGAGCAACATTAATAGAATCACATTATTTCCTTTATATGTGTCAGATACATGTAATTTGGTTTGCCTGCTTGGTTTATGTCTATGCAAACTATAGGATATTGTCATCAACTCAAAGGTAGAAGCACACTATTGTGTTTTTGCTTGTATAAAGGCACTCTTGCAGATGTGCTGTCATACTTCATTTGTGTTTATTTGCCAGGGCAGAACATGACAGGAAATGGTGCTTGTGAGGCAGCAAATAATCTCTTCTTGTAAGTCAGCTGAACTATGACATTTGTCCCAAGAAAACCATCTCTTAAAGATATGCACAACTGAGCTCAATTTTCATACCAACCTATCCATGACTCTTTGGTCTACACAGTGGTCTGCTCTACTTTATCTTTTTTTTAAAAAAAAAACTTTCAATTTTATTTTATTTGTATTTTTACCTTTGTTGATAAATTTCAGAGCAGGTCATAATCAATAAAACACGTACAATGTCATAAAGCCGTGATGGCGAACCTATGGCACGGATTCCACAGGTGGCACAGGGAGCCATTTGTTAGGACATGTGCGGCATTACCCTGTCAGCTCCAGCACACATGTGCGCACTGGCCAGCTAACTTTGGCTTTTTTTTAAGGCCATTTTTCGCCCTCCGGAGGTTTCAAGGAAAACCGCGAAAAACCAGCAGGAAGAATTGGCCCTACGGGCAAATCGGAAGTTTGGGAACTAACTTCCGGTTTGCCCATAGAGCTGGTTTTTCGCCCTCTGGAGGCTTCAGGGAAGCTCCTGAAACCTCTGGGTGGGATGGGTGGCTGATTTTGCCGTCCCCAGGCTCCTAGAAAGCTTCTGGGGCCTGAAGAGGGTGAAAAAAGCACAGCAAAAGTGGGGGTGGAGTGCTGGTCACACGTGCATGCGTGAGGGGGGTGTCACACCCATAGCATTATGGGTGTGGGCATCCCCGCGCACGACTCCCCTGTGCTCCCCCTACTTTTGGCGCACAATCCAATAAAGGTTAGCCCTCAGTGTCATAAAGCCTCCCTCCTTCTCTCAAAAAACAGTGGAGGACATGATAAACCAACACACAAATCACTGCTGTTTAGGTCATCAGTGAAAGTCAGATCTTAATTGATGCCAAGAATAAAGTCCTAGTGCAAGGAAGGGTAGGAGACCCATAACTAGAGTCGTTCCATTGCTTAATTGTGCTTGAGGAGTTCCCCGGTATCTGAATAGCACTGATGATGTTACCTAGTTTGGGTAATCAAGGGTCTGCAAGAAAACAACCATGATGAGAGTGCAACAACGATCCCTCACTTCAACCTTGAGCTAAAAATATTCTCCTTTATTGGTTAATTGTGTCCCCCGTCCCCCCCCGGCCTCTTTTCCTACCTTTGAGTCAGTCTTTGACTCCTGGTGACTACCTGGATAAGTCCTTCCAGTTTTCTTGGAAAGATTTTAAATTACCTCCTTCCTAGAGAGAAAGTGACTGACCCGAGATCAAGTCGACTTTGTGTTCAAGGCACAACGAAACTTCCTGTTTCTCTGGTTTCTAGTCGGGCGCCTTAACCACTACACTCAATGGCCTCTTCTGCATAATGTACCACTCCCAAGAGTAGAACATTAGAGAGAGTTCTCTCAGCTGGTTTTATTACTTAAGAAGAAGAATAGAGGGAGAGGTGTTTGTTCAAATATTGGGCTGTCCAGTCATTGAAGGTTGTAAATATAAGCATTATATTAATAAGAACCTAGACTCTGGTGGCACAGTGGTTAGAATACAGTATTGCCGGATAACTCTGCCCACAGCCTGGAGTTTGATCCTAATGGGCTCAAGGTTGCCTCAGCCTTTCATCATTCCAAGATCGGTAAAATGAAGACCCAGATTGTTGGGGGCAATATGTTGATATTCGTAAACCACTTAGAGACTGCTGTAAAGCAACCATGGAGCAGCATATAAGTCAGTGGTAGTCAACCTGGTCCCTACCGCCCACTAGTGGGCCATCCAGCTTTCATGGTGGGCGGTAGGGATTTTGTCCGATACTGAAGCACTTTCCTTTTTTACATTTAATTGACTTCCCTACTTTATAAATCACCATTACTATGGAACCGGTGGGCGGTTATAAAATTTTACTACTAACAGAGATACAAAAGTGGGCGGTAGGTATAAAAATGTTGATTACTCCTGATATAAGTCTAAGTCCTATTGTTGTTGTTCATGTCACTAGCACCTTGAATACAAAGGTAATGGAAGGTTGAATACAAAGGTGGTGGAAGGTTGGAAGGTTCTCCATGTACAAATTAGATAATATATTGTGAATGATGATGCAGAATTGCAGTAGTTGACATTTAGGTGATGTGCATTTATTTATTAGATTTTTATCCCACTCTTATTACTTTTATAAGTAACTGAAGGCAGCAAACATACAACATATCACTTGCTGCTCCTGTTTTCTCTACAACAACAACCCTGTGAGGTTGGTTTGTCTGAGACAGAGTGGCTGGCTCAGTCACCCAACTGGCTTTCATGCCTAAGGTAGAACTTGAACTCACAACTTCCCGGTTTCTAAGTCAGTATCTTAATCACTACACCAGACTGGCTCTCTATCAAGTAATATTAATGTAGTCTCTTGGTTTTGGCTTGCTATACAATATGAACTGAGTTTTAAAAACAACAGTTTATAGCAATTTATATTGTTTTTAAATCTTGTAACTTTGTTTGTCTCCCAGAGTTGCTTTAGCAAAATGGGTGGCTGTAAAATTGCCTAATTTTTTAAAAAGATATTTTCTAGACGACTTTACTTGATTACCTTAATTACTTGATTACCTTGTTTTTGTGATTCCATTATTCTTTTGATGCTGCCCTGATGTCTTTTGCTAGATCTTAAATGTTTGCCTTCCGTGAATATATTCCTATCCCATTGAAATCAGAGTGCACATGTGACGGCACCTATCGGTGAAAGTCTGGCTCATTTTGAACTCAAACAAAGCACAGACGACTCTAACAAGAGGAATCACTTTGCACGTTGCTCACTACATTCATCGAAGTTCAACATTAGCATGCAAGGTGTGTGTGCCAGGTTGTCTGAGGGCATTTGTTGAGAAAGGGAACAATCCAGCTTTCTGAGTGGATCCTTGGACCATAGCCAATCCTGTAGAGATTAACTGCAAATAACAGGCAACAGTTTGCAAAGCAAATGGTATCTGGGGAGGAGAGGAGGTAAGAAAGAGTGAAAAAAAAATGCAACTTATAAATCAAGGGAGCCTGAACAGGAGACGCAGAAAATCACAGAGTGTTTTCTATGATGGGAATGTCGAGGAACCTGATTACTTGCTCTCTTTATTCAAAAGAAAGATGCCGGTGTTTCTAAAAATCACTCTGACAAGGAGGCTGTAAATAAATACTTGGTAGTGTATTTTGAGTGGGACAGACGTTTTGAAGAAAGAACTCACGCACTTCTTTTTTACAGTTCTGTTCAGTCGTACTTTATCTGATGTCAAACTGAAGAATACCAAAATGATGAAATGTATCCCTGGATCTTCAGATGAAGAATTCCCAGGGGGAAGTGAAAACCGCCCTTATGATTATGAGATTGTCCTGTATCCCTCATCTTAGACTGGTTTAGCTAACACAGTATAATACTCATTTCAGATAGCCTAGCAGACAGATTGAGGGCAAAAGATTGAGGGCAAAAGAAGAAGGGGACGACAGAGAATGATGTGGCTGGATGGAGTCACCGAGGCAGTAGGCATGAGCTTAAATGGACTCCAGAGGATGGTAGAGGACAGGAAGGCCTGGAGGAACATTGTCCATGAGGTCACGATGGGTCGACCATGACTTTGCAACTAACAACAACAAAGCATACAACACACTTGACAGTTTCATATCTTTATGCACCGCCCCGAGTCCCTTCGGGGAGAGGGAGCGGTCTATAAATTAAATTTATTAAATTAAATTAAAATTAAATTAAATTTATTTATTTATTTTATTTTATCCTATACAGTAAATCATGTGCGCACGTGCGTGCACGCACACACACACACATACTTATAATGACATGGATAATGTGAACATTTGAGCAGGAGCGACTTCCCAAAGATGGGACAAGACAATCATCAGGTTCCCCAAAGTGCTTTTTCAATAGACAGTTGGACTTGGTTTTTCCTGGAAGATATTTTGCTTCTCATCCAAGAAGCTTTTTCCTGGACAACTGAGAATCTCCATAGACAATCGGTGGGGTTCTTTTGGCTAGACTACAAGGGTCTGAACATTTCAGTATTCTGAATATTTTGTTCTTGATATATTACACTGAATCTAGATTTTAGATTCTGTATTTATTAGCGTCTGCAATATGGATTCTTTGTAAAGATTGTGGTTGAGAATGATGTTCCAGGTTATTTGGGTGGCAACAGTGATACTGATGATGCTTTGAAATAATATAGGAGGGATAAGGTGCTGTAGGAGAAGAACCACTTCTGGCATGGCTCCCATTCTTTGGAATATCATCTCTCAAAATGAAACCCACACCCAAAATCTTGGCGTTCAGAAAGCCCATGAAAACCTGGCTCTGTTAAAAGGCCCAAGATTCCCTACCTTGGAGGCAGTTAGTAAATTAGGAGACGATCCCATCTCCACCCCATTTACCTATTAGTTCCTTTTATCCAGTTACTTGGTAATTTTAAGGTTTTAATTTTAAGTCTTAATGTTTTTGATCTTCTAATTGCTTTATATTTATATTTTAAGATGTTGTAAGCCACCCAGAGTCACTTGACAGTGAGATGGAGGTCATATAACTTGAATAAATAAATAGATTATATTTTCAAAGGTTGCAGCTGTTTTCATTAAAAGAGAAAGTAACCCTCCTACTTCAAACATTGTTATTGGGTCAAGATCTGCATCAGATCCAGAGAAACAGAACATTTGGAATGAGTTTCATCTTAACTCAGAGTGATCTGCATCCTTTTGATTCTGCTTTTTAACTTACATAAACTCTAAAGATGAAGCTTTTGAGGTTCTAGTGCACATTGGAAGTGATATCTATCTATCTATCTATCTATCTATCTATCTATCTATCTATCTATCTAACTTTGTTTGTCTCCCAGAGTTGCTATCTATCTATCTATCTATCTATCTATCTATCTATCTATCTATCTATCTATCTATCTATCTATCTATCTATCTATCTATCTATCTATCTATCATCTATCTATCTATCTATCTATCTATCTATCTATCTATCTATCATGGTGTTGATTCATCTGATATAGGCTGACATACGTACAAATAGACATTGAGATAGACATAGGCATAGAAAGAGACAGTATAAAATAAAATAGTATAAAATAATAACAGAATTGGAAGGGACCTTGGGGATTTTCTAGTCCAACCCCTTGCTCAGGCAGGAAACCCTATACCATTTCAGACAAATGGTTGTCCAATCTCTTCTTAAAAACCTCCAGTGTTGACCCACCTACAATTTCAGGAGGCATGTTATTCCACTGGTTAATTGTTCTAATTCAGGAAATTTCTCCTTACTTCCAGATTGCTTCTCTTCTTGATTAGTTTCCATCCATTGCTTCTTGTCCTGCTTTCAGGTTTTTTGGAGAATAGCTTGATTCCCTCTTCTTTGTGGCAGCCCCTGAGATATTGGAACATGGATTATGATTATGTTAAGAACACAGAAATGCAAAAAGATGAGAAAATATAAATCAAGCTAGTTAAACACACAGCAAACAAACAAAAATCTATTCTAAACCTAAGAGAAATCCCAATGCAGCCTAATGCTAACATACCATAATTCATAGTTTTAAGGGGGGGGGGAATGCATATACATGCAAAGTCATGACAGAGAACCTCTGCCATTATTACAGATTACCCTTGTAACCATCTTTGCTATTAAGGCACTTCTTCACCTAGCATTTGTTATACTGATGATGTTACCAAGTTTGGGTGATGAAACACCTGTAAGAAAACAGCCAAACACGGTCAGCCCCAGGGATCTCTCACTCTGTGATACGATTTGACTTGATGCTCGCTAGTATTAAAGTATTTTCCTACCAGGAAGTAAACTTGCATGGGGAATGAAGTTGTCAAGAAAGAAAGAAATGCGGTCTACTCTTATCACACCACTCAAAAAAGAAAGAAAGAAAGAAAGAAAGTTGCTTAGCTACATGGTGAACTCTGTCAAACAAGTTATCAGGGATAAGAACAAAAAAGCTTTGTCTGCAAAGGAAAGCTGAAGCGTGAGAGAGCATTATCTGAAGGGTCAGTCTGATTCATTGTCACGGAAAGTGAGAACACTCTGTTACTGGAAAGTGGGAGAAGGCTGAACCATGGAATAATTTAATCTCTCTTCCTCTTTTGTGCACACCCAGACAGGCATACTCTCTGACAAACACATTAGCCTATGACATGCCAGTGTTTTAGCAGGGTTATGTCAAGATCAATGTTTAATGAATTAGAGCACTAAGACTAAACAGATGGAATGCAGACAGATTGTAGGATCAATTGAATTTGCCAAGTACCTCTCACACTAGACGTGGGACCAGACTCTCGGAAACATTTGCTTTTGGTTATGTTGTTGTTAGGTGATCTCTCTTTATGCTTCTTTCCACATCCCTGGCAACCCCTGGTTTTAAGTTAGCTTGAGGGCTTCATTGGCACTAGAAGGATGACATGCTACTGGTCACATAAAGTAAATGAAATGCACATTTGAGTGATGCAAATATAAATTTTGCAAGCCAAAAACCCCCGGAGCTGGGGCAGGGCTGGGTGCACTGGGGAAAAAATAGTAGAATTCTGCAACAAATCCACTTGCCAATCTCTCCAAAGTTTGTGATCAAATTCCTGAATTGAAGGAGGTGGTGGTGATGGTGGTGGTGGTGGTGGAGGAGGAAGAGGAGGGGAGGAGGAGGAGGAGGAGGAGGAGGAGGAGAAGTAGTAGTACAGGGCTGGGTACACTGGGAAAAAATAGTAGAATTTTGCAAAAATCCACTTGCCAATCTCTCCAAAGTTTGTGATCAAATTCCTGAATTGATGGAGGTGGTGGTGGTGGAGGAGGAGGAGTGGGGGGAGGAGGAGGAGGAGGAGGAGGAGGAGGAGGAGGAGGAGGAGGAGTACAGGGCTGGGTACACTGGGAAAAAATAGTAGAATTCTGCAAAAATCCACTTGCCAATCTCTCCAAAGTTTGTGATCAAATTCCTGAATTGATGGAGGTGGTGGTGGTGGAGGAGGAGGAGTGGGGGGAGGAGGAGGAGGAGGAGGAGGAGGAGGAGGAGGAGGAGGAGGAGGAGGAGGAGTACAGGGCTGGGTACACTGGGAAAAAATAGTAGAATTCTGCAAAAATCCACTTGCCAATCTCTCCAAAGTTTGTGATCAAATTCCTGAATTGAAGGAGGTGGTGGTGGTGGAGGAGGAGGAGTGGGGGGAGGAGGAGGAGGAGGAGGAGGAGGAGGAGAAGTAGTAGTACAGGGCTGGGTGCACTGGGAAAAAAATAGTAGAATTCTGCAAAAATCCACTTGCCAATCTCTCCAAAGTTTGTGATCAAATTCCTGAATTGAAGGAGGTGATGACAGCCGTGGCCAGGAGGGCGTTTTACCAGGTTCGCCTGGTTCGCCAATTGCGCCCCCTATTGGATCGGGACGCCCTTCGCACAGTCACTCATGCCCTCGTGACATCCCGACTGGACTATTGTAACTCTCTCTACATGGGGCTCCCCTTGAGGTGCACCCGGAGGCTTCAGTTAGTTCAGAATGCGGCCGCGCGAGCAATTATGGGCACCTCTAGGTTTGCCCACGTAACACCGCTCTTGCGCGAGCTGCACTGGCTACCTGTCGTCTTCCGGGTGCGCTTCAAGGTGTTAGTTATCATCTTCAAAGCGCTCCATGGCTCGGGACCTAGCTATCTGCGAGATCGGATCCTGCCCCACACATCCTCACGACCGATTCGCTCCCACAGAGAGGGGCTTCTCCGGGTGCCGTCCACTAGACTTTGTCAGCGGGCGACGCCCAGGGGAAGGGCGCTCTCTGTGGCGGGCCCGGCCCTCTGGAACGACCTTCCCCCTGATATTAGAACGACCACCGACCTCCGCTCCTTCCGTGTAAAATTGAAGACCCATCTCTTTCGACTGGCCGGCCTTGAATAGTTCTCTCTGTCTTTTAATTTTAAATTTTAAATGGGTTTTTAATTTATATTTTTAGCACGGGTAGATTTATTTAATTCTATTTTAAGAAATATTTGTATTATTGTATATTGTTTTTAATTATGCCTGTGCACCGCCCCGGGTCCCTGTGGGGAGAGGGTGCGGTTAATAAATCCCAACTTATTATTATTATTATTATTATTATTATGATGGTGGAGGAGGAGGAGGGGGGGAGGAGGAGGAGCAGGAGGAGGAGAAGAAGAAGAAGAACTTCTTGCTATGTAAAATACACAATGAAATCATAATGACAAAAGGAAAATCCTTTCCTGAATTCCTGAATGGAAAAAAAAAATAGCTGTGTTTGTGTGTGTGCAGAGAGCAGAAACCGGTACTGGATCTGGCCAGATGTGAGGCGATACAATACGAGGCAAGGAGAAACTAGACCGGCGGAAGAGCCCGAAAAAGCCAGCAACGTGAATGCTACTAGTCAGATGGCGTAAGGTAGTTAGGAGCCTGTGGTACACCAAGGCTAGGCATATACAGTAAGCTCTGAATAGAATAAACTAGCAATGAAGGCTGTCACGACTGCATTGCGTCTAGCATTTGTAGGTTTCCCTGACATTATATGCCATGTGCTAAATAAATAAATAAATAAATAAACAAATAAATCAGACAATCTCCAACCTGTATAGGCAGTCTGCCTTAGGACCTGGGTACTTACGAGATCGCCTTCTGCCACCGAGAGCCTCCCACCAGCCAGTATGCTCCCATAGAGAGGGTCTCCTCATGGTGCCATCGGCTAGACAATGTCAACTGGTGACACCCAGGGGCAGAGCCTTCTCTGTGGGAGCACCTGTCCTCTGGAACGAATTGCCCCTGGAATTAAGAACTATCCCTGACTTACGCACCTTCTGCCGTGCTCTCAAAACCTTTTTTTCTCAACAAACCGGGCTGGCATAAAAATGATTTTTAAATTACAAATTTTTATTAATTTTAATCAGGGTTGGTTGGGTTTTTTCACTTTTAGACCAAATTGTTTAATATGTCTTTTAAAAAACTTTTAAAACTTTTATATACTTGTTTTTACTCTGGCTGTACACTGCCCTGAGTCCTTCGGGAGTAGGGCGGTATAAAAAACCAATAAACCTAAACATAAACCTAAACCAGTCTGGGATGGATTGGTAGGTGATCCTTCCTAATGGTATCTCACAGAACCTTTGTGTCCTTGCTTCAGAATCCAAAACAAATCTACTTCTGTAGCCTATATAACCTTCTTGGGAATTAGCTATGTGTCAGAGGCATGTAACCAAGTATTCTGCAGATTTTTTCAGGGAACATGTGCACATCCATAATATATAATGAATGAGGTGGGATGTGTAAAATGCTGAGGAAATGGAAAATTGCAGCACACCATGAATTCTCTCATTTTAGAATTAAGTTTCAACTTTCCCTGTTATACTGAAATGCAGGATAATTGAAAAAGGGGACAGGGAAGAGTTACTCTATGACAGGGACATTAAACTCAGTTTCATTGAGGGCTGCATCAGGGTTCTGTTTGACCTTGGGGGGGGGGTGTGGCCAGGATAGGCATGGAGAGTTTGACATCACTCGTGTCATGTGTGCCTGTGGTGTCCTGAGCACTCTGCCAGTGAAAACAGTATCCTGAGCCCCAGTTTTGGCTGTGAGGGCATCCTACAACCCTCTGCCAGTGAAAATGGAGCTCGGGGGGGCTGCCTGCAGCCCCACCCCCCCGAGCTCTGTTTTTGCCGACAGGGGCACTGCAGGCTGGTATTTTGCTGTTTCCAAGACAGCTTCACGGACCAGATCTAAGAACCCCACAGGCCGGATCTGACCTCTGGGCAGTGGTGGGTTTCAAATTTTTTTAGAACCTCTTCTGTAGGTGTGGCCTTTGTGGGAGTGGCTTGCAGGCCATGTGACTGAGTGGGAGTAGCTTGCTAGCCATGTGACCAGATGGGAGTGGCTGGGCAGTCATGTGACCGGGTGGGCATGGGCAACTTGTAAAATGTGGTGAAACTCACTTAAAAACGCTCTTGCTTAGCAACCAAAATGTGGGCTCAGAAACTCCAGCATTTGAAGCACGCAAGTCTTACAGCTGTCAAGTTACAAGACTCTTGCACCTCTAACCATTTAGAAAAAAAAAAACCAGGGGTGTTCAAACTTGACAACTTTTGAGAGAGAGAGAGAGAGAGAGAGAGAGAGAGAGAGAGAGAGAGAGAGAGAGAGGGAGAGAGAGCATTCAACAGCTCCCAAAGATGACTTCCAAAGTTCAAAGCAGGATCTACCTCTGTTCAAAACTCTACTTTCTTTTCTTCTATTCCCAGGAAAACATAAAATACATCAATCTTAGCTAGGAAAAGGGCAAGATGCTATTTACTATTATTCTTGGTTTCTCCCATTCAGACTACTGCATGAAGAACTGATTTCTGGTGAGACATGTAACCATCATTATGGATCTGGCCAGAATTATAGATACTTGTGCTCAAGAGAAAAGAGACTAGCAATAAAGAAGTGCATTATGAGATCATTATGCAGGTGATAGGTAGGTAGCCTGAGAACGGAGTGGCTGTCTGTCTTTTGTGAAGTAACACAAAGGGAAACATTATCTTCTCTCTGTGTCTCTGTCTCTGTTTGTCTGTCTGTCTGTCTCTCCCTTCCTCCCTCCCTCCTTCCCACTCCCCCCCCCCCACTTCCTTACATGTATGAATGAGAATAACTGAACCTTTCGTTTCATTGTTGTGACTGAAATATTTCTACATACATATTTGGGTCAGGTTTTTCTGAAAGTTCGAGAGAGGATTATTGCCACCTTTGACAAAGATGTAGGTTTTTCTTTTCTTTTATTACTTCTGCTGACTACCTATAATTAGCCTTCTAGATGACCCGTTGGAGAGGTCAGATGAAAAATGGGAGAAAGCTATGTGCAAGTAGGGCATATCAAACCTACATTACAGTATATCCTCCTGGGAGAAAAGCAGTGTGTGTAATATTTCAAAAACAGTAGTACTACTACCGCATTTCCCCGAAAATAGGCTCTTATTTTCTTTTGACCCCCAAATAAGCATTTGGCCTTATTTTCAGGAAGGTCTTATTATTTTTGAAGTGCAGGAGGCACGAGCGTGGTCACCTCATGGCTGCTGCTGGGTTGCAATATTTTCAGGAAGGGCTTATTTTAGCGCATGTGCTCCAAAGCTTGATTGAGCTTATTATCCGGGGAGGTCTTATTTTTGGGAAAACAGGGTACATGTTGGACTACTGTAAGAAACACATACATTGTCTTGTTGCTCCTAAACAACTATGCTGAAAGCAGAAAGTGCACATTGCTAAAACCAAGTGTTTATGGCGCTTTTAAAATGTTTCTTGGTTCATGATAGTCACAGTTCTCAGACATTAAATCTCTAGACCTCAGATATTATGCCAATGCATAATAAAAAGGGAGGCACATTTGGAAGAGCAAAGAGTTGGTTAAGATGTGATGAGCTAGACACAAACCATAAGGTACTGCCTAGAAAACTGACTTAGCCATCTCAGATGGTGGAATGTTAAGAAACTTGGAACAGTTTCTTAGCAGTTCTATTGTCACTGCAGAAATGACACTGGTAGCATAGTACCCTACCCATAGTCACCTAAATTGGCCGGCTGCACATAGTCAACACATAGATCTGCACAGCTGCGCATTCAAATCCTCTTCCTGTGTGTGCAATAGGGACTAGATGTGGCAGCAGAAAGTAGATACAAAACTAACATCCCTGCAATAAAAGTGATCTCAGCTTACAAAAAAACCTTGACGTTTAGTCACAGAAAAAGCATATCATTGTAAAATCTTATGGATTCGTGCAATTTAGCCCATCAATTTTATTGTGGGTTTTTTTTAATCGTTAGCCCCAGCAATTTCATAATGACAGCCTGACCCACATGATGAATATTCTACACACAGGGGTGGGATTCAGTCAGTTCAGACCAGTTCAGGTGAACAGGCAGCTCCCACGATCAGCTTGGCAGAGAACCGGTTCACTCCGACGATCCGATGGGCCCACCCATCCCTGCGCTTTACTTACCTCTATCCTCTCAGGTGATTGGCATGGCAGAGTGGATTGCCACACCTCAACTGTGTTAACTTCCCAGAAGTAACATGGAAGGTAAGTTTTCTTAAAACTGTGTATGCATGTGGAGCACATGTCAGGCACATGTGGGTGCAGTTCATTGAACCAGTTGTTAAACAGGCAGGATCCCACCATTGTCTACACATATGTAGCAACTAGGAGCCTGGTGGCTCAAGCAGTGGGAATGCTGGCCAGGAGGTTAGCAAGTTTGCTTTGAGATCCAAAAACTGCCGTGGGGCATGGTTGTGCTCTCATCCTTCACTCCAGCTTCCAATAGGGTGTGCCAGAAGTGGTGGTGATGTTACTGGCTAATGCTTTCAACCTGGAAGCTTCTCGGTGCTTCTGGCTCAGAAATATACGTAGCAACCAGTTCCTGTTCTTAACTAACTGAGGAACAGTTGCCCGGATGTCCCAGTTTCCCTTGTTTCCTGCCCTTGTTGTCATACATTTTTTTGGGTTTTGCCCCAGATCCTGTTCCCAGCAATCAGCATGTCCAACTGTAAGAATTTCAACAACCATCCACTCCTTCCCTGACCATGGTTCCAAGTTGTTTTGCTTCCTCACTCGCTGAGCATTTCATGCCAATGTTCCAGCTTAGTCAGTGCCAGAGGCTGTGCTGTCCCAGGCACAATACAATATATAGACGAATAGATAGCAGGAGGCTAGCATGAAGAATAAGAGTTGATAAAAGGGACAGCAGGGTCCTTGAGAGAAAACACCATTAATATACAGGCATCAGATGTATGCTGTAGTGAAAGGCTGCACGCATGCCTTATTTCACTCTTCTTTTTAAAAGGACAGAAAGCAGATGCTGGAACTAGAGTTACATTTCCCCGGAGAAAGACATGAAACAAAGGAAGAGTGAGATCACAGCTGAACAGGTGGCCAAAAAATTAGGATGTTGTATGTTTGACAAATCACAAGGGTTTCAACTGAAGCTGTGCAACTATGAAGATTATTTTTCTTGAACATTTTCAGAAATTTGTAGGATGAATGAGACATCTTAAAGCCAGAGCTATTGCATATGCAGTTGTGATGTTGTACACACCAATGCAGTTGCCATTCACAAGACACTGAGACTGTGTCGGAACAGGACCTAGTTATCTACGGGATCGCATCCTACCCCATATATCCCTTCGGCCGATTTGCTCCCACAGAGAGGGACTTCTCTGGGTGCCGTCCACTAGGCAATGCCAGCGGGCGACGCCCAGGGGAAGGGCCTTCTCTGTGGTGGGCCCAACTCTCTGGAACGACCTACCCCCCGAACTGAGAACGACCACGGACCTCCGCTCCTTCCACCAGAAACTTAAAACTTATTATTTCCAACAGCCCGGCCTGGCCTAGTGCACACCACCTAGCCTATAGTCTGCAGTTAAATTGTTTTAAATTGGTTTTAGGGATACAGTTTTAACGTATTTAAATTTTTAGCACAGGGATATTAATTTAATCTGGTTTTTAAATTTTGTACATTGTTATGTTTATATATGTTTTTTTAATTTCCTGTGCACCACCCCGAGTCCCTTCTGGGAAAGGGAGCGGTATATAAATTTAATAAAAGTAAATAAGTAAGTGTATCTCACGTATTGTCAGCCTCTATATTGCTTGCTTGCTATTGGCTGCCATAGTAACAGGGAGGGAGGCAGTTCATGCTATTTGGGAGGGGAGTTGTGCTGGTAGAGACATCTAGAAAGAAGGGGTTTGGTCTCACCATCTTCAGTGTAAGTTGAAGGCCCATGTTTGGATTTGGTAAAGGTCAACTGTCTCTGCATACCAGCTGGATGAGGCCATCTGAAGATACACCCCACATGACACCATTGGATGTTTGGAGAGTGATCATTTAGGTTGCGGTAACTGCAGGGAGAGATTTGGGTAAACATTTGATATGTACAAGATCTGAGGCTTTTTTGCCTCAGATCTTGCTTTACTTTTGTTGTTTTCGCTTCATATCCAGTAAAAGTACCTTTTCTCTAAATCAATGGATTTGGGGGTTTCCTTTCTTGGATTTTGAAGGAGGCACGCCTGACATATACAGTCCTTGACTTATGACCACAATTGAGCCTAAAATTTCTGTTGCTAAATGAGACTGTTGTTAAGTGAGTTTTGCCCTATTTTATGATCTTTCTTCCCACTTCTTATCACTGCAATTGATAATTTGGTAATCTGGTTGTTAAGTCAATCTGGCTTCCCCATTGACGTTGCTTGTCAGATGGTGGCAAAAGGTGATCACATGATCCCAGGACACTGCAACCATCATAAATATGAATCGGTTGCCAAGTGTATGAAACTTGATCATGTGACCATAAGGATGCTGCAATGTTTGTAAGAAGGGAAAACAGTCATAAGTCATTTTTCCCAATACCGTGGTAACTCCCTCTGGAATGAGCTGTCCCCAGAGCTTTGCATAATTCCTGACCTCCAGTCCTTTCGAAGCGCCCTAAAAAGTTGGCTTCTCCAGCAAGCCAGCCTGGCCTGAATAAAATAAATGATTAATTTAAATGTTAATTCTAATTTAATTTTTAAAACTTTATTGTAAATGTCAATTGGGTTTTTTTAAATATTTATTTAATCTCCCTTTTAACTTTTGCAATATGTGTGTTTTATACGCTGCCCTGAGTCCTTTGGGAGGAGGGTGGCGTATAAATCCAATAAACCTAAACATAAACATAAACCTAACCTAACCTAACTTTAATTGGTCACTAAATGAACTGTTGTAAATTGAGGACTACCTGTATTCTACTAATTCCTTGAATAGCAATTGTATCCATCCTTACCAGAGCTATTGGGTTGTTGAAATGTTGATTTACTTGCAACAGAACGTATTACTAGCAAAAAAAAAAAAGTAGTTGCAAGGAATAAATTAACTGTGGTCCTTACAGATCAGGTCACTAATTCTTTACTGAAGCCAGCTGACATTAAAATTGCCAAAGGAAACTTGAGCAGATAGATGGCATTGCGCAATCAGGCTTCATTATTCAACTCTCATGCATGTGATACTTGTGATTAATCTTTCAGCTGAAGAATGAAACTGAAATGAATTTGGATGCCTGTGTTAGAGTTTGATTTTATTAAAATGTCATCTCTGGCAAACCACAGTCTGTTTTGGAAAACTTGCTAAAGTGAGAAATTAATGCACTCGTTTTGAAGAGAGTTGCTTAAGTTTAACTTGTTGGCAATCCTCACACTTTAGAAACATGGCAAGATGCCCTAGCTCAGCTTCAGGGTTACATTTCTAGAATTGCATCTGATATTTATTTAAATTAGATATAGCTACCCAATTCAGTACACTCTGGGCAGCTTACAAAATCTAAAAATAAATGAGAATAGTTTTTTAAAAAATGCAACAATATGGAGAGCCTGAACTCAAATATCCATACAAATAAAAGAGAACCACCACTCTCACCTCTCCCTAAAAACATGCATTAACCTGCTGCTCAGAGTCTACTTCAATGGTCACTTATAACAAATATAAATACATATAATCAGTGTTATGTAGGATGCAACTCTAGTTATGAGTAAAATAAGAGGGTTTAGAATGGTGAAATCCAAATGAAATATAACAGAAGGGGAAACAATAAGGTGAGCGGTTTCGATTAACAATTGCTATTAGAAAGAACAGGAAGCTCCTGTTCATATTGTATGGTGTAAATGTAGTGTATGTCTAAGTTTTGTGTGAGTGTATTTTATATGTATTTTATGTTTGTAAATAAAATTTATTAATAAAAATAAATAAAAACAAACAAATAAATAAAAGAGAACCACAACTCCCCCCTCCCTAAAAAAAAACCTGCTGCTCAGAGTCTACTGCAACGGTCACTTATAACAAATATAAATACATATAATCAGTGTTATGTAGGATGCAACTCTAGAATCATGATCTTGAGACAAAAGCCAGGTCTTAAGAACTTCATGGAATTGCAGACTGGAGGGTACTGTCCGTGGTACTTAACTCACATAATAATAACAATAAGAATGGACTTTGCAGGATGACTCCATCCACTGGAAGCAAGGAATAGATCCCAAATGATTTCATCAAAATTTCCAGAGCTATGACATAATTTATCGATCTGTCTGTCTGTCAGTCTGTCTATCTGTCAGAACATTTCTGCTGCTTATCAAAGCTGCCTCCATTTGTTCAGGCTCTTGAGCAAGGCACAGATGATTTAAGGCAGGTCAAACCTGCATTGTCACAGTGGCATCACATGATGTATCGTGACTTTTTTTCCCTTTGCTAAACTGGGCATGGGCAAGGCCAGTGTCTGATGCATCAGGCTTGTGGACCATGAGTTTGACACCACTGATTTAAGGAATTCATCCATTAAAGATAGAAATGTGTCTTCTTTTTTTAAAAGGAGCCACAGTCCCTTGACTATAGCAAATCTTATTTTGAGAACCATGCCATTAAACATACATTTTAAACTTGGATATTGGGGCAAAATGCCCTCAATGTATTGATGACACCCAGTGATACCTTCCCACAGTGGAAGAACTGTGAATAGAGTATTTTTGGAAAGGGAAAGAGGATCTTATTGCCATTGCATTCGTCAGAGTTCCAAGTAACACCCTCAATGAAAGAACACTCCAAGGCTTGAGTTTCCTCAAAGTTACATTTTATTAGAGATGTCATATTGGCACATCTGGGAAAACCCAAATCTGAAAGTTTCCAGGTTTTCACCCAAGTGAAAGTTCAAGACCCTGCCCAGCACCTATACCATGCGGCCACTAGGTCCTCAGTCGAGTCGCGGGGCAAGGACACAAGTATTGGCCCAAGCTCCCTCTGGAACCTTTCAGGGTCCATCAGGCGCCTGGGGCGGAACCATCTCGATATCTACAATTCTACCTCCCCGCGGTGGGTTGTGATGGTTGGAAAGTCCATCCGAAGGAGAGTGATTTTGTCCATGACAAGGGTACGATGGCTAAATCCCCTGTTCCAAGATCACTTCTCCACTGTCCAGAGACAAAAATGAGATCCAGCGTGTGTGTCCCCTCGTGAGTGGGGCCCTGAACTACTTGGGTCAGGTCCATGGCCGTCATGGAAGCCATGAACTCCCAAGCTGCCTCAGATGTTTCGCCCGCCGATGGCAGGTTGAAATCCCCCATGACTACCAGTCTGGGGGTCTCAACCGCCATCTCGGCGATCACCTCGAGCATGTCCATCACATGATCCAATCAGGTACTATTCAAGCCAGGAGCTACGTCCCAGTCAACTCATCAAAGCTGCAGGGCCAGTCGACCTTGACTTTCTGAGAAAGAATGTTATTATAGCTACATGTCACCCACACTCTGTATAATCCTCCCTCCTATTTTCCCACAGTAGAAAATGTGGCAGGCCTGAAATTCAAAAGGTAAAAAGATGGCTTCCAGGGCTGACAGCATTTTCTCTGCTTCTTCTAAGCAGATATATAGATATGGAGCTTCGCATGGAAATCTTTGCTGTTCTACCTCTGATATCAGAAACTTTCATATATCTGTACTATATCAGCCTATGTCATTCATCTAGAAAGGATGCAAGGGATTAATTAGTTCTTCCAGTTCTGAAATTGGCATAAGGAAGACTCCCACCCACCCACCCACCCACCCACCCAAAATGCTATTTGTATGTATTGTTGTTGTTAGAGGGACGTTGTAGTCTAGTGGAAAAACACTTGCGTCCTACTGAGAAAGAATTCAATCCTAGATAGTGGCCGATGTTTTTCTCCTAGGGAGCAAAGACAAAATATATGCTGTGAACTCCGTGTGGTGCCAGGAAGGGCATCTGGCCAGTAAATGCTCAGCTCCATCCAGTTGCCCAGACTCTACTCCAAATTAAGGGATTACAAGAGCATTAAAAAAGGGAGTTGTTGTTGTTTTGTTAAATTTACCTATGACTAAAGAAGATATGATGGAAACAAGATTTGCTTTTTGTAAGGAAAAGAACAGCAAATGCAACCACAGACTACATCTGATAATCTAGTAACAAAGCCAGAAGGAGGGGCCCACCCAGGCTGCAAACGTGGTTCTTCAAGTTGAGTACTTTTCCATCCCAGCTGCACACCTAATCCTGGGGCAACAGGGCATACGGTACAATACAATACAATACAATAGCAGAGTTGGAAGAGACCTTGTAGGTCTTCTAGTCCAACCCCCTGTGTGGGCAGGAACCTTATACCATTTCAGACAAATGGCTATCCAACATATTCTTAAAGACTTCCAGGGTTGGGGCATTCACAACTTCTGGAGGCAAGCTGTTCCAGAGGTTAATTGTTCTAACTGTCAGGAAATTTCTCCTTAGTTCTAAGTTGCTTCTCTCCTTGATTAGTTTCCACCCATTGCTTCTTGTCCTTCCCCCAGGTGCCTTGGAGAATAGTTTGACTCCCTCTTCTTTGTGGCACCCTCTGAGGTTGTGGCACCCACAACCTCTGAAGTTGTGGCACCCTCTTCTTTGTGGCACCCACCACTCATTCATATTTAATCTGTTAATCAATAAGAGAAGCAGTTATGGAGAATTTCTGCTATTCTTTGCTTGGTGGAGTGGAGATTGTATATGAAAAATATATGTGTTGACTAGATAACATTCTTGAAGGCTTGTGATGCAAAAACACAATAAGAAGGGATCTTGATAACTGGTTACTAGAGGCAAGCAGGAAATAATAAAGATTAAAGAAGAACTCCGACTAACACAGAATGGGGAAAATACATTTTCACCCTGGAATAATTTAAAGATACGTGGCAATAGCATGCCTAGAATTTACTCTTCAGATTGACTATTATAAAAAACATGAGCTTTAAAGAACAAATAGAAAAGGTTGTGGCTGAAAATCAGGCTGTTTTGGATTTGGATTTAAAACTAACAGAATATAAGAATGATATTGACAAAGATGTTATACAAGACCAAGAAATGAAACTGGCTGAAGTTTCAATACAGTAGTTAAAAGGGACTCACACATAATAAGCCAGAAGAACAAGTTGGATTTGTAGATCTTAACTCAGAAAAGTGACTTGGACAATTTTCTACTTTAGATTTACAAAAGATATGTGTTATACCTATGAAAGCTCCTGAGAAAAGTAAAAGAGAGAAGAAATCAGCTTTAGGGATTTCTTTACCTAAAAGAAATAAAACAGTTAACTAAGGTTTATTAAGTGGGTCTATTTTTTCAAGGTTAAACTATATATGATATTCTTTTTTCTAGCAAATTTTAATGAGTTTTCTTAACTAGGACTGCATGATGTGACTTTAAAGATTTGTTTATGGATAAGGTATGGATATTAGTGAGTTTTTAAATATTTAACAGAAAGTGATAAACTATGATATTATAATTGAGAAGAGATGAAAAGAAGATAAACATTAATTTGTGGGGTATCAATTGAAGGGTCAGGGATGAATATTTTAATGTGTTCTTTCAAGTAACTCTTCGTGAAATTTTTCCTGGTTAAATCTGAATGATGAGATTTTGAAGATTTGTTTAGAGTTATAAGATATGGGAAGAAGAATTTTAGAGAAAATGACAAGTATTGTGTAAACTAAAGAATTTTGAAATTTACTTATTTAAAATAGATATATTGTAGTTATACTGAAGATATAGATATATTATATACATACAGATACAGTTACATACACCTCCCCACACATACACAAATACATATACATACATACACAGAGAGAGAGAGATTCAAACACATATACACACACATATATTTCTGATAGCACTTAATACAATTTTGCTGATTAAGATTGAAAGATAAGATTTTATTATTTATCAATAGATAAAAGATGAGATATGGTGTGGAGTTTGGTTGAAATATTAGAAGAAGTGCTCAGCTACTGAAAATCCTTACGTTTGTCTTGATAAAAGGGTAAATTATTTCATTCTATATTATTTAGATTTCCCCCTTTTTAATATATTTTTGTCTCCTTCTCCATTTTACACTGTTTTCCCTTTTTATTTTCATTAGTATGTATTAGTTTTTTTATCTCGATAATTTTAAACTTCAGTAAAAATTATTATTCAAAAAAGTCACGAGGATTTTGACATCAGTTGTGTGTTAGTTCCATTGGCTCTGAACCATACTGAACAAACAACATTGCTGCTCCATTCCAACTGCTTACAGGCTTTGAGCAACTGCGATACTGTGAATAGCTGCATCAATATATAATTGTTTCATTCCAACGGTAAGGAGAAGGATGTGTATAGCCCAGAACTCTGTGGGATATATAGAAAAGTAATTGAGACAACTCAAGGTCACATCCATGTGCTGGTTGACACCTCCCTTGAGGGGCTGGGTCTTCAGAGATCAAATGCCAGGAAGACAGAGGCAGCACTTTTAGAGTAATGAGTCACCCCATGGTGAGCAATCAAGTAGTGACAATTTGAGTGATGTTAAGTGCAAGTGTGAGCTAGCCAAGAACACATGTTAAATATGCACACAGGTGAGCCATATTGCACCTGGAGCTCTCTTCATTGTTTACTGCTACAATCTTCAATCAGATAGCAATTTGTCTCCTTGGCAGAGGAAATGTGCTGTTACCAAAAGCAACAAATAAAACTCTGACAGCAGTCATGCTTCTCTTTCACATACACACATTGTCAAATTCGGATTCTGCCTTTCAGGGCTACATCGTTATGCTTCAGAGTCCTTGAGCAGAACTTGTAAGTAGTTTGGTTGATTTGGAAAGCTTTGGATAATGTTTTGGGTTTAGCCCAAATGTTTTTTTCTTCTTCAAGAGGCAACTGGGCTTTTTGGTTTTTCTTTGGAGACTTTTCACTTCTCATCCAAGAAACTTCTTCAGTGCTGAAGAAGCTTTTTGGATGAGAAGCAAAATGTCTTCAAAAGAAAGTCCAGTTGCCTCTTGAAAAAAAAACATCTTTGGGACAATTATGACCTGGATGACTGATAATCTCCCTAGACATTTTGCATTTAGTTGGATAAATATCTTCAAATCTTGGAGAGTAAGAACAAATGCTAGGAGATGCTGCTTTTTTAATTAATCTGTGGCAAGTAAGTTTGTGGTTATATTTCATTCATGCCTTTGGCAGAAGAATGGTACCCTTTCTATTCTATTTTTATTTATTTATTTATATTCGATTTATATACCGCTCCTTCTCCATCGAGATGGACTCAGGGCGATGCACAGGGAATTAAAAATCAGCAATAAATAACAATAAATACAATAATAATATCTAAAATAAATTAAACTAAGAACCTGTGCTAAAATATTCCCATTAAAATTCTAAAATCCATTTACTTGTTGGCTAAGATTGTGTCGCGTCTGAGCTCTAAGCTGTAAGCTAGAGCTTAACCTGAAAATGGGAAGGAAAAAATAATTATTTGGATATTTTACTGAATAAGTGAGTGGATGAGAAAATATTTTACAAGTCAATGTAGTTAATGTTAAAAATGTTTACTGCAGCTCGTTGGTCAAGTGCCTAGTTTGTTCTATCACAATGAATATGCACTAGGTCATGTGACAATATCCTCTTAAGAACCCCATTGCTAAACACTTAATTACTGTTATACAACCCAACAACTGTGGTGTAAAGCTTTAACAATTTTCTCAGCACTTTAATTGGTGGGAGGGCCATTACTAGAGTGTACATGAAAGCTACATTCAGAAGTCGTTACATGGAATGAAAGGCAGCTGTGCATAGGAGTATTTTCTACCAATATTGAGGATATTTTTCAGATTTCCAAAGAATCAAATCGATGCATGATATCTAATTAAACATTTGGTGTAACTTTCATTAAAAATTACAGTATAATTTAACTTCATATTATAAGCATCATTGATATGTGAGGGCTTGCCAATATTTTGGAGGAGGAAAATCAATGGAAAGGCGAGGGAAACTCAAAGGGAGGGAACAGAAGTGGAAAAGAAGAATTTTGATGTTCAAAATTGATGCCCTGATAAGCAATAGACATCATCTTTGAGCAAATTAATGTTCCCCCCAAGTGGAAAATGATTTGGTTTCTAATGACCTATAATCTCATTGAAATTATGATAATTTGGCTCTATGAAGCTTTACAACCAATTAAACTAAGAGAAAGTGAATTGGTGTAGTAATTAAGGTATATGGCAAAAACCAGGACATTGTAAATTCTAGTCCTGCTATAGTCATGAGGTCAACTGGGGGACCTTGGATCAGTCGTTCCTAGGGAGAAGAACAAGAACAAACCACTTCTGAAATCTTTCCAAGAACATTGTAGGGACTTTTTCAGGCAATCCCCAGAGTCAAGACTAACTGGAAGGCACAGACACTCCAAATGTTCCTAAGAGATCTTCCCATCCATGAGCAAGTGGGGACATGAAGCAAAGTAATATCACTTTCATGTTGTATGTAGGCTGGGGAACTCTAGTCCCAGGATTGGTATTTCTGGGTTGAAGGCTGAATGCTTTTATTAAGAACTACACATTGTTATTGCATGCAGCTCAAGGATCTTCCGCATGCAAAAGAGTCCAAACTGAAGCAGCTTTTTGGATGACAAGTGAAATGTCTTCAAGGAAAAAACAAAGGAAATCCAGTTGCCTTTTGGAAATCACCTTTGAGACAACCATGATCTGGATGACTGAGAATCTCCATAAATATATATAAAAGAGTTGTGGTATCTCTATTTTATGCTATCTGTTGATAATTGAAGTGATTGGCCTAAGGTCACCCAACTGACTTTGTGTTTAAGGCAGAACTAGACGTTATAAAGGACTGTATAAAGAACGGTTGCTGGAATTGGGTATGTCTATTTTGATGAAAAGAAGATTTTGTGGTGACATGATAGCAGTGTTCCAATATCTCAGGGGTTGTCACAAAGAAGAGGAAGTCAAACTATTCTCCAAAATACCTGAGAATGGGTGGAAATTAATGGGTGGAAACTAATCAAGGTGAGAAACAGCTTAGAACTAAGGAGAAATTTCCTGACAGAACAATTAATCAGTGGAACAACTTGCCTCCAGAAGTTGTGAATGCCCCAACACTGGAAGTCTTCAAGAAGAGATTGGATAACCTTTTGTCTGAAGTGGAGTAGGGTTTTCTACCTAAGCAGGGGTTGGAATAGAAGTCCTCCAAGGTTCCTTCCAACTCTGTTATTCTATTCTATTAATACTCTGTTTCTAGCCTGCTGCCTAGACCACTACACCAAACTGGCACTCTCCCATATGGAATTACAACAATATAACCTAAATTATTGTCCCCCTTTCCACACCAGGGATTCTATATTCTGCACCTGATGAAGCTTTTAAACTATCCTCAAAGGCAAGTAGGACACCTCTCATAGATTAGAGAGATATTGTTGTTCTTCCAGCCGGCCATCAGATTCTCACTCTAGCAATACACATGATAACATGGAGGGAGCACTGTCCCTGACTTTGCAGAACAACACTAAATCTCTCCAAGAAGCTGACTTTATCTTATTGCCTGCATAAAAACCTGGGGATAAATGAATCGGAGGAAGAGAAAAAGAAAATTAAATTAATGATATGACACAACAGAGCCTCAGCCTACAAGCATCCAAGCAGCAGACCTGAAAATTCTCTGCTTTAATAATTATGTATCGAAATTCAAGCTCTTACCCAAGCAGGTAACAGGTAAGAGGTTTAGACAGACATTAATTTTAATTCTCTTATTTTTGCCTGGTTTTTCCCAGATTTCAATGAAATCTTTTTACAAAGTTGCAATTGCAAGATGGACAGCTATATTCTTTAATTAGATAAATAACTTATTCCAATGATTTGAGTTCATTGACTTATAAAGAAATTTCTCGTTAAACCTTATGTTTCAATAATAATGTTAACATATATATATATTACATTTTAATATTTTTAACTTTAGAATTGTCTATATTGTTATTTATAATTCAATAATCCACCCAGAGTTACTTACAAGTGAGAGGGATGGCATATAAATCTAAGAAATAAAATACTTCCATGTGTGTGTGTGTGTGTGTGTGTGTGTGTGTGTGTGTTATGTCAAAGCACTTGGTATGCCCCAATATGTGAGTCAGCATACTGCTACCCATTTGGGCTTTCAGCTCCATCCTAGGAGCCTTCCAAGCAGGAAAACATTGAAAGGCAAAATGGGTAGCAGTATGCTCCCTCCCATATTTGGGCATACCAGGTGCTTTGTCATAACACTTACTTATTTCCTTGGCTCAGTTGATAAGGGAGGAGAGCTTGTGGTTTAGTGGATAATACAACTGCCTGACATGTAAATAGCCCAAGTTTAAATCCCAGTAAGGGTATGGCTAGTTGATGAGAGCTAAATAGCTTGAAATAGATCTATACTAGTCTCCCTTTATTTATGTATCAGCACAAATACTGTGTGTGTGTGTGTGTGTGTGTTTGTGTGTGTGTGTGTGTGTACGAAATACCATGCAAAATCTGCCCTGCAATTTACATAGGACAAACTAATAGGAGAATAAATGCATGCATCCCAAAACATAAAAACGCAGTAAGAAAACAACTTCATCCCTCTACCAGCACTTTAAAGCGACAGGACATGAAATTGATTTTGAAGGAACCAAACTAATCTCCAAAACCGAACAGCTCAACAAGAGAATAATCAGGGAAGCAATCGAAATAGAGAAACACCCCCACAACATGAACAAACGTGATGATACCTCCTGCCCACCAGACATCTGGAAACCAGCACTGACCAACAGACGAGCCCCACCCACCACCCAGGCTGTTACGATACAAAAGAACAATGAACAAACAGATAGCACCAATCAGCACCAATCTATTAATCATGATACAACTGAACAGCCGATCAACCCACTCAAAGCAACAAAGGCAACACTCCACCCCCCCCACCAATATTTTTAAGAACTGTCCAGCTAAACTGTTAGCAGTTGTAGTGACATTGTGGAATACCATTACATTTCAAGGAATGTAGTGACATCTTTTAATCCCTCATTCATATTAAGAAGTGGATGTATAAATTGCTTGTTTTCTAGCATTCCTATAGCCAAAAGGGGAAAATCTTAACACAGCTATAGTACAATACAGAGGACTCCCAGTACTTAAGTTGACACTTGCTTATCTGTATGGTTACTGTTGGATTAGACAAAGGATTCCGACTCAGGCATGGTCAAACAACAGGAACGTTTATTCACAACTATTTACAATACACTAGGATCATTACTGGCAAGGTTTCCCTGTCTGACAGCTGCTTATATACAGCTTTAAGGCGGGGAAACTTTTAGCAAGCAAGCTGCAACATTGTATTTATTTTCTAGACAGAATCCGGCCAGCTGCGTCTTAGCCAATCAGACGCAGCTGCCGGCTCTGTTCCGGAATGCGGTGACTCAGAGTTTACCAGACTTGCTGGCTCGGTCGTAGACCTGAGGACTTAACAGTTACCAGACTCTGGTCTACATCCTATGTGCTGTCAATTTGCATCATCAGCAGGTGTACCATCTAGCTAAAGTCAGATCATATAAACAAAGTCAAGAGGTTTTGGTACCAGGTAAAAATAATCAACCCCTGAGAACATGGTTTGATGCACAATGGGGATTAAAAAACAACAACACCTGATATTGCCCGTTGAGTCTGGACCTTTGATACAGACCTGGTGCAAGGTATTGTATACCTAGTACCTTGCACCAAGTATACCAAGTGGCTGTCTTGGAGTGGTTCTACTGTCATTCCATTGTGATTTCCCCATAGCTCAGACCTAGGCAGTTTATGGCCTCCAGACCTCATACAGACTTCCAGAACTTCCTGACTGGCCTGAGTAGATTGCTTTTATTTTGAAGGACTCTGCTGGTTTTTCTCCCCCAAGTTACTTATGTGCACCTTCACAGGTCTATTGATTCAGCCCTCCATGTCAATCTCAATTTCTCATGTGACCCTTTGGGAAAATTAATTGCTTGTCTCTGCAATAGCTGAAGACAGATTTCTATCAGCTTGCTTGGAAAATTACACTGTTTTGTTTCTGTTTAAATCTACTGAAGTTCATAATAAAGTTTAACATCTCCTACGAATGTATGTATTGTCTCTGGGTCCCTCAATTGTCTGGCACGTGGCCATTGCCTGACACTTTGCAACAT
This sequence comes from Rhabdophis nuchalis, assembly GCA_039707465.1. Classification (NCBI taxonomy): domain Eukaryota; kingdom Metazoa; phylum Chordata; class Lepidosauria; order Squamata; family Natricidae; genus Rhabdophis; species Rhabdophis nuchalis. The sequence continues at coordinate 270,778,895 of CM077643.1, read as the reverse complement.
CACAAGTTCCACCTGGTTGGTTCAACCTATCATAATTATCCTTTGTTGAGGAACCGTTCAAAGGAGGCTGCCGATTACATTATCTCCAACCCCCACGGGGGACTTTTAAAAAAAATAGGGATTAGAAAGAGGAAAGGATGAATTGGAGCACAGAATGCTGCTTTTTCTCTATCTACACTTTCAGTTTCAGATCACCACTCTAAGGGCAGGCTCCGAGATGTTATAATTGCAGAGCAGAAACAGCTGCTGGAAGAAGAATAAAGAATTTCCCCCTCCCCAAATTGTGGATTATTCTCATCAGTGTTTTGATCCCTTTATTATCATCCTGAAACAAACATGCCTTTGGAATCACTGTCTATTTTGTGACGCGATCTTCTATCTGGCATTCTTGTGTACTCTACTAGCTTTTCAGGCTGCAAAGAAAGACCTGGCTACAATGGTATAAGCACTTCGTTCTCCTCAAATGAATGGAGCATCTTCTGGAACACATGCTTATTTGGACATGGTTACAAAGGAATTCCCCAGGAGAATTCACATTGTGCACATGAATAATGTGCCTTAGTGAAAAAGAGCTGAAAGCACTGAGGTTTCATGCAGTAATCAGGGACTGGATTAAAAAAAAAGAGGCATTAATGAATTTGACAATTAGCGGATATTGGCAAGTCTCGTCAGGTGTCACCAGGGAGTTTTCACTGGCTTGAAGTTGGGACCAACCGAATCATCCAGTTGATAAGCCGTCCAGCAAGCCTTTGCTGCCAGGCTGCTCATAATGCACAAAACACAAAGGGTTTCACACATTTTATGTCTCTATAATCTCTGACTTGGCAGGATGAATGGGACGCATAAAACCTAGGAACGAATTGGGACTGAATTGAAGTCCATGGGAATTTTGCCATTTGGGTTGACAAAGCCAGTTTTCCTCTATCGCTTCTAAGTCTTTCATAGAGGAGAGCTAGCTGGCTATAAAACAATCAAGAGAATTGCAGGTTGTCTGGGAAATCATAGCCAGGATGGTTGGCAGTTGTGTCATTGGCATCACATTTGACATTGCTTGTTTGTAATTAGTGTGTATCTGAGGAGAGTTATCCCAGCTAGGATGATTCAGAATCCCTAATAATGAATGAATCTATCACCAAGGCTTGATTTCAAACTTTTCTTGCATATGTTTCATGACAATTATCTGATTAGTGAAGGTTTTTTTGTGGGGATGAGAAAAAAAACAGACTTTTGCAATAGGAAGCATTTCATTGATCACAATGAAAGAAGAATGGAGCTAGCTATAAATACATTTCATAAGAATGATTGGGTTGCCTATTCTCAGTGCAGCTTTCCATTCACTGGAGTATTAGGCTGTACAATTTCAGTGTTAAAGGTAACACATTCTCTAATTATAATGTACATTTCAGAACAAAGAATAAGTCAAGTATGATTCATAAAGATTACATAGGTGGCAGAACCAAAACAACCTTAGCTGATCTGAGAAGCTAAGCAGAGTCAGATCTGATTGGTATTTGGACGGAAGACCAACGAGAAAACTGTTCGATGAACTTGGAAAAAAAACCACCTCAGAAGAGGGTAGCAGCAAACCATTTCTCTAACTATTGATCCAGGAAACTATAGAGACACATCTGTGTGCTCTGCAGAACACATCTGTGTTCTCCGCAGAATTCTTACATGGGAAAAGACCCGAATACAAGACCAGCATACCAACACCCATGAAAATCTATGAAAACACACACACACACATCCCCATTTTCTAAAAAAAAAATCACCTTTATCCTTTTCTTTCAGATATAACATTACCTAATTTTGTACTAATTAATTGGGGGAATTCTATTTGTCCACTTAAATTTCTATGTCTTCCCTAACAGTTGTACCTGGGGGGGGGGGGGAATGATTGTCCCACACAATTTGATTCTGTTTTGATTTCCTATGTTTAGATTTTGGTCTTCCACTCTATTGTTTGTTTGTTTGTTTGTTTTCAAATAAGTTGGGAAACTGCCTGGAGTAATTTGGGGGTTGAGCAGTATATTAAATAAGTAAACTACATATTAAAAACTCAAATTCACAAGTAATTATGGACAACTGCATGTAATTTTCTATGAGTAGTGTAATTTTGAAAGAAAGTCTGTTTATTTCATGACAATCTATTGCAGGTGAGGGGGAAAAAAAACCCTCAGTCCAGATTCCCAATATACACCCTTCAAAAATTACAGCAAGGGGACAGAGATCTCAGCCTATTTCACAGGAATTTAAGTACATCGTCTTTTTTCCTTTATAGTCCTTTCTTTCATAGTTATTTCAGTAATACATAATTTAATGCTCATGGCTTTGGAGACTTTGTACACCGAGAGAGCATTTTGCTCATTTTCAGAAATGTTGGGAAATGTAATTTCACTTTTGGGGAAATGCAGTTATTCCAAAAGCAGTTTGATAACCAAGACGTAAAATGAGTTATTGGAATTCAGAATGAAGTGCGTTGCAATTTTAACTATATATCTTTCCATACATGCATGCTAAAGACTGCTTTATCCATGTACTAGACCAGGGATGTCAAATTTGATTTCATTGAGGGCCGCATCAGAGTTCTATTTGACACCAGGAGGGTGGGGGTGGCCAGAGTGGGTGTGGGCAGCTCGATATCACTCATGTTGAGGGCACCCCTGGTGGCCAAATGGTAAGGCAGAACTTCCCTGAGACTCTCCCTCACTCTCCTTCCTTCCTTCCTTCCTTCCTTCCTTCCTTCCTTCCTTCCTTCCTTCCTTCCTTCCTCCCGCCCTCCCTCCCTCCCTCCCTCCCTCCCTCCCTCCCTCCTTCCTTTTCTTCTTTTTCCTTCTTCTTTCTCCTTTCTTCTTCCATCCCCTCTTTCCTTATTTTTCTTTCCTTGCTCTCTTTCCATCTTCCCATCTTTTTCTTTGTCTTTCCCATTTCCCTTTTTCCTTTCCTGTCCCTTCTTGCATGCTCAAACATTTCTCCTTTTGTTTTGTTTCTAGTTTGTTTTGCTAGCCCTCTTCCTATTTTTGCTATTTCCAGGGTGGCCTTGTGGGCCAGATCTAAGCCCCCCCCCCTAAACAGGCCAGATCTGGCCCACAGACCATGAGTTTTATACCCTTGTACTAGACAGTGCATTGATAGGAGGCAGGAGTATGTACTGTCTGTTCACCACCCTAAGTTACTTATAAATTAATAAAGGCAGGATAAAACACCCCTAATAAATAAATATTGTATGAGATGCAGTTGGAGGGCCAATGGAACACAACTTACAGGCAGTCCTCAATTTACAACTATTCATTTAGCAATCACTTGAATTTACAATGGACTGAAAAAAATGACATGATCAGTTCTCATGCTTATGACCATTGTAAGCATCCTCCCAGTCACGTGATCAAAATTCAAGCCCTTGACAACCGGCACATATTCACAATACCTGTCCTGGGGTCATGAGATAACCACCTGCAATCTTCCCAGATGGCTTCTGACAAGCAAAGAAGCTTGATTCATTTACTGACTACATGACTCACAAAAAAACTACAGTGATTTACTTAATAACTATGGTTAAAAAAATGGGGCACAACTCATTTAACAACTATGTTACTTAGCAACAGAAATGTTGGGCCCAGCTGCAGTAAGTTGAAGACCCCCTATAATTGTTTTTTCTGTTTTTCAAGTGGCAGAGAGAGAATGGAGTGGAGTGGAGTGGAGTGAAGTAGAGTAGAGTGGAGTGGAGTGGAGTGGAGTGGAGTGGAGTGGAGTAGAGTAGAGTAGAGTAGAGTAGAGTAGAGTAGAGTAGAGTAGAGTAGAGTAGAGTAGAGTCCAATCCAAACCAATCCAATCCAATCCAAGTTTGGTTGGACACACAAGGAATTTTTCTCCAGTACAGAAGCACTCAAATTGCTGCACTGAAATTTTTCACTTAAATATTATTTATCAAATATCCTTTCTTTTTTAAAGGAGATTTTTCTCTACATTTTCATTTCTGAATTTACCGACTTCCTGTTGTTTGTTATCAATAGTATGATGGGACAACTCATTTATCTTTTTTACTTAACTTTTTTTTCTTTTAGTGTTGTTTTAGATCTACAGTCTTAAAGAACCAGTAAGTATCTTTGGTGTTCAATTCTGGAGCCTGCGGCAGCCTAAATTATTTATTCATAGTTAGCTTGATCTATGGAGGGATGTAAATCTCAACAATTAGATGAGACATCAATTGATCAATAGATACCTTGCAAAATAAAGAATGGTGAAACAAAGCTGATTTGGGTGGGAATGAAATATTACAGGGTAAATTCAGTTGAATGTGTAATCTGTGGAACTTGTTTCTCTGAAATCAGCCTAAATCGCCCAAATAAAGAATAGGGTTATATTCTAGAGTAGCAGTTTCCCAAGACTTCCAGGCCTCAGAACTTATTAATTTAAAAAATAAAACAAAACCTCAGATCTGCTGAGTAAGGTAAATTATTGTTTGGTTTGGAGACAGTCAAGTCCATGCAGATTTTTGACAAGATTTCAGAAGAGGTTTGCCACTTCTTAGGGATGAGAAAGAGGTGACACAAGGTCATCCATAAGCAGGGGTAGAACTTGCAATCTTCCACTTTCTAGCCAGGTGCTGTCAAGCCTGCAGTCACCTTTCTTTTGGACATTAGGCCTGCCACACTTTCTATTATTCTACTATGCATTTTCTGTGGTGGGAAAATGGGAGGGAGGATATTACAGAGTTGGATGGTATGTAGCCATAATAACATTCTTCTTGGAAAACCAAGGTCATCTTTGTCTCTGCACGTGGCCGGAACTGGATGGATGGAACTGCCAGCATGGCAGTGGAAGATTGGACCATGGGATGGACTTGTGGGTGTGGTGGCAAGATCTTGAATTTTCAACTGATTGGGAAAACCAGGAAGCTTTCAGATTTGGGTTTTCCCAGATGTGCCAACATGGTTCTCTTAATAAATTGGAACTTTGAGCAATACTTTGCCTTGGACTCTGATTTACTTTTGGATGCTATTTGGAACCCTGACAGGTTCCTTAACCACTACCCCAAACTCGTTTTCTGACAAAGCTCTAATGCAGGGGTGTCAAATTCACAGCCCACGGACTGGGTGCATCATACACTGACCACGCCCACCCCCAGTTTAGCAAAGAGGAAAAAAATATCACGATACATCATGTAACTATGATGTGATGGCATGAGTTTGACATTCCTGCTCTAATGAAATAAAATTGGCAACAAAGCAAAATGTATTAATTGCAGCGGATTGTCATCTGTCCATAAGAAAAGAACAAATTAGGAAGCTCTGCAGAGAAGCTCCGACCTGTTCACCCAAAATTTAAGGAATATAAGATGGAGGGGAAGAAAAACAGTTATAACATTGTTTTAATTCATCTTATCTCACTACAGCTGAGTTCTAATCTTATCGTGGAGTCTGCATAATCTCAAAGAGCTGACATCGTTATAGTGTAGAGTCAGTCATTCTTGTTCACGACTGAATTTCATTTATATTTTTATGTGTCCTTGGGATACAAATTGGCTTTCTAATTTTTATTGTTTCTAGCAGCTGGGCTGAAGCAAAAATCATACCTAGGTTGGTCTTATTCAGGAAAACAAAGGAGTTTATATTCAGCTATAATTTTCCATAGCAAATTCAAAGTTGTTTTTGTTCATTTTAAAATGGAACGCAAAGTTCTTACAAATACTAGCCATTCAAGATAATGTGGCTATGTGTTTACCAGAACAATAGCTCAGAAGGTGGACTCTGACTTATAATTGCTTTAAAAACACACTGATTGCATAATATGCATCAACATTTCAGTATTGTCCAAAACCTAGAAGATAGATTTTTTTTCATCAATTTTGATATTATTGATTTTTCTTCTCTGTAAAAAAGTATGTGTATATATACATGCACACACACACACACACACACACACACACACACACACACACACATACACAGAGAGAGACAGAGACAGATACACACAATGCCAGAGGAGTTGAACAATCTGCCAATCATTTCATTTCTGCTTGATTTTCCACAGGCTGTTTTAAAGTTAGAATTTTATTCAGCAAACTATAATTGCAAACACTAAAATTGGGTAGGCTAGACTCTTGATTCTTGACTGGGTCTTCCCATAGCATGTTTGAAGGGATTTAGATGTGCCTGTTTTCATATTCATACTAGCCCATAACCTTTGTTCACCTTTAATCCAGTTAAATTAGTGCTTGTCATGTCAAAATCTAACTAAACTTCTTAGAAGAATGTAATAGATGAACAAATTATTTCCCTGTAAATTATCTTTGGCTACAACATTCAATTGTAAGAACAGTTCTTTCAGATGAAGCATTGCAGCCTTCGTTGCAGAAGGGGCAGGGGGAAGCTATAACAGGGGCGTGGGGACAGGTTTCTCCTCTTTTTTATTTGGAGGGGTACGTCAATAGTGGTTGGAGTTTGCGCAAACTATGTGCACAGATAATGCCAAAAGTGAGTAGGTCACCCATTCTTTCTGGTTGCAAGTTTGATAAAGAAAGGAGGATAGGGGAATGAAATAAAACGGTGCCATGTTTTCTAGGGAGCGATTGATAGCTCTTTCTAGAAGTCTGAATTAACAGATGGCTATTATTATTATTATTATTATTATTATTATTATTATTATTATTATTATTATTATTATTATTATTATTATTATTTACAAATAGGGGAGAAAGCTTTATGTACACCACCTTGTCTAGTACAAAATAAAGGCAGGATATAAATCAGTTAAACAAGGAAACAAATAAGGTGAAAAATTGCTTGAAATTAGTCCAAAGACTACAAATTCAGGATGTTGTTTCTGCATGAGAGAAAAAAGGTGCTTGTTCTCTCTCTCTCTCTCTCTCTCTCTCTCTCTCTCTCTCTCTCTCTCTCTCTCTCTCTCTCTCTCTCTCTCTCTCTCTCTGTGTGTGTGTGTGTGTGTAAAGGACAGGAAAACTCAGAATGCAGGAAATACACCACTAAAACATGTAGGAGGAAATAATGAAAAATATTTAAAATGTCTGTATGTTACAGATTGTCTTGCAGGAAAAGCTACTGTAATGAAACGCCCTCCTTCTAGCACTATTTTGTTAAAAAGCATTAAACATGGAACTGCCTTTGAAAATGAGACTGAAATGTTGCTTTAGTACAAGGAGGGCAATGTTTAATTTGGTAAAATAGGCTTCTTCTTCTTCTTCTTCTTCTTCTTCTTCTTCTTCTTCTTCTTCTTCTTCTTCTTCTTCTTCTTCTTCTTCTTCTTCTTCTTCTTCTTCTTTTCCTTCTCCCTCTCCCTCTCCCTCTCCCTCTCCCTTTCCTCCCTCTCCTTCTCCTTCTCCTTCTCCTTCTCCTTCTCCTTCTCCTTCTCCTCCTTCTCCTTCTCCCTCTCCCTCTCCCTCTCCCCCTCCTCCTCCTCCTCCTCCTCCTCCTCCTCCTCCTTCTTTTTCTCCTCCTCCTCCTCCTCCTCCTCCTCCTCCTCCTCCTCCTCCTCCTCCTCCTCCTCCTCCTCCTTCTTCTTCTTCTTCTTCTTCTCCCTCTCCCTCTCCCTTTCCTCCCTCTCCTTCTCCTTCTCCTTCTCCTTCTCCTTCTCCTTCTCCTTCTCCCTCTCCCTCTCCCTCTCCCTCTCCCTCTCCTTCTCCTTCTCCTTCTCCCTCTCCTTCTCCTTCTCCTTCTTCTTCTTTGCCAATGCTTTATGATCCATACAAGGTACTAGGTTTTTTTCCCCTCACACCCAGTACAAAAGGCTGGTGTAAATTATTGAAGCTTTAACCCTGAAAAGAATGATTTCATAGAATGATTAGAACTTTAAATCATTTTAGCAGGTTCTCTGGAGCCCTCATCAATGATAGAAAAGTGAGATTTCTAATGGTGAGACTTCATTGGGATGTATCATTATTTTTTTTAAAAAAAGTTTCAAGCCTTTATTCAATCAGGGTTTCCAGTCTTTTTTTTAAATGTTATTTTTAGAAATGTTAATTTTATGACCATAAGTCCCATTTTTGTTTTATTTTTTAAAAGTATATGTGCATGATGTAAATTAGCAAGGCAATACATGCATACAGACAGATATACCAACAGACACACATATATACCGTTCTCATTAACATTTAAATTTCCTCCTTTACAATTATTTTTGGCAATTAGCATTTTTCTTGATCAAAACATATAAGATATATATACCATGGGGCTTAGATTGGTCGCACCTCTTTAAAGGTGAAGGTGAAGGCTCCCCTCATACGTACCTACAAGCTAGTCATTCCCAACTCTAAGAGGGCGGTGCTCATCTCTGTTTCAAAGCCGAAGAGCCAGCACTGTCCAAAGATGTCTCCGTGGTCATGTGGCCTGCATGACTAAATGCCAAAGGGGCATAGAACGCTGTTACCTTCCCATCAAAGGTGGTTCCTATTTTTCTACTGCATTTTTACATGTTTTCAAACTGCTAGGTTGGCAGAAGCTGGGTCAAGTAATGGGAGCTCACTCCATTACGCAGCACTAGGGATTCAAACTGCTGAACTGCCAACCTTCTGATTGACAAGCTCAGCATCTTAGCCACTGAGCCACCACATCCCTTAAAGCACCTCTTCAGCACAGGCTAATTGCAAGAGTACAGATAACATGTCACTTACAGAGATATTCTGCATGTCTATCAGGAATTCCTAAACAGGTTAGCAGCACCATGTTTACACATTCAAAGTATTATTTATTCCTGAGTGATGTCGCTCAGGGTTGAGTCACACTGCAGGGAATTGGTTGGCACATGGTGTGATAATGGACATTGATCGATGTTGCTTTAAAAAGGGGGATCAGGCAAGTTCCTGAAGTAACAAGGGGCACTTGTTTTAATGGTTATATCCTATGTTGACTATAAGAGGCTGATATTCTTTGATTATTAGTTGCTTAAGGGCAGGAATATCCTATTTCTGAGCTTCTGAACTATTAACACTTGTTTAGCTACTTTAGTAACAGTATATTGGACTAAACAGAAGTTTGGTCTGACCTAGCACATTTCTTCTTAGGAAGAAATTCTTAACTTCGGTTCTTGAATTCATGTGCTTAAGTATAAAGCTGAACTTGTTGTATTTGTGAGTTTATAGTAGATCAGAAGAAGAGCTATATTAAATATATTGTTTTAAAGGTATTGTAGTAATGATCATCTGAAGGTACCCCTTGACATTAGCTCCTCGTATTTTTCTATACATATGTGAATTTGGATTAACTTCCTTCCTTCCCAACCAGGTTTAGTTTGGTTCCATTTTTTACTTATGACATCAACAGGCCATGCTACCGAGTTTTTATGCATATATAATTAAAAATAGAACAGGAGAAATAATATGAAAGACATATGGCTACACAACATTATAACCACTCAAGATTGCTGCAGGCCATGCTGATCCTCTGTATTAATTTTCACTTCTGGACCTTCTGACAACTCAAGTACACAGAATAAGTTGCACAGGTCAGATTTACATGTACTGTGAAATTCAACTCATCAGCATAACGCTTGAGTCATTAGACCTCAAACAAATGAAAGTCAAGGATGCTCTAAAGGTGAAGTTCCAATTTAGTAACAAAAATACAACTACAGCACTATTCTCTCTCTTTTAGCTGGGCCTGTGAGATTTTATTGGGTTTTGCACTGACAGTTCGCCATGCCTCAAATGCTACACTGTATGGAATATTCCCAGTTGGTGGGAAATTATTGCCCAATCTGATATGTACAGAATGTCATGCAAAACCTGACAGAAAGTTTAACTTTGTTTTAGAAGGTATTATCAAATGTGTTCTGACTCCCTCCTTCACAAGACAAATGACTAAACTGACTGATACTTGGCAGCTTGCCCGGACTGACCTTGTCTAGGCCTGAAGATTCTTAACGAAAGAACTTGACACACACGAAAGCTTTGACTCTTCAGATGATACGTTGTTTCCTGCAAGCCTACTCTTCACAGAGTATTTCTTTTAAAGCCTCTTGGGAGGGGCTGGTCAATTAGGCAGCTGATACTCATTATCTCCTCCAGTTGCATCTTTCTGCTAATTGATGTTGCCTCCTCTCGATCCTTCTTAGCCTGACATCAGGGACAAACTGGGTTTCCTCCTCCCCACTACACCAAGCCCTAGGTTCCTCCTGATGCCTAGCCGGGCTCTCTGCTCTCTCATTCTCGGCCTCCTCCTCTAGATCAGACTCATAGGACTCCTCACTAGAGGAGTCTGTCAGCAGCTCATCCGGAGCTGGCTGGGCCACAACACAAATGTATGCTGGAAAATATGACCAGTGAGTATCCCTTGAGCTAATTATTATTAGTGTATGGCACTGTTACAATAGCCAGGAGACACCATGCTATTGCAGAGTAATATTTTGGAGTGCCAAGGGACCAGCCCTGCTGTGGGACACACTTGTGCATTTCCCAAGGTGTGTCACAGGACTGACTGTGCATCAGAGAAAAAGATGAGTAGCTTTTCCTGCAAAATCACCCGATGCCCCTTCCCTTCCTGGAGCTGTCTTGCAAATGGGCACCACAACTGGGAAGGTTCAGAGCCATCAGGTATCTGACTGCCTTCATAGAACACCAGTTTGTCTCCCATGGAAGTGGTACCTATTTTATCTACCATGTTTTTTGGACTATAAGACGCACTTCCCTCCCCTTCCAAAAGTGGGTGGAAATGTCTGTGAGTTTTATAGAGCGAATATTGCAGCAGGGGGGAGGGGAATTGGTGTGATGCCAATCAGCTGTTCTAGGAGGCGGGGATCGCAGCCACCATTTATTGCTGCTGTCCATTCATGGCGGACAAGTAATAGTGAACGGGCTGTGGCAAATGGGCTGCAGTGGTGGCGCATAGGCAACAGAGGCAGAAACAGATTTTTTTTTCTCCTCTAAAGCTAATGTGTATCTTATAACTCGGAGGATTTTATAGTCTGGAAAATATGGTACATGCTTTTGACCTGTTAGTTGGGCAGAGGCTGAGACAAATGACAGGAATTCAACCTGCCATGCGAGTCCCTTTGGGGAGAGAGAGCGGGTTAGAAATAAAATTTATTATTATTATTATTAGTAGTACCTGGGCTAAAACTGTGAGAGCTGAGACCGAGTCAATCATCATTAAGCCACTGAGACAGGTTTTAGGAAAGGGTACAATGTGCCGAATAAATGTGATCCAGAGAGAAAAACTGCTAAATTAGGTGACATGAAAGGGAATGGAATAAAAGAGAAGAGAAACTAATGGAAGCATTTAATACTCAACGTTTAACGAGAATGATGGCTACGTGTGGTTAACCAGTTAGGAAAGATCATGCTCTTTCAAATATCTGCAAATATAAGCAAAACTCTGCTTATAGGTGCACATGGTAAAAACGAATTGATTGTTTATCCTAAAATAATGAATAGAATTAACGAAGCAGGTAAGAGTGATGAGAAGGTCTCAATGGGGAAGGAATGAAAAGGTATCCAAAAAATAGATTTAACCTCACAATAGAATCAGTGGGAAGTAGACAGAAAGAACAAGGGTGTGAAAGCTCCTTTGAACAGCAGAGAAACAATTAAGTTGCAAAGGACCAGCGAAATGTGTGCAGTTGTCCTAATGGAAAGTATAAAAAAGATGTTCAGCAAAATGATGACATGAAGCAGAGGGGGAAAAGCAATTGTTTAAGGAAAAGATTGCCGCAAACAATGAGGGAGAGCGAAATGTATAATGCGTATAAAGAGGGGGAAAAAGTTGCAAAGAATACAGTCAAGAGATCAAGGAGCTATTAACATAGAAAAAAGCAGATAAAATGCAGAAGGATTTTGGCAGAATGTTTTGAAGAAAAAAAAACATTTTGGGAGTTCGTTAAAAGAGCTAAATAAGGAGCCTCCACTAGCGTGAATGGAATTAAAGGTAAATGCGATGAATAATTTAAGATGAAAGTCAAGAGAGAGAAGGCTGGAAGGAATGTTTTGGAAATATGAATGGGCATCACAGTAATATGTTAATGGTGGAATAAGAGAAAAAATGTGATGGAGAGTGAAAACGATAAAAAGGAAGGCATACATGCTGTGAAAATATTGAAAATTAGTAAGGTGGCAGATATAAATGCAGGACAACTGGAGAAATGTAAACGATATATATGGTGTCCTTGGTGCTCTCTGAGTTTGGTTGTTTGCTTACAGATGTTTTATTACCAATAGCAATAGCACTTATATACCACACCATAGTGCTTTTCACACCCTCTCTAAGTGGTTAACAGCGTCAGCATATTGTCCCCAACAATCTGGGTCCTCATTTTTTCAAAGTCGGAAGGATGGAAGGCTGAATCAACCTTGAGCTGGTCAGGATCAAACTGCTGGCAGTGGAATGCAGAGTTAGCCTGCAATACTGCATTCCAACCACTGTGCGACCATGGCTCTTTATCCAAACTAGGGAACACCAACACTGATGATGTTATCTAGTTTGGGTAATGAAATGTCTGCAAGAAAACAGCCAAACTCAGAGAGGATGAAGGACTCAACATTTCAACCCTGAGCTATACATAGTTTCCTTTATTGGTGTGTATATAATGTGGTTCTCTCACTTTATTTGTTAAATTTATATGCCACCCACTTCACTGACAAACAACTCATGGAGTGGCCGTGTGTGTGTGTGTGTGTGTGTGTGTGTGTAGGTGAAGACTAAGTCAGACCTAACAATTAGAACATGTGAGGAATACTAGAGAAGTTAAAAATATATCTGACAGCAGGTTCTCCAAGCAGGCTCATTTTGTAGCATATCCCGGCCTTCCATCTGCTAGGAAGCTGGCCAAACTGCTTATTGCCCATGTCTTTAGACTCCATGTCTATAGACTCTTGGCCGTTGCTGCCAAGACTCGTGCTTACCAGATGGAGATTTCCCTCCTCCACAAGCAGTCCAGCTGAGAACTCTACAAAGCTCCATTTTTGACTGCCCAAAGGTTTCCACTGAGAACATTCCAGAACTGATAACTGACTGTGAACAATCCATGATTGATGGCTGGGTGGTTTTCCCTTTGGGTCATGAGGTAATGGGTCTGCAAGAGCGCAGGGATGGGGTGGGGTTTAGCCTGATTACCAAGTAACTATAAAAGGTGGGGCGGGAGCACCGGGTGTCAGCTCTGAGATTTTATTCATTGCCTTAGTGCTTTGTTGGTCAGTTCGTGCTGGAGGAAGAAGATAAACTGTATTTTCAAACTGTCTCCCTGTTTGGCTGTTTTCATTAACCCTTCGGAACCCGACAGTTAGTTCATAGATAACAGCATGATTTGGCTGAGAACCTTAATGATTTGCAGTGAATGTTAGGATAAATTATATAATGCAACCAACAGTAACTTTGAAACTTAACATAGCAAATGTCAAGACAATTCTATTTGACAGGTGGAATGGAGTGAATCTTTGTAACTTATACATAAATGGGAAAAAACAGAATAAGTAGATTAAATTGTGTACTTTGTTAAAATGTGATACGTAGTTGATTGTGTAAAATGAATGTTGATTGAAAATGTGAAAATAACAACACATGTATGTGTGGCAGGCTTTTCTATTCATTCTGCTGTGTAAAAGTATATAAAGCTACATAAAGTTTAAATGGAATGGGAATGAGTTATTTTAAAAGTGTGTGTGTGTGTGTGTGTGTGTGTGTGTGTGTGTGTTAAAGAAGGGCAGGGCTAAAAATTAATGAGCTCTGAATTAATGTGCATTGAATACAAAAGAAAATGACTCATATGGAAGAGGGATATATGTATTTAACCAGATCAATTTAATCAATTTGTATTGCCACCCATTTGATAACTGAGGCATCATTTTAGATGCACAGAGTCTATACTTTTCTCTCTTATTTTGAAGTATCGTAAGTTTACTTCTGCCAAATTCATGGTTTTGCATTTTCTAAAGCAGCTTAGCAAGATAGTTCTTCCAATTAAACCTCTTGGCCTGATGACTCATTAATTAGTCTTATCATATTTTTTTTAAATCAGAGAACTCTTTTCTACCAGCTTACTTGCTGGGCTTACATGCCCTGGTGTATTGTGCCTCTAGCTAGCATTGAAAAAAAAAAACATGTCCCAGGGCACCATGTACAGAAGTATGTGATCCTCCAAGAAATATTTATCAAGAACCCTCAGGCAGAACTCGCTGTAAAATATCAACTCCACTTGACCTCTTCCGATCATTTTTTCCCCCTTTTACCAAGCAGATTCTCCTTCCTCTTCCCCACTTCCTTAAGCACAAAGAAATTCCCAGATCACTACTTCAGCCTTTCACTGGCAGAATTTGTCAGATTTACAAAATACTTGTGATATGTTGCACAATGTCGTAATTATTTCATCTAGAAATTATGAATTGTGTGTTGTACTCTCGTAATTTTAAGCAAAGAGAACTTCCAGCCCGGGCCCCAAACACAGTCATTAGAGATTTGGTTTCATCCATTCTTCTTGTCAACATTTGCCTCCAAATCAGGACAACAAAATTACAAACTTCCCTATCAACTTGATGCTGTCCTTGGGAATCAAGGAGTGGGATTTGGGTGTTCACCGAACTGCATAGAATCATCGCTAGAGCAGGGGTCCCCAACCCCCAGGCCGCGGACCGGTGCTGGTCCATGGCTGGGTGGGAGCCGGGCCGCAGGGCTGGAGAGGAGGAGGAGGGAGGAGGGGGCAGCCCCCTGAGCAGAGCGCGCGGGAGAACGCAGGCGCGGCTGTTCGCGCCGTTGGAGTGTGCCTCTTCCTCCTCGGCGGAGGGACTCCTGGGCGCCGATTCCCTTCCCTGCTGGCATGCCGGCCACTCGTTTTTTTCCAGGGGCTGCGGAGGCTCCGCCAGCAGGGGAAGGAACTGACTGGAGAGGAAGAGAAGGGAGGAGGGGGCAGTCCATTGGGCAGAGCGCGCGGGAGAACGCAGGAGGATGGTGGGGGCTCTTCCTCCACCCTCGTCGGGAGGGTTGCTCCGGTGGCGCACAGGAGTCCCTCCATCGACGAGGGTGGAGGAAGAGCCCCCACCATCCTCCTGCGTTCTCTCGCGCGCTCTGCCCAATGGGCTGCCCCCTCCTCCCTCCTCCTCCTCTCCAGCCCTGCAGCCACGGAGCCTGACCGAGCGAACGAGCAACCAAGCGCGGCAGGCGAGCTGAGGAGGCTGGGGGGACGACGACGACAGACAGACACACATAGAAAGACAGAGAGAGGGAGGGAGGGAGGGAGAGAATGATAGACAGAGACACAGAATGAGTGATTGAGTGAACGCAAGACAGACAGACACACGCACACACACACACACAGAGTGACAGAGATGGGCGGATGAAGGAGAGAGAGAGAAAGAAAGATAAAGAAATAGCGAGAGAAAGGGAAAGAGAGAGAAAGAGAAAGAAAGAAATAGCGACAGAAAGAAAGAGAGACAGAGACAAAGAAAGAGAAAGAGAGAAAGAAAGAAAGAAAGAAAGAGAAAGAAAGAGAAAGAAAGAAAGAACGAAAGAAAGAAAGAAAGAAAGAACGTAAGAACGAAAGAAAGAAAGAAAGAAAGAAAGAAAGAAAGAAAGAAAGAAAGAAAGAAAGAAAGAAAGAACTTATGACCACAGTTGAGGCCAAAAGTTTGGTTGCTAACCAAGATCATTGTTAATGATCTTGGTTAGCACACCTTTCTCTAATTCTACAAGCTGACTAACTTTATTCCAAGTTGCCTTGATCTTAATTTCTAAACTCATTTTCCGGTGGAATATGTTGTTGGCACAGCCAAACATTTTCAGAATTATAGCAGCTGTAGCATATACCAGTTTATTGGTTTGAATTGTGGTGGAAATAGGGATTGTTATGAGGGCTCTGTTGGCATCTCCTAGCACACCGTCTGATGATACTGAGCCTTGGTAATCAATCCTAAGGGTTGTTTTGTAGCTAGTTTATCTGTATGCGTCTTGCATTTCAGAATACACCAGGCAGAAGTATATTGTGTAAAACAAATGCTAAGTTTTCACGGTAGAGATACAGTATCAGCTGCTGTGCTCTGTAATGGAGGGGGCGGCAGTGGCGTTCAAGCTTCATGTGTGTCTATCTTCATGTGTGTCTATCTAGTTGTTCTTCCCAGTCTTCTCGAGTCCGTGCTTGAAGTTACACAGCAGGACATATACCACACATTGTGCTATCCACTGAGAACTAGTAGCCATGATGGTTTAAGCTAGTAGCTTTCTTTTCATTACATAAACACAGGGCATGTCGTATCATGGATATTCACTGCTGAAAATGATGAAGCCTCAAGAAGGCTTGAGTGCAATCTTCAATTATTTTACCATATCAGTTGATAGATCTGTTATTTCTATAGTCGCCCATGTAGGAAAGTCTTATTTATTTCTATGGTGTATGGCAAAATAGAGCTTGGAACCTATAAACCTATACACCATTGCATCTAGGGGTAACTGTTAAACATATGGGGACTTGTGGCTTCGCATGCTATCATCTGAAAGTAGATTGCTTCACCCAAAGTAAGTTGTATATAGATTGCAATTATAAGAAACCCAGTGATATAGTTAGACCCTGCTAATAACTACTGTCTGCTTTAATTGTCATACATGATAAGGTCTTGGCTCCTGGCTTGAAAACTATTCGGCTAGAGAACTATTCAGCTTGAGCTAATTGTGGATTACATTGCAAATTGCTGTATGCTTGGGTTGGCCCTCTTCATTTCTCCACATTTCTTTAATCAAAACTCATTCATCAGTGGAGGAAACACAAAATCACACAGAGTCAAAAACTTTATGTTCTTCAGCATGTTTCCCCTTCTTTCTACTCCTTCTCCTCCTCTTCCTTGCCTTCCTCCTCTTCTTCTCCCTCCTCCTCTTCATCTTCCTTCTCGAAGTTCAGGTTATGAATGAAAACACTGAACATTATTATAGAAATAATGTCCTCTTCAAAATTATAGAAATTTCCCTCTTCTTCAAATGATTTAGAAATATCTATTTCTGCCCTAGTTGTAATATAAATATTTTATAAGCATGTCTTGCAGAACAATCCTTATTTAAATAACACCAAAGCTCAAAATCCCCAGGTTTTCCAAGGTTGAAAGACAGTAGAATAAAAAAAAATCTGGAATCTAAAGCTTTGGTTTGCACTATAACAACCCTGCTGACTTCAGAAAGGTTGATTGTGATTTACTCAGCCTTCAAATGAGATTTGAAATTTAACATTATTGTATATACAACAGAAGACAAATGAGTTTTCTCACAAGAAACATGATATTTTAAAAAAAGGACTATTTCAAAATTGTAAACTCACTCAGATTTTCTTCTGTTTTTTAAGTATCTTTAATTTTGATTGCATATATGTATACTTAGCTTATAAGGATGCATAATGTATAATATATTTAGCTTGTTGCAGGATAGATATGAATGATGGTTACTAAGAGTTGCATTTTATGAAGGCACATAATGAAGAAAGACAATAGAAATACAGTGGTGCCCCTTCATTGATGTAATGCCAGATAGATAGATAGATAGATAGATAGATAGATAGATAGATGGATGGATGGATGGATGGATGGATGGATGGATGGACGGACGGACGGACGGACAGATAAATAGATAGACAGGCAGACAGACAGATAGACAGACACATACCCATAATTTTCAGAGTAAAAGACACACCTTTTCCCCTCAAAAAAGAGGGTAAAATCTGGGTGTGTCTTATACACTGAATACAGCATTTCTTTGCCCTCTGAAACCCTACCCCCGGTTGCAAAAATGGCCATGCATAGCTTTTAGGAGGCTTCCAGAATGCTCCTGGGGGCTGGAGAGGGCAAAAATGAGCAGAAAAATAGGCTGGTTTTTTCTCGCTTTTGCCCCACCAGCCCACAAAATCACTCTATAAGCCTCCTAAAGTCTATGCATGCCCTATTTTTTGACCAAAAACATTTTGTGAAAAACAGGCCGTTTTTGGGAGGTCTGCAGAGTGCAAATACTTTTTTTTTTTAATTTGCCTCTTCAAAATCATGGTGCATCTTATTCTTCAGTGCGTCCTATCCTCTGAACAATATGGTAGATGGATGGGTGGATGGTTGGGTGGATGTAAGGATCGATCGATAGATAGATAGATAGATAGATAGATAGATAGATAGATAGATAGATAGATAGATAGATAAACATTCATAAATATATACATACATACATGCATACAGTACATACAACACACAATATAGTACAGCTATGCATCTAGACCTTGATGGCTGGTGCCCCCTTGGCAGACCCAAGAAATGTAGGTGGATTGTATCAGGTAGGACAGGAAAGGCAAGGGAAGATGTCCTAGATCGAGCCAAATGGAGACGGTTTTGCTAACAAGTAGGCTAGGAATAATGCTAGGAACCAGCAGCATAAGAAGAAGGCATAAGTTGTTGACTCCTCCACTATAGGACAATTAGAGATGCCATGGAAGAACATTCAAAGTCTAGACAGGTCCTCGGGATCAGAATGAGGAGATTTCATTGCTCAGATGTTGTTTTTATGCAAAGCCATGACTACAGGTGCATTCTCATTAAGAATGGAGTACCAAGGGCAATTCTGTTTCCCTCCCATTCAGCTCTTGAAGGTTTCTTAAGTTAGCATCAGAATTCCAGTCTAGAATGCAGTGACAATCCTAGTAGATAGTCTGGACTGTAGCCATGTTACGATCTGTTTGGTTATTCCTCTGCAGATTTCCATTCATGCAGAGAAAGCAAGACATGCTAACCAGTTTCTCTGTAGATCAGTCAACCGGTTCTGCATTTTCCTTTTACACACTGCTTCTAGCTCATTACTCCCTTGCCTTGCCTTTGTTTTCCCAGATGTCTGCATTTACGGATGCTTTTACTTCCCTCCCCATGACATGAATGCAGACATTTTCCTTCTTCCTGCTTTATCATTGCTTTGATGTTACAGCAATCAAAGCAATAGGTAGTGGTTTGTTCTTTTGCTCCTACTGAGAGTTGAGCTTCATGGAAACAAAATAGCAACATTCTAACATTGCAGCTTAAAGATTTTTTGTTTTTGTTTTAAAGGGAAGGGAAACTTGGCATTAATGTGGGCAAGAAATGGAGAACCAGGGGAAGATGCTTTATCCAACGTTGGCAGAAATGCAAAAGATTTTCATGTAGAAATTATAAACGTTGAATGGAACATGAGGTTCTAAAGGGGAAGATATTTTATTTGCTTAACAGGTCATTGTTGGATCAACCTCAAGTTTATTTTAAAAAATGGCCAGCAAAAAAATATGGTAGGACAGCAGCCCAACATGAAATGGCTGCATGAAATAGTAACCAGCTGCTGGAAGAGAGAGAGGGGGCAGGGCAGATATACAGTCAATCAATCAGAACTGAGCCTGATACTAGAATGGAGCACAGCTCTGGAGGGTATAAGGGGCTTAGGTTGGAAAACAGCAATTCTGAACTGAAACTGGAAATAAAAATTGTGGGTGCATTTGCAATGAGCAGGACTAGAAGAAAGATTGCTTCATATATAATGTAAGACTAAGGAGGCCCTCCCTGTGGGAGCGGACAGGTCGAGTGGAGGTATGCGGTAGAAGGCGGTCCTGCAAGTAACCAGGCCCACTGCCATGGAGCTCTTTAAAGATGGTCACTAAAACCTTGAAACGCACCCGGAAGGCCACCGGCAGCCAGTGCAGTTCATGCAGGAGAGGTGTTACATGGGAGTATTTTGAACCTCCCAAGATCCCCCGCGCGGCCGCATTCTGCACCAACTGGAGCCTCAGGGTGCATCTCAAGGGGAGCCCCATATAGAGAGCATTACAGTAGTCCAGGCGAGAAATGACAAGAGCTTGAGTGACTGTCTGTAACTCGATCCAGAAAGGGGCGCAACTGGCATATCAGGTGCACCTGATAAAAGGCCCCCCTGGCCACAGCCGTCAGATGTTCATCTAAGGACAGCCGGGAATCCAGGAGGGCACCCAAGTTGCGGACCCTTTCTGTGGGGGCTAACAGTTCACCCCCGATAGCCAGAGATGGAACTAACTGGCTATGTCGTGGCGCCAGAAACCACAGCCACTCGGTCTTGGATGGGTTGAGTTGGAGCCCGTTCCTCCCCATCCAGACCTGCATCCTCCCCATCTAGTCCAACCCCCTGCTACAGCAGGAAACCCTACATTGTCTGGATTATTTTGGTGCCTCTAACAGAGAGGAAAATTGCCAGAAAGGAGAAGGGTTTACTAGGATAAGGCTGCATGCAGAGGAAGGCAGAGATAGTCCTTGAGTTATGACTACAATTGAGCACAAAATTTTGGTTGCTAAGCAAGAGCATTGTTAAGTGAGGTTCACCACATTTTACCCAATCCATGACATCCCCTGTTGAGTGACATCAAGTTGGCCATGCCCACCCAGTCACATGACTGCCAAGCCACGCCCACAAAATAGGCCACACCCACAGAATAGGTGGTGAAAAGTTGAAACCCACCCCTGCCGTGAAGTAGGAATCGGAAATTAGCACGTGAGATTTATTGTATTAGAAAAAGTTACTATATTTTTTAGAGTATAAGACGTACCTTTTTTCCTCTAAAAAGAGGCTGAAAATCTGGGTGCGCCTTATACATCGAATACAGCATTTTTTGCCTCCTGAAAACCTGCCCCTTCACCAAAATGGCCGCGCGCATACCCTTATAGTGGCTTCTAGAGAGCTCTTGGGGGCTGAGGAGGGCAGAAATGAGCAAAAAAAGGGCATTTTGCCCCCCCCCACCCCCAGCAGCACTCTATAAGCCTCCTTAAGGCTATGCTTGCTATTGTTTTTTACCAAAAACCGGCCCGTTTTCATGAAAAAATGGGCCATTTTTCCTCGTTTTACCACCCTCCGAGCACTCTTCAAGCCCCCACAAGGCTATTCAGGCCTTTTATTTGGAAAAAAAACCGGGACCCATCTTCGCGAAAAATGGGGCATTTGGGGGAGGTTTGCATAGTGCAAAAAGGATTTTTTTTCTCGTTCGGAAAGCTGTTTAGTTAGAGTGATTGATGAGAATTATGTTGGTCAAGTACTGTGCCTGCAGAAACAAAGATTTGTTCCAAAGGTGGTTAGTTATTTCGTTCTCCAGCACATGGGTAAATACACCTGGAAACATCTACCTACGTACTTACCTGCTCTCTCTCTCCCTATCTATCTACTGTATTTTTCTCTCTCTCTCTATTTCTCTCTCTATTTCTCTCTCTATTTCTCTCTCTATCCCTCTATCTACCTACCTATCTACACACTCTCTCTCCCTACTTACCTACTGTATTTCTCTCTCTCTCCCCTCTATCTACCTATCTACCTACTCTCTCTCTCCCCCTACCTATCTACTGTATTTTTTCTTTCTCTCTATTTCTCTCTCTCTATCCCTCTACCTACTTCCCTATCTGCACACTCTCTCTCCCCCTTTCTTACCTACCTACTGCATTTCTCTCTCCCTCCCTCTCTATTCCTCTATCTGCCTACCTACTTTTTTTAAATTTGCCTCTTCAAAACCTGGGTGCGTCTTATATTCTGGTGCATCTTATACTCCAAAAAATATGGTATTCTTGTTAGATATTTACTTTCATGGGTCTTGCAGAATGGAGAGCAATCAGATTCTTCCATCTAAATCAGTATTAATTGACCACCCTTTATTGTATGGTTAAATTCCTAATTTCTCAGTTTCTGATCTTTTCAGAACTTATGTCAAGGTCATGACAGCTGTTACTAGATGCAGACCTCAAGGCATAACATTTTCTTCTTGTAAAATATACTTTTTTAGGGCTGCACTTTCTTTTCAGCAAAGCTCTATCAGAGAGATGAAATTTAGTGATTGGACTTCATTTCCTAACAGAGCTGAATAAATGAGTGTGAACCTGCAACAGGAAGAAAATGAAATAAAAGACCTTATGGGTGAAAGGTTTCAATCTCTTTTTACTGGCATGGGGAAAAATTGATTTGATTTTCCCTGCCTGGACAGGACTCTTAAGTTTTGCTCCATATATCATAAGCTTAAGAAAAAAGTCAGATACAGACAATGAATTGATGTCATTGTTAGGAGAAATTTAGCAGCTAACCTGTCCAACTCTGATGCCCACTGTTAGAAAAAGGTATGAAGGTACAGCAGAATTTTCTTTTCAGAGCTTCCAAAATTTGTAAGAAATCTGGCAAGCCATGAAGTCTCTCCTTCCTTTCTGTCTTTATCTGTAAAGCTTGAATCAAAGCAGGAACATTTTAATCACCAATCCTAGTTACAGGGCTCTGTGTATCAAGAATCCTGGTAAGCCAAGATTCCTTATTGTATGAATTTTGTAAAGAGACCATCAAGGATATTCTCCTCTTACAAGCCACTGTTCTAAATAGAAAATTCAGAGAATCCTTTTATTTTAAGGCATGTGGTTATAAATCAGTCTAATAATTCTTCTGTAGAGATGGAAAAAGTTAAAGACTGTGTACATCTTTGATTGGGGAAGATCCATATTCGTCTCTGGTCTTGAAAAATATTCCAGAATTCTCCAGTCTGCTCCTACCGCAAAGCACCCTGTAACCTGAGACAAATAGTTAAACAAACTGTTGATAAATACTAAGTTTATCTGGAATTAGATGAAATGAAAAAGGAACTGCAAAACTCCTTTCTGCACAAAAAGTACTCATTGCTGGAAAACAACAGGTTGTAAATCTTATTCTAATTGTTGTTATCTTTGTTTCTTCTATTTTTTTCAGCCACAATTGCCTTCCTTGATTTATGTCTTTGGCTCCTGACTTCATTTTCTCTGTTCGTGAGATTTCCTGATTTTCACTTCTGCAATTACAACAGGATTGGTCAAGATGTGGAGCTCTAGATTTTGAGTCATTGTTTACCAATATGCGAGCTTGGGATCCAATGAACAATAGTAATGTTTGGAGGGTTACCAAATATCTAGAATTCAGGTGACTGTGTCTTAATTCCCTTTCATGATTTTGCACGTTTTATTTTATTTATTTTAGTTAGTTAGTTTGTCACTCATGTACAAACACGAATAAGAATAAACATGAATAAGAACACAGGAAATGGGTACAAATAAATGGGACAGTAGGTCAGGGACATTAGGCATGCTGGTGCACTTATGCA
This sequence comes from Rhabdophis nuchalis, assembly GCA_039707465.1. Lineage (NCBI taxonomy): Eukaryota > Metazoa > Chordata > Lepidosauria > Squamata > Natricidae > Rhabdophis > Rhabdophis nuchalis. Next base: position 270,755,861 of record CM077643.1, on the reverse strand, counting down.
CTCCCCTACTGACCTCTTAGGAATGGGGTGAGGTCAACAGTAGACAGTCTAAAGTTATGTGGGTTTGAGGATGTAACAATAGAGTCAGGTAGAGCATTCCAGCATTGACCACTCTGTTGCTGAAGTTGTATTTTCTGCAATTGAGTTTGGAGTGGTTTACCTTGAGGTTGTATTTATTGTGTGCTCATGTGTTATTGCAGTTGAAGCTGAAGTAGTCATTGACAAGTAGGACCTTGTAGCAGATAGGTTCTTAGGTTCAAAGAAGACATCCTTAATGCTCAGCTATTTCCAGTTTCTAGAAATCTTAACTGACCACAGCCAATTATGACTATGCCTAAAATGTGTAATTTACTATCTCATCTCTTAGCCATGAGCCATTTATAAGATTGTTTGTGGAAAGTGGGGAAAGGAAAAATGAAACACCTTTTGTCAGTCTGGATTCTTGGAGAAGATTTCTGCTCAGCTCAGAAGTAATATTAAGACTCTACATGGGGTCAACAGCTATACTAATGGAATGAATGAATGAATGAATGATAGCAATTCATTCATTCAACAAAATAGCAATTAAGCTCATGTACATCAAGCTACTGCTACCCCAAGGCACTTGAATAATATTCTAACACAGATATTACTAGTATAACTGCCCATTCTAGAAAATAAGAAATTTGGATCTATCAGTTGATAGACTTACCATTTAAAACAGATGAGATCTGATGGATCACATCAAAGCTAAAATTTGCAGTCACTGATATATTTGGCTTGAACATAATATTTTCTGTTTTATGTCCCTGTTGAAATTGTTACAAGAGGGAAACTGTTCTTTTATTTCTGAAGAAGTTGCCTTTCCCATCACTGCCACTACCATGTTTGAATGTCTATGGAGATTCTCAGTCACTCAGGTCATAGTTGTCCCAAAAGTACTTATTCAGAAGGCAACTGGACTTTGTTTTTCTTTGAGGATGTTTCACTTCTCATCCAAGAAGCTTCTTCAGTTCTGACTGAACTGAGAAGCTTCTTGGATTATATCAGAAGACATTTTCCTGTATAACAGTTTTATATTTTATCAATACAAAAAATACATCAATTAAATCACAGGATTTATGCACAAATGCAATAGATTCCTTATTATTTATATGGAAGCAGTTTGAGTGTGGAAGCAGCTTGAAGTGAGAATATCTTTTGCTTAGTTATTTATGAAATGAATCATGGAATTTGTTCTGAATTCATACTGAAATACTCTTTGTGCTGTGAAAAATGTCTACTATTTAATTTATTGCAACTCAGCTTATAATTTAATATGTGATCACTTGATTCTCCCCTAATATTTAACTGGGTGAAAATAACATTTTGGGAGTTAATTCATGTTTGCCATTACTAAAATATATATCAAACATTATAAAATAGTAGATTCCCATAATTGGTACATATTCTCTTATCTCACAGCTTAATTCCATATTAAAATTCCCTATATTAAAAAACCTGTGAATTTTAATGTTCAATACATTGTGAATTGAAGGATTTTTTTTTCTTATTACACCTAGTTCTATTTAACTAAAATTACCTGAATAGAAAAATCTTATCTTCTCAAAACTGAAGAACTACATTTACATTGATTGTCTTGTTGATAGATCTGTCTCTTGGTTCAGGAGACAAATTCTGCCCTATATCATATGTAGAAAGGGGATATATTTTTCATTCTACCAATTTCACAGAATAAGAGAGTTGGAAGGGATTTGGAGGTCATGTACTCCAAACCCTTGCACAAGCAGGAGACCCTGTACCATTCAATGTAAGTGGTTATCCAATCTCTTCTTGTCTTCTTGTCTCAGTGATCCAATCTCCAGTGATGGAGCACTTACAACTTCTGAAACAAGCTATTCCACTGGTTAATTATTCCCACCATTGGGAATTTTCTCCTAGGTTGCTTCTCTCCTTGATTGGTTTTCATCCATTGTTTCTTGTCTTCCCTTCTGGTGCTTTGGAGAATAGATTAACTCCCTTATCTTTGTAGGCGGCCTTCAAATATTGGAAGCCTCCTATCACCTTCTAGTCCTTCTTTTCATGAGATTAGACATACCAATTCCTGCAACCATTCTTCATTTTAGCCTCCAGCCCTCTAATCATCTTAGTTGCTCTTCTCTATACTCTTTCCAGAATCTTAACAACTTTTATATTATAGTGACCAAAACTGGATGCAGCAATCCAAATATTAACGTTAATATCCACTATGTCCCACAATGTTAATGCCCACTACATTTCCTGTGGCAAAAGAAGAACAAGTGAACTCTTTATTCAGTGACTGCAGGCACCATTTCTCACACCCTTCCAAAATCTCACTCAAGCCTTCAGGGGAAATTGGAATTGCAGAGAAAAGTAGAATGGACAAGCTCCATCTCTTGCCTTCATTACAGAATTCCCATATTTGATTGGAAATGGAAAGGAAGAACATCTCCATCCAGGGGAATGTTGTGCTTGACCTAGCAGATTCTTCATAGTCTACTAAATTGATACTAAAAGACCATACAACCTTCTAGATGATGGTGAACTTCAACTCCCAGCAGTCCCAGTAAACATGGTCAATAGGAAAACACTGGGATCTTTAGACCAGCTATTTCTGGAAAGCTGCATTCTTATTCTGAATAGATTTTGATCAAACATTGGAATAGATCCTCTCCATTGAACTTCAGATAGGCTTTTGTCCCTGTAGAGGTCAAAATATTTTGGATATGGTCTCAGCACAATAACTATTAAAAAAACCCTTAAAGCTAAAGCTAAAACAACAAAACACTGAAACCAACTATAACTGTTATAGCTATAATATCTTATGTGCGATATAAGACATTTAGATATTGGGGTGTTTTTAGGCCAACTTCTCTCTTACAGTGCCTGTTCAAACACAATGGGATTTTTAAAAAAATAATTAAAAAAATTGCCTTGATCCCTGCTATGATGCTGAAACTCCACCATATACAAGCTATGAGGCATAGAGTAACTGATAGTACATTAACACTTACTCTTTGCTACATTTCTGTAGAGGTATCTTTAGAACATGACTGTACATTCATGGACTACTGTAATCTTTAACAGCCTGAAGAGCTCAGAATCATTAAAACCCATTATCCCTAAAAACAGAATATTGAAAGCTATTCTGGCTTCAGCATTTTTGCAGAGTAGCATGATTGCATTTGTTTCTCCAGCTGAATTATATAAAGTGTAAGTGGGTACTTGTTCATCTGTCTTAATATTGTAGAAATGCCAGCTTCAAGTATTTGTATTCATGGTCTAGTTTGTGTTGTCATAAGCATCATGCTAATAAAAAGAATGGGAGAAATCAGAACAAACAAATTAATGAGATTGATGAAGAGCCCAAAGAAAGCGTATGATAATAGATAACTGCATATGGACTTCTTTGCCTCTTTACTAGTAGTACTACCTAAATAGGTGCAGTGAATTATGAACAAAAAGCTCTAGAAAATCACATTATGATGAACGGCTTTCATATTTTTTTAAATAAGCAACCATTATTTTGATCAGCAGTGATCTTTAATCTTCATTAATTGAACTCTGACTATATAACTCTCTGGAGATCAGCAAATGTGGCTCTATTAACTCAAGGCATAATTATAATCATTTTGAAATGGTATGCTGCATATGAACTGAAAATGCACAGCAAAGGAAAAACACACAGCCAAAGATTCTTTTTAAAAAATCCAGACATATATGAAACAAGACACAAATCAACCCAACAAATATTGACCAAATAACATGCTTCCTTTTTCTTTTTTTGCTGTTTGGTACTGTCCATGGGCGTAAGCTTAAATGGACTCCAGAGGATGGTAGAAGACAGGAAGGCCTGCAGGAATATTGTCCATGGGTTTGCGATGGGTCGGACATGACATTGCAACTAACAACAACAACAACAAGTTTTTAATATTGATTACCAGTATGTATCTATGGCAATTCCAGTGCATACATCAATTTTAACTGCTATGCAAGTATCTACGTGCAAAAGTCTATTCTACATGATCTGTGTCAAATTCCACCTAACCATGACGATTCCTATCCAAATACATCTTGGGTGTGTTGGATTATTATTTGCAGAATTTTCAACCCAACATGGCCAATGATTGTATGAAGCAAGGAATGCTCAAAATTATAATCCAGAGCATTCAGAACATCTATGGAGATTCTCAGTCATCCAGGTTATGGTTGTCCCAAAGTTGTTTTTCAAAAGGTTTCACACTCATTTGCACTATTCAGGTGACCTTGATGACATAGAAAAACCTCCAAGTGGCCTCAAGGAGTCTCAGAAAGAGATGGCTTCAAGGAATATAAACCCTTCCATTCTCCACCTTTCAGTCAGAACTGACGAACTTCTTGGATGAGAAGCAAAATGTCTTCAAGGAAAAACAAGAAAGTCCAACTGCTTTTTTTAAAAAAAAAACAACTTTGGGACACTGCATTCAGGAGGATCTGGATTAGGAAGGAGTTCTATTAGTACTGTTCATATTTAAAATTACACTTAAATTATAACTCTTCCAATTTCTATTGAAGAATTAGCCAGATCTAAAGATGGTATTGAAAATATATCATATAAGTAAGAGGTATGAGAACCCCATTCTGGCACTATGGGCTAAGAAAATGAGCAGTGCCTTCCTTACTATTTAAAATCGATTTGTAATTTTAATCTTGAAGTTTCAAAAGGTGTATTTAGGGATAAGAGTTAAGACAGGTGAGATATATGGAATTGAGGATTTATGCCTTCTAAGAACTTCTGGAATTCATTTGTTTGTCTCCACTTTGCATACCAATATGATTGTTTATATTTTCCCCAGCTTTATTCCTGAAAGGAAGTTCAAAATAAGTTACTAGAACTGTATCTATGATATACTAAAATTTTATTTTACCTTAAGAGTACATTGGAACCACTCACTTCCAAGGGAGCAGAATGGAGCTTGGAATATATCTGAAATAAAAGTCTGAATCTAGTAATCCTAGGAACTTCGAAAACTGAATATTAAGATGGCCTTGTATTTAATTTAAAATACACCTGTACCTTAAAATACACCTATACCTCTCTTTATATTTATGAATACCTATTTTTGAGTTGGTATCTCCAGCATGAATGAAAACAATTGCCTTAAAAATGTGAATTGAATAAATGCTGAGTGCCTTTTCTATTCTTCTCTTTAGACCTCACCTACAGATTAAATTTTTTAGCTATAAATGTGACAGAAGAAATGTTTGTATAATAGGCTTATATACATTCAGCATTCCTGTGCAGAATCCTTATCTTAGCTTGTGTCCCACATCAATCTGCTTGTTAGATTGTTCCAGCCAACTATTTAATCTTACAAAGCAGCCTTCTGTCTATATAGAATAGCTTCAATTCTTATTGACATGAATGTATGTATGTATGTATGTATGTTTGTATGTATGAATGTATGTATGTATGTATGTATGTATGTATGTATGTATGTATGTATGTATGTATGTAGATGTATAGGGGGGGTGCATTCGTGCGTGCGTGTGTAGGTAGGTATAGGTAAAGGAAAAGGAAAAGTGTTTATCTCTGTTTCTTAGCCAAGGGAGCCAATGTTGTCTGAAGATATTTCTGTGATCATGTGGTCATCATGACTAGACCCTGTGATGTGCAGAACACTGTTACCTTCCCGATGAAGTGGTATCTACTATTTTTCTATTTGCATTCACATGCCTTGGAATTGCTAGGTGGGCAAGAGCTGGAGTAAGTAACAGGAGCTGACTCCATTGCATGGTCTTGAACCCAGGTTGTCAACTTTCCAGTTGACAAGTTCGAAGTCTGTAACTGTGGACCCATCACACCCTATATATGTGTGTGTATGTAAATATGTGTTGAAAGTTGAAATACACACATATATATTTCAACACATACTTACATACATACATACATACAAATAAGGTGTATGTCAATAACACTTAGACTTATATACTGCTTCACAGTGCTTTTACAGTCCTCTCTAATTGGTTGACAGAGTCAGCAAATTGCCCCCAACAATCTGGGTTCTCATTTTACCCACCTCGGAAGGTTGGAAGGCTGAGTCAACCTTCAGCCAGTGAGATTTGAACTGCTGAACTGCTGAACTGCAGCTAGCCGTCAGCTGAAGTAGCCTGCAAGGCTGCACTCTAACCAGGTGTGTGTGTATGTATTTATGTATGTATAATTGAAAACGTATTGCTTCAAATCCAATGAATGGTAAATTTTACTAATATGCATATGTGGGTTATAATACAAGCCAGTTTAGCTGCATTCAGCTGGGTAGTTGAGTCCAATTAATTTTCTCAACTGGAATTTTGCTCTAAGATTCTTTTAAAAATCAAACAAGCAGAAAATTGCATCCAGCTATTTTAAAATCAACTGGATGGAATTTTAGGAAGAATGGGTTTACATCTTCAACTTACCTAGAGGCAAAGACATTCTGAAAGGAGAAAAGACATTATAAAATTAAAGCTTCCGTATTATATCTTTCCTAATACTTAAAGATTGAATGGAAAAGCTGACGAGATTCTATTTGGCAAGAAATAGAAATTATCCGATCAATTTTCAAAAAGGAAAGCAAACACTTTCTCGTCACTAAATATGTTTATGTAAAGACACCTTTTGGGTTTTCTCATTTTACTTGTAAAATATCTCTGAGGGGGAAAAAATCTATCAGACCTTCTGCAGCACCTTTGGAATCAGCTACAAAAATATGCTTGTTTACTGTAGTAAAAACATTTATGATGACAAAGATGAGTAACCAGGATTTCATTGTTTTGCGTTTATTGGATTATTTGGGTTTTTACTTCTGAAAAAGTACTGCAGAAATAGATTGTGATACATGATAATTTGTTTCTATATTAGACTTTATACTTCCCTCATTGTACATTGTAGAATTAAGCAGATTAAAATGATCTGAGTCCCAGTAGGGAGAAGGTGCGGTATATAAATTTAATAAATTCTAAATCTCATTGCTTGCAGAAAGATCCTGATTAATGTTCATGTTCAGAAGAGTAGAGCCTATCATTAACATCTTATTGGTTGATTATAGGTTTGGAATAACATTTTCACTTTAAAAAGGGACATGTAAGTATTTTGTTGTTAGCCTTCTAATATACTTTCAGCAAGGCATTTAAGAAATCCATTTACTTGAAATGTACAGTCCTATCTTCATAAACTAGTCTTGCTACTTGCCAGAAGACAAGGACGGAACCAATGCATGAAAACTAATCAAGGAGAGAAGCCACCTAGAACTAAGAAAAAATTCCTAATGGTGAGAACAACCAGTGGAATGGCTTCCCTTCAGATATTGTGGGTGCCCCATTAATGCTATAGGCTTTCAAGAACAGACTGGACAGCCATTTTACTACCAGTTCTGTGGGCATGGCAGGGCAAGGATATTGCAAAATCCCCATTACCTACACACTCCTGCGGGAAGAATATTGCAAAGTCTCCATTCCCACCCCACTCTGATGCCAGCCAGAGGTGGCATTTGCTGCTTCTCCAAACTACTCAAAATTTCCACTACCGGTTCTTCAGAACCTGCTGAATTTCACCCCTGGTATAGGGTCTCTTGCTTGTGCAAGAGGTTGTGCAAAGGGTTGGGGGAAATCTCCCAGGTTCCTTCCCACTTGGTTATTCTATGTTCTATGCTGTCTTATTCTCCTGAAAATCTTCATAGCTTTAAACTTGGGTAATGCGTAATTATCCATAACTACTTTAAAACATTTTGAAGTAAGTACATTCTGTGTATTTTGCACTTGAACTATTCCAAATAATAGACGAAAAGCTCAAGGAAAATATTGTTGAATTCTCTTGTGCTTTTGAATTATTATTCTACTTGTAGTTATCTACTTATGTAGTTACATAATGTACGGTTGTAGTTATCTACTTATGGTTATCATAAATGGTTCAAGCAGGGATGTATAGTTCTGTTGAAATCAGTTTTCTGATTTCATCTATACTTTTGTTTAGGTCGTCCTAAGATGCTCTTAAAATAAGATTATTTATGTGCTACTTTTCTAAATTACTCTTTTTGTTCTTGGTCTTCCCGCCTCACCTCATCTCACCCCATCCCACCCCAAGGAATAGTGATGGATACTAATGGATTTTGCTTATTCCTGCCTATCAATAGCAATAAATAACACTCTTGGCACATACTGTGTTTGTTTGTAGGACCCTTCCTTAACACCTTCACCTGATTTTCTTAGGTATGTGATGTGAGAGAATTAGGCTAGAGTCAAGGAAACTCGGTATCTATGCCTATCTTGATGGAACCTACTGAAGCTCTTCCTTTGACAGAGGAGAATAGTGGGTGGCTCATTCGATTATTTGTATGTGTACGTGTGCATGGCTGGATGTGTGAATGGAAGAAAGGAATCAATCAATCAGAATACAACTGGAAAGGACCTTGGAAGTCTTTTAGACCAACCCCCTGCTCAAGCAAGAAACCCTATACCATTTCAGATAGGTGGCTTTCCAGTCTTTTCTTCAAAACCTCCAGTGATGAAACCCTTTCAACTTATGAAGGCAACCTGTTCCACTGGCAGGGGTGAAATTCAGCAGGTTCTGACAGGTTCTGGAGAACTGGTAGCAGAAATTTTGAGTAGTTTGGAGAACTCGCAAATACCACCTCTGGCTGGCCCCATAGTGGGGTGGGAATGGAGATTTTGCAGTATCCTTTCCCTGCCATGTCCACCAAGCCACAACCACAGAACCGGTAGTAAACAAATTGAATTTTACCACTGCCCACTGGTTAGATATCTTCACTGTTAGGAAGTTTCTTTTTAAGTCCAGGTAGCTTCTCTCTTTTATTAGTTTCCATCAACTGTTTCTTGTACTGCCTACAGGTGATTTGGAAAATAAGTTGACCCTCTCTTCTTTGTGGCAGCCCCTCAAATATATGGAATACTTCTATCATATCACCCTAGTCCTTTTCTTTTCTTTTCTTTCGTCTTTTCTCTTTTCTCTCTTCTTCCCTTTTTCTCTAGACTGGCTCAATAGACTGAATCAATGGAAAGTATACTTCTATCTATACCAACTTTATCTATATCACCTTTCTTGCTACCTGCCTTTGTGGTGCTTGTTCCAAGTAAGATATATGACTGTCTAAAGACCTTTCACGGTCAACAATTTTCCCATCTGAGCACTGGATTAGGTGCATCTCCGGTAATGCAATTCCTATAATTTAGCATTCGCTAAGCTGTATATGCATGTTAGGATGTACAGCAATGAAGAATTATTCTCTAGGAATGAAGAAGGGATGCCTAGACTAATCCCTTGAAATAAGCCAAAATCCATGTCATTTAAGCCAAACCAAAGATGTTAATCTTTAATCTCTTTTTGAAAAGCAAGACACAGTCAAAATCTCACCATTTTCTTCTGAATTATTATTATTATTATTATTATTATTATTATTATTATTATTATTATTATTATTATTATTATTATTATTATTATTATTATTATTATTATTATTATTATTATTATTATTATTATTATTATTATTATTATTATTATTATTATTATTATTGGACTTCTAGACCGCCCCCTCTCCCCGAAGGGACTTGGAGTGGTTTACAGGTACAAATTAAAACCATTACAATCAATAATACATATAACTAAAATCGAATTAAATAAACCCCTGTACAAATTTATAAAAATTAAAAACTTAACCTTAAAACCAAATCACAGAATTTAAAAATACAAACTGAGGTGGGAAAGCTGGAATTAGGCCAGGCCAGCTAGATGAAACAAGTGGGTTTTGAGTTTCTGGCGGAAGGAGCGGAGGTCCGTGGTCGTTCTAATGTCGGGGGGAAGGTCATTCCAGAGGGTCGGGCCCGCCACAGAGAAGGCCCTTCCCCTTCTCCTCAATTCTATTCTTCTAGAATTGAGGTTTTGATTGTAATTAACTTAATTCCACCTTCCTGCCACTTCCGTTTTCTGCATTTATTATATAAATAATGATGATTTAGATATTTTATGATAGTTTTTTTTAAAAAAAACATCAGAGAATTATTATTTTTGTCGCCTTTTCAATCTCTCACCCTCAAACATGGCCACCTTTGTTCATGCCTCTGCTGTTTACTTTGAATTCAATCGCCCTCAACATCTCATTAAGTTGACCATTGTCCCTGCCGACATAAGAATTAATGCTCTAAAATAATCAAGGTTTTTTTTTTCTATTTAACAAGCAGGAATTTTAAGGGCATATAAATAATTATGCAGAAAATAATTCAGAGAACCAATGCAAACTCTCCCCTCTGCCACATGTTCCCCCAGATAAAACCAATTTTAAACAAATCTATAATTGGCACCATTTAGAGGGAGAATAGATTACCTTCTTTTCCTTTTACATTTAAGATAAAATTGCCTAACCTTCTTAGTTGTAATATATAGCACCAGGCAGTTAATTGCCCTTCAGAGTTGTATTGCCCTTCTGTTTTGATAGTGCACCATAAGTGCCCATGAGTGTTCAGTAGAAAAATGTGGATCAGTTGCCATGACCTCATGACATTCCTTTCAAGAAATCACCATGACTGAGGGCTATCAAAATATCACATATTTGGACATTGAAGATCAGGGATGGAAATTCTGCTGTAATGACCCCCTTCTGCTGCCTGTTATCCCTCTTTTTGTCCATCTTGGAGCCATCTAAAATTATATCATCAACAGCAATAGCGCTTAGACTTATATAGTGCTTCACAGTACTTTACAGCAGTTTACAGAATCAACATATTGCCTCCAACAATCTGGGTCCTCATTTTACCAACCTCAGAAGGATGGAAGGCTGATTCAGCCTGGTCAGGATCTAACTGTTGAGAGTTGCCACCAAGGCACAAAACACCACATTTTCAGATTAAATTTTAAAATAAGTGCACTCAGTTTCCAAAAACAAAGGAGTCCTTGGTTTCTCCAAACTGGTTTCTTTTTTGCTTGTAGATGTTTAGTTACTAGTCTAGGTTTAGCTGTTATTGTACTTTTTCCAAAATGGAAAAGGCAGAACAAATACTCTGGTCCTTTCCATTCCAACTACATAATCACCACAGAGATTCCAAAATAGATCAGTGATGGTGAACCTATGACATAGGTGCCAAAGATGACATCCCGTGACATTTTGAGGGACACACCAGCATTCACCAACACCAAAGAACATTCTCAAAAGCACACCTTGTTCTCACACTGGGGACCTATATACTTCATGAGCCAGAAAGAGGGCTGTGAGAATATCTACAGACCCCTTGCATCCTGGACATAAACAGTTTCAACTTCTACTCTCAAAACGATGCTATAGGGTGCTGCACATCAGAAAAAACTAAATACAAGGACAGTCCTCCCCCCTCATACCATCACTAATTCCCACAGCACTGTCAAACTATCTAGAAAGGCAATAGTAGCATCATTATTCCCATCATCCCTATTACCTATCACCTTATCTTCTTATGACTATATCTTTGTTGCTTGTATCTTACGATTTAAATAGTAAGATTTATGTTGATTGCTTATTTAGTATCCATGACTATCACTAAGTGTTGTATCTAATGTTTTATGATGAATGCATTTTTGCAATGAATGTGATAATGATCTATCACTATTGTTGTACGAACACTAAAACCTTGTGCACTGGAGACAAATTCCTTGTGTGCTTAATCATACTCGGCCAATAAAGAATTCTATTTCTACATGATTTGTAGAACCTGCAAAAGCTGCACGAGAATGGGGTGTATTCTTGTGCAGCTTCTGAGGTCTTTGAAAATTGTGTGGGAATGGGAATGTGACTTTGTGCATTTTTGGAAGCTGCAGACGACAGAGTATTTTTTGCTGCAAGAACAAAGGCCTTGAAACTTGGAAAAACCTTGGGTAGGCTGCAAGGTCCTGTCGATAAAAAGAAAACATTGACTAAATGTAAGCAGCAAACGGCAGATCCTGGGGGGGTCTGAGCCCTGGAGGAAATCACAGCATTCCTCAAGGCTCATGTGCTTTGGGGAACAGCACAAGGTGGCCTTTTTGAGTGGTAGTGATGGCACTAGGTGACTTCAGGACCAGCCTTGGTGCTGCCACCAAGTGCAACTGTTAAAAGTGGCCTATATGGAGTGGGAGAGGGAATTGCTCCTCTTCTGTTGGGGGTGGGGAAGTGACACTTCTGCACAATAAAATTTGGCATTTTCTGAATGTTTGATATTACGAGCCCTAAAAGTTCTCCATGGATGGATGGATGTACAGAAGAGAGAGAGAATGAGAGACCAAAATTCAGGTACAAAAAAACAACAACCATGAAAAAACAACAACCAAGAAGGATATTATGGAAATGGAAAAGGTGCAGAGGAGGGCAACCAGAATGATTAGAGGTCTGGAACACCTTCCTTACCATCTGAGGCTGCAATGGCTGGGCCTCTTCACTCTAGAACGACGGTGCCTGAGAGGTGACCTGATCGAAGTCTATAAAATGCACGGTGTGGACAAAGTAGAAAAGGAAAAACTGTTTTCCCTATCGCACAACACTAGAACTAGGGGGCACTCCATGAAACTTTTGATAGCTAGACCTCAAACAAATAAGAGGAAGTACTTTTTCACCCAGAGGATCACTGGTCTATGGAACTCCCTGCCAGAAGAAGTGGTTACAGCTGTCAGCCTCGACACCTTTAAGAAAGGATTAGACGAGTTCATGGAAAACAAGGGTATCCATGGCAATCATTATGGATGCCTAAGGACACCCTCCGGGATGGAGAGATAGGCAGGATATCTCTCAATGCCATTTGCAGGGAATCATAAGCAGGTGAAGACATCTGCTTGGGAAGACCCTGAAGCAAATGGGGAGCCACTGTGGGAGACAGAATGCTGGACTGGATGGGCTGTGGCCTGTTCAAGCAAGGCTATTCTTATGTTCTTATGAATTGTAGAATCTGGATCTTACATAGCTTTAAGGTGGAATATCTTTGAGAAATCAAGTCAACAATCCTAAATTTATGTAGCAATCCTTTCAACATTTCTTTTTCCCCAAATAGACCCTAACTTTCCTCATCCTTGAAGAATAACTGGGCATTACAGTTATTCTTACATCTTAGAAACAAAATCAGAGCGTAATTGGCAAAAACAAAGCTAAAAAAGGACTTGTGCTACTGAGCTTCTGAATGATAATTAGGATATTTTTTTTACATCATTAGTACATTCTAAATACAACCCTTAGTAGCACATGGGGAAATGAGAGCTGTACAAGTAGGCAACACCCCAGCTGTGTACATTTTTAGCCCAGCAATTCTAGCATTTTACTTCCTCTATAGAGTCTCAATTAGCTAGCAAATATTGGAGTTCACATTCCTTCCAACTGATATTTTGAACAAGAGCTGCTTACATAGCATTTCTCAACTTGCAGAAGCAAACCATACTTCCACACTATGAAGCTTTATTTCTGCCAGTTGCTCATCAATATAATGAAGTACAATTCCTTTCATTTCAGCCAACACTCCTGCTTATCGATAAGAATAGGAACAGTAGACCTACAATTAAGAGTGAAGAATGTGGTTTTATGTCACTACCAATTTCCTATCTCCTAGGCTGGAAAGCATTTTTTGCTTCCAGAAATTAATGTTGCTTCACCAAAGGAGGCAAGATAGGAACTTCTTATTCCCTTAGCATACTCAACAGGAAGAATGTTGCTATTAAGCGGCATATAACTTTTATATAATGTTTTTGCTCTCTAGCCTCATCTAGTGGCAGGAGGGACAAATATGCCCTAACATTTTTTTTATCTTTATATACTTTTGTTGCTCGCTAGCCCCATCTAGTGGCCAGAGGGACAAATACCAAATATTTTTTTTGAAGCTAACCCACCATTACCCATCAACCGGCACTCTAAAAACAAGTGCATTCTGGGAAACCAGACTCCATTTCCTTTAGCATTTGGAAAAGGGAAAAGCACAAAGAAGAATCTATCTTAATCTGTGGCACATGGTAATCCAAGGACAAACCCACATCCCATACACAGAGCATCACTGAAGAGATTTAAATTACTTGTATTTATTAATTGTTACATTCAGCAGTAATTTAATACTGTCTATCTTGTATTTGGTTCTCATTGTATGTATCCCTATTTTCCCCGGTTTCACCATATCCTGTCCTTTCAATAAAGCATCCAGATCTATGCACACAATCTGTTTAGTTGCATGGCAAGCTGCACACAGACTAAAGTGTAGTGAGGACAGAATATTAAGGGTCTTTTTTATTGCAGTACATTAGGAACTGTTATCCCTTTTCTTCACATTTTATGTTATTAGAAAAATAAAATAGGCTTGAGGTCTTGTGTTGATAGTTCTCAATTGATCACCACAATTAAGCCCAAAGTTTCTGTTGCTAAGCAAAAACATTTGTTTAGTGAACTCTGCCCCATTTTATGACCTTTCTTGTCACAGCTAAAGGAATTGCTGCAGTTGTTAAGTTAGTCACATGGTTGTTATACATTTATACATTTTATTCGATTTATATACCGCGCCTTCTCCATCGAAATGGACCCAGGGCGGTGCACAGGAAATTAAAACCAACAAATAATAAAACAATACAATAAATAGATAAAAAGAATTAAATAAGAGCCTGTGCTAAAATTCCCACTAAAAACCCAACGTCCATTTACGTATTTGGCAGAAACTATGTAACAATAAAATCTAAACGATTAGGCAAGACCAGCTTGCTGAAAAAAGTATGTTTTGAGTGAACGGCGAAAGAGGGGAAGGTCCGTGATAGTGCGAAGTTCGGGGGGTAGGTCGTTCCAGACGGACGGCCCTGCCACAGAGAAGGCCCTATCCCTGGGCACCACTAGCCAGCATAGACCGGCAGTTGGTACCCTCAGTAGGCCCTCTCTGTGAGAGCGTATCGGACGCAGGGAGGTATGTGGCAGGAGATGATCCCGCAAGTAGCTAGGCCCCGAGCCATGGAGCGATTTGAATGGTAACAAGCACCTTGAAGCGCACCTTCAAGCTGTTAAACGAATCTTGTTTCCCCATTGACTTTGCTTGTCAGAAAGTTGCAAAAAGGGGGATCACATGACCCTAGGACACAACAAAGGTGATAAATATGAACCAATTACCAAGCATCTGAATTTTGATCACATGATCATGGGAATGCTATAAAAGTCATAACTATGAAAAACGGTCATAAGTCACTTTTTTCAGGGCCATTGCAACTTTGAACAGTTCACTAAATGAACTGTTGTAAATTGAGGACTACCTATACGGTCTGGGTCTTCAGAGATGCCTCTTCTTGTACTTCATTGCTCTCCCAGTCCTGCTTTGAACATTGGTGTATATCAGGATTCTATTCTACATTCTGTGCTTTTCTGATATGTTGGCGAAAGCTTTTGTTGACTTACAGGGACTGTAAATAATAGTTTGCCATAATCTTGAAGATGTCAGGTTGGGAAGTGGACATATTAAGGATCTGATCATGCAACCCAGAGTGATAAGGAAGGATTTTCTTGGCTGCAGTCACTTCATTCTGAAGGAGTCAACCGATTAACATCAATGTGACCCTTACAGCAGCTGCAAGTGGCCATTTGAATAGATAGCAGACAAATACTGCACCCGGTCTCATTCAACAGCTGAACACATCTTCTGAATCATGATCAAATCCTAGAAAACTCTATTTTCTGTGCTTCCAGAGCTAAGCAGGACTCATTCCTGGATTAACTTCTTCCAAATACATTTGCACTGCTTTCTCTTCATGCCATCTGGTTCTTCTGTCAGATTTTGTTGCTGAGTCAGTTTACTTCAGGGGTGAAATGCTACCAGTTTGGACCAGTTTGCCCCAACCAATAGTAAAAATGCTACTGGTTTGCCCAAACCAATAGTAAAAAAAATGCTACCAGTTCAGGCGAAGTGGTATTTCTGACAACCAGCTGCGATGCACAATTTATATTATTGGATTTCCTGCTTTTTAGCTATTTTAAATTGCGCATCACAGCTGATCGTCAAAAAATGAAGGTCCTACCCATGCATGGAGGTGTGTGTGCTCACATTTGCGAACCAATAATGAAGGAAAATTGATTTTACCCTGGTTTACTTCCTGCTTTGTTTACTCATTTTTTTGTTAGAGAGTATGTTTCTCATTAGCAAAGGACAGCCTTTTTCAAAATTAACATGGACCAAAGTTTAATGATTCTCCATTTCTTTGCTCTTCCCTCTGACTATACTTGTCAAAACAGGTCAGGCTTCCTTTCTCCATTAGCTTTCTACTGACAGGCAAATGCATTTTCTCTGTAGCAAGCTTTTCTCATTCAAATATAGTTTGGCTGCTGAAGTCATGATCTTTGGTTCTGGCTGCTTTTTTTTAAAATCAATGTCTTTTTAATCGGACTTCACTGCATTTTAATCGTCTTTTGGATTCACTGATTTCATTTTCAATGTTTTCTATTGCTAAACACCTTGTGTGCTGTACCCTGGCAGAAAGGTGTATGACAAAGACAGCAAGTCAACAGCTTTTTTTATTTTTAAAGTGTTAGTCAAAAATGTCATTTGTCATATTATTATATATTTTCTCCCCATCCTATGAAATCGCTTCTGATTTATAACTTGGTAGATTGCTAATCTCATTTTACTTTTCTACCTTTACTTTCAAGGATAAAATTACCTATGCAAGTTAGGAAAAATTAATCTAATCACATGTTAATCACCACAATGAATGTTGCTGCCCCAGGCAATGCTCACCCAAGATTCTAAGATCTAATTTGCTTAATCATGATTTACTGAATAAATTACAAATGTAAGGTTTGCACAAAATACTAAGAAACGAACAAACAAGCCACATAATGCTTACAATATTGCACGATTCTCTAGCAGCGGTTCTCAACCCTCTCACAGGGGTCGCCTAAGACCATTGGAAAACACATATTTTCCATGGTCTTAGGAACCGAGACACCAATTTTATGGTTGGGGGTCAGCACAATATGAGGAACTGTATTGAAGGGTGGTGGCATTGGGAAGGTTGAGAACCACTGATCTATAGAATTCACAGAATAATGGGATAAATTCACTCAGTAGCCTCATTTGTCAGAAGGGAATGCCTAATAATTTAGGA
Organism: Rhabdophis nuchalis; assembly: GCA_039707465.1. Classification (NCBI taxonomy): domain Eukaryota; kingdom Metazoa; phylum Chordata; class Lepidosauria; order Squamata; family Natricidae; genus Rhabdophis; species Rhabdophis nuchalis. The sequence continues at coordinate 270,738,778 of CM077643.1, read as the reverse complement.
TTGCCTTTAAAAATGTAATAGTTTCAGCCCATAGCCAGCAGGAAAAGTTTGTTAGGCAGGAACGAAGTGCCTGTCCTATGCAAGTTAACTGTCAGTGTATCAACTGCACACTGTTCTTATTTTGGCTTTTCATTTGCCTCCCTCATTATTTCATCACTAACACTCCAAAGTAGGGAGAACATTTTTAAAAGACAATGCTTATGGAAAATAACAATCTTTAAATTAATTTTTAAAGTTTAAAAAATATGTTTATATGAATTGACGCTGAAATTTTTGTTTTCTTTTACGTCACAAGTCACTGCGTGTATATGAGCTTGTGTTAGTTCCAGAGAGAATGCTTATTTATTTATTTGTTAAATTTATACACTCATCTCACTATCCAGCGATTCCAGGAGGTTTACAATCATCATAAAAAAGAAGAGTGCACAATATTAAAACATACAGTAAATATCAAATGAACAGAGATTAAATTATTTGAAAAGCCAGAATACTGCGGGAGGAGGTGGGATCTTCTTCTTAATGAAGTTCTGAGGACAGTTCTCACTTTGAGGTGCATGATGTTCCAGTGGGTGGAAGTTGGGGCAGAAAAGGACCCTTTCCTGGACCCCACCAGGAAAAATAATTCCTTGACCAATGGGGCCTGCAATATGTCCTTTTGACAGAGCAAGTGGGGTGGGCCAATCTCCCACTTGGGGAGAAATGTTGGAATGATATTAGGATGTTAGCACTATATTAGGATGCTTTGGTGATTAACCTTATATTAGTCAGTTAGCCTTTTATTAGTAAATTAGTAGTACTATAGAATCTTAATGAGAGGGTCATTATAGTGCATATGCTGAGACAGAGATGAAAATTGTTATGGAAAAAAATGATCTGCAGTGGAATGAAGAATAAAAAGGAGACAGAAGCTCTGGAATATCTAGATGGGTTGTCCAACAAAAAATGCCATGGAGGATTGGAAGCAACAGTGGGATTCCAAATCTTTTCCTACGGGTTCTTGAGAGCATGCTTTGCACACGCACCTAACATGCACTTTGCATGTGCATGCAGCACCTTGGTGTCAGTGCTGGTGAGCTGAGCCTTAGCTCAGCTGAGGCGCAGCAATCCACTCTGCCACGTGAATCAGCTGAGCTAAAAAACAGGGGAATGTAGGACAGGGAATGGTGGGAGCAGGAGGGTGGGGCCAACCAGAGATGGTATTTGCTGGTTCTCCAAACTACTCAAAATTTCTGCTATCGGTTCGCCAGGACTGGTCCAAACTCGCTGGATACCACTTTTGATTGGACAGAGGATGAACAGTGGTTGCAGAGTCGTGTGGTAAAAGAGAAGAGTCAGGTACCATGCCACTGGAGGAGTGAATTAAGTAGTGGATGTACAGTTACTATTATGAACTACCACACTATCTGTGGCAGACAGAAAAGAAATAGTGGTCTTGTATCACTTCTCATCATACCTTCTCTAAGAAGCTACAATAGAGGAGAGGAAGTCTCTTCAGAAGCTGTTTTGTGCCTGTAAACAATTTAGAGTTTGTAATAATAAAATCCTCTGATATTATATATGATCTATTTAGAGAAACAAATGTGTTTTACATAGATGGGATTTTATTTTATTGCATTTACCTCAGTAAACTACAAGAAATGTCTATATTTATTAGGAGGTTTTAAGTCTGCTTGAGTGGGTGGGTGGGTGGGTGGGTGGGTGGGGTAGGCAGAGAATTTTCCCTTCTGATCTTTGCTGGTCTTAATCTACAGATTCAACTAGTAACTGCTGATTTGTTACATATAGCGTAACTAGTTCACTTCTTGGCTATAGCTACCTACTTTGGTTTGCAAAAATGTGAATATCCACTGCAAACTTTGGTTTGCAAAAATATGAATATCCACAGCAAAGAGATAGAGAAAACTCTAAATTTCTGCTGCTCAAATAGTGATCATTCAGATTTTAGTAGTCTAAAACTGGTCCCAGTATCTTAGATTTGGGAAAGAAGAGCTATTTCTTAAGATTTAGATTGGGATTCCTTTTCACTGAATTTCTAAAAGGTTAAGATCGTGTCAGTCAAGTATTTTGGTGACAAGGGAATGCTACCTACTTCTAGTTCTCTGCAGAGGATCACTCTGGTTTGACTGAAAAAATAGATGAATAATTTACTTGGAATTAAATATAGTCTTTCTTTCACTATGCAGGCCATCAATGTAAGGGCTTTCTTTCATTTAGTTTAAATAGACTTCCATCAGAAAATTGAAGCTATGTTAATGTTTGAAACCTTCAGATATTTACTGCAAAATTTAGAAAAGGTATTTATTGACATCATTCTGGTAGGATGTTCTAAAAAAAAAAAAACCAAAGAGATTTCACCATAAAATAAACAAGTTAAGATCGTGTTTTATGGGGATGACAATCTTGCTTAATGAGTGACCTGAGACATTAAATTAGTGTAACTGTTAAATCATTTGAAATATGGCTTCAATAAAAATAAATCAGAAGCCCTTTATAAGTGGAATGTACAGGCTCCCTCTTGACAGTGATCTGTTTACATTTTGTAAAGCATCTAAAAAATGTATAAATTTGGAACCTCAGACAGCTTCAATGCAATCTTGTACTGACAGCATCTTCTGCTCATACCAAGGGAAATTTACAAAGTACAGTAGAACCTCTGGTCATGAACACTTCTGACCACGACCAAATTTGTGTGTGTGTGTGTGTGGGGGGGGTGTAAGCGCCAAATTTCCTGTTGTTTGTTTATAACCAACAGCAACCCACGTGTGGCCACTGCATTAATTTGGGTTAGGTTCGGATCACGACCAAATCGGACTGCGACCAAAGTTATGGAACAAACTATGGTTGCAACCAGATGTTCTACTGTATAGGCAACATGTATGATAATCTCAGCATATCAGCCTTTGTTTAAAGACATGCCTTTTTAAAAAAAATAACATAACCAGTGGATTACTTAACAAAAAGGCTCAAATATTTGTATAAAAATTAATCAATCGGTTAAATATTTTATTAATTGTTAATAGGTGTCACAGAAATGTGTCAGAGTATGTGGGTTTTTGAGATAAAGGATTTTTTTATTTTAATATTTTAATATTTAATTTTAATATTTTTTCTTATTTTACTCATTAGCTTATAACCAGAACTAATCAATCTTATAGTGTTAGATTATGAAATAAAATATTTATTATTGCCTAATGGAAAAAAAAATATCCTCATTAAATAAAAAGACACTGAAGGATAAATAAATGTCCATACAAGTATATTCAAAATGGAAACCAGGACACATTTACACTGCAGGACAGATTGATTTATTGACAGGTACAATATTGATGACTGAAAATGGCAACCTGGAGTGGAGGATGTGTGGGGCCGTTTTAAAGTCCTCTTCATAGGTTAATGCAAATTACCATCTTCATATATTGGGTTACTTTTCAACTACTTTCAATTAGCAGCAGTACAGTAAAGCACTGCAGTCAATGTGATTGATAAGGTTAATCTTACTGATTGGGTTAATTCATATGCATGTTAAAGTATACATTAAAATGACTTCCCACTTTTCCTTACAATTGAGCTTTTTTTTTTTACTTAAAACGGAAAGCCTAGGAATCTGCAGCTAAATTATTGTTTTAGCTTAACTGTTATCTGAAAAACCTTGGTTCCCCTTGGGCTGCTGTTAACAAATCTTTACAGTTATGTAAGACTACCTTTTGATAAAGAAGTGATTACACCCTGTAGAGTTTCAAGAGAGTCTATAGAGGTATTAGAAATAACTTCCAACTTTGCTGAGATTCCATATAAAGCCTTTTCAATTTCTGCTACACCCAGCCTGGGGAATAAAAGTCTTAAAAATTTATGGAAACTGTTCGGATTGCCATAAGTACAAAAAGAAGTACTTCTGGCTAGGAGAGGCCTCTGTATCGGCTACAGTTTTCACGGTGCCTTGTATGCCAAACTGTGTAAAATGTACAGCGCTGCATTTTAACTCCTGAGTTAACACAGATATAGTCACCAGCTGTCTTATTGGTAAAGCGTATCTTCAGATCACAAGTTAAATAGAGGAAGACCCTGTGTTTAAGGATAAAACCAGTCAACCGTTTCTTTGCTATGATGGTCTTTCCAATGGTAACCCTCCATTCAGCCTGAAAAAAAAATGCACACAATATCTAACAAATAACCAACTCTGTGTGATGTGAGGAGCTCATTGACAAATATTAAATCAATCCTTCTAAGCGTAGACTGGTCGCAGGCCATGTTGGTTCACTCAGAGCCACACAGTATAACTTTAAAATAGGAGAATATGAATGCATGATTTGAGCCTCTTGATGTACAAATGTACTATGCAGCAAGGTGGGTTTCTGCCAGCATTAGTGCTGGTTCAGTGAGTGTGCAATTTGTGCAATTGCCTGTAAATAGGTCTGTGCATGCACAGAATATTAAAAATGTCAAAAAGAACATGCCATGGTGACCAGGGAACCAGTTTGGGAGTGTGGCGAGCTTGCCATCCCTACTGCTTTGGCGACCCAGTTGCCATTTCCACTACCGGTTCACCCACACCGGTGCGAACTGGTAGCAACTCACCTCTGCTGTGCAGGCAGTTCAAAACTGTGAGCCTCCCTCCCTTTGTTTGTGTGCATGAATTTGTGAGAAAGATGGGCTGTTTTACTAGTGACTTTGTGGTTATCTGTCTGGATGTCTCTGTGGCATGTTACACATTTCCGATATTGATCTTCAGTCTGGCAGATGCTTTCCCATAATAATCTATAGGAGAAAGCAGCACTTGAGTCAAGCCCTCAGCTTGGAATGTTGCAGCCAAAATTACTAAAGCAGCTGGCTACCACATCAGCATATCAGGTTCTACCAGTAATATCAAACGAATCCCAAAGATGTGCTTCCTACCAGTGGTCCCCAACCTTTGCAGGTTGGTGGCCCAGTTGGTGGGGACGGACAGGAGAACTGAGCTGTGTGAGTGGTGGGCTGATGTGCAGCTGTGCAGTTCAACTTGCATCAATGGTGGGCTGGTGCACATATATACAAATGCCTACTGGCCTGCTGCTTGTGTAAATTGAGTTGCACGCGCACATACATTCATGCTCCAGCCATCCACTTGCAAGGCCAAATTCTGAATAGGCCATAACCCAGTAGTGGACTGCAGCTCAGGAGTTGGGGAATCCTGATTTATACCATGCTACAATAATCCTGGAAATAATAACTATCTTGCAGTAGAACATAAATAAAAGTAGCAAGGAAGATGGAAGTTTCAGCCAAAGTTAGGAACATTTTTTTTCTCCATATAGATATTATTAGCAAGCAAAAATAATAACAGTTCTTGTAAAGGTTGATGTCGTGGCATTTAGTTTGAAACAATTTGGGCTGGAATTATGGCATGCTTGATTCTAATTTAGGAACCACCTCCCTCGACTGGGATCTTTGTGTGCTTAGTTGTTTAAAAGCAACCTAGAACTGAGGAGAAACTTCCTGACAGTGAGAACCATTAATCCCTGGAGTAGCTTTGCCTTTGGAAGTTGTGGGTTTTCCAACACTGAAAGACTTTTAAGAAGAGATTGGACATCCATTTGTCTCGAAATGGTATAGGATCTTCTAGCTGAGCAGTGGGTTGGAGTAGATTATTCTGTATTCTGTTATTCTGTTTTACTAAGCTTGGTAATATTTTATTTATTTATTTATTTAATTTGATTTCTAGACCGCCCCCTCTCCCTGAAGGGACTCGGGGCGGTGTACAGGTAAAAATTAAAACTACTAAAATTAAAACAATACAAACAAAGTTAAAATCGAATTAAATAATCCCCTGTACAAATTTATAAAAGTTAAATATATGCTTGGCTAAGAAGCAATTGTGGGGGGTTTTGCTGATGGAGAGGCAGCAATGGATCCAGTCAAGATGTAGTCATTCATCTAGTATGATGTTGAAAAAAAATAATTCTGGAAACAGTCCCAGGAAAAAAAAGACAGAAGGATTTCTTCACCCTGTGAAAAGGAGGTAGTATTAAAAAGATTGCTTCCTCCATAACCCACTGGAATAAAAGAGGGGGACGGAAGGAAGGAAGGAAGGAAGGAAGGAAGGAAGGAAGGAAGGAAGGAAGGAAGGAAGGAAGGACCGTATCAGACCTGCACATTCTGTTAATACAGCCTATCTCAATAAAATTAGCTCTGTTCTTCCTGTGGAGGCTGTTTCCAAATCTGGACAACCTCAAAGGGCTGATATTGGCATAGGGAGGCGGGATTGCCATCTCAATCAGGGAAACTGATGGATAAAACAAGATTATACTTTTTTTTACTTAATAGAGCCTTTGCATAAAACAGAGAATTTACAAAGCCATAGCTAAATTATTTGAGCTTAACTGTTATCTGAAAAACTTGGGTTCCCAGTGCTAATGTTAACAGCTCCCAGATGCTTAGTATAATCCTTCACAGCTAGCTTGCATTCTTGCAGTTAACACTTCCACTTATCTTGTTAGTGCTGTGCTACCTCAGGCACAGTGGAAAATTTCAGGCACCTAATTATTTTTTGCTGAATTTGCAATGTGGCCTAATAAAAGTATACATATAAAACTTGGGGCCCAGAATTAAACCCTCAAATTTACCTTGCACCTTTTACCCAAGTGTGTTGTCCTTGTGGAATTTCTGCCTTTCTCTGGAACCCTCTTATATTTTATTTCAGTCTGCCAGTTAGTTACCCATGTCAGAACTTCAAAATTTGTTTTACAGGACTTGTGGGAAATGAGTGAAGAAGAAAGAAATTTTTTTTGGGGGGGGAGGAGGAATATGTACATATGCTTCCTTCCACTCACTCAAGCTGCTACTATTTAGAGGGGTTTTTAAACCTAAGCTGTGGAAGTCAATATTTTGACTTTATTAATTTTTTTTCATTCATCTAGCTTTCCTGTAATAGTTCTCTCTATTTATCAATGTTTAATTCACATTAATTAATGCCTTGAAGGAAGCACAAAATCCTGGGCACTATATGCGTATTACAATAAAGTGAAGTCAGAAAACCAATCGTGTAAATAAATAAGATGTATAACCAAACCATTTAAGATTTAAAAAAAATAGTAGCACTGGGTTTAAATTAATTAGTTAAAAGCTTGTAACTAATGCATGATTTAAATTAATACTTTTTTTCCTAGCATTATTTTTAAAATAGAGTTCTCAAGTTCACTCTATAGAACAAAGCAAGAAAAGGGTACTTTAATAAAACAAAAATAAGAAATTAATCAGTTTCTAAAACAGTCCTTGGTCATAGACAGAAAGAAGACTGGGCACACACATTCTATTCTTTTGTACCAAAATACCATGTCTGACTCTTTGGTACCATTTGCCTCCAATGAATTATCACTGAGCAGAAGCCAATAAATTATCCTTGATGGAGTTGCCGATCCTTGGGAAGTAGGGAGATCGAAGTTGGCCCCATTGATATCTTTCACTCGTTTTGTCCCAATCCAAAGGTTCAGATGGGCAAATATGGACTTCAGTAGAAGAAATTGTACAAGTGTCCCCATTAGGTAGATGCGTAAGCTGATTAATTTCATTCATTCATTATTCAATGGAAGCAATCATCATTTATTATTTTGTTTTACAAAAGGTTTGTGATGAAACAAAGCTAGGATTTTTAAAAAAAATCACTTTCGGAATTTAATTTGGAATGAATGACTAAATCTGAGGTACATAACCTTTTGTTGGGGGAGTCAAGAAGAGAGCCATTCTGGACCCAGATAAATATTAGCTATCTTGATAATATTAGCTTAAAATCTTGATATTAGCTATCTACCAGAGTAGAATGGCAGAATCACCCATCCACCAACCAACCCTTTTCCTTTTGTTTACACGATACATTTATTGAAAGAAAGAGATTTTTTAAAGACTCTTTAATAATTCTTCCTTGTTCTTTTCAGAACTCTGTCACCCTATAGGTAGTCCTTGACCACAGCTGAGCCCAAAATTTCTGCTGCTATGCAAGACAACAGAACGTTAAGTGAATTTTGCCCCATTTTATGACCTTTCTTGCCACAGTTGTTATGTGAATAACTGCAGTTGTTGAGTTAGTAACACAGTTGTTAAGTGAATCTGGCTTCCCCATTGACTTTGCTTGTCAGAAGGTCACAACAGGTGATCACATTGTTCTGGGCCATTGCAATTGTCCAGTTGCCAAGAGTCCAATTTTTGATTATATGATCATGGGGATCAGTGGTGAGTTCCGGATTTCATTCCAGCATTCCAGCATCACCCACATGCACGCGTGCAGCGTGCGCACAAATGCGCATGTGCATGCATGCGTTGTACTTGCCTGCGATGCTTCTGCAAGCCTCTGCGATGCTCCAGCTGCTCGGTGGAGCATTGCGCAGGTGCCGTACTTGCCATGAGCATGCGCAGAAGCGCCAAAGGCATAAAGCACAAAAGGCAGAAAGGACAGGTAAGAAGCTGTAAGAAGGAGTTCCGGAGCACCATACCGCAACGGTATTTGGTGCTCTCGGAGGTTCCAGTATGCCAGTACTACTGTTGGGGATGCTGCAATGACTGTAAGTGTGAAAAGAGGTCATAAGTCATTTTTTTCAGTGCTGTTATAGCTTCAAAAAGTCACTAAATGAATGGTTGTAAGTCGAGGACTACTATATTTCCAATACTTTGCAGTTACTTCCAATGTTTACTTGGAATAAACCCTATCATTATCAATGGGTTACATTAGTGAGTACCAGCTTAAACAAAAGTGCATTTTTATGCGGTTTAAGATAGCCATTTTAATTTCCTTCAAAGTATTTTTGCTCTTTTACATAAGTAATTCCCCCCCACCAAAGGCATATTAATAGAAACCTCCATTTCCATACAACATCTGAAAATTAACATCTGTTGCCTTTTAATTATTGTTAAAAAGCTCCAGCAGATTAATAAAGCAAAAACCAAGCTTTAGTTCTGGTAGTTGAATAATGCTCAGATACATTTTCAATTTCAGACAGCTTTATTATATACACTGTGTGTGTATGCATGTGTGTATATAAATATATATTATTATATCACAGCACAGCACAGCACAGCACAGCACAGCACAGCACAGCACAGCACAGCACAGCACAGCACAGCACAGCACAGCACAGCAGGAATAATATAATAGCAATAGCATTTAGACTTATAAACCACTTCACAGTGCTTTACAGCCCTCTCTAAGTGGTTGACAGAGTAAGCAAATTGCCCCCAACAATCTGGGTCATCATTTTACCCACCTTGGAAGGATGGCAGGCTGAGTCAACCTTCAGTCTAGTGAGATTCGAACTTCCAAATTGTAAGCAGCCAGCAGGAGTAGCCTGCAGTACTGCATTCTAACCACTGCACAATCAATATTATGCTATATGAGATATGAGATATATAATATGATATGATGTGATATGATATGATGTGATAACTAATACTATACTATTTTCTGTTCTGTTTTATTCTAGTCTTGCTTTGCTTTGCTCTGCTCTGCTCTCCTGTACTGTATACCAGGGGTCCCCAACCTTTGCAACTTTAAGTCTGAAGGACTTCAGCTCCCAGAATTCTCCAGCCAGCTTTGCTGGCTGGAGAATTCTGGGAGCGGAAGTCCTTCAGACTTAAAGTTGCAAAGGTTGGGGACCCCTGCTGTATACTATACTATACTATACTATACTATACTATACTATACTATACTATACTATACTATACTATACTATACTATACTATACTATACTATACTATGTTCTACTCTACTCTACTCTATTGTTACTATACTACTATACTGTACAGTATTGTACTATACTATAATATATTTAAGAGCTGTCATACATTTGAGTCTGCACTTAATTCCAACAGCTATCATCAATATTCAAAAAAACATTATTTTGGAGTGCTACCTTCCTTTATAATTCCAGTCTTTGAAATACTGAGAGTATCCCAAAGATTAAAAAAAACAAAACCCAACCATTACTGAGCCATCATATCAGTTTTCAAGCTTTGAGACATCACAAATTCTACAAATAAATTACAGAAACAGTTCTGTAAAAACAAAAACTATTGAGATGCATGAAGCTGTTCATGTCCATTGAATTATTAAATGAAGAAGGTCTCATTCTCTCTGTCCCAGAGGCCTCAGAGTTATCATCTCACCAAAAGTAGATCCATTAAAATATTGTAGTTATGTGACTTGCCTTGCAGCGCTGTAAATTATTCAAAAAATCACATTGTATTTGCTCACCTGCAACTTACATAATACATTCAAATTAATTTCCACATTTCCATAGATCCATCTGCTAAGGACAATTACCTTTATTACCAGGTACAAGTGTTCAGTTTAAATAAGGAACGGAAGGAGAAAGATAGTGAGGAGCATCTTATCTGTCTCAAAAGAAGGTCTGTTGGGAAATCTTCCCACTTAGTCATTTGGGCCATATAAGTGATTTGATCTGTCCATCCTAATATGTGAATTGTTATACCACCAGCACTTGCAATGTAGTTAAGCCATTTTTCAACCTTGAATTTGGTTCAGTATAAGTTTTTTTTAAAATAACTATTACAAGAAAACAAACTATATTAACAAGACAATCATGACTAGCTGAGGAATTCTGAGAGCTGAAGTCCACAAGTCTTAAAGTTGTCAGGTTTGGAAATCCCTGGTCTAAGACATTTCTTAGGTAAAGGTAAAGGTTCCCCTCGCACATGCATGCTAGTCATTTCTGACTCTAAGGGGCGGTGCTCATTTCAAAGCCTAAGAGCCAGCGCTGTCCGAAGATGTCTTCATGGTCATGTGACTGACATGACTAAATGCAAAGGCACATGGAACACTGCTACCTTCCCACCAAAGATGGTCCCTATTTTTCTACTTGAATTTTTACATGCTTTCGAACTGCTAGGTTGGCAGAAGCTGGGACAAGTAATGAGAACTCACTCCATTATGTGGCACTAGGGATTTGAACCACTGAATTGCCGACTTTTCTGATTGACAAGCTCACTTGTCTTAGCCACTGAGCCACCACATCCCTAGACATTTCTTAGGACCGTGTAAAATGTCTTTGTAAGGTAAGAAACATCATTGATACATCATCAATGATTTGCACAGGCCTAGGGAGTATTTAAGGTACCTGATTTAAGATAAGACAGTTTACATTAAAATGGGAACACAAAATTAGCTTTCAGTGCATGACAAGTAGAAAAGCAGACAATGATCCAAATTTCTTTTTGTGACTGAAGTTACAACAACCAACTTTGGGGGGGGGGGGACACTTATTTCATCATCACAACCTACAGTATCTAGGTTCATAAAAATCTAACCAGCCATAGCCCATTGTTGCAAATGCTCTTGCTTCATCTAAATAAGCATGTTGTATGAACTCAAACCTAAATGTTTATGGTGGAATTCCATTGCTGTGTCTTTCAGGATTGTATATAGAGGCTGTTTTCTGTGCTAACAGAAGTAAAACATCTGGCTCTCCAAATGTTGCTGAACTGCAATTCCAAGAAGTCCTAGTCTACGTAGCCAATACAGCCTTGTTTGATACTTTTATATAACAGCCTCCATTCAGACTGAAAGCAGCGACTGCAGATTTGAAAAGAACATTGTAATTTTTTTAAAAATAAAAAAATGGGTGTTTTGTCTCATAAATGCAAAGTTAAATTTTGTCATGATTAATTTAATTATCCCTCCAAATGATACATATTTCACAACATTTATTCTGAGTAAATATGCTTAAAATTAGGCTGTAACTAATTCCCCATCTACAAAGCAGTTACATTTTTTAAAGAATGCCCAGAGCTAACAAACATTTGCTTCTTTTTCTTTTTGGTTCCTTTTGTGAATAGGAAGGGCAATCAAGATAATGAACAGGAGAGAGGTGAGAATTCCTTGCAGTGGGGGAATTGTCTTATTATTAAGGCAGCTAATCTTCCTTTATTTCTTTTTTTTTTTTAATACATCCTGTATCCTTCACTTGCTACAGAGTAGAGGACACTCTTCCAACTTGTAGCCCCCTCCCCCCAGGAATTATTACCTGATTATTTGTGTGGTGGATGGCTTTTAATGGAAGTAAATCAGATCCCATTGATCACCTGAAGGTAATATTTTTTTTTTCCTGCAATTTTTTTACCTGCAATTTTCTTACTTCCCGTGTAAGGAGAGAGTAGATGAAAGAGACAAGAACTAAATCATTTCACAGAGGGCGGAGCTCACCCTGACATCATTCCCAAGACAACAAACAATCAATAGACTAGGATTGGCTGCCCAGGATGAAATGTGAGGTTAGAGGGACTGTCCTTGAACCAACAACTATCTTTAAATATAGTTCTAAAACCATATAACTATTCCAAAAGTTTTATGAACAGTCACAGAAATACACAAAGCATTTTCTTTAGTCCTTAGAGGACAAACTGTAGCCCAGTTGTACCCTTCACTTAAAAACACTATAAGTTTCACAGTTACCTGTGTGTTCCACAAGCTTGTGTTACCTCTCATCTGACAAATGAAAGGAATTGGTACTTGTAATATAAATGCTTGTACCCTGGAGCTCATTATGCTGATTCCTAATCTACATAGGCCAGGAGTGACAAACTGGTGGTCCAGGCCACGACCACCCCAGCTCCGCGAAGGGAAAAATGTTGTGATAAGTCACATGATGGCAACGTAATGCAGTGAGTATGACACCCAGGATGTAGGGAGTTAAGCTGGAAAGGCAGAAATCAATGGTTCCCGGGTTAAAGAGAAATATATTTGCATATATCATGTGGCTTTTAAGGCCATCCAGAGAATGACTAATCCATTGACACTGAAATGCAGGAGAAGAGGGGAGGGCGGGAAGGGAGAGAGGGAGGAAGAAAAGAAGGAAGGAAGGGCTCCCTGATCTGTTCACTCTTGGCTACACATAGGCATTATTTTCTGTATATATTAAGCACATCTGTTGAAAGGTACATTTTTTGATTATTTCTCAATAAAAGACAAATTTTGGGTAGTCACATCTGCAAGTGTCTGCTAATTAAGCTATATCTTGACTAAGGAATTGGTTCTGGAGATTTACAGCATCATTTGTTATGAAGCCTGCATGGCACAGGACCTAGCTATCTGCGGGATCATATCCTGCCCCATACATCCCTGTGGCCGATTCGCTCCCACAGAGAGGGACTTCTCCAGGTGCCGTCCACTAGGCTGTGCCAGCGGGCAACGCCCAGGGGAAGGGCCTTCTCTGTGGTGGGTCCAACCCTCTGGAACGACCTTCCCCCCGAAATTAGAACTACGGACCTCCGCTCCTTCTGTCAAAAATTAAAAACACACTTTTTCTGCTTGGCCGGCCTGGGGTAATCAACTGTTTTTAGGGTTTTTAACGACTAATTTTTAGTTTTAATATGGGATTTTAGCGCAGGGTTAGTTTAATTTTATTTTAATATTGTACTATGTTTGTGATTTTATATGTATTTTAAATTCCCTGTGCCCCGCCTCGAGTCCCTTCGGGGAGAGAGAGCAGGTAATAAATTAAATTATTATTATTATTATTATTATTATTATTATTATTATTATTATTATTATTATTATTATTATTATTATTATTATTATTATTATTATTATTATTATTATTATTATTATTATTATTATTATTATTATTATTATTATTATTATTATTATTATTATTATTATTATTATTATTACTATTACTATTATTATTATTATTATTATGCCTGACCATTGACTTCCTATAATCAAGCCCTTTTAATTTCCTTATATGGAGGAATTGACACTGTATTTGAAACTGTCTTCAGATATAAACAGATGAAATATCCGAAATACATATATTCAAATATGGGTGAAAAGGATTTACCCCAAGAAACAAAAAAGGCAATGGGAAAGGGGAAGAAAACTTCTAAAATCATATCCATTCTGGCTGAATTCGGAACATTTCCGAATCATTTTCAGGTTTAGAAACATTTGGCTAGCCCTTTGCTTATGCAGCGCTTGCCATTTTTACCTGCTTGTGTGTTCCTTGGTCCCAGCCAGGGCAAGGCTACAAGTGCCAAAATAGCATGAAAGTCTGTTGTCCTGCTGTTTACCAGCCCAATTGGGAAGTTAAATGGCAGGTACTTGAGACATCGTGTTGAAACATATGGTCTTTCTGACATCCAGGGGGCACAGTTTGCCCTGCCTTTCAACCAAGAGCAGGCTACGTGCCTTGCACAGAAATAGAATGACCCCAAGCTCCTGGCAAGACAACATTGTCTGAATTTGGCCTCGTCTGTAGAACCACAGGAGTTCGGAAGCAGGATTTTCATTGATCATGCTGTTTTCCATATGGTTCCCCCAGCAAACAGAATGCTTCTCCTGCTAGACACTGAAGGAAATGATAGTGGAGCTCACAAAGAAAATGGTAAAGACTTAAGAAAAGGCCCATGGAGAGGGAAAGGTTGCTATGGCATCTTGGCAACCAATGACAACATGGCAAGGAAACAAATGTTGGCACAATCTACAGCCATTCTGAATGATATGATATATATACCATGGAACAAGCTGCCTGACAAAAAATATTCTTGGTTTTTTTGTCACTGGAACACAATTTATTTTATTGCTAGAGAGGAAGGCAGCTTACTAAGACAGTGGTCGGCAAACCGCGGCTCGCGAGCTGCATGAGGCTCTTTGGCCCCTCGAATGCGGCTCTTCCTCCACCCTCGCCAATGGTGGGACTCCTGGGACCCACCGGAGAAACCCTCCCTACCGGCCACCGATTCCCTCCCCCCGCGGAACCTCCCCAGCCAGCATGCCGCCACTCGTCTACTTCCAGGGGGTGTGGAGGCTCCGCGGGCAGGGGGAGGGAATTCCCTCCAATCGCCCTGGATGTAGCCTGGCTCTCCCGGCCGCCCGCCCGCTCATTCGCTCGGGCTACTTCCAGGGGTGAGAAGACCTTCCCCACCCCACATGGAACGGGCGGGCTATCGGGCGAGCCAGGCTACTTCCAGGGCGATTGGAGGGAACCGGCGTCCAGAGGGTCACCGTTCCTTCCCCACCCCACACCGAGCCCTGGAAGTACCCTGAGCGGGCGAGCAAACGTGGCAGGCAGCCGGGCAGGCCCGGCTAAGGTGAGCGAGTGAGTAACCACGGCGGGCTGGGCTGTGGAGGTTCAGCCCAGGGGCGGGGGGCAGACAGACAGACAGAGAGAGACACAGACACAGAGAGAGACAAGGAGGGAGGGGGGAATCAGAGAGTGACAGACACACACAGAGAGACAGGGAGAGACAAAGGGAGGGAGGGAGAGAAAGACAGAGACACAGAATGAGTGATTAAGTGCTTGAATGCGAGACAGACAGACACACACACACAGAGTGACAGAGATGGGCAGACAAAGCTGATAGAGAGAGAAAGAAAGAGAGAGAGAGAGAGGGGGAAAGAAAGAAAGAGAAAGAGAGAGAGACAGACAGAAAGAAAGAGAAAGAGAGAAAGAGAGAAAGAGAGAGAAAGAGGGAAAGAAAGAAAGAAAGTGAGAGAGAGAGAGAGAAAGAGAGAGAAAGAGGGAAAGAAAGAAAGAGAGAGAGAGAAAGAGAGAGAGAGAGACAGAAAGAAAGAAAGAGAGAGAGAAAGAAAGAGAGAGAGAAAGAGAGAGAAATGGAGAAAGAGAGAGAGAGAGAAAGAGAGAGAGAGAAATGGAGAAAGAGAGAGAGAGAGAGAGAGAGAGAGAAAGAGAGAAAGAAAGAACTTATGACCACAATTGAGCCTAAAAGTTTGGTTGCTAACCAAAACCATTGTTAAGTGAGTTTCACATTTTCCAATTTGGCCACGCCCACCCAGTCACATGACCGCTGAGCCACTCCCACAAAACAGGCCACACCTTCCGGCTCTCAAAAGAAATTTCAATCGTGGTATTGTTGATATTTGGCTCTGTTGACTAATGAGTTTGCCCACCACTGTACTAAGACATCATTGACCAAAGCACAGGATTTTGCTTCAATGAAACTTTAGTGAAACTAAAGGATTGTATTCGTGACAATAAGTAAAATCTAGCAAATTTCTTCTTCCTGTTGACATTGCTTCCATCAGCAGAACTCAAAGCTGACAGTAAAATTCCCTTCTTCCATAACTACTATGAGTCTTCACCATCTGTTCCACTTGGGTATGGGAGCAGGAATGTATCAGAAGGATAAAAAAGGAAATAGTCCCACCCAGTTGTGTAACATATGATTTAATTTAGAAGATGAAGTATAAAATTAGCTGTGATGAAATTTGGTCATCTTGTCTTGCAGTTTTTGGAGGAAGAAATGGTAAACTGAACTGACAACCACAATAGAATAAAGAACTGGTGAGTAGACCAGCTCATTGAAATTCCTTTCTGGACAAGGAAGTGAGTTAAGATCATCCACAAGTATTCCAGGCTTGTGATTTCCAGAGGGCTTCGACCGTGACAGAGGAGATACCACCATCTTTACTTCTTTATGGACAAAGGATTCACATATTTCATTTTCTAATCACTTTTGGAAATTGCTTATTAGCTGCTTTTCAGATGAGACTTTGAATGTACAGGGAACTAGAAGGAACTATAGATTGTAATTAAAGAGAAGAACACATCAATTTAGCTTACTAATACAGACTGGAGCAAAATTATTTTCAATTGGATGTATTGAAGGGTATTTGTGAACATTGGACCCAGAAATTAATTTTAAGAGTGTCTCTCATTATAAATGGACTGTATATAGAAGATATTGAGGAGCACGTTTTACTGGCAAGACCAAGACTGATCCGAAAATAGATTTAAAATTGACAGCATACAAGAATAATATAGAAAAAGTGCTACATTGTATATGAACGAAGCCAACTGATGTTCTAATAATTAAAGGACAGGTTCAAAACAAACAAATAACAAACCAAAGAGTGGCCTAGATAATTTTTCTATATTGGATTTGCTAAAGCCACTTGTTAAGTTTTAAAGAATTTTGTGAGAAGGGACAAAGAAAAAAAATGAAAAGAAAAGTTCTAAGACATTATGTGAATAGACAAAAGATTAAGATTGCTAAAAGTAAAAGAAAGGGATATAAGGTGGGTTTATTTGTTCAAAGTTAAAATGTACATACAATCTCTGATAAATCTTAATGGACTTTTGCTGATTAAGACTGAACAATAATGCCTTAATGATGAGATGAAATATGGGAAGAAGATATATTTTATTATATTTTAAGAGCAATGGTAAGTTATTAAAGTTGTTTATACTTGTGTTGAAAGAGGGACATTGATTTTATATATTTTCTTTTCCTATTCCATATTCTTATTTTTTTTTCTACATTTTTCTATTTTTTTCTTTTCTACACTTTCCATTTTTCTTTTTATTCTTTTTTCATTTGTATTAGTTTTTATCTTTTTAATGGTGCCTTGTAAAATCATTTTAAAAAAGAAATATCACACCATTTTGAACTGTTACAATTGAAAAGAAGTGTCTTTTTGATTTCCTACAGATTCCAATCCAATTAAAGTGCTTGATGATCAAAGCACTGATCCAATGTCTGAAGTGGAAGTAAATCTTCAGAAAATCTTGTTGAAAGTAATGAAACTTTCTTTAGACAGCGGCATTTTATTTGTGTTCCATCCATTTTTTTAGTCAAGGCTGAGTGCAGAAACTTTTCCAGGTGTTCAGATGCAGTTGACCCATTTCAGATAACATTATTTTGCAACATGACATAATCAGGGCTTGGCTTGCACAAAACATTTCAAGAAACTAAATCAAACTACTGAAACCCTTCTACAGCAAGAGCACCGTGTGGGTCACGGAGATTCAAAAAAGATTAAGTCTCTATACTGTTTTAATTTAATCCACACTAGGAGCTTTTAGTATTTACAATCGTGTACTAATCAATACTTCCAAATGGCAGTTTAGTGCACTGGACACTAATGGGACTTTTGCTTTGACTGCCAACATGGTCATAACCTTGGCAATTGCTCTATAATGAGGATTGCCATTTATTTATTTTTCTTGGGCAAAATGTGCTGAATCCCAAGAAAGAAGATTTAGGTGCAGAGATTTGAGTGGTCCCCTCCAATTATACCTTAAAAGCTAGAGACTAAAAGTTATTCAGGAAAAACAATTGCTTTGTAGTGCATGAACACAGGTTCTCTCTGCCTTTAAATAAAGTTGTCCTTTTTTATTTTGGTAAGTCAGCTTCATGTATAAAATTGATCAAGCACAAACTGCATTTTCTCCAAAATCCTTAGTCAGCGGGACCATTCTGGGAGCTACCCTCTGAAAATTACAATCTGCGGGGGACATCAGGTCAGGAAAACATGGACACCATTTCAGAAGTAACCTTAGGCAGATTCAAAATTCTGTACTTTGGTCCATGAGCAGTGTTAGCAACTCTGGGTTCAGAACCAGTATTAGAACTCTGGTTCCTTTACCAGTGTTAGCAAATAAATGCGGAATAGTGTAATTCACCGGACAGTAACGAGATACGTTGCTGTAAACCACAAACAAACTCTAAAACAATGATAGTAAGAAAATAAATAGTCTTTACTTTGTAGCAACTAAAATGCTTCTTCCGACTAACTCTCAAACAAATATCAACAGTCCTTCACCAAACAAAGTTTATCTCACAATGATGCAAAACAATACTCCTCCTTCACAGTTCAGCTTCTCAAACGACAATCAGGTAACACAGGATCACAATGAATCGAACAGGGAATGAGCTGCTTTCCTGACCCTGATTACAGCTGATACTCACAGCCAATCAAATTCAATCCAGATTTCAAACACAGTTCTTAAAGTTACATAACTTCTTAAGAACATAGACTCATATATATTGTCAACCCAATATAAGGCTGAATATCCTAACAAGCAGCATAAAACAAAACAACTGGCAAAAACAAAAGCACTAATGGACGAGGTTGTAAAATAAAACAAAAACAAATACTGTACTATCTATGTGAGCTCCTAAACAACATTTGGATATGGTAGACATACAATAGAGTATAGTAAAACAGATCATTAAAACTATAAAGACTAAAACTCAGGATTAAAATGAGTAGTACTGATAATGACATTGAATGAAAGGGAAGATATTTTTCAGTGTGTTTGCCCTTACCAAAATCCCAGCTGACTGACTGACCGAAAATTTTAATTGCTGCCACACAAAATTTAACTACGTTATACGTGATGAACAGTTTCCTGACAGATAAGGAAAAAAATCCAGGCTTTCGTTTTGACCTCTATGGCATGGTAGCAGGAGGGAAATGAGAATTTGGTTACTGTCTTAATAATAAAGAGAGTAGAACAGCACCTGTGTGGCAGTTTTATGGGATCAAGTGCAGCAGAAAGAAGTTCTTTAGCAGGTAGGGATTTTAGCAAATCTCCCATTAAGCAGACAAAAGGGGTGAGAGTTAGACACTCTTTCTGGGGCTGGAAAAGTTAGCTCTAATTCCCATCTAGAGTATGTTGTGTGATTTCTAATGTGGGCACAACAGCACCTGAGCTCATATTGGGTGTTGTGAATCTTCTCTCCAATAGTTCTTTTAGATTGGATATGAATAGAATAGAATAGAATAGAATAGAATAGAATAGAGTAGAGTAGAGTAGAATAGAATAGAATAGAATAGAATAGAATAGAATAGAATAGAATAGAATAGAATAGAATAGAATAGCAGAGTTGGAAGTGACCTTGGAGATCTCTGATGTATGCCAGTGAGACTTCGGCTGTATACAGGAGGCATGCTAGGCAATTGAACCACTTCCATATGACCTGCCTCCATAGAATTCCGAGGATCTGGTGGCAGGACAAGGTACCAGACACAGAAGTCCTCTCCAGAGCAGCCCTGCCATCAGTTCACACCCTGCCATGTTGCAAGAATCCCAGACTATCACATCCCAAAACAGCTCCTCTATGGTGAGCTGTCTCAAGAAAAGCGATCACACAGGGGACAAAGGAAGTGGTACAAAAACATGTTGAAAGCCTCCTTCAAGTTCCTGGATATTGACACCTTCTCCTGGGTAACCTTGGCACAAGATTGATCAATATGGTGGACAGTGATCCACCAAGACTTCCAGACAGGGGTGGGTTTCAAAAATTTTGGAACAGGTTCTGTGGGTGTGGCCTGCTTTGTGGGAGTGGCTTGCCGGCCATGTGACCGGGTGGGAGTGGCTTGCCAGCCATGTGACCGGGTGGGAGTGGCCAATTTGGAAAATGTGAAATTCACTTAACAATGGTCTTGGTTAGCAACCAAACTTTTGGGCTTAATTGTGGTCATAAGTTCTCTCTCTCTCTCTCTTACTTTTTCTTTCTTTCCTTCTGTCTTTCTCTCTCTCTTTCTCTCCCTCTCTTTCTTTCTCTTTCTCTCTTTCTGTCTCTTTTCTTTCTCTCTTTCTCTCTCTCTCTTTTCTCTTTCTTTCCTTTCTGTCTCTCTTTCTTTTTCTCTCTTTCTCTCTGTCTGTCTATCTTTCTCTCCCTCCCTCCCACTCTCTGTCTCTCTGTGTGTGTCTGTCACTCTCTGGTTCCCCCCTCCCTTCCTGTCTCTCTGTGTGTCTGTGCCTCTCTCTCTCTGTCTGTCTCCCCCCACCCACCCAAGCCTCCTCAGCCTCTCTCACCCATCCACCGGACGAAGGAACCTGGCATCCGATGGGTGAGCAAGCGAGCGAGCAAAGGCTTTTGAAGCAAAGGCTTCAAAGGCTGCCGGCTAGGAACAGCGCGCTACGCTGCGCGAAACCCCCCCCAGTCGCGGCAAAACTTTCCCTGTTAGCGCGACTGGCAGGGGGCGGGGGGGTGTTCGCGCACCCTAGCGCGCTGTTCCTAGCCGGCAGCCTTTGAAGCCTTTGCTTCAAAAGCCTTTGCTCGCTCGCTTGCTCACCCATCGGACGCCAGGTTCCTTCGTCCGGTGGATGGGTGAGAGAGAGAGCGAGAGTAGCCGGTCAGGCTACTTCCAGGAGCTGAGGAGGTTTGGGGGGGGGGACAGACAGACAGAGAGAGGCACAGACACACAGAGAGACAGGGAGGGAGGGGGGAACCAGAGAGCCAGAGAACCCGCTGGCTGTATTTACTCTCTCTCTCACCCATCCACCGGACAAAGGAACCTGGCGTCCGATGGGTGAGCAAGCGAGCGAGCAAAGGCTTTTGAAGCAAAGGCTTCAAAGGCTGCCGGCTAGGAACAGCGCGCTACGCTGCGCGAACACCCCCCCCAGTCGCGGCAAAACTTTCCCTGTTAGCGCGACTGGCAGGGGGCGGGGGGGGTTCGCGCACCCTAGCGCGCTGTTCCGCCGCGCCTAGCCGGCAGGGCCCCTCCAAGTCAGCCAGACTAATCCCCTCCAAAGAGTTAAGGTGAGAGAGTTCGTATTCCTGGAAGGGCAGGCGGGTAGGAAAAACACTGAATAATAAATAACTTCCGGGTCCACGGTCCAAAGGGATCGATGGGGTTCTGAAAATTTGACGAAAGGGCTCGCGAGAACCCCCGCGAGCCCTGAGAAACCCACCCCTGCTTCCAGACATCTGAGGACAGAAGAGCACAAGAGAAGTGAGCACTCCGCAAAGCCAGAGCTGCCAATGCTGCAACAATGGTGCCCAAGCATGTCTGCCTGACATGTGGCAGAACATTTTGTGTCCGTATAAAGCCTTACTATCCACTTGCAGACAGATCATGACTAGCCCACTACCTGTTAGATGTCAAGGTCCTCTCCAAACACGATGGACGAACATCATCAGGGAAAATGGACCTTCATTTTTATGTTTTTATGGATTGTGATGAGCAACCTATCATTTGTATTTTACTTTTATTTATTTGAATCCCACCTTTATTATGTTTATAAATAACATAAGGAGGCAAACATATCCAACACACACTTTTTCTTAGTTTTCCTACAGCAACAATCCTGTAAGGTGAGTTGGGCTGAGAGAGAGTGACTGGCCCAAAGTCACCCAGTTGAATTCCATGGCTAAGGCTAGAATTAAACTCACAGTCTTCTGCTTTGTAGGCTGGTGGATTAACCTCTAGACCAAACTGGTTCTCCATATATCTTTTCCCTATACCTCCTTATATGAGATAAAAGGTAAAGGTAAAGGTTCCCCTCGCACATATGTGCTAGTCTTTCCCGACTCTAGGGAGTGGTGCTCATTTCCATTTCAAAGCTGAAGAGACAGCACTGTCTGAAGACATCTCTGTGGTCATGTGGCTGGCATGACTAAATGCTAAAGGTGCACAGAACACTGTTACCTTCCCATCAAAGGTGGTCCCTGTTTTTTCTACTTGCATTTTTACATGCTTTTTGAACTGCTAGGTTGGCGGAACTGGGACAAGTAACGGGAGCTCACTTTGTTATGTGGTGCTAGAGATTAGAACTGCCAAACTGCTGACTTTTATGATCGACAAGCTCAGCATCTTAGCCACTGAGCCACCACGTCCCTGAATATGAGATAGTATATGAGATAGTCCCCCATGTAAGCTAAGAAATGAATACATTGTAAATTATTCAGAAGGACTAAATAGGTCAGAGCTCATGGGAAATGGTAGCATTTGAGCTGATCGAAGAACATTTGTAGCCAAGCCCTCATCTTGAGTTTGGCCGCTCTGCTTCTCCTCTGAATATCACATTTGAAGAATTTGCCTAAAAATGTACATTTGAGAACTGGGGAGTAACAAAGTTTCAAATGAATGCTTCACTTAGATGAAGCTTCAGACAAAATACTCCCTGAAAATGCTTTGTAAAGCAGCATGGTCCCTTGGCATCTAAGTGTAAAGTGATTGTGTTGCAGCAATCCTGTAGAACAAATAAATCTCTCCAACCTGAAATCCCATGACTGGTAAGGTTAGCTAGCTTGAAGGCTCCTTGATCTGCCAAAAGTATGTCAGGAGCTGCTGTCTTATACATTGGCTTGAAGTAGGCCAAGGCTTCATTGAGGGCACTAAGGTGGTTTCTTTGCTGGCTAAATAATATATCATCGAGGCCACCCTTCACTTTTTTGAAGCAAGTCTTCATTACTTCATATGTATCTAATGACATTCAAATTTTACATCCCTGGAAACAAATTTGAAATGTGGATTTACAGACGGTTGTTCTGTATAAACTGGGTTAACAAAATCAGAAATGAGGAGATGATAATCTGCCTGGGAAAGCGAAAGTTAGAATATTTTGGACATGTGATGTGACAATACAGCTTCTTTCATTTTTATCCTCCAGGGAAAAATTGAAGGCAAACGAGGTCCAGGCAGAAGAAGAATATCATGGCTTCAAAACCTAAGGGACTGGTTTGGACAAAACTCAGCAGCACTTTTTCATGCTGCTGTTGACAAAATAGGATTGCCAACATGATCACCAATGTCCAATGATGGATATGGCACAAGAAGAAGAAGGAAACAAATTGAGATTAATGTTCTCAATTCATTGTTTCTTCTTACCCAGTATTATCGACGATAATTTCTGCTCAAGCCAGCATTTAGAGTTGAGAAAACCTGATTCTTCAGTAATCCCAGGTCTGCTTTCACCCTCTAGTGAGCAGATCTACACATAAAATACTTCTCTAAAGTATGTTCCGGTCTTAGATCACAAGCTTCTTAATCTTTATTTTTTTAAAAAAAACTTTAGGGAAAAAATCCTTTAAAAATAAATTGGAAACTGCTTGGTTTATCTTTCAGATATAGATAGAAACCATGACATTTATACTAAGCAGTGCTTTAGGAAACAAATAGCAATATATTATATCATAAATACATAAAATATGTTTGGCTACGCTGAAAGACAATTGAATCAAGCAAGGCTACTTAAGCATAAAAAGCTGAGGAAAGCAATGCTATGGGAGGGCCAGCAATGCTTAAATGAGTTCAGCAACTTCTTGTTTTTAGTGAGAACCTGGCTATGGCAAAGTGATTGGAGCCAAATAGTAGTCGTCTTGGTTCCTGTGATGTTTCCTTCCTTCCTTCCTTCCTTCCTTCCTTCCTTCCTTCCTTCCTTCCTTCCTTCCTTCCTTCCTTCCTTCCTACCTACCTACCTACCTACCTACCTACCTGTGGTGGGATCAAAAAATTGTATTACCTGCTCTGTGGGTGTGGCTTGGTGGGCATGGCAGGGGAAGGATACTGCAAAATCCCCCTTCCCTCCCCATCCCACTAACCTGCTTTCCAGCTTTCTTTTCCTGTTCAGGGCATTGAAAGAAGATCAGCTGGGAAGCTGGGAGGCAGTGGGGTGGGCAACCTATTTGCCGGTTCTCCAGAACTAGTCACAACTGGCTGAATACCACCTCTGCTACCTACCTACCTACCTACCTAAATCTGGTATTTAGTGTGTCTCTGGACTTCTTCATTCATTCATTGACTCATTCAAATGCTATTTCTCAGAGTTTGCTTTCAGTGTTCTTCTGACCTTGGACTGAATTTACCACTACGAGATTAACTTGATAGATTTACTACAGTAATAACCCAGATAACGAGCTGCTGTTCATGAAGCCAGGACACTAGCAATCTCTGTTCTAAACTTTAGAATTACTAGATTTGGCCATGGCCCCAGACAAGATCTTAATGGATTCAATGCTTTTTCCCCCTTATAGCATAAAAAGCAAATTTGTTTATTCTTGGCAATCTTCTATTCTAAGAGAGAGCGTGCATGCTTGAGAAGTGGGACAACTGTAAGCTACTCAACTCCTTGTGAAACTTTTAGGATGGAAAGGAGGTCTGAATCTTAGGTCTAGCATGTGTCAGACCTACCACTAGATAGACTACACCAGGACAGAAATCCTACAGGAAGGTTGAAATTACTTTTAATGAGATTGTCTATAATAATACAGGAACTTGTAATCTGCTTGAAATGTACCACTTCCTCCTTCTTATACTGTATTTTTTGAAGTATAAGTTACTCCAAAGTATAAGACACACCTAGATTTTGGGGAGGAAAACAAGGGGAAAATATCTGCCTCTCAGCAATTTGCCTCCTTGCAACAAACAGTACAGACAATATACACTGTTTGTAGTGTTATATTTCAGACTATACTTGTACAGATGCTGTTAAAATTGATGTGCTTTCTGGAAGTATAGTTATTCTCTGCTATTTAAAAGAAGAGCGCTTTTTAAAACAGTAGCTCGGGACCTCTTCAGATCAAGCATTTATTTTAAAAAGGTTTTTCATTTTGTTAAGTTGTCTAGAGTAATAATAAAGCAGTCTTTAAAAAATAAGTCTAATAATTTGAATGTTCTATAGGCATTTATAGTTGTTAACTTACCTCCCCGCAGCAAACAGCCTGATTAGCACAAGAAAAAAAAAATCTGCCTCCCAGCAATTTGCCACTTGAAGCAAACAGTGAGTTTCACTTTCAATTTCTCCTGATCATCAGCTGTTACATGCTGCAGAGATTGCTATAGCTTAATGAAGCCTCCGCAAGCCCCTATTTTCTGCAAAGAGCAGCAAATTGCCTGGAGGAAGAGGCCAAAGGTTGGGGTGGGTGGGTGGATCTATAGTTTAGTTTTGAAAAAGTTTTATTGGGTTTTACAATTTTTTACAAATAGGGTAAGAGTATGGTGTGAAAAAGATATTGTGAGAACTTTCACGTCGAAGTCGTTGACCCCTTCCGAGGCTTCATAACAAAATATAGATAATACATAATTTTCAAGTGTACTACAAAGTGGAAAGAAATGCAAATATATCATTGTAAAATCTATGCTAACAATCATGTATAAACATCCAAACAAAAGTTAAACTATACTAAAATAAAGTCACTTTTGAGATCTAAGTCTTTTGGCAATTGTATCTTCTTCTCCCTGGCCCCCAGTGGGTGGGGCCGCGGCACCCTCTGCTCCCCCATTTTCCTCCTCCAGGATTGAGGAATGTTTTTTAAGAAAGGCTTCCGCCTCTGCAATTGTTTTAATTCTTACTCTTCCTCCCTCCCAGAACACCAACATTCCCTCTGGCATCACCCACTTGAACCAAACCCCCTGTTTAAATAATCTTTTAGACAAGAAGGAATACTTCCTTCTTACTTCTCTAATCTTTTTCGGGATCTGCTTCAAGATGGCAATCTCTTTCTGGAGATTGCCATCTTGAAGCAGATCTTTCTCCATCATTAAAGGACTGACTCTCTGCGCCCTCAGGATCCTTTCCCTTGTCGACCTCCTTACAAATTTAATATGGATCTCTCTGGGTACTTCATTTATCCTGGCATATGCTGAATTTATTCTATATAGCAGATCTATGTCCCCCCTAATATCTTCTTTAGGCTTTTGTACATAATCTGCTAAAATTGTGCACATTAAATCAGTTAAATCTTCACCACTTGTCTCAGGAACGTTCTGAAATCTTAAAAAATATGACATCCTTTCAAAATCCATCCTAGACATATGACCAGTTAAATCCCCTATTTCATTATTAATACTTTTAAGCTCTCCCCTTGTCCCAGCCAACCCCACCTCCAGCTCATCAGTCTTTTGTGTATTTTCCATTAATTTCTTCTGTACCTCCAAAAGTTATAATTTAGAACTGACATGGTCCTTTCTCATTTCTTTGATTTCTTTCATAATGTTCTGAAGTGTTTCATCAATTGCTGCTAATTTAGCATCCGTATCTGATTTTTCAGGTAACATCGAGGTGATTTTAGGTTGATGCGTCTGCTTCTTTGAAGCCATGATGAAAGATTTAAGTCTTTATCAGTAAAATGGCATCTGCTGAAGAGGAGTCAGTGAGACAGGGTGTGAGCAAATTCCAATAAACAAAGTCACAATTTTGTCTAATTTGAGTCCAGAGAGAAACCAATTTCTTCAAGCAATCAAATAAAAAGAAAAAGAAGAAGGCACTTCAGGGAAAGGTCCAATTAATCATTTACATGCAATCATTATTAAAAATAGAAAGGCAGTCCCGAGCACAAGGGAATGTCAGCAGTTTTCCATGAAAAGTATGTCTCCTGAGAACAAAGGAACGCCATCTTCCCCCGCCCATCTGGAAGCCACCGGGAATTAGCAAGTAAAAATTGTTTCTTTGTTGCCAGACTTCGACACTAAGTATCCAACGATCATTCCGGAAAGACTTTCACTATTGTTTAAAGAAATTCGGATGGTGATTTCTCCGCTTCCTCAAGCCTGAGGAGCATTTTTAAAACGCCGCTTTTTTTCCAATCCGAGGTTTTTTTTTTACAAATTCCCCCCTCCATCTTCTTTCAAGGCAAAAGTTGCAAGCAATAAAATAAATTCACTCACAATCCACTCTATAGCCAGGAGTCTCGGTGTTGCCTCCAACTCCAGCGATTCAGCCCTCTCGAAAACAATTAAATGTTCCGATCCTCCATCGGCAAAGGGAACCAAGCCCCCTGCAGCATGTTCTCCCACGCCTGGGTCGAAGACAAGGACCCCCCCCCCCGACCGCCGTCAGGATGGGGAGATTCCCAGCAAGCCAACCGTACAGCGGGAGTCCTTTAGAAGGAACTCCCTGCCCGTTAGGGGCCGTAGAAGGAATAAAACGGCGGACGAGTCCCAAGACTCGACTGTCGCCTCCGGGAAACCGGAAGGAAGTCTCAGGTGGATCTATATTCAGTGTATAAGATACAGTTCAGCCCGGATCAGACGCTTCTGTGCAGAAGCATCACATGCACGCACAAGCACACAGAGGAGCGTGCCTGAACCGGTAGTAAAAAACTGGCAACACACTGCTGAATTGTATGTATGTATGTATGTATGTATGTATGTATGTATGTATGTATGTATGTACACACGTACGTACATACGTACATACTTTCTTAGTGCATTCTACAGGAAAAATACAAGAACTATTTCTATCATTTTGACAATTTGACCAGAAAATGTATATTTTAATGGTTAATTTTTGGCTCAAAGAACTTATAAAAGAAAAGGGAAAAAGTTTCTTTGCTCTGGACTGTGCTCTTTGAAGCACACCTTTTTTTAAGAATTAGGAAAACCTAGCGGTGACAAAGATATGCATACACCATTGCTTCTTCAGTGAGAACTAGCATTAACCATTAGGCTAGATCATGGGTGTCAAATTCAATTGTGAATTTATTTTGATTTGTATCATGATATTTTTTGACTTTGCAGAGCCAGGGTGGGCGTGTGATGCATCCACACCATGGGCTATCAGTTTGACACCCCTGTGCTAGATCATCATCATCACCACCCCCACCCCCTTCTATCAGTCATGCTATTTTTATTTTTCATATATATTTTTATATGTTTTAACTACCCATCATCCTCAAATTGATTTTCCTCCATCCTCATTTTTTTTTAAAAAAAAATCCATTTGAGGATACCATTTTCATCTAGATATAGCAGGTTTTTGCTGTATTGATGTTTAGATATGTGTTTGCCAATTGTAGAAGGTGTATTGGGCCAGGATTGTAACTTTAAGCATTGGTTTGAGCTTTCCAAAGGCAAAAACATCTGAATGCTTTAGAGCAGGGGTCTCCAACCTTTGCAACTTTAAGTCTGAAGGACTTCAGCTCGCAGACTTATTCTGGGAGCTGAAGTCCTTCAGACTTAAAGTTGCAAAGGTTGGACACCCCTGCTTTAGAGGTTAAGGAGGGTGTTGGGGGTTTTTTTTGTCCATTTGGTCCTTGCTATATTTAAGTAAACCTAACAGATCTGTAATCCTGTGCAGGGCTTATTAATGAGTTGGGCATGAAGCCAGATCTATCAATTTGTAGCTGGGACTTAAACAAGACCTTTAGCTTGGTAACAGATGGGATTGTGTTCAAAGATGATCCAGACTTTTGGGGTGATAATGATATTAACATAATTTATGTAACCTGTCATCTGTCCCTTAATTTTTGATGCAGTGCCTCAATTATTCAAAGGTATATATTTTTTTACTTCAGACAAAACCATCTCGCTATTGGGGTTCTGTGAATATTTGAAGTTGTTACTGTGACTTCTGTTTAAAGCTGCATTTATTAAAACACGAAACTAAATGCCCTTTGTTTCCAGTTGTTTGACAAACCAGAGATAGTAATTGCTTTAAGTGAGAATTCAGTGGCATGATTTTCTTTGAAAAACTAAGTTTTAATGCCAAAATAAATCATTCTTTTGCTGTGATAATTATATCTTCAGATCTGTTTCCTCCAATTAGTACCTTGGATTACCTAAGTAGTATAATCAACATGCAACATCTGATGGAGCTCCAGTGTTGAATAATCTTTATTTGATACAATGTGTTACTGTTCATTTTTATTTTTCCTCCTATAAACACAGAAATGGATTTATTTTTTATGAAAATCTGTTGATTCAGTTCACAATTAAGTGTGAAATATGCAGCAGATGGTGAGACTTATAATCATTCTATCAGTCTAATAGTACACTGTCTGTAGTTCAGAATCTGCTTTTTCCCAAAGATTGTGTTGGGATGGAGCCATATTGACAGCTGGTATATTCCTAAAGTGGTTAGTTTGATATACCTCATCTATTAAATTCTGTACAATTTCCAAAATAACAGATGACAAATGCAATGGACCACCTGGGAAAAGGGATCTTCACTCAAAAGCTTAAACTGGTTTTTCTTTTGTCTTGCAGAAATGAATATGCATGTTGCTTTAGAATCTTTTAGCATATCTATGTGTCACATGCCAAATGTATGTTTATTTCTTTTTTAAAAAAACTTTCTTTCTTTCTCTTCTCTTTCTCTTTCTTTCTTTCTCTTTCTTTCTTTCTTTCTTTCTTTCTTTCTTTCTTTCTTTCTCTTTCTCTCTCTTTCCCTCCCTCCCTCCCTTTCTCCCACTCTTCTTTCTCCTTCTCCCCTCTCCCTTCCCTTGTTTTCTTTTTTCTTTCTCTCTTTTTTCTCTTCACTCTTTTTCTTTCCCACATATTATGCATGTAGAAAAACAAAGGAGTCTGAACAGAAATATCTTTCGTTCAGTTATAAAAGTGAACAAATCACAGAAAGACTTATATAAATATAAGTAAGTATAATCTTTATTGTCATTGTACTTAAATACAATGAAACTGGTTGGATTGGTTAAATCAGTGGTAGTCAACCTGGTCCCTACGTTCCAGCTTTCATGGTGGGCGGTAGGGGTTTTGTCCGATACTGAAACACTTTCCTTTTTTTAATTTAATTGACTTCCCTACTTTATAAATCACCATTACTGTGAAACTGGTAGGCAGTTAGAAAATTTTACTACTAACAGAGATACAAAAGTGGGCAGTAGGCATAAAAAGGTTGACTTCCCCTGAGTTAAATTATATTATTTAACAATAGCAATAGCACTTTCCAATTGATTTATTGTTCATGCCTATTCACATGTATCTAGACAACTCATGGTCAGCATTATTTTGGTGCTACCTGACAGTTAACAGAATTCAAGAGGGTTGAACGTAGACCATTTATGAGAACGTCAAGACTCTGGGCTGATTCCCCTTTTGACTCCATGCTCAAGTTCTGCAACTCCTTCTCCTACACTTACTGAATGTTGGCTGGACCTGGTGTCCAAACTTCAATCAATTTATGGGATCAGGTCATATAGCCAGATATGGATATTCTCTTACGAGTCAGGTTAATGTGGATATACTGTACATTCCTACACATGTATTTCTTTATTTAAAACATGTATTCGGTTGTCTTTCTTGCAACCCACTCTGGGCGGCTCCTAATTAAACGTCAAAACAGTATAAAATCATAATAAAATTATAAAATGAAACTTCATCAAAACATTAAAATCATATTGCACTACATTCATAAGCAGCCCTTCTCTCTATCCCACCATGAGCTTAAAACATGTGGATAGATCACATTAATGTTCTGTCTTCCTCAGTGTAGAAATTATTTTGCATGGAAAACTTCCTGTCTGGGCGAACATTTTGGGAATGGCCATATAGCAGAGGAATTCTGGGAGTTGAAGTCCACAAGCCTTAAAGTTGCCAGTCTGAAGACCCCTGATATAGGGGGTCACTTCCCTAAGAGGGCTGTGCAAACCATGAATCCAATATATGTATATCACAGGTATGAACATTAATATTTATAAAATGTTTAATTCACATACTTAGTTTTAAAAAAAATGGAAAGCATTGGAATAAAAACAACAACCCTTGATTAAAGGCAGAATAGAATCAGAGAGTTTTTTTAATCAATTCCTTCACAGCTGGCCCAGGGCAAAATAAGTTATTCTACTTTCTATTTTTTTTTTTTTTGGAATTTATAAAATAAAAATGCTAGTTTGGATATTGGCCTAGCAGTAGCACCTAATTAACTTTCCTATACTAAAGGCTTTTGTGGGATAGCAGAGGTAATTTCTCATCTGACAAGCTTAATTATACTTGTAATTATACATCTCTGTTAGCTTTCTTTACATTGCAACAATGTAAAGTAATTAGTAACAACCTTAGACCTTGTGATTCTTGGGTTCGGCACATATGCATGTACTGTATGTTCATGTTTAAATGGGAAGAAAATCTTTATATTGCAATAAGAGTTGCAGGAGATTCCCCCCCCCCTCTGTTACTCATATTGAGACAGGAATCATTTTATCAACCAATCGAATAAAAAATACGAAGCAAATATTATTGCTGGGGTAGCAAATTAAATTTGAAATTGTCAAGTTGAAGGGAGAATTCACTACTTCAGCATCATGGTTTTTTTTTTAGTCTTTTGACACACACATACAAAAGTCAGAGTTAAGCTCTATTAATTTAGATGTTCTCCATCAGTGGTCAAAGTATTAGGATCTGCTGAGGGCTTATATCAACCCTGGATAATTGGTGACCCAGCAGGCCAAACACTGCTAAGGCCTCATGCCTATGACCATCTGAGGCCTAGCAATCAGGAAGCCTCCTCATTGGCTAAGGTGCGCTGCTGGCTTGGTGGGAGAATCTGAGGCAGGCCATTGGTTAATAGGCTGGCAGCTCAAGGTATAAAAGAGCCGTCAGCCAACAGTTTGTGTTCTTTTATTACTTGTTCTAGTTGAAATAAACAGTTGATTAGCAGCTCTGCCTCCTAGGAAACATAAACCATTGTTTTTACTGATTTGAGGCAAGGGGGGAAGTGGGGAATGAGAGACACAGGTTGATAGGTGTGCAAACTTGATCCAGCCACCTCAGTTAGAGTTTTGGCCCTTCCTTCAATTGTACCAGGTTCTTCTGAGGCTCTCAATGTGAAAGAGTGCAAATAGCATGTACGAGAGACTGTTTGGTCTAGTGGTTAAGGAAGCATTTCCTTCGTCCTGCCGGCTGACATAGATTAGGGACTTTTAATTCGTTATTTATGTTTTTAACTATTTATTCAATTTTAGCAAAGTCTTATTGATTTAATTGTTTTTTAAATTTTGTATATTGTGTGGGTTTTTTTATCTTTCTGTGCACCGCCCTGAGTCCCTTTTGGTGAAAAGGGCGGTATATAAATTGAAAATAAAGTAAAGTAAAGTAAAAGCAGGCTAGAAAGCAGAAGACTGTGAGTTCGAGTCCCCCCTTAGCCATGAAAGCCAAATGAGTGACCTTGGACCAGTCCCTCTTTCTGTCAGCCCAACCAATGAGTCATTGTTATGGGGAAAAGAGGAGGAGGAAGGTGTGTTGGATATGTTCACTGCCTTGAGTTATTTGAAAAAAACACTAAAGGCGGGATACAAATAACTAAATAAAATAAATTTGAAACATGATTTAAATGCATTTCACATTTACATTTAACATTTTGCACTAAATCATACTGTAACTAGTTTCATTTTCTATTATAAGATCTCAGAGATTGCACTTTATAAAATCATTGGTTATAGATTTGTTTCTTCTATAAAACCAGCTAACTGAGCTTTACTCAACAGTTTATAGCTCCATAACTATGTAAACCAGGGCAAAGTGAGTATGTCGATTATAGTGCTTCCACCTTCTAATTTATATTCTTCTTATCCCAAAACTCTCACCCACTAAGCCTCTCCTCAAGGCTGTTTCAACAAAAACTTCCTCAAACAACCAGAAAGCTCCCAGATCAATAAAAAGCAAGACTGCCTTTCGCTTAAAGACTGAATTACATGATAGAAGAAGAATTAAGTAAGGAGGGGAAAAAGACAAACTTCAATAACAGTTTTTAAGATTCTATTTTTTATAATGAACTATTAAATATTTATAAGCTGCTGTATTCTAGACCAAAAACTCTAGGGAATAGTAGGTAGACAGGCAGGCAGGCAGAAAGACAGACAGACAGACAGATATTAGATGATGAACGGATGAGTGGGTGTATAGATAAATGATAGTAAGTAGGTAGGTAGGTAGGTAGGTAGGTAGGTAGGTAGATAGATAGATAGATAGATAGATAGATAGATAGATAGATAGATAGATAGATAGATAGATAGATAGATAGATACCCTGTTTCCCTGAAAATAAGACCTCCCCAGATAATAAGCCCAATCGGGCTTTTGAGTGCATGTGCTAAAATAAACCCTGTCCCCAAAATAAGCCCTCCCTGAAAATATTGCAACACAGCAGCAGCCATGAGGTGACCACGCTCACCACCTCTTGCACCTCAAAAATAAAAAGACCTCCCCAAAAATGAGGTCATGCGCTTATTTCAGGGGTCAAAAGAAAATAAGACCCTGTCTTATTTTTGGGGAAACACGGTAGATAGATAGATAGATAGATAGATGGATGGATGGATGGATGGATGGATGGATGGATGGATGGATGGATGGATGGATGGGTCAATAAATAGATCAGATGGATGGATGGATGGATGGATGGATGGATGGATGGATGGATGGATGGATGGATGGACGGACAAACAGACAAACAGACAAACAGATCAGATGATGAATGGATGAGAGGGTGTATGGATAAAAGATAGATAGATAGATAGATAGATAGATAGATAGATAGACAGATAGACAGACAGACAGACAGACAGACACTATAGATTACTAGCCTATATCATGTCAGCTGAGGCTCTTTTTTGTATTGATTGTTGCAATAAAGAAATTGTTCCTGTAAAATCTGGAATTCTGCCACAAGTCTTTAGGTATCTAAGCAGTCTAGGCAGAGTTCATATCCTGGACCTGTGGGACTGGTGAGAAACCATTATTAAAATCTTCTTTTGAAATGAGGCACTTGGGTGGTAAAATCCATCCCTTTAGCCTCCCTTCTGTTTTGGTGCTCTGGGACTATAGGAGAAAGGAGGAAGAGATCTTTAAAGCAGAATCATATGAAAGGCACAGAAGGCAAAGCTGTTGCTTTTGTTGTGTGCTTTTTGAAATCTGTTTTGACAGAAGAAGGAATAAGAAGTGTGCCAACAAATAATAATGCAACAAAAGGATAAGCCTTTGTTCTTGCAACTTGAATGGGTTCGGCGTGCAAAATTCTAAAGCATCAAGATAAACCATGAAAGCAGAAATTAAGTAATGAACACTAAAATGATGGTTCTTGTATAATTAGAGAGCTGACAGAAAACGTGACTAGAAGTTATCAATGAATCAATGCATCCATGGCAGAAAAATAATAATTCCTTTTTCCGACACTGCTATCTTGAAGTCCTTAATTGGCTAAAAAAAGCCATTAATAGTTAGACACATTTTTTTTCCAACCAAGTAAATTCTGAATGGCCTGTTAGAATGAGTTCTGGTGATACAAGAATACTATGAAGCGTTTGCTTGCCTAGTTCATAAACAAGTGAATGGCTTGGCAACTGCATTTCTAATGTATTATTGTTTTCTATATAAACAATGTACTGGTTTCACCGCCTCTTACTACTTTTCTTCTGCTAGGGCAGAAGCTTTTCTTTTTCATCTCATTGACGGTGAGCTTCAGAATTTCATTTGATTGGGTTTCTCAGGTTAATGGAAACTTCTGAGATGGGTGGCATTTTTTGTTTTGGCTTTGCAACAGTACACTACCTTGGCTGCTCTACCCCATGTTAGGGTTCCACGTAATACCCCCAAAGAAAGAAGACTCCGAGGCTTGATTTTCCTCAAAGTTTCATTTTATTACAGATGTCATATTGGCACATCCGGGAAAACCCGAATCTGAAAGTTTCCAGGTTTTCCCCACCCAAAAGAATGTTCAACTCCCTTCCCAGCACCCCCATGTCCATCACAGGATCCAATTAGGCAACATCCAAAACTGGAGATACCTCCCAGTCACCCAATCACAGCTGAAGGGCAAGATGGCTTTGAATTTCTGAGAAAGAGTGTTATTTTGACTATGTATCACCCATACTCTATATAATCGCCACTCCCATTTTCCCACAGTAGAAAATGTGGCAGGCCTGAAGGCCCAAATTAAAAGATGGCTTCCAGGTCTGACACCCCAGTCCTTCTCAAAAGGCCCCGAGGTAGAAGTTCCCTCAACATTTTCCCTTAGGAAGCCATTGAATTGTTGTAGCAAGGAAACTGCAGATTGCTGCAGTTTCATGTGGCAATTGATTAACTTGTACAATTGAGGAGACAGGTAGTCCTCGGCATACTACCACAACTGAGCCCACAATTTCTGTCACTAAGCCAGAAAAGTGAGTTTTGCCCCATTTTGCCACCATTTTGCCACAGTCGTTAAGAGAATCACTGCAGTTGTTAAGTTGGTTAACATGGTAGTGGTAGAATCTGGCTTCCCCACTGACTTTGTGTCAGGTCTGCAGCTTTTAGGATCTTTGGCCTGCCACACACTCTCTTACTTTACTATGCTGTTTCATTAGTGGGGAATTGGGAGGGGGAATAGTAAGGAGTAGAATGTGTTGTTGTCAAAATAAAAAAATCCTTTCTAGACACCAAGGTCATCTTTTGTTCTGTACACCTCTGAGCCTGACTGGAACTGGATGGGTGGAACTGCCAGCATGGCAGTGGAAGATTGGATCATGTGATGGACTTGTGGGTGTGGGGGCAGGATCATGAACTCTCAACTGGGTGGGATAACTGGAAAGCTTTCAGATTCAGGTTTCCACAGATGTACCAACATGTCTCTCAATAAATTGGAACTTTGAGGAATACTTTGCCTTGGACTCTGATTTAATTTTGGATGATATTTGAAATGCTGACACTTTGCTTGTCAAAAGAGGATCCCGGGATACTCCATCATATCATAAATGCATGCCAGTTGCCAAGCATCCAAATTTTGATGACATGACTGTGGGGATAGATACTGCAAAGGTTGTTAAGTGTGAAAAATGGTGCAAAGAGTCACTTTTTTTCAGTGCTGTTCAGAGGATGGTTCCCTACCGGTTCAGCCCATTTTTGCCGAATTGGTAGTAACTTGGTGGCCTGCCACACCCCTGAACCGGTTCTCTCGGCAAAACCATATACGCCACCATCTTGTTTTTGCCTTCTGCGCATGCGCAGAGCAATTTATGTTTGCATTGCGCATGCACGCACACCACATCAAGCGTGTGTGCAGTGCATCCCTGAGCGAACCAGCAGTAGCAGCAGCTGGAACCCACACGTGGTGCTGTTGGAACATCAGACAGACAGTAAATGAATGACTGTAAGTCAAAGACTACCTGTAGTTATATCCTGATCCCTTGGCTAACTCATAATCAACATAACTTCAAACACTTTTTATGGTACCGAGCAGAATTTCACAGAAATGTTATTCTTTGAAAAATAAAACTAAGACTCGTTTTTTGTTTCTTGCTTTTTTTTTTTACAACAGGTTGAAGGAGAATGATGATGATGGTGAGCAGATTTTATTTTCTTTTATTGGCCATGCACTTCACTCTTGGAATGTTAACAAATAATCACCCTAAAATCCAGCCATTGCACTTCGTTACCGTAGGGTGTGAAGCCCAACTAATTGCTTTCTAATAACCCACTTTAACGTGACATGTGAATTCAGTTCACCTCTTATGTTAGTTCTTGAACAACTGAAAACTTTAATTTTTTCCCACTCTCTCTACGAAGTTTCCCAACTGCGCCCTAGACGTCTTGGATGTTGGCCTTCTGTTTCAAGCTTTACCGATTTCAAATTGCTGTAATTGTAGCTGTATTCAGTATTCAGAGATTTGAGTGAGCAACTTGTGCAGCCCATATTTTTATTTTGTCATATATGAAAGAATTCTATTCTCCCTTTGGGAGAGAAATTCTCCCTCATGCTGCTTTCTCCACAGCATGATATCCAGGAAAATTTCTCATCAGAAGGTTAGAAAAACAAAATAAAATGGAATATAATAGAAAATGTTTTATAGCTTCAAATATATTGGTTGTACCAGGTGCCCAATTTAATGATATCACCATTATAGTACTAGTCGTATCAATAATGAATGAGATTTTATACTTTCTTTGTCAGTTATTGTGAAAGTCAAAGACTTTCCAAGAGATAAAGTAAATGGGATTGGCTTATAGCTGCATTGTGCCATAATGTTACAAATGGCTCCTGTTTTGTCAATCTCCGTAAAAGTAGAGAATCATTAAAGATATGTGTTTGTGGAAAGTAAAGCAAATGTTAAGAGGCTCTAGACTACATTATGGCTACTGTAGAATCCTTCTAAAGTGGTCTTTTCAGGTTATATATTTTTGTTCAGAACAGAAGAATTAGCACTGAATATGGATTCAGGCCATAGTGCAATGATTTCCTTAAAAAAAAGGACATATAGACCAATGCACATAAGCACTGATTTGATAGCAATAGCAATAGTACTTACTGCTTCATGGTGCTTTGCACCCCTCTCTAAGCTGTTTGCAGAGTCAGCATATTGCCCCCAACAACAATCTGGGCCCTCAATTTACTGATCTCGAAAGGATGAAAGGCTGAGTCAACCTAGAACTGGTGAGGCTCGAACTGCCAAACTTCAGGCAGCCGGCAGTCAGCAGAAGTAGCCTGCAGTACTGCATTCTAACCACTGCACCACCATGGCTCTTAATATTGATATTATTCTTCATGGCATTACTTTGTTTTCTATTTTCACCAATGTTGGCTCTTGTGACTGTAATCTATGACTGGGGTTCTGTAGGTAATCTTATTAAAAATATCAAAGCTACTTCACATTCGTAATGGCTGATAAACAAAATCACATGGGTCATCATAGCCATGATGTATGGGTAATTAAGGTGAAGTACTAGAATAATAGAATTGGAAGGGACTTTGTAGGTCTTCTAGTCCAATCCCTTGTTAAGAAGAAAACCCTAAACCATTCAGGACAAAGGGCTGTGCAATCTCTTCTTTAAAATGTCCAGTTATGGAGCATCAACCACTTCTGAAGCAAGTTGTTTCACTGATTAATTGTTCTCACTGCAGTGCTGGGTTGTAGACTGTAGGTCCCGGTACCGGTGCTTGCCTGGAGCACCGGATACCATTCCAGTATGGAGCTCCAGAGGCCCACCCACCCTCCCGTCTTCCTTACATGTCTTTAAACTCTTTGGTGCTTCCGCACATGGGCATGGTGCATATAGCGCCTACGCAATGCAACGCCGAACAGCTGGAGCATTGCGGAGGCTCGCAGAGGCATCACTGCAGGGTAGTTCATGTTGAGGACGCTGGGCCCCATTGCACTGTACTAGTTGCACCGGGATCCAGAACCCACCACTGTCTCACTGTCAGGAATTTTCTTTTTTTTTTTTTTTAGGTTGGTTCTCTCTTTGATTAGCTTCCATCCATTGCTTCTTGTTCTGCCTTCAGGTACCTTGGAGAATAGGTTGACCCTCAGCAGCACTTAGATCTCAACACAGGCTTGCTAAAGTTCCAACCCAGAGACCTAACCACGCAAGTCACTATGGTCCTGTGCCTTCAGTCCATGATAACAGAATAATAGTTGGAAGGGACCTTAGAGGACTTCTAGTCCAGCCCCATGCTCATGTCAGACAAAGCAAAACAGAAGGAAGAAAATGAACTTGAGCAAAGGAAAGTTCAGAACAACAACATGGAAATAAGTGGAGGAGAGGATTTGGTGATCAGACCAATGTATAAAATACGTTAGCTTTGTAGCAAATATTTAACACAACTGTAGCATTGCTAAAATTCAGTTATTGTACTAAAATTGTGCAATTGTTGGCTGAGAGCTTTTGAAAAGGCAAAGTGCAAAAGCACTAAATAAGACTGAATTGGTATGTAATTAAAGGAAATGTTTCTTTAGATCTTAATACATTGCGTGCATTATTAATATTAGTAGAATTGTCTCTTCGAGAAAGAATGCAATTAGGAATAATGTAGATCAGCCACACCAACAGCAAGGAAAATGCAAATGAAATCATAAGTATTGGCAATTTCTTTCCGCCAAAATGAAATATACAGATAATTAACATTCTTCCTAGTTTGCGAAGAAGCTTATAATTTAGGAATGAACTATACATGATGATGAGACCTTTTATTACAACTATCCTAATTCTTATTGTCCTTGTAGAAAAAGTATATAGGTGATGGACAGAACGTGATGGACAGAACAGGATGGACAGAACGTGATGAAAACAACTGGCTCCAGATTTGCAAAGGAGAGGAGCACAGCTTCATGCTCTCCCTTTATTTATTCAATCTATAGGCAAAATTTACATTAAGGAAAGTTGAATTGGAAAAAGATTGGCATGGTTTTAAAATTGGAAGAAATATCAATAAGCTTCTTATACTGCGGACACTACACTAATAGCCAAAAATGCAAATAATTTGCAAGGTCTAGTAAAATGGAATTAAATAAAATATGAAGAAGACCACACTAATGGCAACAGAGAGAACAACCAACCTTAGAACTGACAATGAAGATATCAAAGCAGTGGATAACTTCTGCCTCTTAGAATAGCAATAGCATTTAGACTTATATACCACTTCATAGTGCTTTTCAGGCCCCTCTAAGCAGTTTGCAGAGTCAGCATATTGCCCACAACAACAATCTGGGTTCTCATTTTACCAACCTCAGAAGGATGGAAGGCTGAGTCAACCTTGAGCCAGTGAGAATTGAACTGCCAAACTGCTGTCAGCAGGCAACCAACAGAAGTAGCCGCTGTACCACCAGAGCTTGTCAATATCAACTTTCAATAATAAAGGAACAAGCAATCAAGAAATAAGCCGCAGATATACATGATAAAATAGCTAGAAAGGTCTTAGAAAAGATATTCAGATTCTGTGATAGATCTATATAGGTAGTTCTCATTTGGTGATCATAATTGATTCTGGTGACTCGGTTATTAAACTTTAGCGGCTGTTTATGGTTTTACTTCAATTTTCCTTTGATTCTTGCTCTTTCCATCAGCTGAACTGGGCTTTCTGTCTTTCTCTCTAGGGACATCTTGGCATGGGGTAAATAACATAGTGAAAATAAGAGCAGATTATATGCAAGTTGTCATTAATCTGTGTGTCAACACTTAATTAAGAATTGCAAAAAGGATTCCAAAAAATGTGAACGCCAAGAGACATGCCAGGATGACAATAAATCTTGGAAAGAGTTTATTAAGAAATTGTCCCTGAATATACTTACTACATCAGGAGGATACAACCCCAAAGAGGTAGCTGAATCCAAACAACTGGAAAGTTTCCGGAATTCAACTCGTGTCCATAGATAATTTTACTCTGCCCAAGGTCTTACATTAGAAAATAAAATGCTGAGACAGAGGGGGGAGAGTTGTGTGCATCAGGAAAGATTAAAGCAAATGGCAAACAGATGAGGAAGCAAAGGCCACATCTGGAGATTGACCACTATTATAAGAAGTCAAGAGAACTTTAATTCTACTGTCAAAATCACAAACTAAAGCAAGCAGCATATTATGGTGGGAGTCCTGCCTAGACCGTGGAGATTTGGATCTTAAATGCTTTGGTAAGATCACACTTGGAATATAGCATCCAGTTTTGGTCTCCATGATATTAATAAGATGTTGAAACTATAGAGAAGA
Source organism: Rhabdophis nuchalis (assembly GCA_039707465.1). Lineage (NCBI taxonomy): Eukaryota > Metazoa > Chordata > Lepidosauria > Squamata > Natricidae > Rhabdophis > Rhabdophis nuchalis. The sequence goes on along the minus strand of CM077643.1, from coordinate 270,698,143 downwards.
GCAACAAAAATGATTAGGAGACTGAAGGCTAAAGCATACAAAGAATGATTGCAGGAATTGGGAATGTCTAGTTTAATGAAAAGAAGGACTAAGGTAACAGGGTAGCAGTGTTCCAATATCTAAAGGGCTACCTTTACTCTAAAGGCTGGAGAAGAAGAAATGGATGGAAACTAATCAAGGAGAGAACCAACCTAGAACTAAGAAGAAATTTCCTGACAATTAGAACAATTAATCAGTGGAACAACTTGCCTCCAGAAATTGTGAGTGATCCAACACTGAAGGTTTTCAAGAAGAGATTGGAAAACCATTTGTCTGAAATGGTATAGAATTTCCTGCTTGAACAGGGGGTTGGACGGCTCAAGACCCTTCCAACTCTGTTATTCTATCATTCTTTGTCAGAGGCTTAGTAGAAACTAGAAATAGAAACAACCACACTGAAGGAACACCTCATCCCAAGTAGTGTTAGAATTCTTGGAAAATGGCAAAGGTTGTATCCTACTGTATAGAGTTTGAAACTGTTGTCTGAACTTACTGTAAAGGATTGGTTATTAAAGACATAGTTACATGACAACAACACCTTGAAGAAGTTCTAGAAGGAGGGAGTTGACTGGGAACATACCTTCTCCTATTGCAGGGGGTTGGACTAGATGACCTCCAAGGTCCCTTCCAACACTGTTACTGAGAAGTGTGTGCAACAATAAAGCATAGTGTACAGATTTGCTATGCTGTCATGTTCTAATCCGTGGAAGACAAAGGCCCCTTCATATGCTTCTCTCATTCTTTGAAATGCTCACCCCAATCCTGAAATAATTAGCAAAAAGTAAATCAATGTTTGTCTTTACCTACATTGGAGAGAGAAGGATTACAAGAGAATAAGCAGACACACAATGGATAGTACACATTGAAAGAACTGTGCTTAGTAGCCATTCAGGAGCCAAAGAAAGCCTTACATTGGAAACTGATTTGGATGTAGTCAGTTTCCCATAGCCGGTCAGGCAGCCAGAAGGTTCTAATCAACTAATTAAGTTCAGAGAGCTTAATTTGTAGTTAGCATTTTTTTTAGGGAAATGTTCCTGTGCAGAGAAAAGCAGCTCAGGAAGAGTTAGCTTGTTTAAGCAATCTCTGTGCTTTGTGGGGGTGCAAAATTAGGGGGAAATGGTCAAACACAGTTAATAAATGAGGACTGTGTGTTTCTACAAATACTGCAAGGAGAGTGGGGGAGGGGAGAGGGATAGGGGGATAAAGGGATAGAGGGAGAGGTGGGGGGGGGAGAAGAGAGAGTTAGAATGCAGCATTGCAGGCTAACTCTGCCCATAGTCTGGAGTTCTAAACTGATTGGCTCAAAATGGACTCATCCTTCCATTCTTCCAAGGTCAGTAAAATCAGGACTCAAATTGTTTTGGATGATATTCTGACATCGTCCACCAGCCAGAGAATGCTGTAAAGCACAATAGGGCAGTATATAAGTGTTATTGTTATTGCCCTCCCATTATTAAGTTGAAGAAGAAAAAATTAGAAGCTATAATATAATTAGGTCATTTTTTTCAAATACGTTAGGATGAAATTTACAGAAAGTTATTATACCAAATTTCATAGAGGTCAGTGCAGGCTTATATTTAGTTCTGTATGCCTTCACATCTTTTCTTAGTGGGTCCTTAGCTTGTTTTGCTCAAAAATAGCCTGGTAAGATTTTTTTTTTTTTTGAAAGACGCTTTCTGAAATTCTGATATAATGGAATTCTTTTTTTTTTTTCAATGACCGTAACTGTTTTTGTTTTGGGACCCAGTGAAATGGAATTTGAAGTGTAAATGGATTTCATAATGAGCTATCTGCATGCAAATAGTTTCATGGGTTTTTGTGTAAAGGAAAGGCTTGCTAGCAAGGAAGAATAAGGAATAATAAAAGCTGTCCCTTCCTCAGGGACAACAACAAACAATCAGCTGTTGGTTATTCTGGATGGGGGAAAAAGCAGAAGATAATAACCGACTAATCTTTCTCTTAAAATAAGTCCCAAAACTACTCAAGTAGATAAGGCAGCCATAAATTGTCTTCTTATATCTATTTGGGAAGGAAACGAAGGTAAAAAAATAAGAATTATTCATGTTCTTGATACTGTATGAAATTGGTGAATTATTGAGACTAGCGCTCTCCTCCTTTGTTCTCCAACCTCTTCTTCACAATGTTTTACAAGAATACAAATGAAGAAGTTTCACTTTCTTTTTTGGGGGGGAAAAACTCTTTCTGACATTCATGAAAGTTCTTGAGCTCTTTATTATAATGGAATATATTATAAAGGATGATTTTGAACTCTAAAGGGAACATTAGAACTCTTCCAACTTAAATGAGTTGAAACAAAATACCCATGTTGTGTCCAAGGTGGCACTAATCCAATAGGTTGCTTGTATCACTAGAATGATCACCTTGGTCACTGTCAAGTGCCAGGAAAATCAGGAGATTCAAGCAGTTCAAATAAGCATAAAGATTTATTGCAAGCTTAAGCTGTGTACAAGAATCTGGGCTACTAATGGTCAAGGAAAATGAGCAGAAATTAAGAAGGGATTCAAGGTGGATTCTTGTGGGCATGCAGGGCCTCAGGACTGATGACACGTTTTACCTCTCCCCCCCCTTCAGATAATCTCCTAATCAAATATCAGATTTGATTTGGGCCACTCACATTAATTAAAATATCTTCTGTGCGTGAATCCAAAGTGGAGGATCAAGAACGCCAATAAATGAATGGCTTTTGGTGTGCTTAAGCAGGTCACTGTTTCAAAATGGTGATTCAATCAAAGCTTTGTCCACTCATCCCATCCAAGTTCTGCAGAAAACTACTCATTCCGCTTTGGATTCCAGATTCATGCCAAATCAACAAATAGACAAGATATGGATATCCTTTAATCTGCAGGATGCAACTCTGTTATCTATCTTTGCATCATGCAGAGTATACTAACAATTCAATGAATGTTGACCTGGTTCTTCAAACACAGCAAGCCCAGACGCTTCAGAAGTCTCAGTTCAGAAACCAGAGTGTCCAGGTCTCTTCTATGCAAGGATGTCCTTGTTTTTTTTCCTTTCTTCTGAAGATCCAATCTGGTCTTTGCATAATATGCAGAGAACTGCACTTAACCAGTTGTAGGAGGAGAGCAGAAGAATAATAAAACCGAAGTTTGTTTTCATTTATATCTGCATTTTGCTTCACTCAAGACTTTCTGAAGACACAAGTGTCTTGTGTTTCTCGGATTTATATTCCTGCTCTATAATTAGTGAAGAAAAGGCTTTTAAGGAAGATTTTAATAATTTATTCTTTCTCACTTTATGGTTAGTTCAAATCGTTGAGTAGTAATCTGCTGTTTCTATTTAAGGAATGGCGGCAGAGCTTTGAGGCGATGGTGACCGGAGGCCCATTTGGCTCCAGAGGACGCGGCCGGCCCCTTTGGGGTGATCGGGAAGGGCCGGCCCAGCAAGTTGAAGAACCAGCCGTCACACTGAGGCCTTTCCAACGCCGATAAGTGTGACGGCTGAGACGGGAGGCGTGGGGGAGCGCTGAAGGGAGCGCCGGAAGGGAACGCCGGCAGGCCGGAGGCCCTGGCGGAGGCCAGTCGGAGGCTGGAGGCCCAGGGACAGCGGCGGCTGGGACAGCGGCAGCAGAGAGCGGCCGGCAGGCTGGAGGCCCTGGCTGAGGCTGGAGGCCCAGGGACAGCGGCGTCCGGGACAGCGGCGGCGGAGAGAGCGCCGGCAGGCCAGAGGCCCTGGCGGAGGCTGGAGGATCAGGGACAGCGGCGTCCGGGACAGCGGCACGGCGGCGGAGAGCGCCAAAAGGCCGGAGGCCCCAGCGGAGCTCGGCGGAGGCTGGAGCGGTAGCAGTGCGCTGGAGGGAGCGCCGGAACGCCGGAAAGCCGGTGGCAGAATGGCGGGGCAGCGGCGGAGCTGCGCGGATCATCTCGATCCCGGCAGAGGCCCCCGTGGAGCAGTGAGGCCGGGTAGAGGCCTCCACAGGGGATGGCTGGTGAGGTTGGCGGCCGCAGAGAGATGGGAGGTGCGGCGGACCGATAGAGCGTCGGAGGCCCTGGCAGAGGCCTGTTGAAGTGACGGAGGCCCTGGCGGAGGTCCTGGCATGGAGTGGCGAGCCTGCAACGCGGTGAGGCCCTGTGGAGGCCTAGTAGAACAGTGGAGGGAACCCTCCCCCCCAGGACTCCCCGGTAAAACATCTACGGGGAGGGGGGGTGAGAGCGAAGCAAGGTCAGCCCCATGGAAAGCCTCTACCCGAGGAAGAACTGACTGACTCTGATTATGACCTATTTTCTCTGTTTTGACTTGACTTGCACTTGTACTAGCCCTTTATCTAGGCGTTTCCTCCATTTAAAGCCAGCAATGGAGCCACGGGATGGTTTTTTATTCAAGGTCCGACCTCCTCTACCTGCGAGAGTCCCCCCTCTCGCAGGTTTGGCCCCTTGGTTTATCTCAGGCCCACCTCAAGGATGGGTTAATTAATCCAGAGAGGTGGAAAAAACGCAAGCTAAGGGGGGTTTTAAATAAATTTTTAATTAGGCTTTTAAGGGGTTCTGGGGTGGGGGGAGGTTTTATTCAGTCAGAGAGGGGTCAAGACATAGGGCCGGCCGGTGGAAGAAGGTTAAAGGAGGAGTCCACTAGGGAAGGGGGACTGGGGGTCGTCTCTGTTGAGGGCCGTCCCATTTGATTGGTCTTGGGGAGGGGCCGGGGCGGTGGGAGACAGGATGTCCATCGTGGGTTGGGGACGCGCGGTCACTGGCTAAAAGCAGTCACCTGCCACCTGCCCCTGTGCTCCACTCGTGGGCTAGGCGGTCAGGGACTACAGAGCCGGGGCCCTAGGCTGATGTTCTGTAACGCCAGGTCCGTGGTGAACAAAGCCCCCCTCATTAATGACCTTGTGTCAGAGGGGGACCCGGACCTGGTGGGAATCACGGAAACCTGGTTGGGCCCCGAGGGGGGTTTACCCCTCGTGGAAATGTGCCCACCAGGCTACCGTGCATTTTATCAGCCTAGGACCCTAGGCAGGGGTGGGGGTGTGGCGGTTATCGTTAAAGAAAGTCTGGAGCCGAGGGAGACCACTGTGCCTCAGACGACCGGCTGTGAGTCCCTCTTCGTGAAATGGGGCCTAGGGAGGCAGTTGGACTTGCTAGTTGTATACCTGGCTCCCCGCTATGTAACAGCAGCCCTGCCCGAGCTACTCGAGGTAGCTCGGATCGCCGCGATGGCGGTGGAGACCCCCAGACTTATAGTCATGGGGACTTTAACCTGCCGTCGGCGGGCGAAACATCCAAGGCAGCTCGGGAGTTCATGGCTTCCATGATAGCCATGGACCTGAGCCAAGTAGTTCAGGGCCCCACTCACGAGGGAGGACACACGCTGGATCTGATTTTTGTCTCTGGACACTGGATTAGTGATCTCGGAACAGGGGATTTAGTCATCTTACCCTTGTCATGGACAGATCACTCTCTCCTTCGGATAGACTTTCTAACCGTCACACCCCACCATGGGGAGGCGGAACCGGAGACACCGAGTTGGTTCCGCCCCAAGTGCCTGATGGACCCGGAAAGGTTCCAGAGGGAGCTTGGGCCAGTACCTGTGTCCCTGCTCCGCGGCTCGACTGAGGATCTAGTGGCCGCATGGTATAGTGCGGCCACGGGGGCCTTGGACCGAGTCGCGCCCTTGCGGCCTCTCATGCGGCGCCGAGTCACCCAGGCTCCTTGGTTTACCGAGGAGCTTCGGGAGATGAAACGCCGCAAGAGACGCCTAGAGAGTAGGTGGAGATCTTCTCGATCCGAAGCTGACCGAACACTAGTGAGAGACCATATTAGGACTTACTTAGTGGCGCTAAGAGTGGCCAAACGTGAGTATTGCGCCACTCTTATTGCGTCCGCGGAAAACCGCCCTGCCGCCCTGTTTGGGGTGACCCACTCCCTCCTCCATCTGAGGCCGTGGGAAGCCCCTCTGCAGGGTCGAGCAGAGGAATTTGGAGTATTTCTGCAGGACAAAATCACTCAGATTCGGAATGAGTTGCCCTCCACTTGTGGTCCAGTCGAGGCGTCCAGCGCTGGTCTTGAGACTACACCTTGGGAGGAGTTCGACTTTGTTACTACCGAGGATATGGACAGGTTGCGGGGGAACCTTTGAGCCACCACATGTTTATTGGACCCGTGTCCCTCCTGGCTTGTACTGGCATCCTGGGAGGTGACACGAGGCTGGCTCCAGGGCATTGTGAATTCATCTCTGAGTGAGGGGTACTTGCCCACCGTTTTGAAAGAGGCGGTGGTGAGGCCCCTCCTCAAGAAACCATCCCTGGATCCAGCTTTATTAGAGAACTATCATCCCGTCTCCAACCTTCACTTTTTAGTGAAGGTTGTTGAGAGTGTGGTGGCCCAACAGTTTCCCCGACATCTGGAGGAAGTTGATTATCTAGACCCGCGCCAGTCCGGCTTCCGGCCCGGTCACAGCACCGAAACGCATTGGTCGCGTTGGTGGATGATCTCTGGAGGGCACGGGATAGAGGTTGTTCCTCTATCCTTGTCCTATTAGACCTCTCAGCGGCTTTTGATACCATCGACCATGGTATCTTATTGCACCGATTGGGGGGGTTGGGGCTGAGAGGCACCGTTCTACGGTGGTTCTCGTCCTACCTCTCTGGTCGGTCGCAATGGGTGTTGGCAGGAGGGCAGAGGTCGTCCCCGAGGCCACTCATATGTGGGGTCCCTCAGGGATCAGTCCTCTCACCACTCCTGTTTAACACCTACATGAAGCCGCTGGGCGAGATCATCCGTGGTTTTGGGGTGGAATACCATCTGTACGCTGATGACACTCAGTTGTACATATCCACCCCAAACCACCCCAACGATGACGTCGAGGTGCTGTCCCAGTGTCTGGAGGCTGTACGGATCTGGATGGGTAGTAACAAACTCAAACTCAACCCCTCCAAGACCGAGTGGCTGTGGTTTCCGGCACCCCGGTTCAGCCAAATAAGTCCAACACTGGCCATTGGGGGCGAACAACTGGCCCCCGTGGAAAGGACGCGCAACTTGGGCATCCTCCTGGATTCCCGGCTGTCCATGAAGGACCATGTGACGGCCGTGGCCAGGGGGGCATTCTATCAGGTACGCCTGATACGCCAGTTGCGCCCCTTACTGGACTGGGGAGCCCTTCGCACAGTCACTCAAGCGCTTGTGACATCCCGGCTGGATTACTGTAACGCTCTCTACATGGGGCTCCCCTTGAGGTGCACTCGAAAGCTACAGTTAGTACAGAATGCGGCCGCGCGGGTGATTATGGGTGCCTCAAGGCAAACCCACGTAACACCTCTCCTGCACGAGCTGCACTGGCTGCCTGTGGCCTTTCGAGTGCGCTTCAAGGCGCTGACGACCATCTTTAAATCGCTTCATGGCTCGGGGCCTAGCTATATACGAGACCGCCTCCTGCCCCATACATCCCTTCGTCCGATCCGCTCCCACATAGAGGGTCTTCTCCGGGTGCCGTCAGCGGGGCAAGGCCGGTTGGCGACACCCAGGGGAACGGCCTTCTCTGTGGCGGGCCCGGCCCTCTGGAATGGCCTACCACCCGACCTTCGCACTATCTCAGACCTCCGCCTCTTCCGCCAACGTCTTCAGACGTATCTATTCCAACAAGCCGGCCTAGGATAGCCCCTACTTCTGACTTTTTAAAAATAAATCAATTTGGTATGGTTTTAACATGGGTTTTTAGCACGGGTCTAGTAATTTAATATATTTTAATTGATATTGTATTTTGTGGTTTTAATAATGCCTGTGCGCCGCCCTGGGTCCTAACAAGGAGAAGGGCGGGGTATAAATTTAAAAAAATAAAAAAATAAAAATAAAATATTCCTTAGCAGAATACATTTACTAATTTCATTTAAATATGTTTATTTATTAAGCTAGTATAGCACCAAATCTGCTAAGACTCAAGTGATTTACCACAGCTTCATACATTAACCAAGTAAGACATTCAAACTACATAGTTATAATTTGGATATAAATATTAAATTTGGATGTTTAAATACTTTGTGTTTATCCTTAACATTAGCAAAGTAATTACAAACAGTCTCACACTAGGGTTATTTGTTCATTTTCCAGTATTTGCGTTATATATGGTTTTACTATTTTCTTCTTCTGCTTTCTATATTTTATTGATCTTTCACAAGGTTATGTATGTTGTAACAACAAAATAAAATGAAAAAGGTAGATATCTGTTTAATAAATGCTCTAGTAATTGATTACATTTCCAGGAAACTCACATCTGTGTGTTTGGTTCAGACTTTGTAATTGGTTCAGCAAGAACCCCTCTTTTATATTTCAAAAGCTGCTGAAGTATGATTTTAAGCCATCACTTTAATATCAAACTCAATTGTTGCTTGATGGAATCTTATGTATATACATCCTACTTGATGGAAAATTGGAACAAATGATTGACTTTCACATTGGTCTTTAGATAGGTTGTATAGAGTAACACAAGCATACTTAGGAGAAACATCTTATTTAAAAAAGTGTTATGTGACACCCAGGCCAGCGTAGACATTTTGATACTCTAGGCTAAGTCATATTCTGGCACCCTTATGATTAGGTTTAACTCTCACATAGTGTATAGAATGTGATATACTGTTAAAATATTCATGACTGGGAGAAACATGGGAACAAGGTCAGCCAATGAATATGCATAGCAACTAAGTCAGCCAATGGGAACTTAAACAGATCTGAGTCTGTGGAGAGAATTGAACAGAAACCTAAGAATGAAGTCTGCTGCTCTGAGAAGTAAACTAGCAGTCTGCCTGGGCTTGTCTGCTGAAAATGAAACTAACTGCTTGTGTTTGCCTGTAACTTCCTGCCTTGTGTTTACTTGGAAGAATCACCTGTTAGTACATTTATTCATCTATTCTTACGTATATAAAGAAGTTAATAAATCCTGCTGCATCAGTTATCTTTGTGTGCTTCTGGATTTAAATTTATGCAACACATTCTGACATATACATACTAATCACTTTTCTGGTTATTTCCATTTTGATAAGTTGATACTGTAGCTATGGACTCACTCATTTGGTACCTTTCTATCAGATTTTATTTTGCTCCAGTAATAACACCATCTTTTTAAGGTCCATAATTGTATTGATAATTTTTTTTCAAGATTTGCAATGTCTGGTTGGTGTGTTCTTCATTACCACTCAAACAAATTTGTGGGTAAATGTTTTGAAAATAATAGAAAAAACTTCAAACGGTATGAGGAAGATCATCAGATTTTATACTCATATTGTCTATTTTGGAATCCTTTCAAGTTTGGTACCACTAAAACTGAGCAACTGCTTAGACCCATTGAAAGCCTCAGTAGACAGTTGTAATAAGAGTGAGTTTTGGGAAAAATGGACCTAGAGGAAAAGTGAAAAAGTGAAGTGAGAATGAAAGTTAAGTATGAAACAAAGCAAAATAGCATGAAGTTGAAGTATGAAAAAATATTAGAGGGCACATTAATCTATGACTTGAGTAAATTGAAAATTAACACAAGGAAAAGGAGATAGAAGATACCTGGGACAATACTACGAGGTCTCCCAAAATGAGAGAAGTCAGGTTTTTTTTAAGGAAATAAGTCTATGACATAGTTTACAAAGATAAAAACTTATAGAAATTAGATAAGAAAAATGCTTCTTCATAATTTCTTTAATTTCTTCTTGCTCTTTTTCTAGATTGTGCATAACACTGGTTATTCTGAAAAAAATTAGGTTGAAGAGTATCTATGTTTCTATCTGTGATTGCCTGATCTTATAATTTGTTTGATTATTAGCATGATTATTGGCCCTCTGGCTTGTAGCAATTTTTCTCTTCATCGGTTGTTTGCTGCTCACAGTTTGAAAAAATTAGGAGGCATGCGGGCAGTCACGGTTTATGATGTACAAACTGCAGAAACAGAGAGCATTAACACAACGGCCCTGTTGTAAATGGAGTCCTAAGTATGAACACAAATGAACACAAATTGATCATGAGCAAAATATCCTGCAGGCCTTCCATCTGCCAAATAATTTTATCTCTTCACCCAAAAAGAGGTATCTATAATATTCTGCATCATATCCTTAAAGCATGACCTTGGTGTGAGGAGAACTCATTTGATCAATATTCAAAGTCTGCTGATTTCCCTGCAAAATAATATCTCTCTGCTTTTCAAAATTATACACAAGGAAGCCTTAGATCATTTAAAATGGTGAAATACCAAATCATTGGTAAGATTAATTTGGTACCCTACTGATCAACAGCATTAAAGCTGACACATTAATGATTGCTAATATCATATGGTGCTCATATACATCCTCTGTAGTTGATATCAAGCATCCTGCAATTATAAGTTCCATTGCTATTTATTGTCAGAGATATATTGGCCTATATTCTGAATACATGTCAAAAGGCTTATTATAACACTATCCCACTTTCAACCATTTGTAGAAATGCATATCCGTGTTTCCTGAAAATACGACCTATTCAGAAAGTAAATTTTACATGTGAACCCATTATAAGCCCTATCTCCAAAATAAGCCCTAATTAAGACTCCACCCACTCCAGGGTGCACAGGTAAAAATTAAGCTTGGGTGGGGATGGGGTGGGTGGGTGAAGCTGCCCATCCCCCAATCCCCACCCCACTTATCTTCGGATAAGAGCTGATAAGAGTCCTCCGGATCAATCTGGAATTCTGTTATCAGCTACAGAGGCCTTCAAGAAAGCCTTGCTGGCCTTGCTGGATGAAGAAGTTCCTAAAGGCCTCTGACAGCAAAAAGGAGGCTGGGACTGACATGCGCAAGTGAGGTGAGTCAGTGGATGACATCCACCCACCCCGAAAATAAGACTTGGTGGCAGAAAGAAATCTAAGACAGGATCTTATTTTCAGGGAACATGGTATTGTGGTTACATATTTTATGTACAGATTGTAGACACAGTACACTTTTCCAAAATAAAACGCACACCCATTAGGATTATTAAAGGCAGCATACTAGACATTTATTGAGTTACCTCAAAAGTTTGATAAATCTCTATGACTATGAAAATAATGGGACTGTCAATCACCTAGCAGTCAAATTTAGAACGTTGGCAATTTGAGAAGGGCATTTTCATAAAACGGCTTTATTTTTGGAAATGAAGATGATGACCGAGGCTGACATCAGTTATGCAGAATGCTTCCTTCTATTTTTTTTTAATTGAAAGGAGAAAAAAAAGAAGTACAGTGGTACCTCGGATCACGAACGCCTCTCATCACGTCCAATTCGCTTCACGACCAAAAAGTTCCCCAAAAATGTGCCCCAGTTCACGAACACCATTTCGCTGCACGAACGGAAAAGTTCGTAAAAAATGCTCCGTTGCACGAACTCCGCCTCACTTCACGAACTCAGCCTCGCATCACGAACTCCGCCCTCGCATCACGAACGGAAAAGTTCGTAAAAATGCCCGGATTCACGACTTCCGTTTCGCTTCACGAACCGGAGCTGCGGACATTTTAAAAACAAGGTCAGAACGGATTAACCGGATTTACATTGAACCCTATGGGAAACTGTGCCTCGCATCACAACCAAAAAACAAGGTCGGAACGGATTAATCGGATTTACATTGAACCCTATGGGAAATTGTGCCTCGCATCACAACCAAATCGGATCGCGACCAGAGTCATTTCACGAATTAAGTTCGTGATCCGAGGTACCACTGTACTAAGGTACAGACAGGCTTAAGGCAGGTGTTTGTAGGCATGCCAGCAGACAAATACTATCTGATCTGATTTTATCTTATCTCTGATGTGTGATTTTTGGGTTTGGTAGCGCTAAAATAATGTGGCTGGTTTAGTCATTTAGGATTTATTGGAAATCTTTTCCCTTCTGATTTTAATCCTTTCTCTTTAGAAGGCTATGTCCTTGCTTGTCCTGGTTTGAAGAGAATGCTTACTCAGCAATGCAGGCTTAATCTGGTTGGATGGAAAACCTGGCTCAAATTAATGTAACCAGAAATGACTCACACAGCAGCCTATCAGTCAAAGAAGGAATGGATTGTCTTGTGTGTGTGTGTGTCTTTCTCAAATTGACATCTTGCCTTTTTGCCAACCAGTGACACTCAGAGCGGTGAGCAAAACATAGAGATCTCTATCATCTACTTCTCTGACAAGTTGATTTTGTAATTGCATAATTTTATAAGCCAGTTTCATAATTTCATACTGAGTATGATAAACTCCAATTTTTAGCAGAGGAGACTTTATCAAGGATTAAATGTCAGTCTATCATAGCATCAAGAATACTCATTTTCATTTCAGCAGAAACTGAAAATAAAATAAAAACAACTTTGGTGTGAACATGCATACTTGTGTTCAAAAAGTCAAGATGGTAAGCACTACCACTTGATTTAAACCTTCAAACCTTTGTATATGCGTTGCAAATAATACACATTAAAAAAATGGCATGGCTTTAATTCTGATCATGAAGACATCTTCATTTTTTTTAAACAAACAGGTGCCTCCAGGAAGCTTTAAGTACTGGAGGCTCAGTTTTTCATTTCCAAAAAAAGTCTGCAAGTGATTTATCTTTCTCTTTTCCTGTCTTCTTCTGGAAATGACCTTAACTACAGTGATGAATGGGATAGTGATTATTGGAAGATCATAGAATTGCTGTTATTTGCTAGTTAAAAGGTAAATGTTCCCCTCACACATATGTGCTAGTTGTTCTCAACTACAGGGGGTGGTGCTCATCTCTGTTTCAAAGCTGAAGAGTCAGCGCTGTCCGAAGATGTCTCCAAGGTCATGTGGCTGGCATGACTAGACTCTGAAGGAGCACGGAACACTGTTACCTTCCCACCAAGGTGCTCCCTATTTTTCCATTTGCATTTTTACATGTTTTCAAACTGCTAGGTTGGCAGAAGCTGGGACAAGTAAGGGGAGTTCACTCCATTGCACGGCACTAGGGATTCTAACTGCTGAATTGTCAACCTTCTGATTGACAAGTTCACCATCTTAGCTACTGAGCCACCATGTCCCTATATGCTAGTTATAACTAGTTAAAGTATATACAATCTGGAGAGAGAGAAGTTCCCCAAGGATGGGCTGAACACAATCCCAAAAGCTTGGAAAAATAAACCTTTGGTTCTGATCACCGATGCAGATTGGATCCTGTAACATTATCCTGGAACACGTGTTTCAACACATGTTGAAATATAATCTAGTTTCTGGAGTTCTTCTAACCTCATTTCTTTCATCTGATGCAAGATGCATTCAGATGCCTAATCTTTCACTTTGAATTAAATCAAAACAAAGCCCTGAAACTTGAATGGCACCATCAAATTAAATTCAAACATGTTTTCCTATTTTTAATAATATTTCTACACTTTAAAGCTATCATAATGGATGAAATTTCAATGCCATTTCAATTATAACTGTATCGCTGGACCCCATCCGGATTACGGTGAAGCAGGGCAAAATAAATATAAACTGAGCAAACCATACATCAATAAAGCTGTGATTCAACTCTTTCTTTCCCCCATCCCATTTTCCCTGGTGGCGCAGTGGTTAGAGTACAGTACTGCAGGCTACTTCTGTAGCTTCAATTTGGCAGATCAAATCTCACCAGGCTCAAGGCTGTTTCAGCCTTCCATCCTTCTGAGGTAGTAAAATGAGGACCCAAAATTGTTGGGGCGCAATATGCTGACTATGTAAACTGCTCAGAGTGGGCTAGAAAGCGCTGTGAAGCGGTATATAAGTCTAAGTCTTATAAGTGCTATTTCACTTACATCTGCAATCTGTTCCAGGCCTTCGGTCTTTAAAAAGTTCCCAACTCCCAATTCCAGCAAATATGAAAGCATATTATTTATAACCCAGTGCTTAAACAATGGATAATGACACTCTGATTTACGCTTACATTTGAATAAACTTAATTGTGTTCTTATTCTATTTAAGCCAGTTGCAGTATCAAGGAAACTCATTAAGGATGTACTTGCTTCCTCCTTAGGCAAGGTTCAGACATATTTTTCTCCAATTACATTAACCAGCATGACAGAAATACTAAAGATCTATTTCATAGGGAGTCATTGTTTTCCTGTAAAATGGGTCACTGAAATGGGAAGCTATTTTCTGGGTATTTACCCTCTGAGAATGAAGGCACCAAATTTCCATTTTAATTAGCAAATTATGTTTATGAACAGCCCTATATTGTTACTTTCAGAGCTTTCAATATTATGTCTATTTCATCAGGATCTATTACATAACCCCGCCCATCAATTCTGTGATAGATCCTGAGCTTCAGGAGAAAAACAGAAGTGAACTCCAGGAGGTCAATCCTTGTAACTTGAATTTGGGAAATTCCACACAGGGTAGGAAAACAGACAAGGAAGTCTATCCAGAGCCTCAACAGTATAATCAAACACCACCGGTGCTCTATTTATTTTTCTGTCGATCATATTAAACATTATAATTTAGCAGTAGGTTGCAATCAAACCTGCAGAGCATTTCTTGCAAGCTGGGATGGTATGCCTGCCATAATCAATTCTAATTGTTTATCAAAAATAGATTTGGATCTAGTCTACTCCTGATACTCTAAGTTCCAAATTGTCCAATGAAAAGGTATTGTAGTATTTGTATACCTGAGAAAATAATAACCAGGGTAGATTTCTGGATTTTTTTTTAGACACATTAGGACATGAACAAAAACAAATCAATTTATTTCAGATCTTATGGAACTATGTATTGGTACAGTATAATGGTAGCTAATTATCTGTAGATGTTGACTTCACTTATGATTACAGAAAATCTTAATTGTTAAATTGGTGTTCAGAATTTACTGTACACACCACCTGTTTCCTTTTTAGTTGTGAATCTTAAAATTTCTTTTAAAAATTACATATTTTTCTCATCTTTTCTCATTTTATCAAATTTCAGAATTTTAATTCCCTGCAGTAGACTGTTGGATAAAACTTTCAATTATGACGTCAGTTTACTAATCTTGTCCTTCAACACAGCTCTTTTAACTGTAATTTTAGCATTTCCAGATTTCAAGAAACATCTCAGGATGGTAGTCAAATTAAGAATTTGATTACCTATGGGTCAGTGGTGGGATTCAAAGAATTTTATTATCAGTTCTGTGAGCGTGGCTTGGTGGGCATGGCATGGCGAGCATAGCTTGGTGGGCATGGCAGGGAAAGGTTACTATAAAATCTCCATTCATACCCCACTCCAGGAGAAGGTTGCAAAATCCTGATTTGCTCCTGATCAGCTGGGACTCGGGAGGCAGAGAATAGATGGGGCCGGGGCCAGTTAGAGATGGTATTTACTGGTTCTCCAAACTATTCAAAATTTCCCCTACCGGTTCTCCAGAACTGATCAGAACCTGCTGAATACCACTTCTGCTATGGGTCTACTTTTAGGTAATAATGAGTTACTTGATTGATGTTTGCTCACCAATCAAACTACTTTATTGAAGATCAGAATTATCATTTCATGAGTCTTTTTACATTTTAAAGAGAGTTTGATCATGATCTCTTTCAGGATAGGAAGAATATTGATATATTTGAAATTTGGTGTTGGAGAAAATCCCTGAGAATACTGTGGACAATCAAGAAAACAAATTAATGGATCATTGAACAAAATAACCCAGATGGGTCTCACTTGGGGCACAAATGAATAGGCTAAAATTGTCTTACTTTGGACACATTGTGCAAAATTCTAGTTCTCAGGAGAAGTCGCTAAATCTGGGAAAGAGAAGAAGGTTACACCAGCAGTTGTAGTGGTGATTAATGCACTGTCTGAACAGTTTGAAAGTACAGTGCAGGTTAGAAATAGATCATCATGGAGAAAATCTATTTCTATGCTCACTGGCAGTTAAAAATGACTTGACGGCATATAGTCAATCAATCAATCAATCAATCAATTCCTTGGAAAATGGTAATGGATTTTTTTCATTATATGCCTTTGTATCTTTTGGATATTGAAATCAATCTGAGAAATGTATTCTTGGGTCAATATACCTTCACCTTTAATATGATAGCTTTCTTTTCCCTTTCTTCTAAGACAATTTACCTTTTCTTATGGATGATACCAGAATTTCAGTTGCATGCCCGGTTAATTTTAGGCTGAGCCTAAGCTTATGCCCAAAACTAAAATGTCTAATTAGTTTTCTTTTTACTTACATTGAACTGATCTGTCGTCTTCTCCATCAACTTTTTTTTAAATCCATTCCAATCCCAAATTTCCTTCCTTATAAAAGTGAATCAAAGTGTTCAGTGCTTTCTATATGTTCTGCAGAAAGAACTTTACAGTGCTTTCTACATTTAAATCAAATTATCCATAACAGATTAAAAAGAATCCTACAGTATCTTAGCACCCATCCTACCCCCAGGTAGGTCTGGGAGAATAGCCTCATTTGGAGCTACTTTTTGAACTCCACATCGTATCAGTTCCTGAAATCAGAGCTTCTTTTTAACCTTGGTGAAGATAAGGGAAAAGAAGCATACATATGTATATGCACATATCCACACACCCTTATATATTTTCCCAGAAAGTTGTTTCATACTGGGAAATTATTTAAAGGACTCAAGGCATCCAGATGAGGGATATCCACAGGGATGGAAGGAGAAAATTCAATCCCTAGGTGTAGATGGGACTGAATATTAGTTTATGTTCTCTTTCAAGCAAGCAGCAGAAAGTCTAACAATGGCAACAAAAGAAAGCATTTTGGATTTTGTACTTTGCATTTTGGATAAATACTGTATGTACTTTTTTTTTGTAAAGAACATACTTCTCAATGATAATTGTAAAGCAAATACAATTACCATGTCTACCGGTACATAGTTATTATTACTTATGACTTAAGATACAGCTATGATACTGAATTTCATGTTGTGAATTCTGAAAGTTTAACTCCACACATCTTAAAGTTGCCAAGTTTGAGAAAGAATTGTTCTACAGCAACCCTGCAGGGCTGTCTCATGATATTAGACTTTGGTTGCAAATCGTGAGTTATATTGAGCTCGAAAGACACAATTGCTTTTATGTCAATTGCTATTATTGCTGAGATTAGGTGGTAGTTTCTCTCCTTTTGCAGATGGTGCTGTAAGACACCTACAGCAATCCACAATGCATTCTAGTATGAAACATTTGATTTCCTTAAGCCTTGGTGCTTTTGTGTCAACAACAAAAAGGCTATTTAGTAGTATAGGAACACATCAAAAGGCAATGGAGTTTTGATGACTTTAACCTGCCAATAAGGTGCTAAAATACCTGCTTCAGCATTGAAATAATTTTTGCACCAATTTTGTCAAAGCATAAAACACAGATAAGAGAATGCAAATGCTAAATCAGAAACTGTTGCTGCTCATTTTTTTGAACATACAGCAATATGCTTCTACTTGGTAATCTAAAGATAAATAAAAGATTATCTACTTAGACTGCAACATAATTGCAGCATTAGTAAAAAAAAAAAAGTTAAATATTCTCTAAAGGTTCTCACAAACCTTTTAAAAGCCTTTAAGTTTTAGATAAATACAATCAGCCCACATGTTTTCACTCTCAAGTATAATCTCAGCAATGTGTCTTTGTGTTCCTTTTTTCTTCTCTTTGTTATTCCTTTCATGTTACCAATCATTGGGTTCAAATCAAGGAAATAGTCTGGTATTGCCTAATGTTTCTGTTAACACATTGTACAGTCTCTCTTGAATCCACAATGCACTGTTGAAACAAAACAAGAGTTATTTACTTACCTATTTATTTGGAAGCAAAGCTGCGAATGTAGGAAATGGTTTCTTAAACTTTTGTGCCATATATTTACCTTTTAAGAGAATCTTAAAAAAAGCTATCCTTCCTAGACAAAAAAGAAAAACAAAGCAAAACTTTTGAAATGATACTCCATTGATCATTATGAATTGCACGCTTTTGGAGGGAACCGTTATTCAGACAACCAAATATATTCCAGAGTTGCTTGTTTAGGATACAGTGATTTTTAGATAGTGGGGTTTATTGACATTGACAAATGTTTTTTGACTTTAAAGGCCATGAAGTTCTTTGCTGCATATGTTCATTATTGAGTGAAAGCTCACATTTAGTGAGAGGTTAATGAAAATAAAGTTTAATTGCTTTTCCTCATCCAATTTTATGGAGCTTCTGAAATTTTCCATGAATCCCACAATCCTCCAGGTAAAGGCTAATTCCACTTCTTGAAAAACAACAATTCTCTTTCTATGGGCTGGTCTTACACGCAGGTATCTTAATTTTATTGCTTACAATAAAACTTCCACTTCAGAAAGTTTGTATCATCTCCTGCTCCTCCTCCTCCTCCTCCTCATATTCATCATCATTATCATATTTATCATCATATTTATCACATCACATTTAATATTTTTATTACTTTTGCTGCCATTAACAAATAGAACAGAACAGAACAGAATTCTTTATTGGTCAAGTGTGATTTGGCACAGAAGAAATTTGTCTTTGGTGCATATGCTCTCAGTGTTCATAAAAAGACAAGATACATTCATCGAGAATCATAAGGTACAACACTTAATGATTTTCATAGGGTACAAATAAGCAATCAGGAAACATAGACTCACATAGAATCTTCTGCTAGAATGTTTTTGGAAATGAAACATCTTTCAACTTTTTTGTTTATTAATATTCTCATGCTTCTAAATTTGGCACTACAGCTGCCTACTAATATATATATATATATGTCCAGAGATTGGTATAAAACTAAAAATAACAAGCAGAATGTATTTGAATTGGGGAATCTCTTGCAAGAAATATGTTTCATACATAATTGTAAGGGCAAAATTTTAATGCTGACTTTAAATAAAGCAAGTAAGTCCAAAGACCACCCAGAAATATGGAAATGAATGTAAAGCTAAATCAGCAGGAAGATGAAATTGAGGAATGTCTGGATTTAGCTTATTTAAATGCAAAAGCTCTTATTGTCCTAAACTTTCCACTTCTGATTTTTCATCCCATTCCTCATTTTATCGCAATATTTTCTGTGATGAAATATCTCATACCATTGAAGAGAGAGCAGAAATTGTAAAGAGCACAATGACAACAAATATTTGAATTTTTTTAAAAATGTAATATTTATTGTTGTGATACTGCTCTTTTTTTTTTATTGCAAAAGTTTTATTCAGACAAGTTTTCCCCCCTTTTACCCCCCCGACATATAATATAAAATCACATACAAAAAGTATACCCCTCACCTCCCCCCGTCTTAAAATAAAATTCTCATTCAAATATTGAGTATTATACCCCCGACCAACATGATATAAATTTAGTGTAAGATACATCAATCTCTCCCTGACACCCTCTTCCAGGTTAAATCAGCATATATACATCATAACATAACCATATCCCATTATACCCATCTCTATATTGCTTATCCACTTATATTTCCCCACCCTCCACCCTAACCCACCCCCACCTCCCAGTCAATCCCACCCCCCCTGAGTTCCGCTGTACACCACTTTAAACATTCCAAACATCCCAGATATTGTTTAATCTATTCACCTATCAATCCAAACATTCCTACCTAAAAGCTACATGGTATTTCCCAGTCTGATATTTATTCTGTATATAATTAATCCATTTTGCCCATTCCTGCGTGTAGCTCTCCTGCTTCTGGTCTTTTAGGAAAGCTGAAAGTTTTGCCATTTCCGCAAACCCCGCCACTTTTTGAATCCATTGAGCAATTGTCGGTACAAAATCTTTCTTCCAATGTTGAGCAATCAACAACCTAGCTGCTGTAACCATATACAAAAACAATTTTGTTTCCCCTTTACGAAAATCCTTAGTTATGCCCAATAGAAACATTTGCGGGGTAAATTCTAATCTTTTCTTAAATACGTTTTGCATAACCCACCATATTTTTATCCAAAAAGCTTTGACCTTATTGCAAGTCCACCACACATGGAAGAAAGTAGCATCTAAACACCCGCATCTCCAGCATTTAGGTTGAAAATTAGGATACATACATGATAATTTCTTAGGATCCAAATACCATCTATAAAACATTTTATAAAAATTCTCCCTTAAACTTTGTGACTGTGTAAATTTAATATTTTGAACCCATATTTTTTCCCACGTATCCAACATAACGGGTTCATCAAAATTCTGAGCCCATTTAATCATACAATCCTTGACCAACTCGCTTTCTGAATCCCTTTCTAACAGTACATTATATATTCTTTTAACATGTTTTGGGCCAGTCTCTTTTATCTGCTTGATCAACTCCACTTCTTTCTCCATAAAACCAATCCTGCGATCTTCTTTCCATCTCTTCTGTAACTGTGTGTAGTGTAACCAATTTAAAGTAATTCCTGCCTCCAACAGTTGTTCCAAAGTTTTCATCTGCCATTCGCCCCTGTCAAAAGTAAGCACATCTTTATATAAACACCCCCCGAGTGACTTAGTATTTGTAATCCACATGGTGTCTGCAAGATCCAACCAAAGCGGTATTTTATAATCCCAATTAGGCCGGTGCTTCCTCCAAATTCTCATCAGGGCACTTCGGAGAACATGATT
The DNA here is from genome assembly GCA_039707465.1 of Rhabdophis nuchalis. Classification (NCBI taxonomy): domain Eukaryota; kingdom Metazoa; phylum Chordata; class Lepidosauria; order Squamata; family Natricidae; genus Rhabdophis; species Rhabdophis nuchalis. The sequence continues at coordinate 270,677,608 of CM077643.1, read as the reverse complement.
GTTAAATGCTTTATCCACCTTTTCTTCATAAAACAGATATGCATGCCAACCCAACACAAGATCATGACCTTCTATATTCAATAGTTCAGATTTTGTTTTCCCAAACCAATCTGCCACACACGTCAGTACTGCCGCTTCATAATACAATCGAAGGTTTGGGAGTCTAAGGCCACCTCTTTCACGAGTATCTTGCATAATCTTCATCTTTACTCTCGGCTTTTTCTCCTTCCAAACAAATTTATTTAATGTTGCTTGCCAATCTGACAAGATTTTATCTGATTTAAGCACCGGTATCATCTGAAATAAAAAAATGAATCTAGGTAGAATATTCATTTTAATTGCTGAAATCCTTCCAAGCAGAGATAGTTGTAGCTTATTCCAAGCTTGAAGATCCTTCTGTATCTGTTGCCACAACACTTCATAATTATTTGAAAAAAGTTTTGTATTTATTTCTGCAATTTGTATTCCTAAATATTTAACTTTAGAAACTATTTCAAAACCTGCCAAGCTTTCAAGTGACTTCCTCTGAGTCTCTGACATATTTTTAACCATCATTTTCGTTTTGCCTTGATTCAGTTTAAACCCAGACACCATACCAAATTCTACTATGATATTTTTCATCTGAATTACTGAGTTCATAGGATGTGAGAGGGTAACAACCAGATCATCGGCAAATGCCCTAGTTCTGTATTCTTTTTGCCTAATAATTATACCACTTAAAGTGTTAGAGTCCCGAATTGTATTCAACAAGACTTCCAGGGTTAAGATAAATAACAATGGAGATAATGGGCACCCTTGTCTTGTACCTTTTTGTATTTCAAAAGTCAAACTTCCATTAATAATAAGTTGTGCATATTGCTGCTGATAAATTGCACCAATCGCTTGTCTCATTCGTGGTCCCCTATCCATCTTTTCCAAAGTCTTGGTTAGAAAGTTCCAGTTCACTCGATCGAAGGCCTTCTCCGCGTCCAAAAAGACCAGCACTGCAGAGATCTGCTTATTCTTATCAAGATAGTCAATTAAATCTATAATTTGTCTTACATTCTCCTTCATATGTCTCCCTTCAATAAATCCTGCTTGGTCATAGTGAATAACCTCTTGGATAACTGGCATCAATCTGTTGGCAAGTACTTTAGCATATATTTTATAATCCGTATTTAGAAGAGATATCGGTCTGTAATCCTCTGGTTTCTTAGGGCCGTCTTTGTCCTTAGGTATCAATGATATAAAAGCCGCTTCCCATGAAGAAGGTATTTTACCCCCTTGCTGTATATTACAAAATAACTGTGTAAGATATTCAATCATTTCCAATTGTAAAGTTTTATAGTAGACTGCGGTCAATCCATCAGTCCCTGGAGCCTTGGCTAGTTTAAGTTGATTTATAGCTAAAACAATCTCCTCTGCAGTTATCAAGCATTCCAGATTTGCCTTTTGGAGCATATTTATTTTGGTCACCCTTTTTCCTTCCAGAAAGTCATCCATTGAGTTATTCTGTATATTATCCTGTAAATATAACTTGGTGTAATAATCCACAAATGATTTTTTAATCGAGTCCTGTTGATATACCGTTTTCCCTCCATATTCAATTCTGTCAATAATTCTATTATTCGTATTTTTTCTCAAGGTGTAGGCCAACCACCTACCAGGTTTATTCGCATTAGCAAAGGTGTTATGTTTAGCAAATTGTAAGTTGGTTACTGTTTGTTCTGATATAAGCATTTGAAATTGATCTTTCAACAACTTTATCGCCATCTGGAGTGTCTCATCTTTTGGATTTACTATAAGTAGCTGCTCCTTTTTCTTGATTTCGTTTTCCATTTCCATTCTTTTTTTCTGCCTGCTTTGTTTATGTTTAAAATTCATATGTATCAAAAACCCCCGCATATAAGCTTTACTCGCATCCCATACTATTTCAATAGAGGTACCTTTATTCATGTTAAAACTGAAAAATTCCTTCATGTGTTTTTTAAGTTCTTCAACATTTTTTTCATATCTAAATAAGTTTTCATTTACTCTCCATGACCTTCTTAACCTCTTCCCTAGATCGATCTCTAACCACACCGGGCTATGATCAGTTAATGTCCTGGGGAATATCTTAGTTTTCTTAGCTTTAGGAAGTAAATCCGGTGTTAACAAAAAAAAATCAATCCTTGAAAAAGATTTGTGCCTATCTGAGTAAAAAGAAAAGTCCATCTCTTTTGGGTGTTGTATCCTCCAAACATCTTTTAACTCCAAATCATTTTTAAAATCAAAAAAACCCCGTGGTAATTGGGTGGAGACTTTAGTCATTGTTCTCTTATCTATCCTTGGAGAGATCACACCATTCCAATCTCCCATAATTAAAACACTCTTAAAATTCCAATCCAAAATTTTCAAGTGAAGCATCCTGTAAAAGCTTTCTTGTTGTTGGTTAGGTGCATATATTCCTACCAGCAAGATAGGACCAAAATCTGTATCAAGTTCAATTGCTATAAATCTACCACTGTCATCCGCCTCTATAATTTTAGCTGAAAATCTTTTGTTAATATATATTACCACACCATTTTTCTTTACTAAGCTGGAGGCTGCATAAAATGTTCCCAATCTTGGACTCATTAAATACTTCTGATCTTGCAGCCTGATATGAGTTTCTTGAAGGCAGACCACATCATTATTAAATTGCTTCAAATAATTAAATATTTTTCTCCTTTTTTGTGGAGAGTTCAATCCATTCACATTCCAGGATAATAGTTTAAACATCTTTAGGCCTAGTCTGAAACATTGAGAGCATTTGCTGAAGATCTCTCTCCACCAGACTAGTCTTCGGCTCTGCTCCTCCCACAGCTTCAGTTTCCTTCTTGTCTTTGCCTTTGTTCCTCTTGGTACCTTGTCCTTGTGGCTGCCCCTGCTTCTGAGAATCCAGCAATTGTCTAGTCGTAGATCTAGTAACACGTTGTTCCACCGGCTCAAGTAATGGCATTTCAATAAATGTCTTAGACGGTTCCTCCAAAGAGGAACTTAGAGGGAGCCGGGAAGAATCCAATTGAGATCCACCTGTAGCACCCTGGGCTTCTCTCTCTTTTTGCGTCTGCAATATCTGTTCTTCTGTCTCTTTCTCAAATAGCCTCTGCTCCAAAGCTTCCAGGTCTGCTGGTGTAGGTGTAGATGTACGTGGGGGCGCTGCAGTTGCCATCAGTATTCCATGGTAAAATTCTCTTGCCTTGTCTATAGTATTCAGACGATACCTCACCCCTTCATATCTGAATATAACACCCATTGGTGCGTCCCACCTAAACGGTATCTCTCTTTTCTTCAACTCCACTACCAAAAATCCAAAATCCCTTCTGAATTTTAACATTGCCGGAGGCAACTCCTTGAAGACACTAATCCGATGTTCGTCTACGTGAATAGAGGAGTAGTAAGACTTCTGTACAATATCATTTCTGTAATTTCTCTCAGTAAAATATATCACAACATCTCTTGGCAATTGTCTTTGTAAAGCTATACGTGAGTTTACTCTGTACATTTTATCCATCTTATCAGAAATTTCATCAGGAGCAACTCTTAATAATTTAGCTAAAGCATCGGCACAAGCTTTTCTTAAATCTTCTTTAGGTTTTTCTCTGAGCCCCCTCAGCCTAATTGCATACTCCATGGAACGAAATTGTATCATAATAATCTCGTTATCTATCCTGCGCATGTTCCCTTCCATTTCCACAAATTTCAGGTCCGTTTCCTTTGCTTTGGCTTCCACACCTAGGGCCAGGTCTTCAATTTTGTTATCAATTTTAATCATAATTTCAGACAGACCCTTAGCCACAGCTTGCATATTTTTATCCGATTGTTCTAATTTATCCTGAACCATTCTCTTAATCTCTTTATTCTCATTAGCCAAAAAGCTCATTAATTCTTTAAAATCCTGAGGAGTTACTGCACCAGCTTGTTCCGTTGCCATGTTGTTAAACTTTCCCAAAGAGAGTTCTTCAAAATGTCAAAATTAGACAATAAATCATGTAATGCGTTTAACTTTATAGCTCTGCTCCCCCTTCGCCTCGAACTCCAGAGGTTACACAGAGATTACAATCCACAAGTCAGTTAACAGTTAATAGTTTAGCTTTCGTTTCGTCTCATCTGGTAATTAACGCCATCTTGGTTCCTTCATTCTAAAAGCTGTGTCTGAAATCTACTGTTTTCTGGTGAAATCACCAAGTTTAATTACTTGCGTTTGCGATGAGATGCCAAGAAGTTTCCTTTGAAGTACGAAGTATCTTGGAATGTAGATATAAAGGTAAAAGCAGTTTGCTTCGTCGTGCTAATTAGCCCGAGCTCCACACCCTCCTGGAGAAGATCGCAGCCTATGGAGGGTGGGGCCTCTCCTTACTCGCTCCTCAGAGGAAACTAACCCTCTGGGGGCTTCGCAAGTGGGCCCCTCCCTGGCAGCAAAAACTCCCTCGCAAGTTCATTGAGAACTTGGAGTTCCAAGACGCTTTGATGGTATAAAAAACGCCTCCACGGGGGGGTGGGATGGCAGGCTTGAAAAAAACCTGCCGGCAGCAACTGCAACCGGAAGCGGACCCGTGATACTGCTCTTTATCCTAGTTTGAATCTGATTAAGAAAGCTTGTTTAGACCAGGAGTATCAAACTTGTGGGCTGCGGGCCAGATGTGTCATACGCTGGCCACACCCATGCCTGTTTTAGCAAAGGGGAAAATAAGTCGTGATTCATCACATGATGACAACCTCCAAGTTTGACTGTCCAGGTTTAGATCATGTAGAAGTGCAAATGCAGCACCTGTCTGCAATTTGTTAAAGTAGGGTTTACAACTAAATTACATGTCATAAATGAAGATAATCTGCAGTTTCTGGCTTTGTGTTACTTTTAATAAGTAGAGTGATAAAAGTTTAGTGCTTTTTACTGATATCTATAATAAGAGACTTCCGTGAAATTTGTCTCTATCCTCTCACTTCTTTCCTTTCTCTCCTCTTTTTCAAAAGCTGATAACTCACTAATTTGCCAGTTAGCACTGCAATAGATTTGGTACTTAGCGAAAACTTTGTTTTATTGAGTCAACTAATTTTTCTCTTCCCTTCTGCTTTTGTGAGCTACTGTATAATGCTTCAGAGTAAACCTGAATGATGTTTATGGTGGTTTGTTGCTGTTCAGGTTTTGAACATTTCATTAACAGGCTAGGTAACATCATCAGTGGAACTTCCTTCAACTACAGTCCCACAGATGATATTGCCTAGCTTGGTGATGAAACGTTCAGAATCTGAAAAGCAAGCTTGGAGAACAAACCATCGCCAACATCTACCATTGAGCTATAGATATTTTTGATCATGTCAAACCTGGTTGAATTTCAAAACCTTCACATATAGGAGTCCTCTTGTTATTAAAGGGCCATGTCCTCTAGAACAGTTTTTCTCAACCCAGATAATTTAAGATATGTGGACCTCAACCCCAATCCTGTCTGGGAAATTCTGAGAATTTATGTCTATACATCTTAACATTCTGAGGTTGAAAAACCCTTTCCTGAAGGATTTTCTCTTAAATAAAGTCTGTTTTTAATAATAATAATAATAATAATAATAATAATAATAATAATAATAATAATAATAATAATAATAATAATAATAATAATAATAATAATAATAATAATAATAATAATAATGTGAAATAAGAATGTCTGTCTTCCACCATACAAAAAGGTGCATATGTATGTCATATACACATATTCATATTTGTATTTATTAGTTTGTCAAGCATGTACAAGATAGCAGGTATAAATATAAACATAGATATAAATGAAATAAATGAATACAAATAGATGGAGACAGTAGGAGAGGGACATTAGGCACATTGGTGCGCTTATGCACACTCCTTTTACGGACCTCAGGAATGGGGTGCAATCCACAGTAGACAGTTTAAGGTATGAAGCTGTGTGGATTAGAGGATGTAACAACGGAGCCAGGTAGAGCAGGGGTCTCCAACCTTTGCAACTTTAAGTCTGAAGGACGTCAGCTCCTGCCTTTGCTGGCTGGAGAATTCTGGGAGCTGAAGTCCTTCAGACTTAAAGTTGCAAAGGTTGGAGACCCCTGAGGTAGAGCATTCTAGGCATTGACCACTCTGTTGCTAAAGTCATATTTTCTCCAATTGAGTTTGAAGCAGTTTACCTTGAGTTTGTATCAATTGTTTGCCCGTGTATTGTTGAGATTGAAGCTGAAGAAATTGTTGACAGGTAAATGTTGTATCAGACAATTTTGTGTGCTGTGCTTAGATCATACCGCAGGCAGCATAGTTCCAGATTATCCAAGCCCAAAATTTCAAGTCTGGTGGCCTAGGGAATTCTATTGTAGAGAAGAGAGTGGAGTACTCTTCTCGTGAAGTACCTCTGGACCCGCTCAATCATGTTAATATTTGATGTACAGTGTAAACTCTCCCTGCCCACAGATCTAATTCATGAAACCTATGGGTGGAGTTTCAATTTTTAAAGTCTACAAATGTGATACAAGGTTATGACCCAATAAGAAAAAAAAATCTTCTGCTGTTCTGTTAACCTCCGCTTCCCAATTCTTACAGTCTTGATTTCATCGCAACAGTAAACAAAGATTTGCACAGTACCAACTGGAAGTGGTTTCGTATTTCATCAAGAGAGGTGGTGCAAACAGCGAGGGTAAGATTGATGGGGACCAAACAGAGAAGATCGAGATATATAGAGTCACAAGACAGGGTTGGCCCTTATCCCTGCTCTTATTTGTTCTGACTTTGGAACCTCTATTGAGAGAAATAAGATGGAATAATGAGATAAAGGGATTGAGGATTAGACGGGAAAAGGTTAAGGTGCAGGCCTATACAGATGATCTGGCTTTCATTCTAGAGGAACCAAGAGAATCAGGACCACACTTGTTACATTCAATTAGGGAGTTCAGGGGCGTTGCAGGTTTACTTATTAAGGGAGATAAGGCTAAAATTCTTGTTAAAAATATGACCCAAAGACAGAAACACCAACTTGAAGAACTAGTGGGTTTGAAGATTGTAAATAAGGTCAAATACTTGGGAACATGGTTGACGGGGAGATGTAGTTCCATAAAGGAAGATTTTGGAAGATGGAAGAACCTGCAACTATCCATTATGGGGAGAATAGCAATTATTAAAATGTGTATCCTCTCCAAATGGTTATTTTTATTTAAATCGGCCCCTGTGAAGTTGGATAAAATTTTTTTTCAATGAAATGGATATAACTGTTTCAAAATTCAGCTGGCAAGGCAACAAGCCTAGAATCAAAAAAAGAGAGAGAGAGAGGTGGTGCCTTGTATCAACATAAAAACATAAATATGTAGATCTACCTGTGTTTGCACCTCTGACAATCTGCAGTTCTTTCCTGATGTGATATCCTAAGCAACTGGTTCTTCTTGCATAGTGTATTCTTCATGCTCCATCAGCAGTTTGCAGGAGGGCGTCTCTTAATCAGGGGTGCAGTCATAATTGTCTAATAGTTTAGATGTCTGCACTCAGAGGTAACTCTTACTGAACTCTCATTGTCGCTTGAAACAAGACCAGGATTACATTTCACATGTATTAATTCAGCTGTGTGTCTTTCTTAAGCAACTTCCCATAATAAAGCTAATCTCCTTATAGTAGGGTGTTCTGCATTTGATCTGATTGATCTATCCTGTCTCACAGTGGGAGGCTGGCCTTGTAGTCCTTTCAAACTCCATATTACTAATCTTGCTAAATTCAACAGCTCACTTAGAATGTGATTATTGCTATTACAGCTGTGGCCGATTTCTCTTGGCTTCCAGTCAGACCTGATTAGGAAATGAGAATCTGATTATGTCCTATTTCTTGCAGTTCCAGTGGGTTTCAAAAAGAACAGACCACGATGCTCTGTCTGTTCCTTGCTCATAATCAAACACTGACATTTGTGCCAGTAACAAAATGCCCATATTCATGAGCATTTTCTTTGGCGCAACTTGTATTTTACATGGCAAAATTATTGAGCGGCTGCCTCTAGTATTATGAGCAGATTTTTTTTCCTCAGAAAATCTGTTTCTCTGAGACCGATTCGAATACTGAGCTGAAATGGAAATCATGAAAAGATATTGCAGAGTTTTCACATATTCTATTTACTTATATTTGATATTCCACCTTTATTATTTTTATAAATAACTTAAAGCAGCGAACATATCTAAGACACTTGCTTTCCATAGGCATGTTACACATTAAAGAGGTCTATATCAGTAGCCCCCAACCTTTTGGGCATCAGGGACTGGTTCCATGGAGACAGATTTTTTCCACGGATCAGAGGGGATTTCAGGTGCTGTCTATGTTCTGACCTAACTTTTCCCAGCAGCACAAAGCCGAGTTCTCATCCCAATAAACACCTCTTATTTAATTTACAGTGAATTTCTCTCCAGCAAAGTCTTTCCCCTCCCATAGTCATTCAAGATAGTTCACAATTACTGACGTTTATCAGACTTGGAGAGTGGCCAGGCCGATGTTTTTCAACCACCCTAATACTTGGCAAGAATGCAGGAATGAACTAATTGTCTCCTGCAAACACCCCTCCCCTTTTGCTCATTTTACTTCCTATTCACTGTCCACCTGTGGCCTTACTCCCAAGTCGACCCTTTTTCATTAGCTGTTCCCTTTGTCTGGCAACTCTGTGCTTGCACACACTTGGCTCTAGCTGTTTGTCTGCCTCACTGATGTGTGACTCCGAAGGCAGCTGATAACTGTCAGATGGGCCTGGCCCCATCTCTGCCTCCTGACACAGAGCTCTCGTCAGAGCCTTCCCCAGACTCCAGGACTGACCCATGTTCCTCCCCAACCTCCTCACTGTCTGAATCTGCTGCCAGCTCTGCTGGCGGGCCACAACAGTCTGCATCCTGCAGATGGGGCTTTGTGCTTGTTTGTGTTGCTCAGTTTCTGGCATGTTTGCAGACCAGTGATGGTCCACAAACCAGGGGTTGGGGGGTCCCTGGTCTATATTATCATGATTTAAATAAATCATTATGTGCCACCAAGTTGGAGTCAATTCTTAGTGTCCACACAGTAAGATCTTCTCTTAGATGGTCTATCCCCAACCTGGCCCTACTCTGTATGGAAATAAAAGTTAGACTTTCAGGACTGGAAGATTATAAATACTTTTGAACATTGGTGTGAGAAAGATTGTTGAGAGTGCCATGGTTAGACAAGAACACAAACAAATGAGCCCATCTAGAGTTACACATATCCAAGGTGATTCGAGAGCCAATCTAGAGTTTAAGCTAGCACAAATGATCATATTCAAATGATCATAATTAAATGTATTCTGCAAAGGCGTGGCTCCACCTCTATAATGTTGGGAAAGGAGGAAGGAAAGAGAAGAGAGGGTAATAAACAGCAAAGTGAATGGACATCATTACTGTGTCCCAGACACTGTGTTTATAATATACATTGGAGTACTTGAAAAATGGCTAAGAATGTGTTTTGTGTGTTAAAATAGTAATAGGTAAATTATTCAACTGTCCAAAAAATAGAAGCTGACAAAATGTCAATGTATACAATTTGTTCTTTGTGTCACTTTAATGAAGTATGCTAAAGATAAATGTCAAAGAGTTTCCTCCCTGGAAACAGAAGTAAGCTAGAGTAGGCAAATCCAATAACATATAAGCAGTTTCAATATAGGTAAGGATCCTGAAAAGATGATAAATATGGATCATTTGTGATGAAGAGTCACAAGATGAATTGTGCTTTCAGGATTCAGGGACAATTATCCCCTTCACCAAAAATATTTGAGCTGGAAAAAAGGAGAACATGTCTGAATGCTTTTTTTTCCCCCAGGTAGATTTCTGTTGTCAGCAAACTATTGTGGATCTGCAAATCTTTTGAAAAAGATACTTTGTATTGTATAGGACTGCATCCACCTTTAAAGCAACTATGTCTTGTTTTAGGCTTCTTTAATTACTCAAGAAGTTATTTCCAGGTGTTCCCACATGCAAATCCATTCCTCACATTGGATGTCTCTGCCTGCCTGCCTGCCTGCCTGCCTGCCTGCCTGCCTGCCTGCCTGCCTGCCTGCCTGCCTGCCTGCCTGCCTGCCTGCCTGCCTGCCTGCCTGCCTGCCTGCCTATCTATCTATCTATCTATCTATCTATCTATCTATCTATCTATCTATCTATCTATCTATCTATCTATCTATCTATCTATCTATCTATCTATCTAATCTCTAGATCTTATTAACCATACTGAGACCAACATGGCTGTTTTAATATTCATCTATTCTATATACCTGTTCTAGTTATTTGCTATGCTCAAGATTAATCACAACAAATATAAGGAATCCTAACTAACCATTAAAAAGAAGCAACAAGAAAGTCATGTGAATAGATTTAAAAAAATCATTTAAGCCCTGGAGACTCCATGGATCTGTCCATAAGACTCTCCATTGCCTTTTTCCAGGATTCTTTTCCTCTGTTTTCTAGCATTTTCTGATGTTCCTCTATCCAAGTGTTAACTAGGCTTAAGCATTCTCAACCTGTAACTAGGGTTGAGTTGTTGTTGATTTTTCTGGCCATAATAAACAGTAGGTTCATTCCAACTATGACTAGTAAAGGGCTGTTTTACTGCATTGTTTTTGGAACTACAAACATTTGGCTAAGGTTGAAGGAAAATTTCATTTGTTTAACATTTTCAAATGAGCCGACCTAATTTGCACTTTCAGGATTAATAGGTGAACCAGAATGCAATTAGCCTCTTGATTTTGCAATGCAGTTCTCTAATCAAGCTATGTGTATGCTAAAGAAAACAGTATACAAAAAAGCATACCTTGGGGACAACGCTTAACAAATTATATAAATTGGAAAAGTCTACAAAATGTATGTTGGTGCAGATTTCTCTTAATGAAGGTATTTTATATGCACATATTAGCAGTAATGTATTCATTAAGTAAAAAAACAGAAAATGTGTAGTTTGAAGAAATACGTACCAAAATTCCAGAATTTCCAAGCCTTTGTTTTACTATATGTTTTGCAAAGTGATGCAGAAACAATGGATAATTAGCTTGTGCTTTCAAACGTTTAAAATATAGTATGGAAACCTGAACAGACAGATATATCTAGTCTTATTGCTGGTAAAAAAAAGGGAATATTGGAAATTAAAAATAAAATCCATTGAATAGTACAGAAAATATTGGTAGATAGGTACGACATCTTCAATAATCCAATTTCCTATTTCTTACAGTCATCAACTAGACGCATCTGAGGATTTTTAGGAGTACAATTATGTAGAGGAGGGCATAGGACATAATGATGGAATAACATTGTATTCATCAATTACTCTGCTAAGCAGTCAGTTGGTTGCTTCTTCTTCTTGACTTCCTAAGATAAGGAATAAGGCACAATAATATTTACTTTTCACAGTTGAAGGTTGCTGAAAATAATCACCAATGTATTTAAGCAATAATCCGTATAATGAGGACATGAAAGATTGAGAAGCACAAAGTTTAAATTTTAATTCAGAACTTGCAGAGTTCAACTACAATTATATGTAATTTATCAACATAAACAGCAGAATTGAGATGAATGCTACATTCACAAGCTCCTGAAAAGAATTTGGAATCATACTTAGCAAATTCTGTTGATCAACATCCCCTCTATCATACTAGAGGTTTGATGGCTATTCTGATTGGATCTTCAGCTAGGTTATGAATGTCTGGTTTATTAACAGGAAGACATAACACAGATTGTCACTATGCTAAGGAATTAAATACTAATTAAATCATCTAATGCCAGTTTGTGGTGTTTTACATTGCTTGTGAATGGATTCAGAAGCCAGCTAAAGGTGGTAAAATTATAAACATGATCAGACAAGCAAAGTGAAGATGATCCCCGAGACCATGGATCCCACTTAAATGTTGACCGGTTTTCCATTTTTATTTGTCCATATTTTATATATTTAAACAACTCCACAGTTTTGACACCCCACTTTGTTGAAAATGAAGAAGTGTACGGGCTGCACACACTGTCATTTGTTATCAAAAGCCTTTTCTCCACTCACAATTTATGTATGTTTTACACATCAGGAGAGGAATGGAGATGACCATTCTGATTTGTTTGTTTGTTTGTTTGTTAGTTTGTTTATTTGTCAACAAGTACAAGGAAACAAGTATGAAAACACATGAAACAATGGCATAAATAAATGGATATAAATAAGCAAAACATAGCCATAAACACATAAAAAGAGTACATATAAATGGGACAGTAGGACAGGGATGGTAGGCATGCTGGTGCACTTATGCACATCTCCTTAAGATATGCCCCCTCCTTTATCCTTTTTATCTTACTCTGCAGAGAGACAACAGTTATGTCTTCTCCATCAGAAGAGTCTCCACAGATAGAACAAACTTGTGCTTCATATTTCTCAATGCCATTTGCAGGGAATCATAAGCAGATGAAGACATCTGCTTGGGAATACCCTGAAGCAAATGGGAGCCACTGTGCGAGACAGAATGCTGGATCAGATGGGCTGTGGCCTGTTCCAGCAAGGCTGTTCTTATGTTCTTAAGTTCATGTTATTGTGCATATTGAAGATTAGAGTGACTGCTAAGAAAGAGCAAGGTCTCAGCTCTTCAGCCTTATTCCCACTCTTCACACATCGAACTTAAAAGTAATTTATATGACTGAGAAGACTTAACCATCAATTCTTTCTTTGCTTCTGAAAGTGTCTACTCTAAGTGTTATTCAGTTATATGCAAGTATCAAAAACATAAGTAACACAGTTAATGTTTCATTTATTCATTCAAACATGGACTACTATTTCACTTGATACCAAAACCATTGATTTTTTTTTAATGTAAGTCTAAATATTCTCTGCATCTAAATATTCTCTGCATGCGTGTCCTTGAAGACCATGGAAAGTATCTCCAGAAAGGGATCCATCTGGTCTAACAGAATAATTGAGAAGTCACAGCTTCAAGAGGGAAAAATGGAAAGTGAATTGAAAAGACCACTGTGCTGAATATAGCCAAAGTTCTGAGGTCATTGTCTAAAAGTCTTCATACTTGGTTCCAAACATTCATCCAGGAGAGAATATGGGGATGAAACAGTAATATAATGTCCTTTGAAAGATAGCAGTATAATAAAATATAACATTTGAAATAGTGAGTATACCTTAAATTGGCGTAATGGTCTGTGGTGCTTTGTAGTCAAAGACAAAAAGATATGCATGTAGAAACTAGCTAAAACTTCTTGAAGTAAATGGATATTTATATCCCTTGTTTGCCATAGTAGCAAAAGGAAGCTGTGAAATTCCATTACAAGATGCTTATGTGCACAGGTGTTGCAGTCATGTACACCTGAAACACTGCACAATCCATTTACCCTCACCCCAAACAAAAAAGTTCAAAGAGAAATTATATAGTAAACCCTATTCAACCCAAGTCCAATTGTCCAACTCAGATCCAAAAAACTGTTTTTCTTGGACATTTGGGACAAAATTTGTAATCCTTATTCTACAGTGGACACCATGTTTGGCATCTCATGGGATGAGCTTTATCTGCATTATAATAGCATTTCATATAATTCATATAATCTTACCAAATGTGCCTGAAATCATAGTTTTCTGAATGAAAAAGTATACCCTTGAATCTGAGAGGAGAATATAAATATAAATACCAAGAAACATCATTCATTCTGGTACTGTTTTCAAAGTGCTCCTATATCTGCCTATATAAGAACTTGCAAAAACCCAAAATATTTGTCCCCATCTCTCTAAGAAAACTGTCCTGGAAATCCAAATATAGCTACCGCGTGCATATAAAGAGCTGCAATTTCTGACTTATTAAAGAAAAATTTGTTATGTATAGATGTGTTAAGAATGTGTGGATACACTTCTGTTCCAGTGTTCTCACCTTCTCATAGTCACCTCTAGCCCCTGAAAATTACTACAATTCCCTGAGCATTTGAGATGGTCCATTTTTACTTGACAGGAGAAAAAAGTGAAGCAATGAAAAGACATCATCTTTGTAAAACATTTAAGAACAACAAAATTGTTCTTAGAACAAGCAAATGGTTCCTTTTTTAATATAAAACAACATTGGTTAGATTGTTTTGGAAGTTCAAACAAAAGTACATTTAAAGTGGTTTAGGTGTAGTAAAGGTGGATAGTGCTAGGTGCTGCCTTGTCCCAAAGGTGCTTTTTCAAGAAACAACTGGACTTTCTTGCTTTTGTTGAAGACATTTCACTTCTCATCCAAAAAGCTTCTTCAGTTTTTTTCGACTGGATAGTGGGGAGTGGAAGAATTTTTATTCCTTGCAGTACAGGTGGTCATTTGGATTCTTTTGGAGAGTCATTCGGGCCACTTGGAGGTTGACCTGTGTTGTCAGGGTCTCCCAAGTAGTGTAAATTGGAACTGCTGAAAGGACTGGGTTGTGCACTGGAGATAGATGATGTTGTATCCCTTCCCCTCTGTTGATAGAGGGCTGTTCAATTTAGACATAGATGGCCTCTTTGATACCTCTTTTAAACCAGCGGTCCACTCTGTCCAAAATACAGATTTTGCTGTCTTCAAAAGAGTGGCCTTTGTCTTTTAAATGCAAATGCTCAATCTTGTCCGGATGGGTTTGTTCTCCTATGTTGTGCCATGAGTTTATGAAGTGATTGTTTTGTTTTGCCAGTGTATAATGTTCATTGGGAGGGGTCAAATGCATCATAATGAGTCCCTTCATGCCCACAAGAGATCTACAGTAAGTCCAACCCAACTTGAATTCCTTTGGACCAGTGGTGGGATTCAGCCAGTTCGCACTGGTTCAGCTAAACCAGTTGTTAACTTTTTGCACAATTTGGCAAATCAGCTGATCCCACCACTGGCTGGCCCTGACCTGTCCCTCTCAGCTGGGTCACAGGTGCCATATAGTACACTAGGGGCAAAAGCAGACATGTAGGTGAGGAGCTGGAGAGCAGCTAGGCCTTAGCCGCGGAGTGTCTGAGTGAGCAGTAAAGGCAGGTGAGCAGGCAAGGAGTGGAGAGCAGCTAGGCTGTGGGCGCCACATGATAGACACCCGCAGCCCAGCTAGGGCCAGCTACTCTATGGCTCCTTGCTCTCTCACCTACCTTTGCCTCTGACCTACCATGTGGTATTGGTGGCCCAGCTGCTCTCTGCTCCCTGACCACTTGTCTGCCTTTGATGTTTACCTGGACCATGCAGCACCCATGACCCAGCTGCTCTCAGGCTCCTCACCTGCTTGCCTACCTTTGCCTACCTTTGCCTGCCTTTGCTGCTTGCCTAGTAAGTTGTTATGTCATTTGTACAGGAACAAAGGGGCCGGGTGGGGGCCTTCCTCCCCTCCCTCTCTTTGGCAGTTTTAGAAAGAAAGGGCTGGGAACATAAAGTCAGGTGTGCCTGCAGCCCCCACATCGTCCACCCCCCTGCAGCCCCTGCCTGAACACCTTGCCTGTCATGGCTGCCATCAGATGGGGGAGACCAGGGTCTGCCTGTCCAGTCAGGTTGTGGGATTGCCTAGCCTTCCAGCCCCCCCACCCTCGGGCAAGGGCAGGGATCATGGGATCAGAAGCAGGGAGGGAGAGGGGTAGCTGCTAGTAGAGAAGGGAGAGTGTGAGTTTGGTGCTTCTGGGATGAGGGGAGCCAGGAAGTGTCTGGGTACAGTTCACCCAGTCTCTCTTCCTCAAGCAGCCATGTGTCCTCCAACCAGCAAGGACAGGAACTATGGCCTCAACATGTGTTGCCACTGCTTCTGCCAGTATGCCAAAGTCATCAGCTTCATTAAGGTGAGGGGGAGGGCAGCTATGTAGACCCCAGCCATACACTTTTGATTGCCCACTGTCACCGCCGACTGACACCCCTTTCGTTTCCCAGAGTTCCCTGGCAATGCACATGACATCTCCTGGCTCTAATGGTCACGTGCAGGCCAGGGAAGTAAATCTGAAAGCATGTGTTAAGAGGACTTTACACACTTTTCCACTCAATTTGTTTGGCAGGAAAGTGTGTCTTATACTTCGAAAAATATGGTATACATAGGATTAAATTGTGTATTTTGGATGTTCATGGTAGTAAACAAATAGAGAAGGAAATTGATGAGCGGCCGGGAGGCGGAACCGGGTGTGGTTAGTGACATTGAGTTGGCCACGCCCACCTAGTCACATGACTATAGGGTCATGCCTGTAATTTGGGCAGAGAACCGGTTGTTAAATTATTTGAATCCCACCACTGCTTTGGATCATTAGTAGTGCAGATTCTTGCAGAGAGTTTAAGCTTGCAACAAATATTTTTACTCATTTGAACTGTCTGGATCTTCTGATTTTCCTGGCACTTAATGTAAAGCCTTTTTGCAAACAAACAAACAAAGAAATCAGTAGCAGAAAGAAAGAAAGTAAAAATCACCTATCATTAAATCTCCACGTGGAAAGCATAATAATCCAGGCAAAACTGTGGAGAGGCATGTGCCAAATGTGGCCCTCATTCTGCATCAGAAAGCAGACTCTCTTTCAAATATGTCAATGTATGATATTTTCCCATTATTAGATCAGAAAGCAATCAGAAACATTTCCCATGTGGCACATTTGAATGACAAGGCGAGTACAAAAATGGCATAGATGTATTTGCCTCTGATGGAGACTGACGAAGAAATGAAAGAAGGACCCATGCTGGGGGGGAAAAAGAGAAGCATAATCATGGATATTTTTTTAAAGGCTAGAATGGTTATTTGCTATTCATAAAGAATTAAACTATTTCAATGGCTTTGGAAGTTCTGTCTCTGTTACTGGTACACTCTTACTAGCCCTAGCATCGCTGGGCCTGCTGCTCTTTTTGCGGCCGCCACTAAGAGAAGGGGCACGGTAGCTAAGGTTTGGGGGAGCGGCCTCTGCAAGGCCATTCCACATGGATGGCAGGTACATGTGGGGTGCATAAGGCATATTCCCCCCATCCCCCCAGGAAATGGCAGTGACTGACTGTATGCATTTAAATATTTTAGGGGAGGGCTTATTTTCAGGGGAGGGCTTATTTTAGCACATGCGCTCAAAAGCCCGATTGGCCTTACTATCTGGGAGGTCTTATTTTCGGGAAAACAGGTATGATATTTTTCAATGCACTCCAGAACAATCTTGATTTTGCAATGCAAAGAAGAGCAGAAAAAATGATAGGAAGAAAAAAAAATATCCTCTGCAAGTGATTTCTTATACCATTATCTTTTTTTTATGTCTAAAGGAAAAAAAATAGCCTTTATCTAAAAAGACACAGAAAGGCAACATACTCTGGTTTCTCTTCAGATCGTATAAATCTTTCGCAACATACGATTTAAAGGATGCAACTTTTAAAAAGGATGCTTTACTAATTCTGGAGTGGCTTTCAAAGTCTAAAGAAATTAATTTTTAGACATTTCTAATCATTTTATACAATCCTGAAGTTAAAGTAATTTTAATATAATTGAACTAAAGCTTGTAGGAGTTTACCTCTACTACACTGTTTTCTAGCTCAGGGGTCCCCAACCTTTTTTGCACCAGGGACCGGTTTCATTTTAAAGAAAATTCTGCGGACCGGCTGGCCTAGAGGAGGAGAGGGGGAGGGGGAGCATGCGCACGTGGGGGGGGGGGAGTCGGCTCACTTGGCCCTCTAGGGCAGTGGTGGGAAAACCTATTAGTCAATAGAGCCAAATATCAACAGTACCACTACTGAAATTTCTTTTGAGAGCCAGAAGGTGTGGCCTTTTTTGTGGGAGTGGCTCAGTTGTCATGTGACCCGTGGCCAACTTGGAAAATGTGGTGAAACTCACTTAACGTCTTGCTTAGCAACCAAAATTTTGGGCTCAATAGTAGTCATAAGTTCTTCCTTCCTTCCTTCCTTCCTTCCTTCCTTCCTTCCTTCCTTCCTTCCTTCCTACCTTCCTTCCTTCCTTCCATTTCTGGCTGGTCTTTGGTCTTCTGAAGATGGTAAAAATGGATTTATGGGCACTCGTTAAGGCAGCCCATGACTCTTTCGGATGCTGGTTTGAATCCAGGAAATGACTCAGAGGATGTGATTCCTTTGAAATGACCGCTGGGAGAAAAATAGATCTTTAACCTGGTTAACTAAACAGGTAGCTTGAGGTGGAAGGAAATAGGAAAATAGATTTCTTCCTTTCCTTTCCTTTCCATTCCTTTCCTTTCCATTCCTTTCCTTTCCTTTCCATTCCTTTCCATTCCATTCCTTTCGATTCCCTTCCTTTCCTTTCCATTCCTTTCCATTCCTTTCCATTCCTTTCCTTTCCTTTCCATTCCTTTCCTTTCCATTCCTTTCCTTTCCTTTCCTTTCCTTTCCATTCCTTTCCTTTCCATTCCTTTCCTTTCCATTCCTTTCCATTCCTTTCCTTTCCATTCCTTTCCATTCCATTCCTTTCGATTCCCTTCCTTTCCTTTCCATTCCTTTCCATTCCATTCCTTTCCATTCCTTTCCATTCCTTTCCTTTCCATTCCTTTCCATTCCTTTCCTTTCCATTCCTTTCCATTCCTTTCCTTTCCATTCCTTTCGATTCCCTTCCTTTCCTTTCCATTCCTCTCCATTCCTTTCCATTCCTCTCCATTCCTTTCCTTTCCATTCCTTTCCATTCCTTTCCTTTCCATTCCTTTCGATTCCCTTCCTTTCCTTTCCTTTCCATTCCTCTCCATTCCTTTCCTTTCCATTCCTCTCCATTCCTTTCCATTCCGCTCCATTCCTTTCCTTTCCATTCCATTCCTTTCGATTACCTTCCTTTCCTTTCCTTTCCATTCCTCTCCATTCCTTTCCTTTCCATTCCTTTCCTTTCCTTTCCATTCCTTTTCTTTCCATTCCTTTCCATTCCTCTCCATTGATCTCCATTCCTTTCCATTCCTTTCCATTCCTCTCCATTCCTTTCCTTTCCTTTCCATTCCTCTCCCTTCCTCTCCATTCCTTTCCTTTCCTTTCCATTCCTTTCCATTCCTTTCCTTTCCTCCCCATTCCTCTCCATTCCTTTCCATTCCTTTCCATTCCTTTCCTTTCCTTTCCATTCCTTTCCTTTCCATTCCATTCCTTTTCATTCCATTCCTTTCCTTTCCTTTCCATTCCTTTCCTTTCCATTCCTTTCCTTTCCTTTCCATTCCTTTCGATTCCCTTCCTTTCCTTTCCTTTCCATTCCTCTCCATTCCTCTCCATTCCTTTCCTTTCCATTCCTCTCCATTCCTCTCCATTCCTTTCCATTCCTCTCCATTCCTTTCCATTCCTTTCCATTCCATTCCTTTCGATTCCCTTCCTTTCCTTTCCTTTCCATTCCTCTCCATTCCTTTCCTTTCCATTCCTTTCCTTTCCATTCCTTTCCTTTCCATTCCTTTCCATTCCTCTCCATTCCTTTCCATTCCTTTCCATTCCTCTCCATTCCTTTCCTTTCCTTTCCTTTCCATTCCTCTCCATTCCTCTCCATTCCTTTCCTTTCCTTTCCATTCCTCTCCATTCCTTTCCTTTCCTTTCCATTCCTCTCCATTCCTCTCCATTCCTTTCCATTCCTCTCCATTCCTTTCCTTTCCATTCCTTTCCTTTCCATTCCTTTCCTTTCCATTCCTCTCCATTCCTCTCCATTCCTTTCCATTCCTCTCCATTCCTTTCCTTTCCTTTCCTTTCCATTCCTCTCCATTCCTCTCCATTCCTTTCCTTTCCTTTCCATTCCTCTCCATTCCTTTCCTTTCATTTCCATTCCTCTCCATTCCTCTGCATTCCTTTCCATTCCTCTCCATTCCTTTCCTTTCCATTCCTTTCCATTCCATTCCTTTCGATTCCTTTCCTTTCCTTTCCTTTCCTTTCCTTTCCATTCCTCTCCATTCCTTTCCATTCCTTTCCTTTCCATTCCTTTCGATTCCCTTTCTTTCCTTTCCTTTCCTTTCCTTTCCATTCCTCTCCATTCCTTTCCATTCCTTTCCTTTCCATTCCTCTCCATTCCTCTCCATTCCTTTCCATTCCTTTCCTTTCCTTCCTTCCATTGCCTCCCTCCCCCTCCCTCCCTTCTTTCCTTCCTTCCCTCTTACCCTCCATCCCTCTTTCTTTTTCTTTCTTTCTTTCCTTCCTTCCTTCTTTCACTGCTCCCTTCCTCCTCCCTCCCCCTTCTTTCTTTCACTCCCTCCCTCCCACCCTCCATTCATCTTTTTTCCTATTTTTCTTTCTTTCTCCTTCTCTGTTTCTCTCTCTCTCCTCCCCCCCCACCCATCTGTCACTCTCTGTGTGTGTGTGTGTGTGTGTGTGTGTGTGTGTCTGGGTGTGTGTCTGTTTCCCCCTCTCTCTCTTTCTGTCTCTCTAAGTCTGCCTCTCTGTGCGTCTGCCATTCTCTCCCTCCCTCCACCTGGGGAAGCAGCATGTCGGTTGCGGAGGTTATCCCGCAGCGAGCGGACAGAAGACCCAAGCTGCGGCTAGTGCAGGCGAGGAGGAGGGGCCAGCATGTCGACTGGGAAGGTTATCCCGCAGCGGGCGGGCGGGCGGGCGAAGGACCCAAGCTGCGTGCTGCCGAAGCCGTCCGGGGCTGGGCGTGCGGCGCCCGGATGGCTTTGGCGGCACGCAGCTTGGGTCCTTCGCCCGCCCGCTGCGGAATAACCTCCCCAGTCGAGATGCTGGCCCCTCCAGGAAGCCCCGGAAAGTGCAGGGCGCTGAGGTGGCCGTCGGAAGGAGGCGTGGAGGCGCGCTCGCCCATCCTCTGCCCAGGGCGCTGCTCCCTCCTCCTCGCCGGCCCTGCGGCCCGGTTCCTATGAAGCCGCGGACCGGCGCTGGTCCGCGGACCGGGGGTTGGGGACCCCTGTTCTAGCTGATTCCAGAGCTAGAAACACTTTTCAGATTCAGTGGCATTTGCTATGATGTTATTTTTGTAGCAGATGAAGACATTTTTATTCTGATATATATATATTTTTAAAAGGGTGATGCTTCTTAAAATTTTGAATTATGGCATATTGATTAAACTTTTGTATGAACAAGCCCATCTAAAACACAAGTGCCATCAACTCTGATTGGAGTTTTTATGCTGAAAACATAAGCTTGTATTTTATTGTCTTATGCTTCTGAGTCCTTTCAGATAGTTTAAAATCTTATTGGCTATCCATGATAAAAGTAGCATTCTTTCTATGAATTAGGACAATGTAACAGTTTTGTCTCCTAGATACTTTTCCTTCTGTGTTTGAGCTTCAAGTTTTAGTCAAATTTTCTTTTGGTCAAAAGCCTGCTATACAAAAGCAGGGGAGATTATGTCTTGCATTTTGTTCACAAGAAAATGGCAGATCAGAAAAGTATTCAATAATGAATATACGTTCTTGTATAGTGACTTGATATATCCAAAATTTGAAAAGGCAAGGAAATAATACAAAGCATGACCTATGGAATATTCTGCAGACCCATCACATCCTGGACACAAACTGTTTCGACTCCTTCACTCAGGATGTCACTGTAGCAGGGGTGATCGGCCCGGTTGCTGTTCGGCCCGGTTCGGCTAAACTGGTAGTACAAAAAAGCTTCCCACAATTGCGTAGATCAGCTGTGAACTGCACGATCGTTGGAAGCTTCCCCCACCCTGACTTTTTAAAGCATTTTTTTCCTGACTTTTCACCCGAACCGGCAGGAAAAAATGCTTTAAAAAGTGGGGGGAAAATTGGCCACACCCACCCAGTCACATGACACCACCACCACCAAGTCACGCCCACAGAACCGGTGGGCAAAATATTTAGATTTCATCACTGCACTGTAGGGCATTGTATGCCAAGACAACTAGACACAGGGATAGCTTTTTTCCCCTCGTCCCATTACTCTACTGATTCACAGTTGACAAAACACAGTGATTACTAAGTTCTATTTAATGTTTATATATACTAACCCATAGAGTGTGGCTGTAGTGTTGTTTATCCTTTTATGATCTCTTATGTCCCCATTCTACTGGGTGCATACTTTTAGTGTTATTATTATTATTCTGTTTTGAAAGTACACTGAGTGCTTCTGTATCCGAGACAAATTCCTTATATATCTAGCCACACTTGGCCAAAGAAAGTATTCAATTCTATACTTTTGAAGTCTTTTACCAGCAGTGCTCATAGGAAGAACATATGCACAATAGCAATAGCAATTAGACATATATACAGCTTAATAGTGCCTTACAGTCCCCTCTTAGTGGTTTACAATGTCAGCATATTGCCTGCCAAAATTTGTGTCCTCATTTTACCAACCTTAGAAGGATGGGAGGCTGTAAATCTTGAGCTGGTCAGGATTGAACTCCTGGCAGTGAGCAGTGAGTTAGCCTACAATACTGCATTCTAACCATTCTTCCACCATGGGTCCTAAGCCCAAAGGATATTCTGCCCGAGTTTATTGCAGCAATCACATCCAGAAAGCACACGCAGGTAACTGATTCAGAAGGATTCATTAACTTCCCTTTAAATATAATATAACACATGAAGTAGATATACAATAGCAAAAGCAGATTTTCCAACCTGGTAGTAAATACAAGCAAAACACAGGCAAAGGAGAGAACAGTTTTTGTTTCAATTTAGAGTAGCAGACCAGTTCTGAGATGAGCACAGACTCAGAGCTACACAGCTAAGCCACACCCAGGCTCCTTGCTGTTTCCTTGTTGCTCACACAGCAAATATTGTTTCAGTTTCCAAAACAGCCCTCATTGGCTGATTGGCTGACCTTGTTACCATGTCTTCCAAGTCAAGAACTCTCTCACACTGACATATTCAATATGCAATGAAGTAATTTGTTGCATCTGTAGGCATTTGTCTGCATTGGAGGCACAGCATACTCCATTCTCTCCATTCTGGTTCAGTGAGCAGGAAGAAGGCAGCAGGGGACTGTAAAATGTCTAGAACATTTTCAGTCACTGCATCACTCCCTTTCTCTTAGGAGATACATTTTCTTTCTCTGCCCCTGGATTTGGCACATTTTAAAATATCTTCTTTTTTAAAAGTTTCTCTGCCAAAAGTTTCTTTACTTTACTTTGATTTAGTGCCGTTATGTTTTCTAGGTGGAATCCCGAGCTCTTCTCATTGTTTCCAGAATTTTGTTGGTTTGGGAAGAATGACAAAATAGAGAAAGCATCTGGAGCATGGAACTCTTTCCAATGCTCTGCAATAAAACCATTCT
The DNA here is from genome assembly GCA_039707465.1 of Rhabdophis nuchalis. Lineage (NCBI taxonomy): Eukaryota > Metazoa > Chordata > Lepidosauria > Squamata > Natricidae > Rhabdophis > Rhabdophis nuchalis. The sequence continues at coordinate 270,654,533 of CM077643.1, read as the reverse complement.
GGGTCACATGACCAGAAGGATGGAGGGAGGGAGGGAAGGTTGAGAATGCAGCAGTCAGATGCATTCAGAGCCATTTCCTAACTGGCTTTTCTTCAGGCACTTTTGGGAGATTTTTTTCCTGGATCATTTTATCTTTCTCTAATCTAGCTTTTCTCTCCATACCAAATTTCATCCTGTTTTATCCTGCCAAGGAGCAGAATTTCAGCTCCTGTGGCATAATTCATTTTCAACACTCCTTTGCACTGGAAAAAATAATAATAAAGTGGTTTGAGCTATTTTTTTTTATACATGCATAATTAATAGTTTATGAAGTTTGTCTGCAGTTGCACTGACCTCAGGAAGACTCATTCTCAATAATTAGTTCAATATATAATAGTTTAAATACAACAAAAAGCAAATAGGTTTTCTTGCAATAAATCACTCAAATCAGTGCACCTAGCTTGATAATTTCTTCCAATTATCTCATTTAATTAATGTCATATTAGGGTACATCTATTCCTAGACTATGGATAAAATATATTGATCCTTCCAGGTAGAGATTGATTGTTTTACAAACAAAAATGGCAGCTAGTATAGTGTAAAAATTCTTGCACATATTTAAAGGCCCTTCCCCATTTTTCAATGTCATAAGCCTTTTATAATGAGTCAGTTTGGTGTCATGGTTAAGAGACATTGTGAAACTTTCAATTCTAGTCTTGCCTTAGGCACAAAACCTGGGTTTTCTAGGGACAGACACTCTGTCTAGGAAAACTGCAGAGATCTATCCAGGCAGTTGCCAGATGTCACGGCTGACTATAAGAGTCTTGCACACAAAACTGGCCTGCAGCATCCTTTGATACCAAATAGTCCCAATAAATGGTACTGGTGTGTGAAAAGGACCTTGGGAGACTGTATCAAGAGAAGCTGACAAAGGAACAGTCATATTACAGATAGCCTAACTCCCAGTTGGATGGTGGGCAAGGCAAGAGGCTCAGAAGGGATCTTTCCTAGTTTCTCAGGTTGCAAAGGAGATTGGGTGGGTAGGTGGGTGGACAATTATACTTCCAACCTCAAAATATTCTGTCAATGAAGCTTTACAATAAAGTAGAATTAGCTCAACTGGTTGAGATTCATACCTGGTTTATAAGGCCAACCTCAATCAAACAAGTCCAAAACTCATTCCTTCTACAAATAACCTTCAGGACTCTGTAAAAGATCTCCCAAATACATTTAGTTGAGGTCTGGACCTGAAAGGGAATGGTATCAGCGAGTCATTGCTCTGGTTGAGCTATCCAATAACTGAACTAATGATCAGCTTACACTTCCTCATCTTCAGCTTTGCCAGGCACAGAGTTTATTTCCCATCCCCATGATCCATAGGATGGATGGATGGATATATAGATAGAGGTATGTATGTGTGTATGTGTGTCTACCTATCTACCTACAGTATCTATATATCATCTATCTCTCTATCTCTCTATCTCTCTATCTATCTATCTATCTATCTATCTATCTATCTATCTATCTATCTATCTATCTATCTATCTATCTATCTATCTATCTCAGCAAAGCTTCAATTTATCATATCAATTCTAGAAAGCCTTATCAAGTATATTATCCCAACTGATTTGCTGCACTTTAAGGCTCTTCTTCCTTAACAAGCTAACTTGAATGAAAGAAAAGTTGTGTGTGTGTGGGGGGGGGGGTATCAGGTTTGGTATCTAAGGAAGAGTAAATGCACAGATTTTTTAGAAGTTTATTTGCAACAATAGTGATTTGCTGTCAGCACTGGGCAATCAATGAAAGCATTTAGAGAAGCAGCAATAACTTATTTTAGACAGAGGGTATCTAGCAATAGATGTCAGGTGATTAAACTAAACTTGAGTATATTATTATTGGGAAAGGCAACAGATTTAAATCTGTTATTAAATTAAATCTAAATTTAATTTAGAGGAGGTTAAGACCTCATCAAAATTGAATATTTTAGATAGATGAAACTTTCAAGGTTGAACATTGGAGGAAAAATCTACAAATTTATAATTAAAGGAGAAGAGACACACTAAAACAGAATGGAACAAATTATTCTAACTTGGAATGAAGGATGTACGGGAAGAATGCACTCAGAAGTTACTTCTAGGATTAGCTGCTATCATAAAGCTGGATTTAAAAGAGTTTTTGAAGTGGAACATACTATATTTCACTGGGTCAAGGCTGAAACTGAGGCTACTTCAAATGAGGATTTTAAAATTCCAAATTACAAGAATGATATGGATAAAAGTGTTACACACTGAATTTGGAATTGAAACTGACTGATGTCTTAATAATTAAAAGGATAACGAACCAGAAGAGGGACTTCTGGTCAGGTCACTCTGAATGAAACTAAATTCAATTAGAAATACATTTTACTAAAATATTGGACCCTGAGCTTAATAAAAATATACTAGCACACACAAAAAATCTATTAGTGAGAGAAACAATTAAGACATATATGGAAGAATTGTAATAGATTCCTGGCATTTGATGTATTCAACTAAAAGAGAATATACATTTTATTGAAATGTAGATCATAATTTTAAGGGTTAACTCCTTTTTAACATCATTGATTTGCCATAATAATATTCAAGAATGTAATATTGATACTGGTTATGCATTTGACCATAGTGTTATACTGAAATATGTATTTCAAAAGAAAAAATTGACTAAGGTATCCATAAATTGATATTTTAATGACTTCCTTTTGAGTGATAAAAAAATGTGGGTAGAAACTTTATCGTATTTCAGTTTGAATTGAGAAACATCAAGTACCCATATTTTTTAATGGAAAGTATATAAAGCCTATATTCAAGGTAGAATTATGACCTATGCATTATATAAAAATAAGATTACAAATAAAAGAGCTTAAAATTATTAAAAACTAAGGGAAGGAATATAAAGTTGGTTTATCTGATCAAAACTAAAATATATATGTTTTTGTTTCTGGTAACTCTTAATGGATTTTTGCCAACCAGGACTGAATGATAAGACTTTAAATATTTGCTTATAGATAAGAGATGAGCTAGGAGAAGAAAAGATATTTTGCTGTAGCATCAAGAAAGATGATACAATACTGAAGTTGTTTGCATTTATTATAATGACCTCTCTCTCTCTCTTACATACACACATGCACATGCACATGCACTTTATTCTTTTCCTTTACACTTCTTTCTTTTCATTCTTTTGTTTTTTTCTTAATCTGTATCATTTATTATTTTTGTAAGTCTAAACTTTAATAAAATGAAAATTTTCAATCTGGGCAAAAATACAATACAAGAATGTTAATGTGCTAAAATTTGTAATTGGAATTTTATGAATCTCTGCACTCGGAGAACCTCTGTAAAGTGTCTGATAAATAGTAAAAGTAATGATCAAGGAAGGACATGTTGATAAATTTCAATTTTCAATTTATTCGAATTTGTATACCGCCCTTTCTCCCTTGCGGGACTCAGGGCAGTGAACAGGCAATGATAAAAACAACGGTAAAAACATCAATATAAATACCTATGCTAAAAATAAATTAAATTCTAAGCCTGCTCTAAAATGTACAGTAAAACCCCAATAAAACCAGATTAAAAGCTACACCAGGCCGGCCGCATGAAAAAGATGGGTCTTCAGGGCTCGGCAGAACAGGCGCAGGTCTGTAGCTGTGCAGATGACGGGGGGAGGTCGTTCCAGAGGGAAGGAGCTGCCACAGAGAAGGCTCTCCCCCTGGGGGTCGCCAGCCGACATTGACTGGCTGATGGCACTCTGAGGAGGTCCTCTCCGTGGGAGCGGACTGGCCAAAGGGAAGTATTTGGTAGGAGGCGGTCTTGCAGGTACCTAGGTCCCTTGCCATGGAGTGCTTTCAAGGTTGTTACTAGCACCTTGAAGCGCACCCGGAAAGTCACAGGCAGCCAGTGCAGCTCGCGCAGGAGAGGTGTTACATGGGAGCATCTAGAGGCTCCCAGAATCCCCCGTGCGGCCACATTCTGAACTAGCTGGAGCCTTCTGGTGCACCTCAAGGGAAGCCCCATGTAGAGAGTGTTACAATAGTCCAGGCGGGAGATGACGAGGGCTTGAGTGACCGTGCGTAAAGTGTCAGGGGCGCAACTGGTGTATCAGATGGACCTGATAAAAAGCCCCCCTGGTCACGGCTGTCACATGATCGTCTAAAGACCGCCGAGTATCCAGGAGGATGCCCAAGTTGCGGGCCCTCTCTGTGGGGGCTAATGGAACCAGCTGGCTATGCCGTGACACTGGAAACCACAGCCGCTTGGTCTTGGACGGGTTGAGTCGAAGTCTTTTCCTCCCCATCCAGACTCGCATGGCCTCTAGGCACCGGGACATCACTTCCATGGCATCGTTGGGGTGGTCCGGGGTGAAAATGTACAGCTGGGTGTCATCCGCATACTGATGGAATTCCACCCCGAAACCACAGATGATCTCACTCAGTGGCTTCATATAGATGTTGAACAGGAGAGGCAAGAGGACCGACCCCTGTGGCACCCCACAGGTGAGGCGTCTCGAGGTCAACCTCTGCCCTCCTGCCAACACAAATTGCGACCGGTCGGAGAGGTAGGAGGAGAACCACCGTAAGATGGCGTCTCCCAGACCCAACCCCTCCAACCGGTGCAACAGGATACCATGGTCGATCTTATCGAAAGCCGCTGAGAGATCTAACAGGACCAGGATAGAGGAATAACTTCTATCCCGAGCCATCCAGAGATCATCGACCAATGCGACCTATGCCGTTTCCGTGCTGTGCCCAGGCCGGAAGCCGGACTGGTGTGAGTCTAGATAGACAGCTTCATCCAGGTGCTGAGGGAGCTGTTATGCCACCACACTCTCAACAACCTTCACAAGAAAGCGAAGGTTGGAGACAGGACGGTAGTTGGCCAAAACAGCCAGGTCCAGGGAGGGCTTCTTGAGGAGGGGCTTCACCACTGCCTCTTTCAAGGCGGCCGGTAGAAACCCCTCATGCAAAGAAGCGTTGACAATTCCCTGGAGCCAGCCTCGTGTAACCTTCCGGGTGGCCAGTACCAGCCAGTAGGGACACGGGTCCAGTAAACATGTGGTGGAGTTCAGTCGCCCCAGTATCCTGTCCATGTCCTCGGGAGTCACAGGATCAAACTCTTCCCAAATAATGGTCTCAAGACCTGCCTCCGTCAGCCCGTATGGACTAATCCAATTGGAGGCTAACTCGTCCCAGATCTGATCGATTTTATCATGCAGATAACACCCAAATTCCTCTGCATGACCCTGCAAAGGGGGATCCCATGCCCCGTGATGAAGGAGGGAGCGGGACACCCTAAACAGGGCAGCAGGTCGGTTATTTGCAGATGCGATAAGAGCGGAGAAATAATTCCGTTTCGCCACTTTTATCGCCACTAGGTAGGTCCTTAAATGGGACTTTACCAGTGTCCGGTCAGATTCGGAGTGGGTGGACCTCCAAACGCCCTCTAGGCATCTCTTCCGCCGCTTCATCCGCCTCAGCTTCTCGGAGAACCAGGGAGCCAAGGTAGATCAGCGTCGGGTGAGTGGCCGCAAGGGCACGACCCGGTCCAGGGCCCCCATGGTCGCACCATTCCAGGCGACCACTAGGTCCTCAGTCGAGTCATGGGTCATGGTCTCATGTATTGGCCCAAGCTCCGTCTGGAACCTCTCAGAGTCCATCGGGCGCCTGGGGCGGAACCATCTTATTTCCGGTTCCGCCTCCGCCTCCCTGCGGTGAGGTGCGGCGGTTGGTAAGGCCAATCGAAGGAGAGAGTGATCTAACCATGACAGGGGCCAGATAAAGAATAAAAGTACTTTAAGAGTCCAGAGGATACTCATTTTTAGCTTTGCTAGAATTGCAGTTTCGGTTAATATGAAGTATGTGCAAAATGTTCTAATTTTGGTACATTTCATTCTTCTACAAGACCATGATTATCATGGAGCTGGCCAGAAGTATTGTATTTTTCGGAGTATAAGACGTACCTTTTTCCTCCAAAAAAGAGGGTGAAAATCTGTGTGTCTTATACACTGAATACAGCATTTTTGGCCTACCAAAACCCTGCCCTCTTTGCAAAAATGGATGTGCAGAGGGTTTGGGAGGCTTGCAAAGTGTTCCTAGGGGCTGAAGAGGGCAAACTCGAGGAAAAAATGGGCCATTTTTGCCCTCACCCAGCCCCCAGGAGCACACTACAAGCTTCCCAAAGCTCTGCATGCCTCCCCGCCTTTTTATTTTTATTTTGCAAAAAACGAGGCATGCAGAGGGTTTGGGAGGCCTGCAGAGTGCAAAAAAATAAATTTTTTTTTTAAAATTACCTCTTCAAAATCATGGTGCGTCTTATACTCCAGTGCATCTTATAGCCTGAAAAATACGTTATATCTTCTGAATCAGAAGAGTTTCAATCAGCTTCCAAATGAAAATGAAATGATTTGCACATATAAGTAAAAAAAGACCATTGCAATGTGAAAGCTTTCTGCACAGAATTAGGACATTTAAAGAAACAGAGTTCTCTTAACAGGGAGGAAATGTTTAGCCAAAACAGTCACTGTCATGTCAGTATCTTAAGTTTGCACAAACAAAAAAATGTGCTGCTAGGGTAAGAGAAAACCAGAAGAACACCTTTGGATGGTGACAGCCTCTATGAATGCAAAAGAGTTTGAAGTGAGAAGGATGACCAGACTGTGCTCAGAAGTACTGTTTCACATATCATGGATATTATTAACAACTCTCATAGCATTTAGGTTAAAATAGTCCAACCTGACACCTATATATTTTTGGAGGGTGGAGAAGGAGAAAGATATAACTAATACCCTGTCACTACCCAATACACAACTCCCTACCTTTCTTCCAGCAGTTATTTAACACCATTGTGTTATATCAGCCAATGTCAACTTGATTCCAACCACATAATGTTTACCTTTGCTGTCATAACCTAGAAAATGTATGTGTTTTGATAATAAAGTATGAGCAGCTTCCATTCACCAATGTGCTATTTGTATGGCTGATGGATGATTAAACTACACCTGTAGCAATGTTCAGAAACCTCTGGTTGATCGCCGATATTAATTTTGGATTTTTAACAGCACAGAGATTTCCCTTGGCTATTAGGTCTTTTAAGCTCCAATATATAAACCAAGGGCACATTACATGATTAAGTATTTCAGTCTAAAAGAGCATTTTATTTATTTATTTATTTATTTATTGAAAACCCTCCAAAAATAAGCACAGTTAGAAGGAGTTTGAAAGGGAAAGGTGCTGAAATCACAGTTTTGAGGAATTATCATGACCACAGTAAATAAACTGAAATAAATACTGCAAATCAGAAGAAATTTAACTAATTTCAAAAGGTCACCAGCATAAGTAATGACCAGTATCCAAAAGCAAATTAAATAAAATTGTAAAAGTGGAAACTGCCCCTCCCTAAAAATAAAGGAAGGAAGGAAGGATGGAGGGATGGAGAGAGGAAGGGTTAATGCAATATTTAGAATATAATTTATATCTGCTGGTTGGTGACCCTCAAACAATGAATGCAGCTAGAAATAATTTGTAACTTAAGGGCTGGAATAATTCTAAAATGAATCATAATATGGGTAATGATAAACATGCTTAGAATTATGAAAAGTGTAGAGACTTGGGAAAACGTATGGAGGCCAAATTGTGGAATTTGCTGTTATTAGATGTAAAGATAGTAACAATAGAGGATTGATTTTCAAATAAATGCTGTCGATGTTATAATTATTTCAGCTTAAAATACAGAATACAAGATGTCCAATTGCTTTCCATATTTCAAGCGGACCAGTAATTGAAAAGACCAACTTCATATTTTGCATGTATAAATATGGAATGTATAAACTCCTTGTTCAGGTATATGTATCAGAGATGATACTCAACTAGTTCCTGCGAACTGGTGGCAGCAATTTGCCCCTGTTGGAGAACTGGTAGCGATGGCCAGCTGGCCATGTCCCCAAATCGGTCGCCCTGTCACCACTCGCTCACTCTACCCACCCGCTGTTCACTCGCCCTGCCCTCTCACCTGCCACTTGCTTGCCCTGTCTGCCCAATGCTCACTTGCTTGCTTAATGCTCACCCCGCCCATCTGAGCCCTATATATGCCTTCGCCATATAGCCCAGCCCACAGCTGCATGTCTCGTCAGTGGCCTCCATGCCTCGCCTGCTCAGCTTAGCTCACCAAAGATAAGTAAGCATGCCAGCACTCACCCTGGATTGGGGTCGGGCCACAGGGACGCGCCATTCCCTCAGGTCCTGGAGCTGCCACCTGCCTCAGCTGGGCCAGGGAATGCAGCCTTGCCCTCTCACCTTGCCCTTTCGTCACCCCACCCTCCTTTCAGCAGTCACCCCTGTTTCCCCTTCTTTAGCAAACCCCGGCTTCTATTCCGACCCCCTGTTCAAGCAAGAGATGCTATACCATTTCAAATAGGTGGCTGTCCACTTCTTCTTTAAAAACCTCCAATGATTTGATGGAGGCAGGATTAGAATTAAAACAACAGAAGAGGCGGAGGCCTTTCTTAAAAAACACTCCTCAATCATGGGAGACGAAGAAGAAGGAACGGGAGGAGCCAAGGCGCTGCCCACTGGGGGGAGGGAGGAAGAAGACATAATAGCAAAGAGACTCAGACCTCAAAAATAATTAATTTTGAATTACTGTAATTCCTGAAACGGATGTTATTGCAAAACTAAAGATTGAATGTATGAATTTTAAAATGTGATATATATATATCTTACCACTATTTACTTAACAATATGATGTATGAAGACCCGGATGTAACCACCATTTCTGACATGGAAGCTCTAAAATATATACTGTATACCCTATATACCCTTTCCCCTATTATAATTTGTAAAACCAATAAAATTCTTTTGCCAAAAAACCCCAAAAACCTCCAGTGATTTTGTTATGCCTAAAATACCTATAGCTGCCACAAAAATCCACCTAGTAGAAGAATGCTATTTTTGGAAATTCAATTAAGTCCATAATCCATACAAAATCGTGAGCTTTTGCTATGGATTGAAAAATGCAAAAATAAAACGGGAAGATTCTGTCCCTCCCCCTTCCCCCACCTTCATGCCATTTAAGCACATAAAATGCTTCACACAATAATTGCATTTTTCTTCTGCTGAAACATAAATGCTGTAAAATAAACATAAATGGAGGTGGAGAGGAAACAACATAATACATAATAGGAGTTTACCTTTTTTTTCCCCTCCGGGTGCTTCTACACTAGATAAATGATATCATGAACTCTATGCTGTCCACTATTAGGTATAGTTATTAGGTATAACTATAGTTATATTAGGTATAGTGGACCTTATAAAAATATAGGCAGTAATTCCAGGTCAGGAAAGGGAAGCTATGGCATAAGTGGAGATGATGAGCATTGATAAGGCTGAATGATTGGTGAGTAAAGCAATCCCATATAACCCCTCCAGACAAAGAGAGAACTATCATGTTCTCAACTGTGATGGACCCTTTTAAAAGATGGACAATAGCCTTCTAATTATCTACTAAAGGATATTAGGTTCTTCAAAATGGCAAGTTTGAAAAGCTACTGCTGACTTTACCATGTAAGATGAACTATAAACTTAAGAATTTAAAAACTAAGCAGAATTTAGAACTAAATACCAAAAGCTATATTGGAATCTGATTTAAGTTATAAATAATAATAGTAATAATAATAATATTTAATATTTATAAAACCGCACCCTCTCCCCACAGGGACTCGGGCCGGTGCACAGGTAGAATAAAAACAATAAATACATACAAACAATTCTAAAAACAAATTAAACATAACCTGCGCTAAAATTTCCCATTAAAACTAAACAGTACTAATTTCCCAATAAAAACCCCAAAGACAGAGAGACTTATCCTAGGCCGGCCAGACAGAAAAAGTGAGTTTTTAATTTAAGACGGAAGGAGCGGAGGTCCGTGGTTGTCCTGATATTGGGGGGAAGGTCGTTCCAGAGGGCCAGGCCCGCCACAGAGATAGCCCTTCCCCTGGGTGTCGCCCGCTGACAATGTCTAGTGGACGGCACCCGGAGAAGTCCCTCTCTGTGGGAGCGAATCGGCCGTGAGGATGTATGAGGCAGGATCCGATCCCGAATGTTTTGGCAGCATGATTATTATTATGAGATAAAACCAGGAGCAAAACACAGCATGCAGAGCCTTTAGAAATTAATAGTGCTTTATGTACAAATATGTAAAAGGAGATAAATTTCTTACCATTCAGCTACGAACACAAGGAGAGAAATGACATACAAGACGAGAGAGATACACTAGGGGAGAGAGACATTCCCTCTCATGGTCTTCCTTAAATAGACAGCTTCCTAAAGTGGCAGTAACTCTGCTGACTCATTCTCATTATATCAGTTTGCATATTACAGTTTACAACCTTATATCAGCTGGCAGCTATTAAATCCTCATTACCTGACAATATATGCAAATTATTCCAAAATTGTACAGCACATAAGTTAAAAATCCCATTATTCTAAATCTGTGTGGTCCCTTCATTTGTTTATAACTTTCTTAAATCAGATTCTAATTTAGCTTTTGCCATTTAGTTCTATTCATCTATTCAGTGGCTTTTCAAACTTGTCCTTTTGAATATCTTAAGCCAAAACCAACACTTCAGATTTTATGCTTACAGAAATTAAACAGTAGAGGGGACTAAAGTTTCCAAGCACCAATGAAAAAGGAAAACAAAAGTGAAAAGCCTGCCTTTTGTCTTTGGTCAGCTTGAAACTTGCAAAATAGCAGAAAATGGTTTGATATTCGAAATACTTTAGGAGATTTTTGAAGAATGGGGTCAAAAAACAGCAGCTTCAGTTTCAGCAATGATGCATGTTCTATGAATAGATTATGTCCTAAAGACATTAAAGAAGAAACTACTGATGTGAAAGAGAACATCTTGGAGAATTTACAAGATAAAAAGACGAAACAAATTTTGCCTGATGCAGAAATATCAGAACAAAATGAATTTGCAAAAATCCTGGATTGTTTTTTTTAAATATATGGACTGTATGTCAGAGAAAACAACTAAGATGGAAACACAAATGACAAGCCAAGAAGCTGACCTGAATAGGGAGCTTTTACTGGACTTAGGAAAAAGTATTGAAAAAATCTTTAAAATGAGAAAAAGAAAAATGGAAGAGAGATTAAATCCTATGGCAGTAGTTGAATAAACTAAAGGTTAAGACTGTTAGCAGCAAAAAGAAGTATGCAGTTGGTACCCAAATGACTTGCATTTACTTCCAAACTGCCAACATCTAATACACATGAACTACCTAAAGTGCCCTTGCAAAAAAAAAACAAACCCATTCACACCAAGCTGAATTGGCTCCGAGTAGTGAAAGAAGGAAGAGTCAGTCAGGAACCTGTGGTCCAGTAAACCAAATTGTTTATATATCTTGTCTTACATATATTATAATTAGCATGCAGATGTGATGATGGTGGTGATGATGATGATGATGATGATGATGATATCCATTCAGTTGATCTGGGTTTTGGCAATTTTATAGGCCAAGTCTCTCCACGTGTTCCAATTTTGCACTATTTCTTTGCATTTTTCTATGGCATTCTAGAAGGAAGGGATAAATAATGAGAAAGTCATCCGAATGTCTGTCTGTCTGTCCGCCTGCCCGCCCGCCCGTCCGTCCATCCATCCATCCATCCGGCCATGTCCCCAAATCGGTCGCCCTGTCACCACTCGCTCACTCTGCCCACCCGCTGTTCACTCGCCCTGCCTGCTCATCTCTTCCCCAGTCAAAGAAACTAGGGAGGGTCACTTTTGAGATGTTTACCAAGTCCAAATTCCTGCTGAACACACCCACCCACACCGGTAACAGTGAAATAAGCCATTTGATAGACTCCATCCCACTCTTCACCAGGCCTGATGCCAAAACCAGAGACTGGTGTCAAAGCAGGGCCAATCTAATTTCTGAAGGGATGATATTCCAAAGGAAGGGAGCCATCATGAAGAAGGGCATTCTTCTGGGTCTCTCCAAACATCCCTCCTTAGGGGATATGACCCGCACATTTTTTGTTTGCCCGCTCTAGTGGGTCAGGTGGTTGTGACCTGCAGCGGACGGTCCCTCAGTCATGAAGGGCTTTAAAGGTGACAAGCAACATCTTATCTGAGAGTTGCCTTGGCTGTGGCTCTCTCTCTCTGTATTTCCACATGCTATGACATCCCTGGCTATCCCCCATTATACCTGAATGTAGTAATAAAACATGAATGTTCAATAGTGTCCATGTTTTACTATCTTAAATAACACAGGAGTTATAACTCTCTTCCATCTCTGCAAACCAGACCGTATAAGAAGGAAAAGAACTGCAAATTTTGAACTCGATTTCCATGTCGTTAAATAATGTCATATGCAGAGATATTGTCCCATCACTCCTACATCCCATTCTACATTTTAGAATTAAATTATGACATCACACACACACACACACACACACACACACACACACTCCTCCACATGCTCTGGGTTTAGATCTAGATGTATGAATTGTAAGCCCAGCCAGTCTAGTTTATTAGACTTACTAGAATTCTTTATTGGCCAAGTGTGATTGGACACACAAGGGATTTGTCTCCAGTGCATAAGCTCTTGGTGTGCATAAAAGTGATAAATCATAATCATCTTAAAATACATTCATCATAAAATACAATACTCAGTGATAGTCATAGGATACTAAATAAGTAATCAACGTGAATCATACTGGGATACTAAATTAAAAAAAACTTAATATAAATGGTAAGACCAATGTTGAAAATACAATCTTTGTGCAAACTATTCAAAAGCAGACACCATGTAAACTCTACTCTAAAACAGGGATCCCCAAACCTTTGCAACTTTAAGTCTGAAGGACTTCAGCTCCCAGACTTCTCCAGCCAGCTTTGTTGGCTGGAGAATTCTGGGAGCTGAAGTCCTTCAGACTTAAAGTTGCAAAGGTTGGGGACCCCTGCTCTAAAAGACACCTTAATCAAGGCAGCTAACAATGTTCTGAGGTTACAGAATGAGGCCTATATTGTAAATTTGCTTACAGAAAGCCATTTTCTCTGTTACAGCTCTTAATCAGCAAAACCAAGACAATAATGTTGGCTTCCCTCATAGGGAAATTGTAAGGATTACTGACATAATGCATTTGAAAGTGCTCTGAACTTTTGAAATATGCTTTGCGAGTGCCAAGTGGTAGTGTGATTCCAGCTTATGCCATCACAGGACTCCTATTTTATTCATTAGCACATATGAACATTACAAGCATGGACAGTTTTAGAAACTTATTCCTTCAAACAGGATTTGAGAAGGGTTGCAGGAGAATCAGAGCAGTGAAAATATAAAGTGATAAATCCTATGCTCTCAAACATGTTTTTAAAAAAAATAATTTCAAGCCATTATGAATGCCATTAATTATTTATGGGACACTGATAGCTGTATGGGTGGCTGGAGAACATTTTATATATAGTCTTTTCATATAAGAATGTTAACATTTGAAGAGTTCATCTTTTATGAATTGGAATTCCTCGATGAAATATTTATGAAAGATTCAGACAAGTCACTTAGTAAGGCAAATTAATTCCCATGCCTTTGACTTTCTTTGCAGTAAAGCACGAGACTAATACAAATTAAAATATCTACCCTTTGTCGCCATGATGTAGAAAAGACGTGGTGACTCTGGAAAGTGTGCAGAGAAGAGCAACCAAGATGATTAGGGGACTGGAGGCTAAAACATATGAAGAACGGTTGCAGGAACTGGGTATATCTAGTTTAATGAAAAGAAGGACCAGGGGAGACATGATAGCAGTGTTCCGATATCTCAGAGGGTGCCACAAAGAAGAGGGAGTCAAACTATTCTCCAAGGCACCTGGGGGCAGGACAAGAAGCAATGGGTGGAAACTAATCAAGGAGAGAAGCAACTTAGAACTAAGGAGAAATTTCCTGACAGTTAGAACAATTAACCTCTGGAACAGCTTGCCTCCAGAAGTTGTGAATGCCCCAACGCTGGAAGTCTTTAAGAAGATGTTGGATAGCTAGGTCAACTAGGTCAATGTCAATATAAATGATAATGATTTCCCACCTGTGACAGAAGCATATGGTAATATTATGTAACACTTTAAAGGGTTTCCAAATCCATGCTGCTTTGGAAAAAAAAATCATATAGCACATTTGGTTGCATATTTTGTAGATTTATTGCAAAAAATTAGCCCAATTCACTCCTTTTCATTCATTCCATGATGTACCACACAATGACACAGCCTCAGAACTTAGGTAGCTAAACTGTAGTACATAGAACATCAGAGTTGGACGGCACCTTGTAGGTCTTCTAGTCCAACACCCAGGACACCCTATACTGGGGGTATCAAACTGATGGCCTGCGGGCCAGATGCATCATACAGAGACCACACCTACCCAGCTCCGTCAAGAGAAAAACCATCATAAAACATCACGTGACAGCAACGTGACACCGTGAATTTGAGACACCCGTGCCCTATACCCTTTCAGACAAATGGCTGTCCAGTCTCTTCTTAAAGGCCTCCTCTTAAGCTACTGATTCCCTATGATTCTAGAAGTCTATTTGCATTGCAGGACAGTAAGTGGTGATCTTTAATGATTATTTGATATTGTTTTGTGTTATGACTTACGGCCATAATTGCGGGCAAAATAGCTGCTACTAAGCAAGACAGTGGTTACGTGAATTTTGCCCAATTTTATGACTTTTCTTGCCACAGTTGTTATGTGAATCGCTGCAGTTGTTAAATTAGTAACATGGATATAAAGTAAATCTGGCTTCCCCATTGATTTGGCTTGTCAAAAGTTTGCAAAAGGTGATCATAGGACCTCAGGGTAACGCAACTGTCATAAATATGAGCCAGTTGTCAAGTGTCTGAATTTGGTCATGGGACCATGGAGATGGTGCGACTGTTGTAAGTGTGAAAAATGGTCACGAGTCACTTTTTTCAGTACTGTTGTAACTTTGAATGGTCCCTAAATGAATGGTTATAAGGCGAGAACTACCTATATGTAAGAGGAATGACAGAAATAATCTCTTGAAGAGAGTAAAAAGTGGGGGTCATCCCATTATTTCATTATTATTATTTCCCAGTCCACCTTACCTGAATACATCTGACTTGAGTTCTGATGCTACTATTTGATCTCAATAATGCAGTCTACAGCATTGAACAATGAGCGGCATCATATTCCTAAAGCTCTCTGGTCAGCTTTTTGAATTTAACCTGTGCCATGAAATAATGACTCTGAATTGATGTACAGACTTTCCCACAAAGCACTGAGATGACATGCAGGCACATGGAAAGGAATATATAGAACCAAAATACAGATGGAATCCAAAAGGATGGAATCTCATACACTGCATGGAATCTGTGTTTTCCACCTGTTTGCATATGGTAGCGCAGAGGAAGAAGTAAGGAACATAACATTCATTTAATAGTAGTGGTGTCATGTTTCATTTTTATTTTATTTTATTTTATTTTATTTTATTTTTTATTCCCTTCGAGTCATCGTTGTCTGTTGTCAATTGCCTGAACAAGTCTGCAAATTTAAGAAGGCTTTTGTCATTGCTTTCTTTTTAAGGGTAAGAGAGAGCTGGAGAGAGCGAGAGAAGAAGAGGGAGGGGGAGGGAGGGAAAGAGATAGAGAGAAGGGAGGGAGGGAGAGAGAGCAGGAGGTGGGAAAAAGACAGCTGGCTTTACATCTAAAGCAGGACTATAATTCATGATCTCCCTGTTCCTAGTCTGATGCCTTAAGCCATTACATCGAACTGGCCCTCAGTTTTTATTTAGTGTGTATTTATATCCAAGCATAGTCCAGGCAAAGCAATAACATACAACATAAGCCAGTATCCACACTAAAACAATAAAGGCACATAAACCATTTCTTATTACCTGCACAGCCATAATATCAGTCTGCATCAAACCGTGACAAGCAAAATTCCCCTAGTATTATAAAGGTCCTGGAAAAAGTTTTTTTAAAAAAACTTCAAAAGATCAACATTCAAGCACAGTTCAAAAGGGAGCCGATTCCAGAGGCTGGGAACTTGAAGGGGGAAAGCTCTAAAATAGGAGGCGGCCATTTTAAAGAGAAAGAAAGCCATGCAACCTCCCTCCCCATAACTTAACAGAGTGCACATGTTCATGAATCAAGTTATTCAAATAATAGGTTGTTCCTGTATAAATGGCTCAGAAGCTCAGTATTAAATAGCTAATGCTTGTAAAGATCAGCTAAAGTACGACTTAACAAAAAGGACGGGTAGTCAAGTATGAAAGATTTAGAGCCAATTGAATTGTGCTATTCTGGATGTGGCCTGGAATACATGATGCAGATTCTTGGTCTTTCTCACTTATGGACTTTTTGAAGCATGCCCGTCTAGCAAGGAAGCCTTGATTCATTCTTTGTTTCAATCAATACAATACAATACCTTAATTACCCTCTTTGTCTCACATGAAGTAAATACAGAGAGAGACACTGGGATTAATGCTACGAGTCCATTTTTAGAAACACCCTTTTTTCCTTTGTGGGAATGACAATGAGAGAAGGCAAGGAAAGAAAGAGTAGGAAGGGAGATGGCAAGGAAAATGCTTCCTCTGTAAGAATGAGTTAACCCAAGTATGCCTTTTAAGACTGAGTTTTTGAGAAACTTCATTTCAGAACCTGGGCATGCAATCCAGTGGTGGGTTTCAAAATTTTTTAGAACCTCTTCTGTAGGTGTGGCCTGCTTTGTGGGAGTGGCTTGCCAGCCATGTGACTGGGTGGGAATGGCTTGGCAGTCATGTGACTGGGTGGGCGTGGCCAACTTGTAAAATGTGGTGAAACTCACTTAACAACACTCTTGCTTAGCAAACATGTTGGCTCAGAAACTCTGGCATTTGAAGCACGCAAGTCTTAAAGCTGTAAAGTTACAAGACCCTTGCACCCCTAATCCTTTAGGGAAAAAAACCCCAGGGGTATTCAAGCTTGACAGCTTTAAGACTTGTGGACTTCAACTCCCAGAATTCCTCCTCCAGTCATGTTGACTCAGGAACTCTGGCATTGAAGCTCGCAAGTCTTAAAGCTGTCATGTTACAAGACCCTTGCATCCCTAACCCTTTAGAAAATAAACCCAAGGGGTGTTCAAACTTGACAGTTTTAAGACTTGTGGACTTCAACTCCCAGAATTCCTCCTCTCGCTCTTCATCTTGATGATGTGCAGATGGGCAGGGGAAGGAAGCTGGAACCGGTTCTAAACATCACTATAGATTTGTGGAACCTCTTCTATAGAAGAGGTTAGAACTGGCAGGAACCCACCCCTGATGCAATCCCATCTATTCAATATAAGACAAAAATTCCTTGCTCATGGAGTTGTCTTCTAATTTCCCAGTTGGGAACCTAGCGCAATAGCATCTCATCCTTCTGAACTAGGTTTAATAAAATTATTCTGCAAATTGATTAAATGATACATAATTGAATTGCATCACTGCCCTTGATGTTTTCAGAGAGATAAGAAAATGTCAATAGTTGAATTTATCTACTTGACTGTATAATTTGTCTTTCTGTCTTATTTAACCAGTTGGAGAAACACCATCTTTCCCAGTATATGTAGGTATTGAAAAATTTCTCATGGTACTTTGCTTCAAATGATAAACAGAGGATTTTGAAGGCTCCTTCCTTCCTTCCTTCCTTTCTTCCTTCTTTCCTTCCTTCCTTTTTTATATCTTTCTTTCTTTCTTTCTTTCACACCCCTACCTTCCTTCTTTCCTTCCTTCCTTCCTTCCTTCCTTCCTTCCTTCTTTCCTTCCTTCCTCTTTCTTTCTTTCTTTCTTTCTTTCTTTCTTTCTTTCTTTCTTTCTTATAAAGTAGAGGAAGAATTCAATAATGTCTCAACAGCTGTGTAAATTAATATGGTATCGATCGGCAATGATCTCTCATATGATGATGCATGCTAGCTCAGAATGATATCATACCGTATATTTCTGAGAGGAGAATAAGCATCCCAAATTTTATTGTGGTGGTTATGACTATGGTTGCTGTTATTTTGCAGTGATAAATATTACATTGCTTATACTCAAAAAGATCTCTCTGATGGTGGTCATTCACCAGCAGTACATATAAAACTACTAAAATAAAATGATCTGGGTTCTCCAAGCCAACACTAAAGTGAGGTAAGGAAATCTCTACAGCAAACTGAGTAATAAAAAACATTTCATGGGATGGGAAAGAAAAAGCAGAAATTATACCGCATGAACAGAAGTATTTTTTAAAGATTTCTTTTATCCCACCTTTTTTATTTTTATAAATAAAATATACCTTTCAGACATCCAATCCCACATTCCGATCCAAATCAAGAGTAACATATCAAAAACCAATGGAGTAGTTGGGGTTAGGCTGATATCTCATTTTAAAACTAAACTATGTGATTAGGATGAGCCTAATGCTTCTTTAAAATGAGAAATTCCACTTATTATGCTCAGATTCAATTATCTTAGGGAGTACGCCCAAGCAATCTAATTAGTGTATGGCATTGAACCATGACATTGTGGATGAAGACGCAACACTATTATAGAAAGAAAGGTGAAGGGGGGATTGACAGAAAGTAGCCTGGGAAATTAGGAATATGGTAGCAATTTAATTTAAAATGGAAGATTTACTTAGCATTTGTTTTCCTAAATACACACAATGAAAGTTGAAACGCTGTGAAAAAGCACGATTTAAATCCACCTTAGCTTCATTTTTAAAAAAAAAATCATAATAAAAATAGAAAACAAAATTCATAAATGTTTATTTTCTGAATGTCCTGCCTATTCAACATGATAGTATACATCTTTGAATTAACTGATTTTTTAAAATGCAATTTTAGATATATTTGCTTGAATTCTACAATTGACCATTTTTGCATAAGGAAAAACAATCTCTCTCTCTCTCTTACACGCACACCTGTTGCAACCCTCAATTAGTTGGAAGACAGGAAAACATAAACAATACATATTTTAGTAAAGTATCTAAACTGCAGCTCTGGGATAAACACAAACATCTTGAGAACTGAAGTTTCAAAGCCTCATTATAGTGGCATCTCTTTGAAACATTTTTTCCCAGAAATTCAGTCATCTTGTCATATCAGTCATCTTGTGATATCTACTACTAACTGAGTTGTCCCTCTCCTTTCTCAATCCCCTCAGGATTCTTACACCAGCACCACCAAATACATCTATCTTATGGTTTGGAGGCTCTTCTTAAACAAAAAGAAGTGAAAAAGGTAGGGAGATGGAAGAAAAAAGGCAACCGGAATTCATTTCATTAACCCATTTCTCTCTTGGGTTGGATGTAGCCATCCTGTTAGATCTATTACAGGGGTCATGCTCTAGGCCCTTTCTGCTCAGAAGGGTTGCCCAGGAGTAAGAACATTTTCTCTCATGGAACCCACCTCTGGAAATCATTCCTCCAGAGCTGATATTTTCCTCTATTCCTATTGTCCTACTATGAGACCTTGAAGACTTGTTCTTGAGTCTGGGATTCTGGGTACAAGACAGCATCCAACTCCTTGCTATGTTGAAGGATAGATTGATGTTTTGTAATTTTTTTTCCTGGCCACTGAATATTTCAGATAGATAGATCATAGATCAGGGATATCCAAACTTGGGAACTTTAAGACTTGTGGACTTCAACTCCCAGAATTCCCCAGCTAGCTATGCTGGTTGGGGAATTCTGGGAGTTGAAGTCCACAAGTCTTAAAGTTCCCAAGTTTGGACATCCCTGTCATAGATGAATGGATGATAGAACATAGATAATAGATAGATAGATAGATAGATAGATAGATAGATAGATAGATAGATAGATAGATAGATAGATAGATAGATGATAGAGAGATAGAAAGATAGATAGATGATAGATAGATGGTAGATATGAATATAAGCTCAGACAGGGATAGGTAATTTTTTTTATGACCCTGGTTAACTGATCCTTAGGGAACCAAATCATAGAATTTAGGTTCAGAGAAACAATACTGTCAGACCATAGCGTTAAAGTATGCTGCTTTATCTATACAAATCCATGACATCTCCTTCTCCCCAGTGACAGAAGTAATAATCTTTCTGAATGACGAGAGAGAGAGAGAGAGAGAGAGAGAGAGAGAGAGAGAGAGAGAGAGAGAGAGAGAGAGAGAGAGAGAGAGAGAGAGAGAGAGAGAGAGAGAGAGAGAGAGAGAGAGAGAGAGAGAGATTGCAGGCAGTGCAACCAGTAGTAATTAAATGAGATGTGAACTGGTGATGCCAGTATTCATTATTTTATATTTAGAAAAAAATAGTTAATAACATCAACAACTTACTAAATTGCAAGTAGCTTTTTAATTTCCCAGGCTACTGAAAATAAATGGCTCTGCTGTCAATCGTCATATTCCCAATAAGCAAGTCTTATCCTTTTTCACTCTGGTTCTCTGCATGTGATACCAAAGTCCTGAAAAAAAAATCCAGAGATCTTTCTCTGTGTATATCCTTGGACTGAATCAATCCATTACAGAATGAAAGTTATGAACTGTAATCTACCATGCTGATTTAGTATGGATGGGGGGGGGGGTGACACACACACACACACATACACACATCTTCCTAATTCCTACTCTAGAACTAAAATGGAATGACTGATCCCAAGTCATCTAGCCAGCTTCTGTGCCTAATGAGAAGTAGAACCTGGATCTTCTCACAGGAATATTCATTTCAATTCAGGATGTTCATGCATTTCCCCAATTTTGTCAGCTTTTACAGTTTTTTGACATGTACACTCTATAATCACCACAATCTATGGAATATTCTGTGTAGCCAAGTTTCTTATTTTATGTTGCCACAGAAATGAAAAATTTGATAAAGAAAGATCCCACAATGATTCCTTTGCTTCTTCATTTTTACAAGACAAAGTGTTTTCTTTTCCTACATAGCTATAAAAGACTGAATGGTAATAGTAGCATTTTCACCATTTTAAATGTCACTATTATATTTTATACTGGTATTAAAGAGATTGGTCACTGTGAAATGCTTTAAATGGTAGCTACTTACTTATTTCTCCATTTTAGAAATACCCAGTTATTTATGTATTTCACTACTATGTTTATATCTTTCCATCAATAAATACTGAACATCAGATATAGCATTGGTCTATTCTATCCATTCAAAATCTATTTGGCAGGATATTGTGAAAGGCCTTGTAACTGAAGAGCTGTATTAATTTACTGTAGCCAAACATCAAAGCACTTCTTATGAAGTGAGCTGTAGTTTATGCTTTGTTAATCTGACAAGATCCTACCAGACTCCTGATTTATGAAAGACATGTTAGATCTGATCTTCTGATGCTTCAAATCAAGGTCTCAATATCTGCTACAATTGTAGGCAAAATTGTTGAAGTCAAAGATTATTTGTGAGAAAAACAGTAGGTACAATTTATTTATTGTATTAGAGATAGCGACAGAAAATAGATAGATAGATAGATAGATAGATAGATAGATAGATAGATAGATAGATAGATAGATAGATAGACAGACAGACAGTCACTATTTGAAGATGGGGATTTCCCTCTATACAAACATACTTTCCACAACTATATATTAATGCTACCAATAATAACAAATTAGAGGAGAAAAAGGATCCAGCAAACTCCACATCTATACAAGTCCCACAGTCTTTGGCTTTTCAAGCTTCCTTTACAAAAAGTAGGAGTAGGTGGAAGAGTGAAAAGATGAGTAGGAAAACAGGCATCCTGCACATCACCCAAAGAAATCTGTCCTTTTCTTTTCTTGTCTTCATATTCCACAAAACCATGAATGTAATAGAAGTCCTATGTGACTGGTGTTTCATGGATGGTCCACCTCTGAAATATTAAATCAAATTCCCTTTTACTTCTCCATATCTATCAGGTACAGATCTTCCAATCATGTTTAATGCAGCTGAAACATTCTGAAGTACAATCCATGGCTACTTCTTAATGGCCCAAAGTTGCTTTCCTAAAGTCAACTGTACTTTCTTGGGTTTTTTTCTTTGAAAAGATTTTTCTTTTCATTTAAGAAACTAAGCTCTTCAGAAAACTACTTGAATGAGAAGTTCTCATCCAATAAGTTGATTGATACTGTGAATGCTGGTCTTTCAAACTGGAGAAAATCTTTATCAGTTTTCCCCTACTCCATTTCCCCTACATGGGATGGAGGGGGCTTAAGCTTTAGTGTATTTGGAACCATTGGATAACTGGATCATTTGTCCTTTGACACGTGCCTGAATTTCACCATTGGAAGAGATCCCCCCCCCCCCAGATGATGGGGGAAAGGAGGCCTTTTGGGTTGATGGTGAAGGTGGCAAATTTGTCCATTCCAAACTCCATTACAATACCTTGGTTGTATAGACAAAAAGTGTTGATCAGTGATTTTACCACAGTTGTGTTTTTTTATCCTGCTTCAGGTTATTCATATAAAAGAGGTTGGGTGTTTTTGATGTTTGACAGCCATGGGTTGAGCTGTTCAGTATCATTGACAGAGGAACCAGTTAGAAATGATAGAAAATATTTGTAGCTCAGGTAGTAGATGGGGTTGGTGTTTAGCTTTCACATGTTTTGTTTCTAGGCTAGGTGACATCCTCAGCAGGACTTCAGCTGAAGTGTCTTTTTTCAGTTCTTCTCTACTTCTATAGACTTCATGGTCTAGTGGTCGGTCTAGTGAAGAAGTGGCTGGTGCTGTTATTGGTTGGTTGTTGGAATCAGTGTAATGACAAACAATAGACATGATGGTGAAGTCTCCCTGAAAAAAAATATCTCTTGATATAAACCAGTCCAGTCTATCCCCATTGACTACCAACTATATTTTTCATTGTGTTCTTGACTTTGCACAAAGCTTCTGATATTTCTACTGATTCTTGTTATTTCTAATCACTTGATTGTCCAAACATGTGACAGGGAATGACTTCTTTTAATCAATTCAAGTTTGTCTTCCTTGCCTTGCTGTCTTTCAAACTCATCTGTCAGGAGCTGATCTTCTGCTCCTCAGCTGTTTGGGCAGATTACTTTGGCTCAGGTGGATAGAGCTTTTTTTCAACTGGATGCTGTTGGGCTTCATCAGTCAATTATAACAGAATCTTGAAAGTCTGATAGAGCAGGGGTCTCCAACCTTTGCAACTTTAAGTCTGAAGGACTTCAGCTCCAAGAATTCTCCAGCCAGCAAAGCTTGGAGTTGCAAAGGTTGGAGACCCCTGTGATAGAGTATCCCTTTGTCCCCCTTTAAAGCAAACAGAACCAAGGTGGAGTTTTATCAAGGTTCTTTCACATCCCCTCTTCTATGCCAGGGCTACGTTTATGTTTATTTAGTAGTTCTTAGTTTTCTTATTCAAAGTTATTTCTGTATCCTTCTTCATGTACAGGTAAGTTGGATGCAGCTGCACAGAAGCTTTGAAAGGATGTGTGATTTCAACATTATCAGAAACATCCCCCCCAATGATTTGTTGGGTTATATAGCATGCCTCTTGGCTCCAAAAATGTAGAAATGTTAGTAATGAAGATTTTCTTAATTAAAATATACAGTATATCTAGTCCTTTGGATTAGATAATTTGGCAAATAATATCTATTTTCAAATCCTACTTTTCAAATGGATGACTGTCAACCTATACATCTCAGCGGTTCGCTTTTGAACAATAGTAGCACAGTGTTGGGTTACCCTAGGTGCTGTCATTAAAACAGGATAGAAGAAAGAAAGCTGCTTTTTGTTCAGACAGAAATTACTGTGGCAATGTGATTCTGGTCTTGCTTGATATCTGTCTAAGAATGGCTTCCCACTGACTCCACAGAAGGAGCATGGCATGTAAGTCAACAGAACATTTGGTTTATAGACCCAGGCAGTGGGAAAAATCCAGCTTTCCTCCCTGTGAAGGGGTTCACATGATGAATCTTTTCTCCATAACAATGCAATCAAAAGGAAGTATTGTAACTCTTGAATATTTGAAGTGCAGAACAGGAATCCATAACTCTGCTTGCTGTGTTCACCCTCTTACATGATTGAAAAGAAGTATTTCAGCGACACAGCTTCATTTAATTAAACCAGGACTTCTCAAACTTTGCCACAG
Source organism: Rhabdophis nuchalis (assembly GCA_039707465.1). Lineage (NCBI taxonomy): Eukaryota > Metazoa > Chordata > Lepidosauria > Squamata > Natricidae > Rhabdophis > Rhabdophis nuchalis. The sequence continues at coordinate 270,630,452 of CM077643.1, read as the reverse complement.
CCAGGATCTCACAGCTAAAAGAACATTTTCAATGCTTCCTCAAATGCAGTCAAGGGTAAAACCAAAGCAAGTGGTCTGGCAAGTATCATTTCATCTCCAGTGTGAGAATTAATAAAATTGATATTCGGGTTACGCCAACAATTGGGAGTGGAATTGCCATTGCTAAAGCATCATGTTCTATGACTGCTTTGCTTGGTAACAGCAGTTTCAACAATCCTGGTTGCTGTTGTTAAGTGAGGACTGCATGGGTGGTTCACCAAGGACCTTGCATGGCTTCCTACTTCCTGCCAGCTTCCCAATGGGCTTTTGTTGTGGGAAGCCGACAGGGGATATCAAAATTGTGGTTGGAGGAGCACAGTTCACTGCAATGTTGTAATTACAAGCTGGGCATCAAGTGTCTGCATCACAATTATGTGACTGTGGGGACACTGCAACAGCCAGAGCTCCAAGGAGCCATTGTCCATAGTGCTCATTTAGTGCCATCAAAAGTTTGAATGGTTGTTGAACAAGTGGTCATGACCATGGACCACCTGTAGATGAAAAAGGAAGGGAAGATATTTGGCCATCCCTCTCCTTACTATCCCAGAGGTGTGACCTGTAGTGAAAATACACAATAAAGAAACAGAAGCCTATTTGCCCCCAGGAATCAGCACAACCACTAGACCTCATAAATGTTTGTAAACATTTGTAAATGTTTGAGTGGAAAAGTGGAGATGTCTCTTTTGTCTCTGTAAATCCTGGACAGAAAGCAATGAAAAATGAGGTTGGCTGTAGGAACCATCCCCCCCTTTGAAGAATAGTAGATTAAATAATAAGAAAAAAACCCACAATATCATGTTAGCCATGATGGCGCAGTGGTTAGAATGCAGTACTGCAGGCTACTTTTGCTGATTTTGAGTCTCACCGGCTTGAGGTTCACTCAGCCTTCCATCCTTCCATCCGAGGTCAGTAAAATGAGGACCCAGATTGTTGGGGGCAATATATGCTGACTCTCTAAATTGCTTAGAGGGGTCTCTAAAGCACTGTGAAATGGTATATAAGTCTAAGGTCTATTGCTATCTTGACTAATATTATGCTTTTAAACAGTTGAAAAGCTTTCAGTTTGTTTGCAGAGTTATTTCTCTGCTAAATTTATCTGCCTGCCATCACACTGCAAATTGACTCTGGGTGACTTACAATGACATAAAAGCAAGTATAAAATGTTAAAAGGGTAAGTATGAAACGAAACAGAGATTAAATAAATTAAAAACCAAAATTAAGTGTAGCGGAGGTGAGATCTTCCTTTCACTACACGAGCCACTTCCAGGTGTGGAATAACCCAATCCAGGGCCCCAGGCAAGTCACAGAGCCAGATTTGAAGCTTTTTCAGAAACCAAAAGTGTACAGTAAAAGTGAATCTCAACTTACGGGACACGATGTTGCATAGGGTGGGAGCCATTTCCCCTAGGTCCCACCAGATGAAGTTTCTTGACTGACAAAAGTCTGCACCATGCCCCATCTGCTGGAGCAAGTGGAGTAAGCCAATCCCACTGGGGTGAGATGGTTCCTCAGGTAGCCTGGCCCGTACTGTAAAGGGATTTAAACGTCATAATCAACACTTCAATTCAGTGGTGGGATTCATTTTTTTTTTACTATTGGTTCCGTGGGTGTTGCTTGGTGTACATGGTGTTGCTTGGTGGGCATGGTAGTGGAAGGATCCTGTAAAATCCCCATTCTCTCCCCACTCCAGGGGAAGGATACTGCAAAATCCCCATTTCCTCCTGATCAGTTGGTACTCAGGAGGCAAAGAATAGAAGGGGGCAGGGCTAGTCAGAGGTGGTATTTACCAGTTCTCTGAACTACTCAAAATTTCTGCTTCTACCTCTCCAGAACTGGTCAGAACCTGCTGAATACCACCTCTGCTTCAATTGGAACTGCAAGCAAATTGGCAACCAATGCAGCTGGCACAACATAGTTGTTATATAGACCACCCTTGGGGGCCCTAAAACTGTCACCATCATTTTTTCCCCAGCTGTAAACTGACCCAAGGAGATCCTTGCTTGTGCATACAAAAATGAAATCTGCTGAATTAAATTCAATGTGCTGTAATGGAATGGATACATTTCAAAGCCTCACAGCCCACTGTCTTTCAGTAAGACTAATAGCTCTATCCTTACAGAGTTAGGTTAGCCTAAGCTAATTGATATCTAGAGGTTTAAAAGTGCATGTGTTCATGCTGCTAAACATATTAAACATTTCCTGACCTGCGGCCTGTGCCTTCTAAACAAATGCAGGATTCACTTCCAAATAAATGGCTATTGGGTCATTCTGTAATATTTAGAAATTATTAGGACTTAGGCAAACTAATTAATAGCATTATGAAAAGCTGATTACTATAAGCTTTGGATAATGCTATGTTTCAGCTTTGGAAATTTCAAAGCATTAATTGTGTTTAATGAAGTGTATTATGCTTTCCAAAGTGCAAATCTGAAGTTTCTGAAGAAGAAGCATCTTTTTACCAGAAAAAAAAGGCAGTCTTCTTTCTTCAATTAAAAGACCATTTGTTTGTGGACGAGCCAAAACTGATTATTAATATTATTATTCATTGATCAACCTTCAAAAGACTGTGTACACAGGCCATCTGTTTTGGAAGCTCAGGTAGAGCAGTTGTGTTTCTCTGTCATCTTCCTTATCAAAACTCTTGTTGTCTGCTGTGAACTGTGTACCTGAATCACACTTGATGTTCTCAGTCTATGCAGTGGCCTGCAGGTCTTGGTAAAACTCCTTTTAGTCATGGGTGCTGCCTTTCATTGCCACATTGAAAGGATCTCGACCTTGAGTTATTGAAGAGATATTAAAAACAGAACACATACCCATGACCCTTGAAATGCTGTTCAGAATTGCTAGCCAGTACCACTGGTAGTTTTAATGCAAGAAAACATCTATATTTACATACCTGCTTTTCACGCTTTGCAAGGCACAATAGCTCATCAAGGAATTCAAGTTGTAGAGAGTCCAAATGATCATTTATTCCAAATGTATCGTTGCAGTGGGTCACTGGTCTCTTGCAGGCCTCCAGGTGAAGTGACAGCAAGAAACCACAAGCGTACATGCATCTTAGATACAGATAGTCTTCAACTTATGACCAAAATTGAGCCCAACATTTCCATTGTTGCAAGCAAGACAGTTGTTAAGAGAGGAGTCGTCGTCCCCCATTTTACAATTTTTCTTCCATGGTTGTTAAGGGAGTTACTGCAATTGTGAAGTTAGTAGCACACTTGTTATGTGAAACTGGCTTCCCCATTGACTTTGCTTGTGAGAAGGTTGCAAATGGTGATCACATGAGCCTGGGACATTGCAATCCTCATAAACACATGCCAATGGCCCAGTGTCCAAATTCTAATCAAGTGACCACAGGAATGCTGCAATGGTTGTAAGAGTGAAGAACAGTCATAAGTCACTTTTTTCAGTGCTTCATGAAATGAATGGCTGTAATTTGAGGGCTACCTATAGTTTTAGTATTTTATATATTAGCAGAGGAACCCAAATACCAAAACAATGGTTTTACTATTGGTTTTTTTTAAAAACAAAACAAAATAATGATGTTCTTCATGGTGTGAAAACATTTCAGTCACTTACTTAAACTCTTAAGAGCTGTGGTGGCACAGTGGTTAGAATGCATTATTGCAGGCTTATTCTGCCAACTATCAACAGTTTGATTCTCACCAGGCTCAAGGTCCTGAGTCTTCCATCTTTCTGAGGTCGGTAAAATGAGGACCCAGGTTGTTGGGCAGAAAATAGGTTGACTCTGTTAACTGCTTAGAGAGGGCTGTAAAGCACTGCGAAGCAATATATATATAAGTCAAAGGGCTATTGCTATTAAAATGCAACAGAGTTGCTTTGATATAGGACTTAAGACAAATGTCTAATTGTTACACTAACAAACAGATCCTATACTTTACAGTAGAAGGAAGAGATATAACTAAATGCCTTGAATCTATTGGCTCATCTCAAGATAACAACTTTGAAATCAGTTAGTTGGTACAATAATTATGAAAAACCCATTCTTAAAGATGTTACACAAACAAGGAAAAAATAATCACATACGCTACTACATCCATATATGCATAAGGAAGATTGTTGATTCAAACCTGAGTTCTAATTCCCTGTGGACTGGTGTCAGGGTTGGGGACTCCTGATCTAGATAACAAATGACAAATTATTTTTACACGTTCTTCATGGGTTTTCCTTGGTATCCATATTTTTGCCAGATTTCCCTGCTCCTCCATTGGAAAAGACAATTTTTGGCATTCTTTTCCCAAATGCATAGATAGAAAACCTTTTCATTCTGAAGAACAAAATCTTATCCTAACTGACATTGGCTGGATGGTAGGATCAGAGCATGTATATCTTGTCATCCTCAGAGCACATTAAATACTGTCTCACCCTATATTCATTTCTTAGTCCTAAAAAGACACTGTTCACCAAGTTCTCATGTAGGGGAGCTGCACCAAATTTGCCTCAGCTGGAAAATGGGTTTGGAACTGAATTTTATGACTCGCAGCTTATTAAAACATCTGTATAAAATGTTGCCTTGCTTGATGTTTTCAACATCGAAGTGAGTGATTCCTTACTATTCTTTGTTAACCATAAAACAAATGAGAACAATTTCTCTTTGCTTTTTCTGTTTTGGTATTTACAAAAGGTTAAAAAAGAAAGATAATTTGTCATTTGTTATCTAGATCAGGAGTCCCCAACCCTGACACCAGTCCACAGCATGCCAGCAGCTGGTTCACGTAAACAAATGAAGCCCCATCTGTGGGATATAGGCAGCATGCAAAAGCATACCCCCTCTGGTTTTCAGAACCGGTTCCTGGTGCCCAAAATGTCAGGGGCCACTGATCTAGATAAAATGTTTCTCTGAGCACCTTATAATTTAAGAATGGGAAGTTGAAGCTTATTTAAACATTAGAAAAGGCATTATTTGAATGAATAATGGTCAAATTATGTCGTTTGCCTTCAGACACTGCAATTTGCAAAAGTCTGAACTATTTTATAGAAAACAAGCCAGCCAAACATAGATTCTTTAATAACACCAGTATTGTCTTTATATTTTGGCAGTAAAAAAAATAAAAATAATAATAAGGGAAGCAGCAAAATGATTTATCATCATTTTTCAGTTGTATGAAAGAGACTGCACATTAACACAGATAATCAGGATACAACCTGCCATTTAACTTTGTAACCAAGACAAAAACCTACATGTGAAAATAAAGCATAATTATAAACTGATTTTGATTTCCTAAGAAATAGCCTTTAGTTATAAATAACTAAAGCTTAATAATGTTAATATGCCTCCTGGCATATGTTTCAAGGTCTTTCAAATGAGCTTCCTTCCCTTCTCATAATAGGTAGAACAAAAGTCTTCATTATTCCTTTGGATTCAAAGGGCCCATCCAGCTTGGGGCAATGCAGAGGCGATATTAAAGATCTGTCAGGTGATTCAGGCTGCTCTAGTAGAAATGAGAAATATGCTGATCCAAGACCACATCCTCTTCTTGGAAAAAAAAATGTGTACCTTACAAGCTTCCAGCAGCATGCAAATATTCTGGAAGAAAAAAAGAAAGCACTAAATGTCTATGGCTGTCAAAAACATCTCTCTTGAACATTTATGTTCGTTTAACAAAGAGATAAAAATATGATGATCTGGTTTGCTTCTCAGCTCACAGGGAAATAAGAGAAGAGTTTGCCTTCTTGTTTTAAGTCCATAGATGACTGATACACATTTCTTGGACAGGCGGACGTAATTGAATCAGTCACCAAAAAAGTGAGCCAAGGAGAAAACAATAAGAGCAAATCATTGACTACATCTTCAAAGCAGGAAGCAAGAGGTTGGCAGGTTTTCTCCTTCCAAAGCAGATGCCATATTTTTCAGAGTATAAGATGCACCAAGACTGCATTCTGCTGACCTCCCAAAACCGGGCTGTTTTTTTTGCAAAAACAGGCCTGTTTTTTTGTCAGAAAAAAGGGCATGAATAGCCTTTAGGAGGCTTGTAGAATGGCTCCTGGGGGCTGGGGGGGGGCAAAAACAAGCAAACAAATCCTGTTTTTTACAAAAATTGACCCATTTTTTTGTCAGAAAAAGGGCATGCATAGCCTTTAGGAGACTTATAGAGTGCTCCTGGGGGCTTGAGGGGGGGGGGTAAAAACGAGCAAAAACCCGGTCCATTTCTTGCTCATTTTTGTTCTCCCCAGCCCTTAGGAGCCTCCTAAAGGCTATTCACAGCCATTTTTGCAAAGAGGGCAGGATTTCGAGAGGCCAAAAATGCTGTATTCAGTGTATAAGATGCACCCAGATTTTCACCCTCTTTTTTGAGGGAAAAGAGTGCCTCTTATACTCTGAAAAATCTGGTAGCTACATTTGAGGTACTACTGGAGGTCAGAAAGAATCAAGCCAAGTTCAGGTCAAGGAAAATAAAGAGAGGAAATCAAGCATTTTAGGAAGAGAATAAAAGAGAGTAGAGGTAGTCCTTGACTTACAACCTTTCACTTAGTGACTGTTCAGTTAAAATGGCATTGAAAAAAGTGACTTATGAGCATTTTTCACACAACTGTTGCGATGTATCCATGAGTCCTTGATCAAAATTCAGACGCTTGGCAACTGACTCATGCTTACGATGGTTGCAGTGTCCCAGGATTATGTGTTCACCTTTTGTGACTTTCTGACAAGCAAAGCCAATGGGAAGCCAGGTTCCCTTAACAACCATGTTCCTAACTTAATAATTGCAGTGATTCCCTTAACAACAGTGCCGAGAAAGGTCATAAAATAAGGCAAACTCACATAACCACGGTCTTTGTTATCCCTACAATCAGCAGGCACTTCTTTTTCTTTGTTTCTTCCCTTGAAAGTTGTGCCAATCAAAACATTATCTAGCCAAGAATGGCTTGCCAGAATCCATCCATGCCGTCTGTAACCATGTCTCGGTTCTGTCAAGTAGGCCTTTGTATTAATTGCTTCAGAACAGTGCTTGGCAGAATAAATTTTGCTAATTGGCTTAAAGCTGACAAAACTGGCTTGTATCCTGAAAGGCTATGGGGCAGTTCTTCTTGAAATTTAAATTTAATGGGCTGCTCCTGGATTGAAGGAAACACCTTTGTTGAGGCTGTTAGATCACTTGAGGAAGAAGGGTAATAAACATGCACAAGGTTATGCTGAGGTTCTGACTCCTTGGGAAAGATAAGATGAGCATCACCATCGGCTTGGTATGAGTTCATGTGATTAGCTGATTTTGTAGGACTAGCTGATCTTTCCCTAACCTTCCCAGCTGGGTCTGAAATTGGGATGGTTTGGGGTGGATGGAACTGAGATTGAGGATGTCACAGGGTTTGGGTTATAGGTTGGCATGTCCTAATATTTACTGTGTTCCCCTGAAAATAAGACTAGGTCTTATATAAATTTTTGCTCCAAGAAGACACATTAGGACTTATTTTTGGGTAGGTCTTATTTTCAGGGAAATATGTGCACGACTGAGAACCTTAACTGGGGCTTATTTTTGGAGTAGGGGTTATATTACTGACATCCATAGAAATCATTCTAGAGCTTATTTTCCAGTTGGGTCTTATTTTTGAAGAAACAGGAAAGTTGACCTCCTTGTCTTTTTTTCTAAGAATTTTTGACACTTGAGGAATGTAATGGGGTGCATGGATAAATTTGAGGGAAGGGGAAAGGAGATACTACTGCGGAATCCATCAGACAAGAGGGACGTTTAATGGTCAAAGAAAGAAACTTAGGAAGGCCCCACCATAATGTGTCTAGCAGTTAAATGTGGTGGGCAGGAAGCTTGTAATTACAGACTTGCAAGATTATGCTGAAGTGTCCCTACAATAAAATAGATGTTGTTCATCTTGTTTGCTGTCTGATTTACCTAGGAGGACCAAAAAGGCAGTGGTGGGATTCAATTTTTTTTACTATCAGTTCTGTGGGCATGGCTTGGTGGGTGTGGCAGGGGAAGGCTACTGTAAAATTCCCATTTCCTCCCAATCAGCTGGGACTGAGGAGGCAGAGAATAAATGGGGCAGGGCCAGTCAGAGGTGGTATTTACTGGTTCTACAAACTACTCAAAGGTTCTGCTACTGGTTCTCCAGAACTGGTCAGAACCTGCTGAATACCACCTCTGCAACAAGGGTAGAGAGAAATAGTGTTCAATTCTATTTGCAAGCTTTTATTTTCTTCAGCATGTTTCATTTAGAAATGTGGAGGTTTGCAACAATCCTGTTTGTGGGTTAAAGTAGTGGCCCCTAACCTTTCTGGCTTTGCAGACCCGAGTCTGTGATGGGGGTGGGGGTGGGGGGTGGGGGGATGTTTTCAAATGCACACACTGTTTGCACAAAAGCAGCTTTGTGTGCTTGCCCACCACTTGTACAAATGCAGCTTGGTGCACTCCCATGCTTTCCCACCATTTATGTGGCCCCATTCCCAATGGGCCACAGCCCAGGGATTGGGGGTGCCTGGCTTAAAGAAAAGTAAGATTTTTCAAGAGCCTGGGATATGATCAGTGGTATGAAAAGATATAAATCTTCAGGGAAATAAGCATAGTTACATTGAGATCATTTCTGATACTATTTCATCAACATGGATCAACAGTTCCAAGGTTAAGAGGTAAAAGAAAATGGATATTCTGGAAAAAATAGAAAAAGGCATTTAGACTCCCTAAGTGAAATATAGAAATAAAATATGAATGAAGGATTTTCTAATTCTTATGTAGAAATAATGCCAAGTATTTCAGAATGCTTCACAATGTGATAAATTGCATATGATGGATTTTTCAGAAGTTCCCTTTGAAATTAATTAATTAATTAGAGGTGTGCAACTCAGGTTTCATCAAATCTGAATAGCTGATTCAGTTTGGCTTATCGATTTGGTTAGAGCCAAAGGTTCAGTTCAGACTCATCAGTTCTATTCAAATTATTGCATTGATCAAAGTGATTAGAAGTGATTTAGAAAATAGCCATTCAGATGATAAAACTCAGGTGCACGTGTCATCTGGATTGACTTAAATTGGATAAAATCAGCAAGCTATTTTAGAAAGTTTATCCATTTTTGAGATTTGCTCCAACTGTGTTTGAATGAAATTTCTGACTTAGATCTTCCATAGCCTTTAATTTAAATTCAATTTGTACAGTATGTTTATTCAATTTCAGAGACTATTTACTCTGTTCTGAAGAATCTATTCATATTGAATGAAAAGAATGTCGGCAGGACTCTTCATGATAGCTTTACTACAAATATCTTTGTGCTTTTCTAGTCACATCCTTGATCTCCACGCATTGAGCTGACATGATATTTAACTAACATAGATGGGACAAAAGGATCTCCTGGCCTCAAAGGCCAGTTGGTCACTTTTTCCTTCACAGTGATAAATGAGGTTTTAAAGGGCTACTTTCACATCTAAAGATGCAGTTCATGAAGTGACCATACTTCTAAAAGGATGCAGTTTGGTTCAGCTCGACACCTATCCAATTCTGAACTGTTTAAAAGAATAGAAGCACAGAGGGGCTCACAAAGGAATAACTTTGTTAAAATCAGCAGCTTCTTCTATCTTCTTTGCCATTGTTGTTTTTCACCCACTATGTAACTAAAACTATATGGTAGAAGTTATGTGATCAACCAACATGCCCTGGTGCTGGAGATCATATAAAATGCTAGCTTGTGGCAGAGGGGCCAGGGACCCCAATTCCTGGACCCTGGGTCAACCCTGACCCCTAGGGATATTTGCCCGCTTGCCCTTTGGACAGCGTGGCCAAGATGTGTGGGTGTACTTCTCTGTTCTTAAAAGTTGTGAAAATATTACAAATTCTGCTGGATGGAAAGAGGAAGTAACTGGGGGAGAAGGGGAGATGTAAACCCTATATGGGAAATACAGCTGACATGTGTTAATTTTTGCTATTAACTTCTGTTTCTGTACTATTCCAAAGTTAACTTCTGCTTTTATCCATATGTGTTTCTGTATTAAGGACGAAGGTATAAAACTAACTCCTTGGGCGTTGCCCAGGCAGTTCAGTCTTCAGTGCGAGAGCACTCTGAACTCTTGACATGTCAATAAATCCTGTTTCTCTACTACCTTCGTGGTCTCTCGTTCCTTCGTTAAAACCAGTCTGTGGTGGGCCTGGTTTTTGCCGCTACATTTCTGGTTCCCTGACCGGGAATCGAGAGGTCGTTGGGACCCTCTGGGGTGCTCACCCCGGTGCTGGAACGCTCCCGGCTGGAGGGAATTTCCCAGGCGCCAACGGACCATTTTGTTCCAAGGGACTTCCCCCTGGCTGAGGAGACTCTCGAGCACCAGCGGCTGACAACCCCAAGAACCACTTGAGAAGGACCAGAGACCAGGATCTCTCCAGCCGGCCGGCCAAGGAGTGGAGAAAGCCCTGCAGGCAAGTATAGTGGGACCCCTGAGTAAGATATTTTTCCGGCGAAAGGAAAGCCGATGCCTGGCTGACGAGCCGGACGCCCCGGACAGTAAACCCGACTGATCGCTCGGTCGGAGGCGAGGCTTGATTACCCTCCCTTCGGGTCAATACCACCCGGACTCCTAGGAGGAGCCGGAGGCAAACGCCAATCCCGTTTAGCTTTAAGGTAGAGGAAGGTATTGACAGGGGAGGACTGTCTGTGTGAAAGTACTGTTTGTCTCTAAGGCTGCTGCTGCGTTTCCCTACGGTGACCGTGAGTTCCGGCACCCTGGGCCAGTGGCTAGTTTGTTCTGAAGGCTGCTACGTTTCCCTATGGTGACCGTGAGTTCCGGCACCCTGGGCTAGCGGCTCGTGTGTACTCGTGTGTACTCGTGTGTACTTGTGAATGTGTGTGGCTGGCATCCGCAGTTCCCAGAGGAGACCGTGAAAATCCGGGTCCCTGGGTCGGGTGTATACGTGTCTGTCTTGGGGAAAACTCCAAGCCTGACACACCCCTACAGTGCATGTTGACTCACTTTAAGGCGACTTATCAGTCGCAGGACTATGGCATTGAATGGAGCAGACGCAAGTTTCGGGCATTTTGCCAGGCCGAATGGCCCTTTTGGCTGTACGCTGTGCTCCCTCCAAATCCTTAGGGGTCTCCCCCTTCGAGTTACTCTTTGGCCGTGTGCCCAACCTTGTGGCCCCTCAGACCCCGGCTACTGTCCAGTTGGGGGATTCGGTCCGGCTTAAGCAATTGCAAGCCCTCAATGCCATAGTCCACTCGCTGCAGAAATATGTGCTTTCTGCCCGTCCCCATTTGATTGGCACCCCCACTCACTCCTTTACCTTGGGACAGGAGGTTTGGGTTAAGAATTGTGTGGGAGGTTAAGTTACCCCTGGCACCCCAGGTCGGTGACAGTGTCTTAGCAATAAAACATGGGTGGTGAAGGAAGCATTCCTCGAATGTCTCTTCAATACATGTTACTCTATACATCTGGATCTTTAAAAATATGCTAGCGTTTGCTAGGAGGTTCCAAAGGATATGTATAGAGAACTTTGAATCTTTAAAAATAGGCCAGCGTTCGCTGGGAGGTTCAAATAAATTAATTACAACAGAGAAGACACTGAAAACCCCAGGAGAAAGAGTTTTAAGGTATGTAGTCCTGGAGGGACAGAATACTACAATCATAGAAAAACCCTGAGATATAGTCAGTTACCAGGATGAGTAACGAGCCTCCAGAAAGAGAGAGGAAAGAAAAGTCTCACCAAGAACATTTAGTTTCTGTGTTGTTTTAGCTTGTCTTTGGTGATGTGTTTAAGTGTTAAAAAAAAAAAAAAAAAGGAAAAAGGGGGGGGGGTTCCTTAGGAGACAGATCAAGTGGACCACAAACCCGGTTCAAGGGAGTAGTTGAGACAAAAACTCAAATTGCCTCTAAGAGAAATTTTATTGCCAGGAGCTGAGGGGAAGCAGCGTAAAATGTGAGATTGGTCAGTATGGTCTTCGTTGGTCGCTGTGCAGATGACATTAGGGAAAAAAATTACAGAAGACGAGAAGGGGGGCCCAAGAACGGCATCTCTGAACTTGTGGCATGAGCATACAAAATGTATATTAATTGGTCTCAAAACCTCAAAGAAGGAACTTCAAAATGCAAAAGGAAACACATTTTTCCTTGCCAAAGCTTTTAGATAGAAAGGTGGGAGGCCAGGGGACCTGCCGGAAGAATTGTACGAGGAGGTTTTTTTACGGGGATCGGTAGTTAGAATCCCATGCTTGGTTAGAGGACCAGCAGGAGGGAAGATGGTTAATTTCTACACAGACAGAAAATATATAGTTTTACGTGCTCATGGGGTTATTTGGAAAGAAAGCACCTGTTTCTATTGTGCGCAAAACAACCTAACGATGGGATGGAATGGATCCAAATTTTGCTCTATTGGCCTAATTATTCTATGAATCCACAAAAGAGACATAGATAAGAGAAGAGAAAAGATGTAGAGGAAACATGATAGCAGTGTTCCAATATCTCAGGGGTTACCACAAAGAGGAGGGAGTCAAACTATTCTCCAAGGCACCTGAGGGTAGAAAAAGAAGCAATGGGTGGAAACTAATCAAGGAGAGAAGCAACTTAGAAATGAGAAGGAGTTTCCTGACAGTTAGAATAATTAATCAGTGGAGCAGCTTGCCTCCAGAGGTTGTGAATGCCCCAACCCTGGAAGCCTTTAAGGAGAGGTTGGATGGCCACTTGTCTGAAATGGTATAGGGTTTCCTGCCTAAGCAGGGGGTTGGACTAGAAGACCTCTAAGGTCCCTTCCAACTCTGGTGTTGTATTATATTATCTTAACAAGGAGGAAACCTTCATAAGTAGACCTCTGAAAATCTATACAGTTATGTGGCATGGAGTGCAGATGCTGGAAAATAGTTATAGCATAAACTAGCTGAGAGAGGAATGCCCCTTTAAATATTTAGTGATCATTTTAAGCATTTTATTGTTGATTGCGGCTGTAGCAGCCAAAATAGAACAGTCCTACCATAACCTTTTAAGTAATCTTCATCTATTAGTAGACTGGTTCAAATATTAATGGAAAAAAGGAACCCTTTGGTTGGACACAGGAACAAAAACAGGCATTTTAAAATTAGAAGTAAGAATAACTTACCAACTTTGAGGAAACTTTTCAATTTGTAAGCCGGTGGAAAAGGCAACACAGCTCTGGAAGTCCAGACTCAAGAAAAGGGGAAGTGGCAACATCCCCAAAAGTTAGAGAAAGTTAGCAAAAGGGAGGGGCACTTTGCCCTAAAATCCTTGATGCAATCGCTCTTCTGATCAAGGAAGCTGATAAATTGACTTTTGGGCAGCCAATTACTATATTTACTAGTCATGCAATTCAGGGAGTATTAGAAACAAAGAGCATTAGTGTTCAAGTAGCAGAGTAGTGGGCTTTAATACGAGCACTAGAAAGGGCACAGAATGAAAGTATAAACATTTGGACTGATTCTAAATATGCAATCCCCACATTACATGTCCATGCTGAAAGAGGGCTCTTGATAGCCTTCTTTTAAGGAAGAGCAACTAGTGTGCTTGCTCAAGTAAATTAAAGATTCCATATGAGGGAATCTGCACAATTTCTCCAAGCTGGATGGTCGGATCCAGCAGAAAAGGGAACATGTCAGTGACCTGGGATGATCCTACTCTAGGTCGAAGTGTGTCTTGAACCTCAACGTGAATGGGTGAATGCATTGTCACTGGCACTTTGGTCTGTGCAATGCACTCTGAAGGAGGGAATGAGGTTATCAGGGAATGTGGTTATCTCCTTTTGAAATGATGTTTGGGAGGCCAACAGTAGTAAGTGCTAATTTGAAAAATCACATATGGCACCTAGTCAATTAGGGGCCTCATGGGTGAACCAAATGGTGAGTGAATTAAAGCAACAAATACAAGGAATCCAAAAATATGGTGTGTCCCTCAGTCCACCATGTCTAGTCACCCCTAGTCATAATATTTAGGTGGCAAACAGATTATGGGTAAAACAGTGGAAAGCAGACAATTTGAAACCTAGGAGGAGGGGCCCACTTGCAATATTGGGAGGCAGACCAGGTTGAGGCCCAACATCTAGTGCTTGAAGAAGTGCCCCCTATAACTGTCCTACCGGCAATGGGCAGGCTACATACGGGGCAGAAGAGGCCCTACTGAAATCACTCCTGGAAGCTGATTTCTCAACGTACGGCTGAAGATTTGGAGGAGAAAGACAACGTTCTATTTATTAGATATAAGACATATTAGAAAGGTTGAGCACCTGTCAGGAAAAGGCAAGCCAAGTGTTCATAGTCATAACTGCATTATCTCTTGCTTTAGTGACTGTGCTTGCCATTATTGTGCTTTGCTGTATTGGATATTCATTCTTTTGGAATTGCCTCTTCTTTGGAAAGACGGGTACTGTGTCTTTGAGAAATCAGGGAGTGGACTCTCTGTAGTACTGTGTTGGTCCTAGAACTCTGGACATTGTATGTTACGAACGCCTAAGACTGATATTGCCCTTACCCGAATCATAAATAACCCCCGCCTTCTTCCTAATGTGGTGATTCTGTAGGTTAAGAGAGTTGTGTTTGGCGACGTTTTGTTAAAGGACAATTATTGGCTTTGGCTGTTATTGGCAAAGGGCCTGTTAAATGACAAGGTCCTGAATATTAGTTCCCAATGTTGTGTGGATGCCCGAATGACCCCCTTGCCCTCGAAGGAGGTTCTGAGGATGTTGAGAACCCCAAGGAACAGGGCAGGATCAGGTCACAGGGTGTGGACGCTTTGGGACAGGTCCGTTCCCGCAAAAGGTGCATCGTCTATGCATGGGAAGGGAATGGTAGGCCAAACCCAAGATCAAAGGTCAAGCATTTGACCATCCCGGTACCAATTGGGAAAGGGTAGCTATATGTTAAAAATATTGGGACTGGGTCCAGTCTGACCCTGCCCTGAGTCAAAATTGTTGAGGGTGTTTGTCTACTGGCCCTTCATCTTACAATGCTATTCCAAGCAAGCCAGTTCTGTGGGGAAAGACCAGGGCCACAATACTCCTTGAAAGGGATGGTAGATGGAGAACTAAGCCAACTTGACTTTTATAATGCATTCGAAGGGATGGGGATGAGCTGCCTCCCCATTGTTTGTGGTAAGTTTTATCTTTCTAATTGTTTTCTCCAAATGGATGAGACAGGAAAAGCCATTAAACAACTAACCATTGATGAGTGGCCGCCTCTGCCTTTGACTCCTGGTTCCCCAACTTGCCAGGCCTCCAGGCCATGGTCACTCTCATTGGGCTTATTGCTGCAGGCTGTGTCATTCTCCCTTATATCCTCCCTATTTTTGAATGAACCATTTCAACCACTGTTTCCTTACTGGTAGAGAAGAATGCTACGGCTAGGGCAATGGCTATATGGGAATATATAGTCTTGGCTACAGAAAATCTAAAGTCTAACATTTGTGAAACTCCACTGTAATCTTTTGATTATGGTGGACTTCCAAAGGGGGGAATGTGGCAGAGGGGCCAGGGACCCCAATTCCTGGACCCTGGGTCAACCCTGACCCCTAGGGATATTTGCCCGCTTGCCCTTTGGACAGCGTGGCCAAGATGTGTGGGTGTACTTCTCTGTTCTTAAAAGTTGTGAAAATATTACAAATTCTGCTGGATGGAAAGAGGAAGTAACTGGGGGAGAAGGGGAGATGTAAACCCTATATGGGAAATACAGCTGACATGTGTTAATTTTTGCTATTAACTTCTGTTTCTGTACTATTCCAAAGTTAACTTCTGCTTTTATCCATATGTGTTTCTGTATTAAGGACGAAGGTATAAAACTAACTCCTTGGGCGTTGCCCAGGCAGTTCAGTCTTCAGTGCGAGAGCACTCTGAACTCTTGACATGTCAATAAATCCTGTTTCTCTACTACCTTCGTGGTCTCTCGTTCCTTCGTTAAAACCAGTCTGTGGTGGGCCTGGTTTTTGCCGCTACAAGCTGAGTACATACAAAGGTGAACCTAAGGGCTACACAGATCATAAAGTTGGAAGGGCCATTTAGGCCATTGAAATCCAATTCCATGCTTGGTACAGGAATTCTAATAACAGTTGTTGTTGTTAGTTGTGCAGTTGTGCCTGATCCATCATGACCCCATGGACAGCATTCCTCCAAGCCTTCCTGTCCTCTACCATCCTCTAGAGTCCATTTAAGCTCATGCCTACTGCTTCGGTGACTCCATCCAGCCACCTCTTCTCTGTCGTCCCCTTCTTCTTTTGCTCTCATTCTTTCCCAGCATTAGGCTCTTCTCCAGTGAGTCTTTCCTTCTCATTAGATGGCCAAAGTATTTGAGTTTCATCTTCAAGGAATTCATCTTCTAAAGAGCAGTCAGGGTTGATCTCCTCTAGGACTGATTGGTTTGATTGCCTTGTAGTCTAAGGGACTTGCAGAAGTCTTCTCCAGCACCAAAGTTCAATTAATTGGTGCTTAGCCTTTCTTATGGTCCAGTTTTCACAGCCATACATTACAACTGGGGAAACCATAGCCTTGACTATACACATTTTTGTTGGCAGGGTGATGTCTCTGCTTTTTAATATGCTGTGTAGCTTTGTCATCACTTTCCTTCCCAGGAGCAAGTACCATTTATTTATTATCTATCTATCTATCTATCTATCTATCTATCTATCTATCTATCTATCTATCTATCTATCTATCTATCTATCTATCTATCATGTTTCCACAAAAATAAGACAGGGTCTTATTTTCTTTTGACCCCTGAAATAAGTGCTTGGCCTTATTTTCGGGGAGGCCTTATTATTTTAGAGGTACAAGAGGCGGTAACCTCATGGCTGCTGCTGTGTTGCAATATTTTCGGAGTGGGCTTATTTTCAGGGGGGGCTTATTTTAGCACATATGCTCAAAAGCCCGATTGGGCTTATTATCTGGGGAGGCCTTTTTTGGGGGGAAACAGGGTATCTATCTATCTATCTATCTATCTATCTATCTATCTATCTATCTATCTATCTATCTATCTATCTATCTATCTATCTATCTATCTATCTATCTATCTATCTATCTACCTACCTACCTACCTACCTACTTACCTATCTATCTATCCACTCACTCACTCACTCACTCACTCACTCACTCACTCACTCACTCATTCATTCATTCATTTATCCATCCATCTACAGTCCTCTCCTTGAAATCAGTTATATATCCTGACTGATAGCTTCTGACCAACTGCTTCAGCCAAGTTTCCTTTGTGGATGCAACAAGAAACTTCATCTGGGTATCATGCTTATTTTTCCAGCAGAGCTGAAGCTGTTCCAGATCTGCTGTTCTGCTAAATGTCAGATCCCGATTATCAGAGTGCAGCCCGGTTTACCATTGACAGCATCATCCACTTATAGGGCAATTTGCCGCATTTGGAAGTGCACAGTAAATTTGTATTCATTATCAGAGGGGGGGGGGAGTTCGCAACGCAGCCAAAACAAATTCAATTTGTTGGCCAGCCACGAAATTAAATCACATGCGCATGGCACTCAGTCTTTATTATGTTTCACTTCTTCCTACCACTTGTATGTGTAAGGTTGCATATTTGATGGGAGACATCGCAAGGGTGGACCATTAACAAAACATATCATGTCTCTTCCAGTTAAAACCTCTGCCAACTTAATGGAATATAATGTGGTGTAATACTGTGTGTCGGAAACATTACATGAAACACAAGTAGGATGTGTTCTATTCTAATAGCTGCCATAGCCTTCTTCAGAACTTTTGGCAAGTGAACATGTGTGAATTATTCATGCTGAGGTTTTAAATGTATCGATGGTTTATTATCTGCACTGAATAGCTTCTAAACATTTAACCAGAGGCTGTGTAATATATTCTTCTAAACAAGACATCCAATGACATGAAGCACATTAAAAATGGGCATTTCTTTAAGTGAGGCATACTAGCATCCTAGATCTACAGTAGATCTATCACCTGTATCTACAACTTTCACACTATTTTTCTTTTCTTACCAGTCTAGTATACAGAATGTTTTCAGTTGGCCATGCTGACTGGGAATTTTGGGAGATGAAGTCCACTAAACTACTAAGGTTGGACACCTCTGCTAGACCTTCTCATTTGAACCTAAGGTTTGTTCTTCAGCTTTCTGGTTAAAGAAAAAAGTCCCAAAGCTAAAGACAATCGTTGCACTTATTTTGGATGGATATGTCTTTTTTCTCCCCTTCCATTTTACTGTGTCCCACATTTGGAAATGTAAGCCACTCCAGCTGTAAGAGTCAATCGGAGTTGGCCAGCTTCTGAATCCAGCAAACAAACAAAGGCAAAGAGGGGGAAACTTAGAGGAATAAACTGTTGTTGTTCCCATTTGTGTTTAAATAATCAATAAGAAAATTGAATAAGGATGGTTTTGGGAGGCCTAGAAATTCTTGAGTATTGGAACCCTTCTAAATAATGGTTGAATAATATTTACTGGAATAATAAAAATACACAGAAGCAGACCTATCTATTGACCTGGAAGGAATTGATCAGAACATTTGTGTTATACAACTGCCAGGATGAGTGAATCTGTACTGCTGTGCCTTTAGACTAGGATTACTTAAATCAACTGGCCTCATTATGGATATGGCAAGAGAAATGATCAAATTTCATCAGCCTGCAACATCACTGCTTTATTTAATGACATTTCATCTCACAAAACAATCATGCCTTGAAAAGAAATCTAAACGCGATGTGAACATTTCAGCTTTCTGCTTTCTTTGCTGCTTTGTCTTCTGATCATTTTTGATACTCCAAAGGTAGACTTTAGAAAACATGAAGGATGGAAGAAGGACAGATAACAGGTGTTCGCCGAGCTCCAGATATTGCTCTTCTGGAGGACTGCTATATAAGTAATCATCAAAGAGTCCACTAGAAAGATACGCAGAATTACATGAAAGACTTGAAAAAACAGGAAGAGATGAGTGAGCCACAGTTTAACTGTACCTTATATCTCTCTGCTCAAGATGCATCTTGGCTTTAGATGGTGCAGTTACGTTTGAATATAAATTGCATTTTAATTTTTGTGTGCCTTCCTGAAATAAGAGTCTGAGCTCACTTACATATTGCTATAGATTACAGCAACCTGAACTTACTACCCTCATTTAAAAATAGTTTTCCAAGGTTTTTCAAATAAAATATCTGCTCCTCCAGCCACAACGATTTGGAAATGGCATGCAAAAGATATAGCAGGCGTTCTAAAAATTCTTTTTTTTAATTATAGGAACCACCTTTCAACTAAAACCAGAGGCTTATTTATTGGGGATATACCCCGGAGGCATAAGGAAGATAGACTGGTATCTTTTCACACACATTACCACTGTAGCCAGAATAGTATACGCACAGTCTTGGAAAGGGAAAGAACTACCATCAGACCAACTAAATTATCAACAAAATCTTCTGGTGTGCTGAATGCGACAGACTAACATATATTCTTAAAGTCAGACAGGAAACAATATTTTATCAAAGTTGGGGAAAATGGTATGAATGGATAGAGGTTAAAAGATTATGGGATGAGCGATAGGGAAAAATATACAATGTAGATATGTAAATAGTAAATGAAATAATGAATGGATAGAGGTTAAAAGATTATGGGATGAGCGATAGGGAAAAATATACAATGTAGATATGTAAATAGTAAATGAAATAAATATATGGAGCAGTAACAATTATAAAGAATTAATAAATGTAAGATATAGATAAATAGAAATAACTAGAATAACTGGAAATGTAGTAAGATGGTATATGATATTACCAGGTAACTGTATACATATAGGGGGTGAGTCACTCCCAGTTATATCTATGTAGTTTTGTCTTGTCAATGTCCTATTTCTGTTTTTTTTCCTGTTACTAGTTTACAATAAAAAAATTTAAAAAATCTTTTTTTCTCATTTTCTTTTTTCTTTTTTTTAAAATTAAATTTATACCCTGCCCTTCTCCGGAGAGGACCCAGGGCGGCGCACAGGAATTTAAAAAACATACAAAATGACAAAATACAAAATTTAAAAGACATATTAAATTCCATCCTATGCTAAAATCCAACTGCGGAAGACACTGGCTTTTGTCTATACGAACATAATTTTATATAGGCTCTGATCAGTGGTGGGTTGCAGGTGGTATGCCCTGGTACGGGCATACGGAACCAGCCCAGAGCACTGAATACCATTCTGGTACGGTGCTCCGGTGGGCCCGCCCACCCACCTGAGCTCCTTACCTGTGTTTTATGCTTTTTGTGCTTCCGCGCATGACCTTGGAGCATACAGCACCTGTGTATTGCTCTGCTGAGCAGCTGGAGTGTTGTGAAGGCTTGCGGAAGCCTTCCTGACAGGTAGGACGCATGTGCATGTTGTGTGCATGTGCGCACACATTGTGCGTGTGCACGTGGGTGATGCCGGGGCCGTTCCAACCGTATTGGAACCCACCACTGGCCCTGATGATCATTAGCACAGCCCTCCTATATTTTAAGTCGGCGAATTTGCACAAAAACAATAATGTTTTATCTAAGCGCATTATTTTAAAAAAATCAAATAAATTCAGGGGACCCTAGAAGTTAAGCGGCGCTTGGGCCACTTCCTGTACCCCTGACCCGCGCCCCGATGGAGGACCTCGTGGCCGCATGGAATATTGCGACCACGGGAGCCTTGGATCGGGTCGCGCCCTTGCGGCCTCTCGTGTGGCGCCGAGCCACCCTGGCTCCTTGGTTTACCGAGGATGCCTAGAGAGAAGATGGAGGGCTACCCGCTCTGAATTTGACCGGACACAGGTAAGAGCCCATTTACGGACTTACATTGTGGCGCTGAGAGTGGCCAAACGCCATCATTTTGCCACTCTCATAGCATCCGCAGATAACCGCCCTGCCGCCCTGTTTAGGATGACCCGCTCCCTCCTTCAACAGAGGGTGCGGGAAACCCCGTTACAGGGTAGAGCAGAGGAATTTGTGTCTTATCTGCAGGAGAAAACCGCTCAGATACAGAATGAGTTAGCCCCCATTGCTGGTCCAGTGGAATGCCACGAGGCGGATCTTGTTTGGGAGGAGTTTGACTCCGTTGCTTCCGATGATATGGACAGGTTACGTGGAAGTTGATTATCTAGACCCACGCCAGTCCGGCTTTCGGCCCGGGCATAGCACCGAGACGGCATTGGTCACGTTGGTCGATGATCTCTGGAGGGCCAGAGATGGGGGTTGTTCCTCCATCCTGGTCCTATTAGACCTCTCGGCGGCTTTCGATACCATCGACCATGGTATCCTATTGCATCGGCTGGGGGGGTTGGGGGTGGGAGGCACCGTTTTACGGTGGTTCTCCTCCTACCTCTCTGGCCGATCGCAATTTGTGTTGGCAGGAGGGCAGAGGTCGACCTCGAGACCCCTCACATGTGGGGTGCCTCAGGGGTCGGTCCTCTCGCCCCTCCTGTTCAACACATATATGAAGCCGCTGGGCGAGATCATCCGTGGTTTTGGGGTAGAGTATCATCTCTACGCTGATGATACTCAGCTGTATATATCTACCCCAAACCACCCCAACAATGCCGTAGCAGTGATGTGCCAGTGCCTGGAAGCCGTGCGGATCTGGATGGGAAGTAACAGACTCAGGCTCAACCCGACCAAGACCGAGTGGCTGTGGTTTCCGGCTGCCCGATTCAACCAGATGATTCCATCTCTGGCCATAGGGGGCGAACATCTTGCCCCTGTGGATGGGGCGCGCAACTTGGGTGTCCTCCTGGATACCCGGCTGTCCATGGAAGATCAAGTGACAGCCGTGGCCAGGAGGGCATTTTACCAGGTTCGCCTGGTACGCCAGTTGCGCCCCCTATTGGATCGGGACGCCCTGCGCACAGTCACTCATGCTCTCGTGACATCCCGACTGGATTATTGCAACTCTCTCTACATGGGGCTCCCCTTGAGGTGCACCCGGAGGCTTCAGTTGGTCCAGAACGCAGCCGCGCGAGCAATTATGGGCACCTCTAGGTTTGCCCACGTAAACCGCTCTTGCGCGAGCTGCACTGGCTACCTGTCGTCTTCCGGGTGCGCTTCAAGGTGTTAATTATCATCTTCAAAGCGCTCCATGGCTCGGGACCTAGCTACCTGCGGGATCGGATCCTGCCCCATACATCCTCACGGCCGATTCGCTCCCACAGAGAGGGACTTCTCCGGGTGCTGTCCACTAGACTTTGTCAGCGGGCGACGCCCAGGGGAAGGGCCTTCTCTGTGGCGGACCCAGCCCTCTGGAACGACCTTCCCCCCGATATCAGGACAACCACGGACCTCCGCTCCTTCCGCTTAAAATTAAAGACACACTTTTTTCGCCTGGCCGGCCTTGGATAGTCTTTTTTTAGGTTAGGGGTTTTAGGGGTAATTTTTAGTTTAGTTTATGGGTTTTAGCGCAGGATGAATTTAATTCACTTTTAATTCTGTATTTTGTATTCTGTATTTGTCGATGGTCTTATTTGTATTTTAATTGCCTGTGCCCCGCCTCGAGTCCCCTTGGGGAGAGAGAGCGGGATATAAAATTAAATTATTATTATTATTATTATTATTATTATTATTATTATTATTATTATTATTATTATTATTATTATTATTATTATTATTATTATTATTATTATTATTATTATTATTATTATTATTATTATTATTATTATTATTATTAATATATGAGTAAGTAAATCTATCACAGTGCAAAATGCCCCTGAACAAATTTAATGCTCATTGATGAATGTTAGGCTCTGCTTCACAATTTCTAGTGGGAATTAGTTGAATTGAACTTACCTGGGAAAATACTGAGGGTCTCCAAGGCAAAGGGGAATTTCTTTCTAAGTGACAAGATCCACATCTGGAGCCCAGTAGTTTTGGAAGGCCAAAGTGAGGCAGGTAAT
Source organism: Rhabdophis nuchalis (assembly GCA_039707465.1). Taxonomy (NCBI): domain Eukaryota; kingdom Metazoa; phylum Chordata; class Lepidosauria; order Squamata; family Natricidae; genus Rhabdophis; species Rhabdophis nuchalis. The sequence continues at coordinate 270,607,607 of CM077643.1, read as the reverse complement.
GATGTGGTTTTTCACAATATACCAGATTAGACTACCATAGCAATAGCACTTAGACTTAGACATCTTCACAGTGCTTTACAGCCCTCTCTAAGTGGTTTACAGAGTCAGCATATTGCCCTCAACAATCTGGGTCCTCATTTTATCCACCTCGGAAGGATGGAAGGCTGAGTCAACCCTGAGCCAATGAGGATTGAACTCCTGGCAGTCAGCAGAATTAGCCTGCAGTGCTGCATTCTAACCACTGCACCACTGGATCCCAATCATTGTCTTAGATGTTCTGTGAATCATGCCATTATGTTAAAACTAAAATATGGTTGTTACACAAACATTTAAAAAAATAGAAATGTGTTTTGTTACTCTGGATAACAAGGGAAAATTTAGCCAGTGTAACATGCCCCCACCACCAGTGCATGCGTGCATGACCTCCTTATGCATGCGCAGCAGAGAACCAAAAATCAACTGGTTGATGGCAACCAGTTGCCATCAACACGCTGGGGGGAAACACGCTGGATCTCATCTTTGTCTCGGGACAGTGGAGTCGCGATCTGGGAATAGGGGACTTAGTCATCACTCCCTTGTCATGGACAGATCACGCTCTCCTCCGGCTGGACTTTCCAATCGCTCCACCTCACCGCGGGGAGGCGGAACCGGACACTCCTAGATGGTTCCGCCGCAGGCTTCTAATGGACCCGGAAAGGTTCCAGAGGGAGCTTGGGCCAATTCCTGTGATCCTGCCCCGCGACTCGACTGAGGACCTAGTGGCCGCATGGTTAAGTGCGGCCACGGGGGCCTTGGACCGAGTCGCGCCCTTGCGGCCTCTCTTGCGGCGACGAATCACCCAGGCTCCCTGGTTTACTGAGGAGCTTCGGGGGATGAAACGCCACAAGAGACGCCTAGAGAGCAGATGGAGATCCTCTCGCTCCGAAGCCGACCGAACACTAGTGAGAACCCATATTAGGGCTTACTTAGTGGCGATAAGGGTGGCCAAACGTGAGTATTGTGCCACCCTAATTGCATCCGCAGATAACCGCCCTGCCGCCCTGTTTGGGGTGACCCGCTCCCTCCTTCACCAGAGGCCGCGGGAAGCCCCTCTACAAGGGCGAGCAGAGGAATTTGGGATTTATCTGCAGGAGAAAATCACTCGGATTCGGAATGAGCTACCCTCCATCGACAGTGGTCCTGTGGGACTGTCCGAGGCTAGTCTTGAGGTTCCTGCTTGGGAGGAGTTTGACTTTGTTACCACCGAGGATATGGACAGGCTGTCAAGGAAACTTAGAGCGACCACATGTTTATTGGACCCGTGTCCCTCCTGGCTTGTACTGGCATCCTGGGAGACGACACGAGGCTGGCTCCAGGGCATTGTCAACGCATCTTTGAGTGAGGGGTCCTTGCCTGCCGTCTTGAAAGAGGCGGTAGTGAGGCCCCTCCTCAAGAAGCCGTCCCTGGACCCAGCTTCACTAGAGAACTATCGTCCAGTCTCCAACCTTCACTTTCTGGTGAAGGTTGTTGAGAGTGTGGTAGCCCAACAGTTTCCACAACACCTGGAGGAAGTTGATTATCTAGACCCGCGCCAGTCCGGCTTCCGACCCGGTCACAGTACCGAGACGGCATTGGTCGCGTTGGTTGATGATCTCTGGAGGGCGCGGGATAGAGGGTATTCCTCTATCCTAGTCCTATTAGACCTCTCGGCGGCTTTTGATACCATCGACCATGGTATCCTATTGCACCGACTGGGGGGGTTGGGGCTGGGAGGCACCGTTTTGCGGTGGTTCTCATCCTACCTCTCTGGTCGGTCGCAATATGTGTTGACGGGAGGGCAGAGGTCGACCTCGAGACCCCTCTTATGTGGGGTTCCTCAGGGGTCGGTCCTCTCGCCCCTCCTGTTTAACACATATATGAAGCCGCTGGGTGAGATCATCCGTGGTTTTGGGGTGGAGTACCATCTGTACGCTGACGACACCCAGCTGTACATATCCACCCCAGACCACCCCAACGATGCCGCCGAAGTGCTGTCCCGGTGTTTGGAAGCCGTACGGATCTGGATGGGTGGTAACAAACTCAAGCTCAACCCTGCCAAGACTGAGTGGCTGTGGTTTCCGGCACCCCGGTTCAGCCAGATTACTCCAACTCTGGCCATTGGGGGCGAAACACTGGCCCCCGTGGAGAGGGCGCGCAATTTGGGTGTCCTCCTGGATTCCCGGCTGTCCTTGGAGGACCATGTGACGGCCATGGCCAGGGGGGCGTTTCATCAGGTACGCCTGATGCGCCAATTGCGCCCCTTACTGGACCGGGCTGCCCTTTGCACAGTCACTCAAGCTCTCGTGACGTCCCGTCTCGACTACTGTAATGCTCTCTACATGGGGCTTCCCTTGAGGTGCACTCGAAAGCTACAGCTAGTCCAAAACGCAGCCGCGCGGGTAATTACGGGAGCCACCAGAAGCTCCCATATAACACCAATCCTGCGCGAGCTGCATTGGCTTCCTGTGGTCTTTCGGGTGCGCTTCAAGGTTCTGACGACCATCTTTAAAGCGCTCCATGGCTCGGGGCCTAGTTATATGCGAGACCGTCTCCTGCCCCATACATCCCTTAGACCGATCCGCTCCCACAGAGAGGGCCTTCTCAGGGTGCCGTCGGCCGGACAATGCCGACTGGCGACACCCAGGGGAAGAGCCTTCTCTGTGGCGGGCCCTGCCCTTTGGAACGACCTACCCCCTGAACTCCGGACCATCACCGACCTCCGCCTCTTCCGCAAATGTTTAAATGTTTAAAGACATATTTTTTCCATCAAGCCTAGCCTAACCTCCCATGGGGACTTTTAGAAAAGTTTTAAATTGGGTTTTTAATAATTGGTTTTTAGCACAGGATTGGGGATTATTTAATATATATTTTAAATTATTTGTCTATCTTCTATTGTGTATGTTTTTTAAATTTCCTGTGCGCCGCCCTGGGTCCTCTGTGGAGAAGGGCGGGATATAAATGTAATAAAATGAAAAATGAAAAAAAATGTGCCGTGGAGCTGAGCTGGGGCGATGGCTCGCGTGCCCACAGAGAGGGCTCCATGTGCCACAGGTTCTCCATCACAGTCCTAGCCCTTCCTCAGTTTCTCTAAAGTGGCACCCAGAATCATTCCCTGAGACTTTGAATTCCATCCCTTAGTTCCCTTTCTTCTCTAAGGCCACCGCAGAGGTAAACATTGAAGCCATCCCCATCTTTAATTCATTGGGATATTTATGTGACATTAAGATGGCATGAGAATCAACTCCAACATTTCAGCTTGAATTGTTCCTGGGTGGCCAGAAAAACAACATATTTCTTATTTGCTTTTTCTTACTGTTGTGTATAAAAAGTAATTTGTTGTTCTAATTTATTGTTCCAATTAAATAGTTCACTGTTCAGGCTGGAGCAGTAATTGTGAGCTTTTTCCTAGCTCCGAGATTACAGCAATTGGGAGCCAGGACTGGGACTACTGGATCATTGGCAGTGGCATCTTCATGCACCAGAATAGGCTGGAAAGACAATCTGGTAAGTACTGAAATATACTGCAACTTCTCTGCAATAATGTCGGAGGGGAAAGATACTTTTCAGCACCAAAAGTTCTTCTGCAGTCAGTGGCCTGGGTTATTGGGAAGGAGAGATGTGTGCAGAAGAAGGATGATGATGATGATGATGATGATGATGATGATGATGATGATGATGATGATGATATATAAAATTATATGCTCCCCAACTTTAAAGCATTAAAAACAAGAAAAGCAAGAAAAACAGTAAGAGACAAAAATGAGGCGTAAAGATGGCAGACGTGACAAAATTAGATTAGGAACAAGCAAGCCACACAGAGATTTGGAGAGAGGAGTCAGGATTTCATGACCCTTTGGAAAACCACTATAAAAAGCATTCAAATCTGTGGGGGGGATGGGGGGGAACCTCATTCCAAAGGGCAGGTGCTGCTATAGGGAAGTCATGCTTTTGGGGTCCAGACAGATGAAAGGGGAAACCTTTGGATTCTCTCTGCTGCATTTAATGTTAAATTCTGTGGCAAAGAGAATCCAAATGTTTCTCCCTCCATTCACAGTGGAGCTGCTGCTCCCTTTATGGTTCCCCCCAGCCCCCACTCTCCCAGGGACTATCTTAAAGGGATAGGCTACAGCAGCTCCACTGTGAATGGAGGGAGAAACATTTGGATTGGGTGAGCGGGTTGAGCGGCCGGAAGAGGTGAGCAGTGACAGGGCGACCAGGTGAACAGGTGGGCGTGGTCGGGGCCACCAGGGATTTTTGTCACTGGTTCAGAGAACTGATACTAATCGTCTCTGCCGATTTGGCCAAACCGGGAGGATTTCACTCCTGTGTGTAACCCAAGGAAATCATTCAGATTGGTTGCATTTGATTGACTATAACATTCTGTTTAGATCAAAGGCAAAGTACCTAAATTCTCCCTGCATGAAGCACAACTTTGTCCTTGCTTACTGTCCTGGATAACAAGGCTAAATAAAATATGAAATCAAAGTGTTCATGTGCAACAGTATACATAGCAAGGACCTGAGAAGCTTGCAAGTGGAAGGATTTCTTAATCCTGGGGAAACTATCAATATTCAGGAGCCTGTGATGTAGTTTATGAAGTGCATCCATTATTATACCTGCATAAATTCAGTTCAGAAAGCTTCTGTAATATTGTTTGATCCTGCCATCCTTATTCATGTAAAAACTCCCACTGAGGCGGTATTACTAAAATACCACAGGCTTAATAAACACATTTATAAAGGAATTTCAACCATGGATGGAAACTACCACCGAATCTCTTTGAAGTGCAATCTTCCACACACCTCCCACAATGCTGCACAAATTCTAATTGAGAACAAAGGTGTGTGACTTTTCATCAGTCACAGGACCGTTCTGCAATGTAACTACTCCCGGAGCTCCGAACATAATTTTAAAGATAACACGGACAATACTTCCCAGCAGCAAAATTAAAAGCATTTCTGGCAACTTTTAGTAGCATATTCATTCCTGTGCAATTGGACATTCAAAACTAGAATGAAAGTTTCATGCCATGCACGGCAAATTCTGTATTCATTTAAATGTTGCCCTTAAAAACTGCGCTTAACCAAACACTTGCAGTTGCAGGGAGAAATGGGATTATTTCATTTCAACCATCAATGCCAGTGGACATCCTTCATCCCATCTTCTTCCAAGCCTGAATTTAGAAAAGTACTTAAGGGTATGCTTAAGGATCCTGGAGATGGATAGAGGTGTATCAATCTGGTCTCAGATTCCAATGAGGCAATGATAACAGGAGATAACTATTCCATGTGCAAACATTTGAATGTGTTCTACCAATATTTAGTTATGTGATATTTTATTTACTTATTTCTGGAATATTCTCTGATTTTGTAATATCCTTCTTTACATCAGATTAGAGGTGATATTTGAAATAAGAAAAGACCCATTTTGTGAGTCAAAGAGTCACTGCTAATTTATAAATTGAGACCTACTCTTTCAGCAAACTTGCCTAACTTTATACATTATTGTCTGAAGAAAATTATTGGATGGGACCACATAACCCTTCCTTCCTTTTCCTGTGTCAGATAATATATAACACAGTATTATATTAGTCAGTATCTTGCTTACACTAGTTCATCTCATATGACAAACCTTGGACCTCTTTAACAAGCCAAGAAGGAAATGGATCTAAAGACCAGTCCTAAGGAACCTGTTAATTCCTTCAGGCTCAACAAGCTCAAACCATTCTTAGATAACTGGGCAAGATTCCTCCCCAAGCAGCTGCTCCAGACTTGAAACAAGATTGGCATTTAGCTCTGAAAAATTTCCAGTGACTTTGGTTGACAGATACTGAGCACATTCCTTCACTTAACTCCCAAGAGAGCTCAGATCATCTGAACAGGGCAGCAATCTGTAGATGCAATAAAAGTGGAGAAATGCAGATAGTTTGCTACATTTTCCACCAGAAAATAGGTTTTAATAGCAGTTCTAAGTCATATTCTGTTGAGTTCACCCCTTGTTGAGTACCAGAGATTCTCTAGGTATCTCTTTTTTCTTGTTTCATCTCCCTCTGTAAACCATGAGCAGTAACAGCATCCCCAAGAGAGGAGAAGATGCACGGATACAATACAATCCAGAATCTCAGGCAACTCCTTATTCTAAGATGTGACCAAGGACTTGGATGGACAAACAGCAGATCAACAAGAACACACCATCTAGGCCTATCAGTTGCTGAGGACATCAATCTAATGGATTCAGCATCTTTGCAGTGAATAGTGGCACTAGTGTTCTGCAATTTGTTGTAACCATGACAAGGGAACACCCACAATTTCAAATCAGTTCCCCCAATTTCAGCCCCCACTGCTCCATCAGACACACCAAATCATGCGTGGCTTTGGATAAAGCCATCATAGTGGCCATGGACTTCTGAGCTGTCTTAGACCTCATTTCAAGCGAAGGAAAATTGAAGACATATGGGGAATTTTCAGCCCAGAAATGGAGTCAACAAATCAGGCAGAGAGGTTGCTGTGCCCTGGAGCCCAATGTAATGAGTATCTGATATTTGTGCTGAAGCACTCCTGAAAGCCTTCATAAATTCCAGGATGACATTTGCCATACTTCTATGCTCCAGAATCTTGGCTGTTATGATACCCCAAACATTGTTGGATGTATCTGCAAAAGGGCCATACTCAGGGGTGAATTTCAGCATGGACAGGTTCTGGAAAACCGGTATCAGAAATTTTGAATAGTTTGGAGAACTGGCAAATACCACCTTTGGCTGGCCCCAGAGTGGGGTGGGAATGAAGATTTTGCAGTATCCTATCCCTGCCATGCCAACCAAGCCACCACCACCAAACCATGTCACCATTGGCCACACCCCAATCAGGACTTATCTGTGTCTTGGTAACAAATGCCAGATCAACCTGCTCATCAATAATTACATTGCCTGAAACCAGGGAATGTAAAATTAGTATAAGATGATGTTCCAGCCCACTTCTTATTTCCCATGTATTGTCCCATCCCTATCCTCCTCCTCCCAACAGCAACCCCATCCCAAAATTCAGGCTCATTTAAATAAATCACACTTCCCACTTATCTACAACACTCTCTCACACACCAGATTCAGAAGCAGCCTTTCCCTGCTGCTCCCATCAACTGTAGGGGGGCCCTTTTCCCTCCCCCCTCCTACCAATTCCTCTTCTAACCCTCACCCAAAAGAGGAATCAACCTTTATTCCAGGGAGGAAATGCTACTGCTTCGGACTGATTCGCCTGAACTGGTAGTAAAAAAATGCTACTTGTTCGGGTGAACGATATTTCTGACGATCAACCGTGATGCACAATTTATATTAGCTAGAAAGCAAGATTTCCTACTTTCTAGCTAATCTACATCACGTGGCACAGTGGATCTCCTCCCCCACACACTCCCTGCTCTACTTACCTTTGCAAGCATGCTCGGTAGCAGGCTCTGCCCACCCATCTGGATGTCACATCTGTTTTTGACACTCTGTGCATGCGTGGAAGGTCCTGCGCATGCGCAGAGGTGGTGCGTGCAAGCAGAGAGTGCATGCATGCATACGCACTCACATTCATGAACCGGTAGTGAAGGTAAGTAGATTTCACCCCTGCTTTATCCCACAATGGGAAATTCATAGACCAATAATCAAGGACTTAATCATGAGGTGGAAGCCATGTCATTTTCTTCTTCCTCAGGACCTACCAGGAAGGAAGGCAAAAGAGCTCCACGAGAGAAGGAAGATCACAGCAGCCTATCATTCCACTATCTTCCTCCCCGCTGCTCCCCCATCCACTGGCCTGGCCACTCACATCTGGGGATATGAATATGTGTGTATGATTTTGCATGCAAATGATGCTATATTGTTGGCTGGCTGAATAATTTGCAGTGGCTATTATATTATATGAGGCATTGAAGAGTGCGGATGTGAAAAGGATCAAATTGTCTTCAACAACAACAACAAGGAGTGAACTTATATGCAGCAAGTTATTCTGCATATAAATAGTGAAAAACTAGAGGAAGAAGTGAATGGTGTATGGCAAAATGAGATGGGAACTGAATAGAGTAATTTTAATATATGCAAATAATTAAAAAATAATAATCAGAAATATGTGATCTAGTATGGAAATCAATGTTTGGCCAAAGAAACAAAAACCGCTCTGAATAAAAGCATGATTTTGTCTACCTTGTTATATAGAAATGAATTGAGCGTGTCACGGAAGATATTCTGACAAGTTGAATGCAGTGGGAACAAGAAGAGACAGAGGTAAGAATGAATTGGGGTTGAATGACTACAAAAGTGATTAACCCATACAAAAGAAGTATGCTATGGTGGTTTGATACTGTCAAGAAATAAATGAAGTTTGAATAGCAAAACAGATTTAAGAAGGAAGAATCACTGGGTCAAGAAGAAGGGGAAGATTAAAAAAAATATATCATGATGCTGAGTTCTTGACAAAAAACCTAGAAATGCATGAAACAACTCTTAGGCACAGAAGAAACAGGGGCTGAGGATAGGAAGGTAAAGACTGATATAAGAGGTGCTCGGGGTGTCAATTAGCATTAGCTGTTTCCTTTGCCTTTAAAAAATGTTTGGCTTATTTCTTATCCTTTGTCAACTCTCTGCATAATCTCATTTACCCTATATGAGAACCATGTGACCAGTTCGTGTGTATGTAGTGCCACTTTCGGGACACGGTGGCTTAGTGGCTAGGACACTGAGCTTCTTGATTAGAAAGGTCGGCAGTTCGGCAGTTTGAATCCCTAGCGCCACGTAACGGAGTGAGCTCCCATTACCTGTCCCAGGTTCCGCCAACCTAGCAGTTTGAAAGCATGTAAAAATGCAAGTCGCAAAATAGGGGCCACCTTTGGTGAGAAGGTAAAAGCATTCTGTGAGCCTTTGGTGTTTAGTCAGGCTGGCCACATGACTACAGAGATGTCTTCGGATAGCGCTGGCTCTTCGGCTTTGAAACGGAGATGAGCACTGCCCCCTAGAGTCGGGAACAACCAGCACATATGTGCAAGGGGAACCTTTACCTTTTAGTGCCACCTTGAACTGCCACTTTGAACAGCAGCTTCAGGCTCCCTGGGATATACAACCTTCTCAGCAGTGACTTGTCAAATGGCTGTGGCATCTTCTTACACATGAAATTATTGCTTTTTCCTTTTCACAAGATGTTACTCAGGGGAGCCATTTTAAAGTGTTCTCTGTAGGCTATAAAATGAAGGGGGGACATACTGCCTCTAAGGAAGGGTTATTGGTAATGCTATGCGTTGTGCTACTGAAGGCCATCCCCTGCCTTCTTGGGGCAGGCATTATCACTGTAAGGAGGCTACTTTGAGGTCTTCTGTTCCCTCCTGATGACATTCCCTGAGCTGGATTGTGAACCACTCCAGCAGGAGGTACTTAGGCTAGCAAATGTTATTAAAAGCGTGTGTGAACTATTGTTCAGATCCTCAGATGCATGGAGTGGATATAAACTGTGATGGGAGAAAAGAGGGTAGGCAGGATGGTTATTCAGATGCTGGTTACATGAATGAAGATTCTTTTTTGGCCAAGCATGATTCGACACACAAGAAACCTGTCTCCAGTGCATAAGCTCTCAGTCTACATACAAACAACAAAGTGATACTCATAATAGCAATATCACTTAGACTTATACACTGCTTCACAGTGCTTTACAGCCCCCTCTAAGCGGTTTACAGAGTCAGCATATTTCCTCCCAATAATCTGGGCCCTCATTTTACTCACGTCGGAAGGATGGGAGGCTGAGTCAACCTTGAGCCTGGTGAGATTTGAACTGCCAAATTGCAGGCAGCTGGCAGGCAGCAAAACTAGCCTGCAGTACTGCCTTTTAACCACTGCGCTGGTATCTACCTAAGATACCAGTAGAAGTAGATAATAGGAAAGATGAGAAGGATAATAGCAATATAGCCCTACTACTGATCCTTAGCATAAGACTGTGCTGTGGGAATTAGGTGTTTAGCAGAGTGATGGCATGGGGTGGGGAGGATTTGTCTTTGTGTCTATTTGTTTTGGCATGCAATGATCTGTTATGGCATCCTGAGGGGACGAGTTTTGAAACAATTTATGTCCAGGTTGTGAGGGGTCCTTAGACATTTTCTCAGCCCTCTTGCTGGCTGTCAGTCTCGCTAGTTCCTGCTTCGCTGCCATGGAAACGGGGAGGGTGGGGGGTTTGGGATGAGTGTGTTCTGCTGGTGGACAATGTTGATGGTTCGTGTTATCTCCTGTTTAACGGACCTGCATTCCAGGATGGTGAAGACCTGCCCACCTGATGTTGGAGATGGATGCATATTGGACAATGCACAGGGGGGGTTTGGGGATTGGGATGGGCTTAAGCTTAATACTTTCTGTTCGCGCCTAAACTATTCATTCTCAGCTTTACTTGGTCTGTACGCTATCGTAACTTAGTAAAAGGAGCCTTAACATTTCAAAATAATGTCTAAGTGTGGTCTTTCCTGAGTCAACGAAGAAACAGGCCTGACATTAAGCTGAGAATCAACAAAACCAAAAACCTGCCCTGATGTCGGACCCTTCACAAGAGGAGCCTCCGTTGGTAGAGGTCCTGCCTGAAACAATTTTGGGAGCTGAAGCATCGCATCCTCCTGTTCAAACTGAAGGGATCAGGTCAGTGATGGAAGGTTTGGCTGGCCTAGATCTAAATCTGCCAGCTGAAGAATCAGTCAAACCTAAACGTTGGTCTGAAGGGGTAGGAATGAGTGGGGTAAACGTCTCCAGACGTCGACTTTCCCCAAAGAAAGTCATTCCGGAGCTCTTAAGAGAAGAAAGGGAACTAAAGGAGATGGCTCAGGACTTACTCCGCCAGGCAGATGAGAAAAGATTAGCCCTGGAAAAAATCTGGGGGAGGGAGGCGGATCGCCCACAGCCAAGAGGTTCACAGGCAGCTCCGGGCAGACGAAGCAGGGTTTCAACACCATCCCCCCCTCCTCAAGCCGGCAGGGAATTGCGGAGAGAGGCAGCTTCGGCCAGGCAAAGCAGGAGAGCAACACCCTCCCCCCCCCTCAGGCCGGAAGGGAAGCCAACCCCATTAACCCCCGCCGACTTGCGAAACTGCCCCCTTTGGGTGTGAAATACGACGGAAGTGCCGACAAACTGGCGTTTTTTCTAATTCACGTCGATAATTTCATGCAGTTTTACGCAGCTGATATGGACGATGAAATCAAAATCAGAATTGTATCTATGACCCTAGAAGATCAAGCTTCTAATTGGCTGGTTTCATTGCATAATTGCCGCTCACCGGCACTGTGCGATTTCGATCGCTTCATGAATGCTCTTAGAAGGCGTTTTGAAGACCCCCGTGTTGAGAGGAAAGCAAAAATGAAACTAAAAAGTTTGCAGCAGGGGGACATGTCTATTCAGGCTTACACGCAGATTTTCCAGGAGCTATCAGTGTTTATGATTGGTTATAGTGAACAAGCCCTAATGGACATTTATGTTGAGGGGCTGAATAAAGATATTTATCAAACGTGTGTGAACAGATTTCGCCCCGAAACTTTGAATGACTGGATAGATCTAGCTTCGGATGTCGAATTGGATCATGCCCACTTGCAGGATCCAGTCCGCTTGGAGAAAAAAACACAGGAAGATAGCCCCAAGTCTCACCCCCCTGCGAGGGAGAAACGCATGCAAAAGGGGGAGGGGAGAACAACCCAGCCTCGTTCAGGCAGCTGTTATCGCTGTGGGAAGGAGGGGCACTGGGCAGACAAATGCCAATCAAAACCACCTCCACGCCCACCTTCTTCCTCGGACCGGAAACAGCCTAGGACGCCAACTGTGCGCGCCAAACCGGCTATGAGTGGGATGGAACCCATCAACCTCTCTGCTGACCAGCCCTCCCCAGGACCTGATGATTGGGAAGCGTCTTCAGACTCTTCTGACGACAACCTGGTGAGTCATCGCTCCGGGCCCCTTTATATTAATTTAATGCTTTTAGCTCCATCTACTGGACGTACATGCAATGTGCAGGCTCTCATTGACTCTGGTTGCTCAAAATGTCTCATAAGCCAAGACATCGTGTCTAAAATGGGTTTCCACCTTAAAACCTTGAAAACTCCCATAGCCTTTTGCCAAATGGATGGTTCTGTAGCTGGGGGCACCCCAGCATCTTTTATCACCGAACCAATTCATGTTTCTATAGGCACGGGCCATACTGAGACCATCAACTTTATTGTAACTGCCATTGCCGATAATGCTGTAATTTTGGGGGTCAATTGGCTTCGTAAATGGAATCCTCTGATAAACTGGAAGGAAGGTTGGGTACGCATTCCTTTATCCCTCCCGGAACATACCTCTCTTCCATCAGAAACTGATCAACCCCCGCAACATCACCCACCCCCCCATATTGAATCTGCTGCACCTTTATTGGATTTCCCATCACCCGAAGTCATACCAGGCGAGGAGAAAATTCCCAAAGAATATTGGGACCTAAAGGATGCTTTCAGTGAAAGATCTTGTGATTCCCTTCCTCCTCATAGGGCTACTGACTGTTCAATTGATTTTCTTCCTGGGGTTCAATTACCCAAACCTCGTATGTACTCGATGACCCCGCGGGAGATGGAGGAATTACGTAGATTCATCGATAAAAACCTTCAAAGGGGTTTCATTGAACCAGCTAGGCCCCGTGTAGCCGCACCAGTTATGTTTAGGGAAAAAAAAGATGGTACTCTAAGATTAATACAGGACTACTCATATCTCAACACCATTTGTGAACACAATATTTACCCCCTTCCGCTCATGAAGGACATGCTTGCTCACCTGGCTACCGGTAAGATTTTTACGAAGCTGGACTTACGTGAAGCCTATTACAGGGTCAGGATCAAGGAGGGGGACGAATGGAAAACAGCTTTTAACTGTCCGCTCGGATGTTTCCAATTCAAAGTCCTCCCTTTCGGTCTTCAGGGTGCCCCTTCGGTGTTTATGCAACTAATAAATGAGGTTCTCCACGAGCACCTTTACAAGGGAGTTATTGTTTACATTGATGACATCGTCGTCTACTCGCAAACACACGACGAGCACGTTAAACTAGTGCGCTCCGTATTAAATAAGTTGCGTTCCGCTGAACTTTATGCCAAACTCTCTAAGTGTGAGTTTCACCAGGAAAGAATTGACTATTTGGGTTACCGTATCTCCTCTGAGGGAATTGAAATGGATCCTGCTAAAGTCAAGGCAGTGACGGAGTGGGCCCCTCCCCGTACCCGTAAACAATTGCAAAGTTTTTTGGGATTTGCGAATTTTTACCGCCAATTTATTCCGTCATTCGCTGATATTGCCTTGCCCATTACAAACCTTCTGAAAACAAAAGGAGAAGGCAAGCCTCGTCCAGGAGCCCCTCTCAAATGGACGATGGAATGTCAAGCCGCTTTCGAGAAGCTTAAACGGTTGTTTGCGGCTGAGCCTGTTCTTAAACACCCCGATGTGAATTCCCCATTTGTAATTCAAGCGGATGCTAGTGATGTCGCGGTGGGAGCAGTCCTGTTACAACTCAATCAACATGGCCAATTACAACCCTGTGCTTACACCTCTCGGAAACTCACTGCGTCCGAACGTGGTTGGGCGATTTGGGAAAAGGAGGCTTTTGCTGTTCGGTGGGCTCTCATGACTTGGCGTCATTTTCTTGAGGGTGCCCCACATCCTTTCGAGGTCTGGACGGACCATAAAAATTTGGAAGCTCTTACCTCCTCTCGGAAATTGTCCCCAAGGCAACTTCGTTGGGCTCACTATTTCCATCGTTTCAATTTCCACCTCAAATACATTCCTGGGGGCAAGAATTTCATGGCTGATGCGCTTTCCAGATTGCCACAGTATGATGTATCTAAGCTCACCATAGTACAACCCATCATGCCACTCACTTTACCTGCTTCTCCAGTATCTACTATAGCACAAACTACTGTCCAAACTACTCCACCTGCTGACCTGATTGCTCGTATTAAGGATGAATTACTTACTGATGAATGGTATTCGACTCATTCCGGTGATTGTACTACCAGAGACGATCTTCCCTGGATTGGCTCAAAGATCTATGTTCCTGCTACATTACGTCCTTTTGTCTTGCAACGCGCACACGACTCACGTTTAGCTGGTCATTTCGGTTTCGTTAAAACTGTTCATCTTGTCAAGAGACAGTTCTGGTGGTCCTCATTGAAGAAAGATGTTGAATCGTATATTGCCAGTTGCCCTGTATGTGCGGCTTCAAAACGTGCGCCGGGTAAGCCACAGGGTCTTCTCCAGTCTGTAGCTACGCCGGAAAGGCCTTGGAAGGAAATTTCAATGGACTTTATAGTTGATCTTCCGCCCAGTCAGGGTTATACCGTTATCTGGGTAGTTACCGATCTTTTTTCTAAACAAGTTCATTTTGTCCCCTGTACTAAAATTCCTTCTTCCAAATCTCTGGCCCGACTGTTCGTTTCCCATATCTATCGTTTTCATGGCGTCCCGCAACGCATCATCTCCGATAGAGGAACCCAATTTACTTCCCATTTTTGGAAGGAGTTTTTGAGACTGATTGGCTCCGCCCAAAGCTTAAGCTCCGCCTACCACCCTCAGACGAATGGATCTTGTGAAAGGGTTAATTCCGTTCTCGAACAGTACTTACGCTGCTTTATTAATTTTCAACAAGATGATTGGGCTGATCTTCTCATACATGCCGAAGTGGCGTATAATAACTCTGTTCACTCCAGTACGAATATGACCCCCTTTAAAATCATCTACGGACAGGACTTTGTACCCATACCCGAACTGCCTCACGACTCGCCGACGGTTCCCTCTTTAACTGAATGGTCCTCTAGACTGTCTTCTGTTTGGCCGGTTCTCCGGAAAACTTTGAACGATGCCCATGACTCACACAAACTGTACGCTGATAAGAAACGAGCAGTCCCTCCCTCCTACAAAGTTGGTGATCAGGTTTATGTATCTACCAAAAATTTGGATAGCCCCCAAAAATGCAAGAAGCTGGGTCCCAAATTTGTTGGACCTTTCACGATCACCAAAATTATCAGCTCTGTGTCGGTCCGTTTGGATCTCCCCAAGACCTATCGGCGACTATACCCTGTATTCCATGTTCACTTACTGAAGCCTGCTCGTACCTCCCATCTCCGCAAAAGATTGCCTGATACTCCTACGCCTACCTTGGTGGATGGTCATCATCATTACGAGGTGCGAGACATTTTGGACTCCAGAATCCGCAGAAATAAAACTCAGTTCCTGGTCATGTGGAAAGATTTTCCCCCTTCTCACAACGAATGGGTGGATAAAGAGCATCTCAAAGCTCCTAAACTGGTACGCCAGTTTTATGCCAAGTATCCACACAAACCTTGACTCTTTTTCCTTCTCCTCTCTGTTGTTTTGTCTCTCCCTTCTTGTCTTTCAGGTGTAGCCTCTCGTATGCCTATTGCTGCCCTGGATTTCCCGCTGTTCCTGGAGGAGGTCCGGATGTCAGTCTCGCTAGTTCCTGCTTCGCTGCCATGGAAACGGGGAGGGTGGGGGGTTTGGGATGAGTGTGTTCTGCTGGTGGACAATGTTGATGGTTCGTGTTATCTCCTGTTTAACGGACCTGCATTCCAGGATGGTGAAGACCTGCCCACCTGATGTTGGAGATGGATGCATATTGGACAATGCACAGGGGGGGTTTGGGGATTGGGATGGGCTTAAGCTTAATACTTTCTGTTCGCGCCTAAACTATTCATTCTCAGCTTTACTTGGTCTGTACGCTATCGTAACTTAGTAAAAGGAGCCTTAACATTTCAAAATAATGTCTAAGTGTGGTCTTTCCTGAGTCAACGAAGAAAGTATAAAGGTCCTGAATGAAAAGCAGTCAGGTTGAGATTGTTTTCTGTGCAGTCCAAACTATCCATTGAAGTCTGTACTTGTCCTGTTGGTTCCTGTGCCAAACAGGACAAATTGGTTGCTCTACCAAATATGTGTGGCAGACTGCCAAGCCTTTTTAACAATCAAAGGTAAAAACAAAGGTTCCCCTTGCACATATGTGTTAGTCATTCCCAACTCGAGGGGTCGGTGCTCATCTCCGTTTCAAAGCCAAAGAGCCAGCACTGTCCGAAGATGTCTCTGTGGACATGTGGTTGGAATGACTAAATGCAGAAGGCACATGGAACACTGTTATTTTCCCACCAAAGGTGGTTCCTATATTTCTACTTGCATTTTTACGTACTTTCAAACTACTAGGTTGGCAGAAGCTGGGACAAGTAATGGGCGCTCACTCCATTATGAGATTCGGATTGTCGACCTTTCTGATCGACAAGCTCAGAGTCTTAGCCACTGAGCCACCGTATCCCTTTATAAACAATTACAACATTTAAAACCCCTATTGCCTTTGCCGAGACCTTCTAAGGTAGCCTGAAATACTTTAATGTATGGGAGTTCGGTAATCTCTCCCCGTTCCCCTTCCCAAAACGACTAGCTTTCATTGTGCAATGGAGGGTCCTAGGAGGCTGAAATGCTCTTAGTACTACTTTGTCCTTGTTTGGAGTCCTGATGTTGAGCTCGCATCCGTTAATTCTTTTGCACAGCGTTTGGCCTTTTCGTCCTACGTAGATCCAGAGGGGTAATGCTGGCAGATGATGACATAGATATCCCATTAGAAGAAGAATATGCCAAGGAGAAATTGGGCCGCTTAGAAACCTAATCTTCCATGGCTCTAAATGACACAGGGAATCTAAATGAACTCATATCTTTCCACAGACGATCACTTTCCAGATGATAGTGGGCAATGATGGGAATTGGAGTGCAAGACCCTGAACCAGCAAGCATATCCTTAATTTCTCTGGTGAGGTTCTGGGGACAGAGATTAGGAGACCCGCGTGTGATGATCAGGAACTGCTTGACAAGTTTTTCTTTTTTTCCCTTTTTTCAAAGGCTGCTTTTAAAATTCTAATCTTCTCCCTTCCTTAATGTCAAGAACAGAGTCACCTGTCACAAATTGCTCTGATCTCTCTAGTAGGGAAAAAACGTAATTGTCGCATCTCTGTCACATCTTACAAGCATCATTTTCTGGTGTGAAAGGCCAATGACTTATCTAAGAAAATATGTAAAAAGAATGCTTTTCCCTGGGAGGGGAAGGGAGAAAGGAATACTCATCGGTCAGTAGATCCTCGATATATAATTAGTACCTTGGCACCAGTAGGCTATTGCATGTACCACAGATATTATGCCAAAGAGAAAAACCATCTCTACAAAAGCTATGGACAAATTGTCTGCATCAGTGGTGGGATTCAAAAATGTTTGCCACCGGTTCTGTGGGTGTGGCTTGGTGGGTGTAGCTTGGTGGGTGTGGCAAGGGAAGGATGCTGCAGAATTTCTATTCTCTCCCCTTTCAAGGGGAAGAATACTGTAAACTCCCTATTCCCTCCCCACTCCAGGAGAAGGATCCTGTAAAATCCCCATTCCCACCCCATTCCAGGAGAAGGATCCTGTAAAATTCCCCATTCCCTCCCCACTCCAAGAGAAGGATCCTGTAAAATCCCCATTCCCTCCCCACTCCAGGAGAAGGATCCTGTAAAATCCCCATTCCCTCCCCACTCCAGGAGAAGGATCCTGTAAAATCCCCATTCCCTCCCCACTCCAGGACAAGGATCCTGTAAAATCCCCATTCCCACCCCATTCCAAGAGAAGGATCCTGTAAAATCCCCATTCCCACCCCATTCCAGGAGAAGGATCCTGTAAAATCCCCATTCCCTGCCCACTCCAAGAGAAGGATCCTGTAAAATCCCCATTCCCTCCCCACTCCAGGAGAAGGATCCTGTAAAATCCCCATTCCCTCCCCACTCCAGGACAAGGATCCTGTAAAATCCCCATTCCCACCCCATTCCAAGAGAAGGATCCTGTAAAATCCCCATTCCCACCCCATTCCAAGAGAAGGATCCTGTAAAATCCCCATTCCCACCCCATTCCAGGAGAAGGATCCTGTAAAATCCCCATTCCCTGCCCACTCCAGGAGAAGGTTACTGCAAAATCCTCATTTCCTCTTGTTCAACTGGGACTCGGGAGGCAGAGAATAGATGGGGGAAGGTCCAGTCAGAGGTGGTATTTACCAATTCTCAGAACTACTCAAAATTTCTGCTGCCTATTTTCCAGATCTTGCCAGAACCTGCTGAATACCACCTCTGGTCTGCATGCTAATTAAGGGGAATATTTGTAACTCAAGGTTGAAATGAGGGGTCTTTGGTGCTCTCTGAGCTTGGTTGTTTTCTTGCAGACCTTTCATTACCCAAACGAGTAACATCATCTGTGCTCTAGCATTTAGTTTGGGTAATGAAATGTCTGCAAAAAAAACCAATAGCAACCAAGCTGAGAGACCACCAAGTATCCCTCTCATTGTCTACATATCCTAGAGTACGCAAATTTGCAAAGCCCAGATTTGATGGGTCCTGTTTTAGCTTGGAGTCACCTTTCGGCCATCCATTACTACCAATCAGAGGGCAGTCAGTGAAATGCAGTCTTTGGAAATATGGGGGAAAGCAGACTAATTTTATTGTGATGGTCCCTGCATAGGAGAAAATATTCCATTTGCTGTTTAAGAATGTCATGATTACTGCTGTTGGACTTGATGAAATAAATGATTTTGGAAAGATACCCTACTGTTTACTCTTCTTTTAAGTCAACGATGCTGTAATTCCTAAATAAAAAGAAATTGTAGCATTTTTAATCTCCAACATTAGAATAATTGGCAACTGGGGTGATAGATACAATTTATATTCTATTTTTAAGCGTATTTAATGTTGTTTTGCCAAATTAGTTTGACCTGAAGTTTAACAAAATGTAATCTGAATGCAAAATAAGAAGTGTCAGAGTTTGTGAATTAATAATGGGTGATTTAAAAACCAAGTGGCATATTGAGTGACATATTGATAGGCGTGTTTAGTTAACATTTGTCCTACCATGTTATCCATATTTTGTTGCTTAAAATGCAGAAAACTGGTTTTCTTCCTTATCCTCACTGACTGAATTCGCACATTTTATGTCCATCTCCCCTTACATTAACTTTTACTGGAAGGATCTTCAGAGTAAATTTGATTCCAATATGTCTATGGAGATTCTCAGTCATCCAGGTTATGGTTGTCCCAAAGGTGCTTTTCCAAGAGGCTTTCTGGTTTTTCTTAGAAGATGTTTCGCTTCTCATCCAAGGAGCTTCTTAAGAGTTGAAGAAGCTTCTTGGATGAGAAATGAAACGTCTTCAAAGAAAAAACAGACAGTCCAGTTGCCTCTTGAAAAAGCATCTTTGATTTCAATAGCCTATTCTGAGGCTGCATTCATTAGTTAATCTTTTTAATCACAATAAACCAAACACATTAACTCCCCTATCCCTCCAAAAGAGACAGACAGACATACAGATAAGACCAGCAAATGATAAAAAGCAATCAGAGAAATTACTGGCTCAACAACACTTCATGTTTTCTCATTTTAATTTAAAACTTTAAATAATTTAATTTAAATAAATTAATCCAAATTAAAATAAATAGTAAATAATTTAAAAGATATTTATTTTAAAACGTGGAAAGATCTGGCCCATAAAATTGTCAAGAATCAGACATATTACTGCCATCATCATCATCATCATCATCATCATCATCATATCATCATCATTTTAAAACAGCAACAACAAACACTAATCCCTTTATAGGTAGTCCTTGAATTACAACAGTTTATTCAGTGACTGTTCAAAGTTATAACAGCACTGAAAAAAGGGATCATTTTTCACACTTCTGACCATTGTAGCATCACGATTGTTATGTGATCAAAATTCAGATGTTTGGCAACGGTCTGAAAGTTCTTCAGCTCTGACTAAATGGTGAGGAATGGAAACTTCTTGGATGAGAAATGAAACGTCTTCAAAGAAAACCCAAAAAGTCCAATTGCCTCTTGAAAAAGCACCTTTGGGACAACCATGACCTGAATGACTGAGAATTCCTACAGACTTTTAGCTATGCAATTTCGGATGAACACTGTTAGCAACTCTGGGTTCAGAATTAGTGTTACAACTCTGGTCCCTTAACCAGTGTTAGCAAATAAATGCGGAATAGTGTAATTCACCGGACAGTAAAGAGATACGTTGCTGTAACCACAAACAAACTCTAAAACACTGATAGTAAGAAAATAAATAGTCTTTACTTTGTAGCAACTAAAATGCTTCTTCCGACTAAATTCTCAAACAATAATAACAGTCCGTCACCAAACAGAGTTTATCTCACAGTGATTCAAAACAATACTCCTTCTTCTTCACAGCTCCAGCTCCTCAGCACAGGGAATCGAAAGGAATTGACTGTGTTCCTGCCTTGCTTATATGGTAAAGCTGAGCAGCACAGCCAATCAGAATTCAAAGACATTTTTTAAAGCTACATATGTAACATAGGCTCATATATATTGCCAACCCAATATAAGGCTGAATATCCTAACAAACACCCTTCGAATGGTGAGTATGAATGGATTTCCAGAAAATTTGCAGACTACAGGAAGCATTAGCACTACTCAGGTAACCCCTAGGACACAGATAAACCTCTAAGTACTTCACCAACCCTCTAAAATAATGCAAATAATCAGCTGTCTGCAAGGAATATAAATCCTTCCATTCCCCACCATCCAGTAAGAGCTGAAAAAGCTTCTTGGATGAGAAGTGAAACATCTTCAAAGAAAAATCAGGAAGACCAGCTGACTCTTGAAAAAAGCACCTTTGGGATAGCTTGGCAACTGCTTAACCCAACATCAGGATAATTCCATTTCCAAGAAAATGGAAACCTTTCATAAAATATACAATTTAGATCACCAGAAGCTTTTATTTTATCACTAACATTAAGAATTTGAAGTTGGCCCAAACAATTCTGCTGAATGTTACACATACCAGACAGAAGGTCCACCCTTCTGCTTATTCTTATAACAATATCCCTGAGATTTAATTAATCTGGCTTCATGCGATTCAGATTCAGCATCATGATTTTCAGTTGTTTGGGCCAGCTTGGAAATAGGTCCTTTTGAAGAAAATCTATTCACGATGTTTCTGAAAGTTGACACCAACTTGATGGCACGTAATTAATCAATTACTAAGATTTATACCTTTTCTTTTGACTTACTTAAGGAGGTTGCCATAAACCTGGCTATCTGGAAGCATTATAAAAATGTGAGAAAGTATATTAAAACAAACAAACAAATAAAAAATCCACAAAAATAACAATCATCCAGCCATCAAACCTGTCCCAATCTTGCTGGCCTTCTCTAAGGCCTTCAAAACTTGGTTTTGCTGTCAAGCCCAAGTCCTGGTAAATGTGGATGAGGCTGTTTCCTGGCTATATTGGTTATAGGATGCTTTGAATTTTCTTGGCTGCTATTTGTATCCTGCCTTGATTGTTTTTACAGATAGCACAAGGCAGGGAACATATCCAACACATCTTTGTCCTTCTGTTTTCTATTTTCCCTACAACAACAACCCTGTGAAGTAGGTTGGAGAGGGGGGGAGGGAGGGACGGAGAGAGGAAGGGAGGGGATGTCCCACTTTATATTTATGTTTAGAATTATGGGTTCTGTTTTTATTACGCCCTGCCCAGAGTCATGCTTGTGAGATGGGCAGCCATATAAAACAAGCAAATATCCAACATTAAATCAATATAGTTAAAACAGATAGGTGAAATAAAGGCATTTTCCTAAATATTGGGAGTTAAAATCACCTCCCTGGGAACACATTCCATGCCCTGACAGCTATCCAGTTGAGAAATCTCTCCTGCCTACAAAATAGTTAAGCTTCTGGAGTAAATGGAGCGTATTCAATGTCAAATAGCATCACACTTACAATGAGCGTAACTTCTATGCAGCTCTGCAAATTGTTCCTTTGAACTTGATAGTTAAAATATCTTTGGAGTGCTTTTCTGGACCGACTATATTGATGGTTTGTGAAGTCCACAGACAGGCCCATATCACAGGTAAATTCACACACAGTTTTCCAAGATGTATTTCATCCACCTTTTTTCTTGATTAGCTGGAGATCAGAGGTGGTATCCAGCAGGTTCTGACCAGTTCTGAAGAACTGGAAAAGCAGAAATTTTGAGTAATTTGGAGAACCGGTAAATACCACTTCTGACTGGCTCCACCCCCATCTATTCTCTGCCTCCTGAGTCCCAGCTGATTGGAAGGAAATGAAGATTTTGCTGTAACCTTTCCCTGGAGTGGGGAGGGAATGGAGATTTTACAGTATCCTTCCCCTGCCATGCCCACCAAGCCATGCAATACCCACCATGCCACACCCACAGAACTAGTAGTACAGTTGGAACAGGCCTGGCGTCATCCACATGGATGCGCGTAGCGTGCACATATGCACACAGTGCATGCATGTGTTATAGCTGCCTACGACGCTTCCGCAAGCCTCCACGATGCTGCAGCTGCTCAGCGGAGCGTCGCACAGGCGCTATACCTGCCATGGAGGTGCACGGAAGCGCTGAAAGCTTTAAAACACAGTAAGGAGCTCAGGCAGGTGGGTGAGCCCTCTGGAGCACCATGCCGGAATGGTACCCGGTGCTCCAGACAGGCTCCGGTACGCCCTTACTGGAGTGTACCTCCTGCAACCCACCACTGCATTACTACTGCACATGCAGAGTGCTGACGAAGTCTCAGGAGACCTATTGGAAAAATAACAACAATAAGAGAGGAAACAGAGACTGGTGTTAGTTTAGTGGTGAAGCCTTAGAAATCAGGATACTTGTGAGTTCTGGTCTCCCCTTAGGCATGAAAGCTGGCTGGCTGACCTTCGGTTAGTCTCAACAACAGTGTTGTTGTGAGGAAAATAGGGGGATGAAGGAGTATGATGTACATTTGCTGCCTCCGTTCTTTATAAAATAAACGAAGCAATAAAGGTGTGATGAAAACTTAATAGAGAAAAATAAGGTTAGTGGTCAGAGACAGCTAATGCTTGATGGTTTTACAAAATAAACAATTGAATACACTTTTCAAGACAAGATTGTTGGAATAGCGATAGCAACTATACATCTATATGATTTAAAGAAGCATTTTGATAAAAGTTTAACAAGGAACATGAAAAAAAATATCCCCAAAAGTTATTTTGAGCAACCCATTAATGCACGTTTGGAGTTCAAATGATGAAAAAACGCAGAGTTCGTAATATTTCTAAGCAGCAGCTTGCCTGACCAACACAATTTTCCATCCTCTTGCTACAATATAGGCTCGTATGGGGGGTGGGGGGGTGGGGTAAAAAGGTATAACAAGAGAAAAAATACATGATTTGTGCTTTTCAAGCCTCCCCTGCTGACACAGCAACAGTACTTTGGACCAAAGAGCCCCATAAAATGGAAAATGAATTATTGGGAGAGATAATCATAATGCCTTCAGATTTTGAAAAAAATTAATGGACTATTTTCCAATAAAGCTTTTCCTTTTCAAAAGAAACCATTTGTGGCCTTCTGCTTCATCCCGGTAAGCAAAAAATGGGATTCCTTTTTATATAATTTAAATTCCTCCTCTCTCCTGTTTTGAAACATGGTATCACCAAGTTGAGATGAGGAGTATCTGGTCTTTTATCACCAGATTTGTTAATTGTATTATTGTTTATGTGGTTGACAGGAGGGTGCAATGGCTCAGTGGTTAGAAAAGCTGAGTTTGTCAATTGGAAATCTGACAGTCATGGTTTGAGATCCGAGCACTGCCCAACAGGGTGATCTCTCATTACCTGCCCCAGCTCTTGCTCACCAAGCAGTTCAAAAGCTTGTAAATGCAAGTAAATAAATAGGTACCACTTTGGTAGGAAGGTAACAGCATTCCATGTGCCTCAGCATATACTCATGCTGGCCATATAACCACGGATGTGTCCTTGGACACCACTGTCTCCCTTGGCTAAGAAATGGAGATGCACCCCCTAGAGCAGGGGTCCCCAACCTTTTTGGCAGCAGGGACCGGTTTCATGTAAAAAAAATTCCGCGGACCGGTGGGAGCCTCCAGCGGGTAAGTCGAGTCACGTAGGCCGCATGTGTGTTCGGCGGTCACGTGGAACCCGAGGCTCACTGCGGCCTGGTTACTATCAAGCCACAGACTGGCACCGGTCCATGGCCCGGGGGTTGGGGACCCCTGCCCTAGAGTCAATAACTGACTGGACAGGGAAACCTTTACCATTACCTTTTATGGGGTGGAGAAATTTAGCCAGTTTCCCATTAGAAATATTAAGAAGTATCACTTTTTTCTATCCCTTTGCTCCATATCTAAGGCAGCTTCCATTAGGAGATGACTAGGCTAGGCAGAGGCTGGTTACTTGCTTCCAAGTCCTTACTCCACAAGCAGGTGACACTTCTACCCTGCTTGGTGAAAATTCAATTCATAGATCAGGAACATTTGGTTCCTCTAGTGACAAATAGAACCAGACTCTAATGATAAACCAAAATCCACGAAAAATAGTTTAGCCCTTCCCCTCTTCCTCCTCCTCTTCCTCCTCCTCTTCTTCTCTCCCCCTCCTCCTCAGCTGCATAAATCTGATTGATTTTTAATGCAGCTATTCTCAGCTATAATTTTACATATCCAGGCTATGAATTGAGCTAAGGCAGACACTCAAAGGGAATTCTCAGTCTCACACAGACTTTCTTTACTAATAAAAGGTCAGTGCAATCTCAGTGACATTATGCCACTTTTGTCACTGTTTCAGTGACAAATTAATTGGAATGTAAATAAGTTTCTCATAAAAGTTTAGTGAACTGCTGCTTGAAGTAAAACTGGTTAGGGCCAGGATATATCATTCTCATTGGATCAAGGGCTGAATCATGCATGTTAGTGCAGCTAGAACCCAGAGTGGGTTTGATAGTTAAGAAAATTGCACTCTTATAATAAAAATAAATAAATGTAACTTCATGCAAGTCATTTACCCCCATAAAATGCCCCTATCTCAAAAGTGTAAACATTGGGACTATCCCGTTCTTGAGATAAACTGGCCTCATAACCTTTGTTCTTGGAAGGCTACAAAACTTGGTGATTTTCTCAAATTAATGAAAGTCAGAGCCACCATTCCCAACCAGGTGTCTGGCAGCACCTTTTCTGACCAATTTAATTTTATGAAAAAGCAGCTCACAAAAGCTTATAACTTTTAATGAAATTAATTTGTTGGAAAGGATGATACTAGACTCCTGATTCCCCCCCCCCCAATCCCAATCAAGAATACAAAAACTGTATTGGCTATGTTCAATATGTCCCGTCCCCCCCCATCAGTATATAGCACCAAAAAGCAGGGATGTATTTATTCACATTTTCAGAGGACCAATCTAAATAAAACTAGAAATATGGATAGGACATTGGCATCATTCAGATCAGTGGTGGGATTAAAATATTTTTACTACTGGCTCTATGGGTGTGGCTTTGTGGGCGTGACTCTGTGGGCACAGCAGGGGATGGATACTGCAAAATCCCCATTCCCTTCCCACCCCACTTTCCAGCTCCGTTCTCCTGT
Organism: Rhabdophis nuchalis; assembly: GCA_039707465.1. Classification (NCBI taxonomy): domain Eukaryota; kingdom Metazoa; phylum Chordata; class Lepidosauria; order Squamata; family Natricidae; genus Rhabdophis; species Rhabdophis nuchalis. The sequence continues at coordinate 270,582,120 of CM077643.1, read as the reverse complement.
TTAGGGCAACAAAAGATCAGCTGGGAGGCAGGGAGGCAGTGGGGGCAGGGCCAACCTATTTACCGGTTCTCTGAACTACTCAAAATTTCTGCTACTGGTTCCCCAGAATCTGTCAGAACTGGCTGAATACCACGTCTGATTCAGATTTATGCACTAATTTGATGTATAAGAATGCCTTTCACTTTCCTAGGCACCCAACACAGCCTACATAGTAATCTGACCTCCATTTTTCCTACAACAACAACCTTACAAGGGAAATTAAACTGTGAGAAAGTGATTGTTCCAAAGGGAGGATGGTCTTGAACCTGCATCTCCCAAAGTTCAAAGTTGAACATGCTACACTTCAGCCACAATACAACTCTTAATTCAAAATGCATCAGACGTGAACAACCAGACCCACATGTGTAGAGTCCAAAGGAACTACTTATTGTTCTATGCCTATGCCACAGGAATCTCCACCAAGTGACAGCTTTGGCTTAGGAGAGATGAGATAAGGCTCAGTGTCAGGCCTGGAAGTCAACTTTTACACTGGGACTTCAGGCCTGCCAAAATTATTGCCATGGGAAACTGGGAGGCGGGATTATGTGGAGTGGGATAGATATAGTCAAAATAACATTCCTTTCTCAGAGAATCACGGTCATCTTGCCCTGCACCTGGAATGGTGTGCCTGAGAAGCATCTCCAGTTGGGACAGTGCCTGATTGGACCTCCTGACAGATATATGGGTGCTGGGGCAAGGACTTGGTTGGGTGGGGAAAACCTGGAAACTTTCAGATTCAGGTTTTTCCAGATGTGCCAATATAACATCTCTAATAAAATAGAACATTGAGGAAACTCAATCATTGGAGTCTTCTTTCATTAGAGGTGTTACTTGGAACCCCGACACTCAGGGGCATTTGGGGATGGGGTGGGATCAGACCTTGTTCTTTTGTGTTTACATAAAGAGCCCAGACTAATTCTGCACTTAAGCCCTATTTCAGTTGCTTTCCAACTGAAAGGACAGTACAGACAGTCCTCAATTTACAAGCATTCATTTAGTGACCTGTTCTGCCCCACAGACAGACAGACACACAAGCTTGGCTGCTTGCCACTATCTCCTTGGCTGCTTGTCACTATCTCCTTGGCTGCAAGCCCTAACTCACGTAACAAAGACAGACAGAGAATTGCAGACGCGACTGACCAGAATTTCCAATGAGAAGTTGTCAATGTTGTTTCCTGCAAATGACCCCTCCCAAAGCCTTTCTTATAAGCTCTCTTGAGGAGGGGCCACTCATCAACCAGCTGGTGCTCATCAGGGTTTACGAGCTTGCCTCTTATGTAACTGTTGCCTCCTTTTCTCAGCCCTGCGTAATCTAGCATCAGGGACAAACTGCCCCTGATCCTCCTCACTGCTCCATGACCCAGACGCCTCCTGGTGGCCAACCAGACTCTCTGCTTCCTCAAGGTCTCCCTCCTCCTCCAGGGCAGACTCGTTGGACTCTTCACTAGAAGAGTCCATCAGCAGCTGATCTGGAGCCGGCTGGGCCACAACAGTGACCATTCAAAGTTAAAACAGCACTGAAATAAGTGATGTTTTTCACACTTACAACAGTGTTGGGTTCCTACCGGTTCAGACCAGTTCTCTCAAACTGGTAGGGCTGCCTTCAAACAGAGACCGAGCCGGTTCTCTGTTCCTCTGAAAGTGGGCCTGCCCACTCACCCCTGGGTTATACTTACCTTTATTTCAGCTTCTGAAGCACAGCTCATCCAGGGCGTCAGATTGAATTGCCACTCCTCAGCTGTTTTCCTTTTTTTCTGAGTAATTTTCATTCAATTGCACGAAGCAGGCATGCAGCGACCTGGTACTAATGCCAGTAGAAACCCATGACTGACTTATAACTGTTGCAGCATTCCCCATGGTCACATGAGTAAAATTTGGATGCTTGACCACTGGCTCATATTTATGAGAGTTACAGTCCCTTGGGATGATGTGATCCCCTTTTGCAACCTTCCTATAAGCAAGGTCAATGGGAAAGCAGGCATTCACTTAACAACCATGTTACTAACTTAACAACTGCAGAGATTTACTTAACAACTGTGGGAAGAAAGAGTGTAAAATGGGGCAAAAGTTACTTTACACTTAGCATGTCTCACTTAACAACAGAAATTTGGGCTCTCAATTGTGGTCGTAAGTCAAGGACTACCCTTATTCATAAATATCCAGTTGGAGCAAAATGTGCAGAAAACTGTACATGGTAAGAAAATTGCTAATCGATGGAGAGATTTATGATATAAACTGAAACCGACTACATTTACATTCATTCATATATTACTAGCCTGGCGGAGAATTGTGGCACCTATGCTTGCTATTACCTTCGCTTGTTTATGGAGCCCGGGAAAGAAAAGTCTGCCTTTGAAAACCTGAAGATAATGAATTCAAGGGCAGACTTAAAATTCATTTAATAAATGGACAATGGAAGGGTATGAAATTAGAAAGGGAGGCTTAGATTAAGCGAACTGAACCGGAGGAGGAAAGAAAGAAAAATGCTCCAACATTTGTTCTTCCAAAAGATGAATGCTGCTGGTTATAAAGTCAAATGGGTTAAGCATTTAGAGGAAATGTTTTGTCCTTGCTGCCAATTTGGAAGGCAAAATATGAACTTCTCCATTCTTCATGAAGTGAAATTACTTTAGGCTAAAGCCGCAGTGTGTTGGCAAATCAAAGATAATCTCTTTTCACCTTTTAGAACCATTTATGACAAAAGAGCGTTTCCCCATTTACACATTTGAATCGGACTTGGATTCAGACAATGGGATTATCACTGCAGACTTGAACTAAAATCTCATTGCTTGCACCAGCTTTACATTTGTTTAGCAGTCCTTCAAAAGAGAGAGGAAGGAGGAAACATCAGTATCGGGCAATCAATAACAAATTTTGTTTAAAATATACCATAAGAACATAAGAACAGCCTTGCTGGAACAGGCCACAGCCCATCCAGTCCAGCATTCTGTCTCACACAGTGGCTCCCCATTTGCTTCAGGGTCTTCCCAAGCAGATGTCTTCACCTGCTTATGATTCCCTGCAAACGGCATTGAGAGATATCCTGCCTATCTCTCCATCCCGGAGGGTGTCCTTAGGCATCCATAATGATAGCCATGGATACCCTTGTTCTCCATGAACTCGTCTAATCCTTTCTTAAAGGTGTCGAGGCTGACAGCTCTCACCACTTCTTCTGGCAGGGAGTTCCATAGACCAGTGATCCTCTGGGTGAAAAAGTACTTCCTCTTATTTGTTTGAGGTCTAGCTTCCAAAAGTTTCATGGAGTGCCCCCTAGTTTTAGTGTTGTGCGATAGGGAAAAAACAGTTTTTCCTTTTCTACTTTGTCCACACCGTGCATGATTTTATAGACTTCAATCAGGTCACCTCTTAGGCGCCGTCGTTCTAGAGTGAAGAGGCCCAGCCGTTGCAGCCTCAGATGGTAAGGAAGGTGTTCCAGCCCCCTAATCATTCTGGTTGCCCTCCTCTGCACCTTTTCCATTTCCATAATAAAATGCCCAATTATATTAGGAGGATGAACTTTGCACAAGAAGGAAAAGAGAGATAGTATAAATACAGGCAATATGAAAGTGGGAACTGAAACTTGGAGAATATGTAGCACTGATGAACTTCTCTCTCTCTGTCTCCCTCTCCCTCTCTTCCTCCCTCCCTCCCCTGTGTGTATGTCTATGCATATACACATACAAACACAGGTACACAAACAAACCCCCATACACAAACCTGCATACAGACACAGAAACAGACATAGACATAGAGACATACACAAACACATTATATATAAATTCAAAGTAAATTTAAGGAAGAACAGCTTCAATATATATTGCATTCATGCAGCAAGATAAATACAAAGATTTAGAGAATGGTTTTTAAAGCCTACGCCAATAGTTAGAGCAAATCAGTTGAACAGAAAAAATGGAATTAAATATTTGCTTATATGTTTTAGTGTTTTTTAACCTTTTTAAAACAATAATCTAAAGAAGATTTTGGCATTAAATTCAAATTTTCATAGTTTTTTTTTTAATGAAAACTACTTAATATATTCTGCTTAGAACTTTTACTTAATGTCATATTTAATAATAATTGCGCAACCACAATAATTATCTCCTCATTCATAGATAATACTTTATTATCTATTTATTATTATAAAATAAAGCGATTTGAATAAGACTAAAAGAATAATAATAATTAGCCAAGCACAGATATGGTTAATATAGGGAAATATCTATCTATATTTGTATATCAGTATGCTCTCTATTATTGTTATGTCTAGCTTTCTAAAGGAAACAGAAAAGAAGTATATTCATACTTAATAGAACATATATTAATAATGGAAAATAATATCAAAACTACCATGTGTGGATAATTTAAATGAAAGGAAAAATAGCAAAGAATATTATGACAATCCTCCAACTTTTAAAAGAATGAGTAACACTTATCACTTCAAAATTGTTTTAGAAACAGTTCTTGGGACCTCATATGTAAACACACACCATTATTCATTAAAGCAATCTGGCATTTCAGGGTACAACACAAACCTCAAAAGAATGCTGGCTTTTAGAGGCACATTAACTTAAATTGCATTACGTTTCTGTAAGATGTAAAGTACTCAGGATCATTTCCAAAATGTCTTATTCCTCTACTCAGTACTGCATGTGTTGCTGATTCTCAATAATAACATAATAAATGTCTCATTGTCCATCTTTTAGTCTGTCATTGTCAGATTTAGATATTGTTTTTATCCAGAAGGAGATGGTAGACACGTCACTAACAATAAAATTAACGTTCGCCTGATACGCCAGTTGCGCCCCTTTCTGGATCGTGATGCTTTAGGCACGGTCACTCAAGCCCTCGTCATCTCCCGCCTGGACTATTGCAACGCGCTCTACATGGGGCTTCCCTTGAGGTGCACCCGGAGGCTCCAGTTGGTTCAGAATGCGGCCACGCGGGGGATTTTGGGAGCATCTAGGCGCTCCCATGTGACACCTCTCCTGCGTGAGCTGCACTGGCTGCATGTGGCTTTCCGGGTGTGCTTCAAGATACTAGTGACCATCTTCAAATCGCTCCATGGCAAGGGACCTGGCTATTTGCAAGACTGTCTCCTGCTGCCAAATACCTTCCACCGACCAGTGCGCTCCCACAGAGAAGGCCTCCTCTGGATGCTGTCGGCCAGGCAATGTCGGCTGGCGACCCCCAGGGGGAGAGCCTTCTCTGTGGCAGCCCCTGCCCTCTGGAATGACCTACCCCCTGACCTACGGACAACCACGGACCTACACCTCTTCCATCGGGCCTTGAAGACCTATTTAGTAGGGGTTTTTAACAGGGGTTTTAAGGACAGGCTAATTATATAATATATTTTAATATATTTTATGTTTTGTATTGTTGATTTTTTATTGCTGCCTGTACACCGCCCTGAGTCCCGAAAGGGAGAAGGTGCGGTATACAAATTTAATAAATTCTAAAATGCTAATATAATAAAAAGTAAACATATGATAACAGTAAAACATTTCAGTGTTCCACTCATGGTAAAAAGTGTTGGCCAACCCAATGGAGAAGTTTTTTTTTTTTTTAATAAAAGAAGGCTGCTATACATCCAAAGTAAAAAAAGAGGGCATAATTATGGTATTACTGCTAGAAGGTCACCACAGGTGAGACCTGAAGCAGAATCTCTTCAGACAATCTTAAGCACACAATCTTAGCGGTTTCAAAGGGATTTATTTATGATCTTATAATGAAGGCAACTGAACACTGGAAAAAATAATTGAGGGGAAGCTAAAATGAACTTTCCTGCAAAACTGATCTGATGGATAGTTAAGGTTATTTCCTTAGAAACTCTGGGGGGAAATAAATAGCTCATCTACTACACTTGCAGGGTTCTACAGTTATATTATAAGGAATGTCTTTAATGGTTAGTTAGCTTATTGTTTTATCCTGTCACTAGCCACCTTGACCTGTCTGGAAGGAAGAAGGCTCATAAAGCTTTTTAATAAATGAATCATAGGTTCTAAGATGCTCCCAAAAGAAATATATTTAGTGTTTTTTTTAAAAAGTGGCGAGTCTGGAAATGAACTAAGAAAACTGGATAACATAATTATCAGTGGTGGGTTTCAAATTTTTTAGAACCTACTCTGTAGGTGTGGCCTATTTTGTGGGCGTGGCTTAGCAGTCACGTGACAGGGTGGGAGTGGCCACCTTTTAAAATATGGTGAAACTCATTTAACAACTCTCTTGCTTAGCAACCAAAATTTTGGACTCGATTGTGATGATAAATTCTTCCTTCCTTCCTTCCTTTCTTCCTTCCTTCCTTTCTTTCTTTCTTTCTTTCTTTCTTTCCTTCCTTCCTTCCTTCCTTCCTTTCCTTTCCTTTCCTTCCTGTTGGGTCACTGGCAGCGGCGGGCCAGATTTACTTGCAGGTACGCCGGTGGAACCCCCTCTCACCGGTTCTCTAAATTTCACTAACCGGCTCTTGCGAGTAGGTGCGAACCTGCAGAAACCCACCACTGATAATTATAGAGTAAGAGTTAATACTACAATTGCACTTATATTTGCTGCAAAGGAAATTGGAAACTTCTATTTCTTTTGGTTATCTTTTTCTGCATTTTTTTCTATTTTTCTTCTTTCTTTCTTTCTTTCTTTCTTTCTTTCTTTCTTTCTTTTCTTTCTTTCTCCATATTTTCTTCCTTCTTTCCTCTCTCCCTTCCTCCTTTCCTTGCTACCTATCTCCCTGTTAGTTGGTATGCTCTTTGAAAAACTTTACATAAACTTTATATACAAAAATATTTTAAATAACTGGAAATAAAATGACCTTTTGGACTAGAATCTAGTATCAAACTAGATTAGTCAAATAAAGAAGCAAGCTGCTTTGTTTATGAGGAATTCTTCCCTCTGTTAGCAACTCAAAGGAAAAAAAAATCCGATACATTCAGAGGCCCAGGAATAGCTGTAGGATATCTGTATGTGTAGTCTAATCTTTAGCAATGTTTTACTCTGAATTCTGTACATAACTGAAAGAGAAAAAACCAATCTGCATATATGAACAGCCTTAACTCTTCAAGCAGTGCTTAGAAAGATTTGGGACTAGGCTAAATTCCACAGCTGAGGTTTATCTCCAGAAAGCTGACTTGAGGGAATATTGCTATTCAGAGCATAGCTGCTAGTTTTGCTTAGGTGTCAGCTTCAGTTTTTTGCTATTATCACATTACAATTGAGGGGGAAAAAAGACTTTAAAAAGCTTGCAACTTCTAGATATAAAAAGGTTTTTACAAAGGTCTAGTCAGCAATATGAACACCTTCCCAATTTTAGATGAGTATACATTAATAAACTAACAAAAGCCTATCCGTTTTCTAAATGTTGTGTAAAACATTTACAAAATGTTTTTTTTTAAGATTTATATGTGCAAAGTTGAATGCAGAGAACACTCTAATGTAAATTGGAATACTATTGCATTTCCTTGGGCAGTTAGTTGGCCCCTGTGAGTGCAGGCTGGTGGATTAAATGGGCTCAATTCAGCAGGTCCCTTGTGTCCTTGTGTTGAGATGGTATAAATTCCCACCTGCACTTTTAGAAACAACCATCAACATCTTCAGGAGATGATTAATAGAGATGAGGTGGCAGTCATAGGATTGTCATAGAGGCTCCGCCCCTTTACACCCCCCCATATATGTGATCTGATGCAAGGGTGAAACAGACAGGAGTTGAATCACAGTGCTAAAGTGCTTTTTGTTTGACTTTTCCCCTGCAGATCAATAGGTGGCATTGAGCCAGTTCTCTCCGGTTCAGCCGAACCGGTAGCAGCAGCTGCGGGAGGCTCTGTCCACCCACCCTCACGTAATGCACGAGCACATTTGAGAACCAGTACAGAAGGTAAGTGAATCCCATCACTTCTGCAAATGTTGCTGCAGATGAAAGCAACAATCATGGAGGTAAACAATCAGAGGTGGGTTCCTACCACTTTGGACTGGTTCGGATGACCACACCCCTGAACTGGTTTTATTGGCAGTGCCATAGGCGGTGCCATCTCGGTTTTTGCTTCTGTGCATGCAATTTTTTACTACTGTGCATGCACGCGTGCAAAGCATGTCCCTGAATGAACCAGCAGTAGCAGAAGCAGGAACCCACCTCTGGAAACAATACTAACTATAACTGAAGAAAATATTCGTTTTCATCATCTACATGGAAAGTAATGGTGTAACATTTGCCTCATCCACTTACTTCCCTGCAGCCTGGAACTTGTACTATGAAGAGAAAGGAACTGGGGAGGTTCTATGGAATAGGACATGTATTCCATAGAACCTCCCCAGTTCCTTTCTCTTCATACTACAAGGCTTTTTGTAATTATTGTCCACTTCAAATTCTTGGATAATTTTTTTCAGGCTCATGCCCAAAGACAACACAGTGAAACCCATCCAAGTCTAATTCTTCATTTTTTTATTCTAATGGACAAAATCTTGCCAGCCTAAAGCTACAACCTTCGTGCCTAATAGATATACCCTGAGAGATTCTAGAACATGGTACCCTATCTCTCTTCCCTTCTTTCCACCCAGCTTGGAACTGGACAGTCTCTTAATCTCTCTATAGAATGTGCTGTCTCCTTCCTGGAAAATCATGGTGCTGCTGAAATCTCCCCCTACTCATCCCAAAGGTCCTTTTCCAAAGGCAACTGGACTTTCTTGATTTTTTTTCCCTTGAAAACATTTTTCAAGCTTCTTAAGTTCTGAGCTTCTTGGATGAGAAGTAAAATGTTTTCAAAGAAAAAAACCAAGACAGTCCAGTTGCCTTCTGGAAAAACACCTTTGGAACAATCATAACGTAGATGATTGAAAATCTACAAAGACATCTCCCCCACCCACACTATTTAAAGTCCCCCAAAATTCCTCAAGGTTGGGACATTATTGCTGCTATTGAAAAAGTCCCTTGGAGAGAATTTCCTCATGGTGACCTCTCTTGGTATTTCATGGCATGTGGGGAGCCAATGAGGCTGCAGCCCACTGGAGAGATGACTGAATAATGAAAGACAGGGCAGTTGCAAGTCACTTTGTAACCAATTAGGATAGGAACAACCACATTTCACCCATAAGGACATCTTCAAAATACTCTTCCTGATGGAAAGAATTTGTAATGCCAACTCTCAGTCATTATCTAAATGAGAAAAAAAATGCTCAGGAAACATTCTGGGCCCATCTCTTGTATGTTGCAAAATGTATACCACACTTGGAATACTACATACAGCTTTGATTGCCACAGTGTAAAAAAAATGTTAGGGCTCTAGAAAGAATGCAGAGAAGAGCAACAAAGATAATTAGGGGACTGGAGGCTAAAACATATGAAGAACGGCTGCAAGAATTGGGTATCTCTAGTTTAATGAAAAGAAGGACTAGGGGAGACATGATAGTAGTGTTCCAATATCTCAGGGGCTGCCACAAACAAGATGGGAACACCCTCCAAAGCACCTGAAGGCAGGACAAGAAGCAACAGTTGGAAACTAATCAAGGAGAGAAGCAACTTAGAACTAAGGAGAAATTTCTTGACAGAACAAATAATCAGTAGAAAAAATTGCCTGCCGAAGTTGAGAATGCTCCAACATTGGAAGTTTTTAAGAAGGGATTGGACAGCCCTTCATCTGGAATGGTATAGGGTTTCCTACCTGAGGAGCGGGTTGGACTAGAATACCTCCAAGGTCCCTTCCAACTCTGTTATTCATTATGCATGTCTGCTACTGAATGGAAAGAGACAATTCTGCTGGGTTGTGCTTAAAAGCTTGCCTTCTGGGGATATTTTTAGAGAGTTAATTCATTATCTGTACAACTGCCTAATGTTTCTATGAATCCCTTCTAATCTCATGTTCTCAATTATGCCTTGTTGCAAGGATTGTCTAGGCTAATTATCTATTGTGCAAAAAAGCATCATTGTTTATCAAACTGAAATTTACTATTTGTTTCTTAAGAAGAACAAACTATTTGTTTCTTAAGAAGGTGCCTAGAAATACTGAGCTCCATTCAACCTTTTCAGCAAGGGGCCTCCAGTAATACTTCTACAATCACTAAGGAAACAGCTAAGCATATCAGTACAAAAAAATGGAGTCTGGTAAAGACAAACATGGCTGTTTGAGTCTCCGATACCTAATTATTTATCAAATTATAGAATTGCCCTTCATAGTTGCTATGGGTGACATATGGAAAGCTTCTAATTGGCAAAGATGGATCCAAAATTATCAAAATTTCATTGGTACTTCACCAATGCAAAACCTACTTGGCACAATGACATGAATTGAAATATTTACTGTAAAAGCCTAGTGGCATGAACCAAAACTCTTCCTCCTGTAATGATAATATGCATTATTTCTGACCTTGAGTCAGCAGAAATATTTGCTGGCAAGATAGATAGGTAGGTAGGTAGGTAGGTAGGTAGGTAGGTAGGTAGGTAGGTAGATAGATAGATAGATAGATAGATAGATAGATAGATAGATAGATAGATAGATAGATAGATAGATAGATAGATAGATAGAAAAGGAAGGAAGGAAGGAAGGATGAATGAATACTTTATTGAACAAGTGTGATCAGACACACAAGGAATTTGTCTCCAGTGCAAAAGCTCTCAATGTACATGAGAAACAGCAGAGTAATAATTATCATAACAATGATACCAATAAGAGAGGGTAGTGAAGATTAGAAGGATAAATAAAACTGCACCAATACAACATGAGCAAATAATACAATACAATACAATACAATAGCAGAGTTGGAAGGGACCTTGTAGGTCTTCTAGTCCAACCCCCTGCGTGGGCAGGAACCTTATACCATTTCAGACAAATAGCTATCTAACATCTTTTTAAAGACTTCCAGGGTTGGGGCATTCACAACTTCTGGAGGCAGAGGTTAATTGTTCTTACTGTTCCAGAGGTTAATTGTTCTTACTGTCAGGAAATTTCTCCTTAGTTCTAAGTTGCTTCTCTCCTTGATTAGTTTCCACCCGTTGCTTCTTGTACTGCCCCCAGGTGCCTTGGAGAATAGTTTGATTCCCTCTTCTTTGTGGCACCCTCTGAGATATTGGAACACTGCTATCATGTCTCCCCTAGTCCTTCTCTTCATCAAGCTAGACATACCCACCTCCTGCAGCCGTTCTTCATATGTCTTAATCTCCAGTCCCCTAATCATCTTGGTTGCCCTTCTCTGCACTCTTTCCAGAGTCTCCATGTCTTTTCTACATCGTGGCGACCAAAACTGTATGCAGTATTCCAAGTGTGGCCTTACCAAGGCACCATACAGTGGCATTAACACTTCACGTGATCTAGATTCTATCCCTCTGTTTATGCAGCCTAGAACTGTGTTGGCTTTTTTGGCAGCTGCTGCACACTGCTGGCTCATATTTAAATGGTTGTCCACTAGGATTCCAAGATCCCTCTCACAGTTGCTACTATTGAGCAAGGTACCACCTATACTGTACTTGTGCATTTGGTTTTTCTTGCCTATATGTAGGACCTTACTTTTTTCACAATTGAATTTCATTTTATTAGATAGTGCCCAATGTTCAAGTTTGTCTAGATCCTTCTGTATCTTAAGCCTATCTTCTGGAGTGTTGGCTATTCCTGCCAGCTTGGTGTTGTCTGCAAATTTCCCCATTTATCCCCTCATCCAAATCATTGATGAAGATGTTAAAGAGTACTGGGCCTAAAACAGAGCCTTGGCGGACTCCACTGCATACTTCCTTCCATGTAGATGCAGTTCCATTGAGGACTACACGTTGAGTGCGGTTGGTCAGCCAGTTGCGAATCCATTTGGTGGTGGTGCTGTCTAACCCACAATTTTCTACTTTATCTAATAGTAGGTTATGGTCTACTTTATCAAATGCCTTACTGAAGTCCAGGTAAATTATATCAACAGCATTCCTCTGGTCCACTGATTTTGTCACTTTGTCAAAGAATGCAATTAGATTCGTCTGGCATGATCTGTTTTTGACAAACCCATGTTGGCTTTTGGCTATTACTTTGTTTGCTTCTAGGTGTTCACTTATTTGTTGTTTAATTATCTTTTCCAGAATCTTTCCTGGTATTGAGGTCAGGCTGATGGGTCTATAGTTTCCTGGATCTGTTTTTTTCCCTTTTTTGGAAAACAAATCATTCTGTTCTGTTCTATTCTATTCCATTCCATTCCATTCCATTCCATTCCAAAGCAAAGCAAAGCAAAGCAAAGCAAAGCAAAGCAAAGCAAAGCAAAGCAAAGCAAAGCAAAGCAAAGCAAAGCAAAGCAAAGCAAAGCAAAGCAAAGCAAAGCAAAGCAAAGCAAAGCAAAGCAAAGCAAAGCAAAGCAAAGCACAGCACAAACCAAGCCATGTAGTAACTTGAAAAGGCATATTGTTTTATAAAGCAGCTTTGAAGGGAAGTGTCATTTAACAATAATTCTCTGCTATACTTTACTCTGCCCCAGCATGTATTTACCACAGCCAACCAACTCTATAACTGAAGGGCATCTCCTAGCAGATGACCTACAGAAGCAGCCACACAGCCATATAGGCTAACAGTCATTGATCCCCATGACTTTCATGAATTAGTCAAGCAAAAATTCCTTCACAAATTTGTACAGTCCCAATGTTCGAGAAAGTAGCATGTTTGACATTCTTTTAAATGATGAAATTGACATGCATTGATATGTAATAATATGAAAGTGATGTGGAATAATAGAGATCAGTTTGGGGAATACATATTTCAGAACTGTAATACTTATTGGCATGAGAAAAGGTGAAAATAACTGACAGGTGAAAGAATGGGTTCCAGGTCCTCTTAAAAGAGAGGCTACTTGTTCAATTGGATAAGCTTACATTATACCTAATTAAAATCTCCTTTGCTATGATCGTCCGAAAGGGACATGAAAATGCAGCACGTCAAGGATGTCTCATTGAGAACTGCAATCATGAAGGATGAATAGTGTATAGGTTCTCATTTAATATAATAACTGAGAGCACTTTTAAAGGGAAGGTATGTCATCACATGTCATCAGAAATCACAGCAACCTGATATATTTCAGAGAAACCTCTTGTCCCAACACCAGGTACATAAAATGGCATTAGAGAATGAAGCTTCTGAACAGGAACTATAGAGAATGCTACATGGCAGATATAAAACGTTTCTATACCACATCCTGCTTTGTATATGATACCTATATGTATATATGTATATGTGCATATGTATGTGTTTCATAGAGTTCATTGCAGGGTGATTCTGCCAACTGCCAGCAGTTCAACCCTGAGTGGCTCAAGGTTGACTCAACCTTCCATTCTTTTGAGATAGGTAAAAAATAAGGACTCAAATTGTTGGGGGCAATATGCTGACCCTGTAAACTACTTAGAGAGGGCTGCAAAACACTATGAAGCCATATATGAGTCTAAGTGCTATCGCTATATACACAGACTTATTGTAAGTAATAGTGGCTCTGGCATCATCCTTCTCTTTATTTAAGTGCCAAACTGTCAACATCTTCAGTGTTCTTCCTTCTGATTCTCATTCAATTTGATGATAAGGAGAATCTACTTTAATGGGGAAAAAACAATTGTGGAGGAGTCTTAGCTAGAGGGTAGTCTTTTAGGTGACGAAGTGACCAAAGACAATGTGCAAAGGGACTATGTTTTGTGTGTGTAATCATATCCCTTATGGTCTGAAGCTTTGAAAGCTCACAAAACTTCATTCATTCCAGAGGTGGGTTGCAAATCCCAGCGCTAATGGTTTGCTTGTGCTCATGCACGTGCTCGTGCATGTGCTCACACACTCGAGTGATGCTTCTGCACATGCACAGAAGTACCCGGGAAGGTGGGCGGAACCTCCTGACGCTGCCACTACCGTCTGATCATGCCAAACCGGGAGCGACTCACCTCTGATTCATTCCCAAGGAAAGATAATAAAACAATTGTGCCTGGCAATTGGACAGTGGTGATGTTATTGTCTCCATTAAGGAAGCATCTTGCTCTGGAGAAATAGTCGGATCATTTCTTTGTTCATTGGAAAAGGGTTGGAGAAGCCGTCCATCCAATTTTCCTACTCAAATTCAATCAAGAATTTGAAAGGATGTTTCAAAAAGCCCTTTATATCCTTTTTACTATTAGCATGACTATTGGCCTTGCTCTGGGAAAGAATAGGGAAGGGACACTTGAATGTGTTCAGTAGCTTCGATTTCAGAGTGGAGCTGAGTTATTCTACAAACAGGCCATTTCTGAATCTCCCAATTTCAAAATTCAGTGCTGCTTCTTTTTCGGCACTGAAGGTGGGACTCCAACCTCAAGTGATACTATTCAGGGTAATTCTACTCATGCATTTTGGCTTATAGGATTCTTTTGTTTAATTTTGTTTTAGGGCCCCAGAAGTTCAAGATGCAAAGGAGCACAGAATTACATAGAAGAGGGCACCTCCATATAACATTACTCCATAAATCCTTAATTTATGATAAGAGCTTACTACACGCATTCCGTAATTGTTAAAGTTGTAGATGAAAATGTCATCAACCATGATATAAACCCAGAGCGATTGGCAACTTAATTGTGAGTGGAGAGTTACTGGGCAATTTATGGTGGAGTGACAGAGACTAGAAATGGCCATAAGCAAACGGAATGATTCATTTGTGAGTTTAGAATAACCAATCTACTTTGCAGCTGTTGAGCTAGGCCATTTGGAGCTGATGGTGACTTAATGTATTATCAATACTGAAGGCAGAGATAGAGAGATTGGTCATCTGCAACCAATCCCTGTTTTGCAATGATCAATGGAATGCCATTGATCATTGCAAAACAGGGGATACATTAGACTTAATGCTGGGGCCTTTCTAGGGGAGAGTTATTCCACCATATCTCATCATTAGAAAATAAATAAGCTTAGTAGAATATATATTCATCAGTCTATAGAAAGACCATATTCAACAATTTCAGCAGTAGAAGATGCTAACGTGATGTATGAGAGTGAATGGAGACGAGAGAAAGAGGCATGGGTTTTATTTGTTCATGTATGAATTATATCTCTTGTCTCTTTTATTATGGGATTTTAGTAATTTAAATTGGGAATTTTAGCGCAGGGATAATTATTTAATTTGCCTTTTAGTTATTTATGTATATTTATTGTATTTTTAACTTCCCTGTGCACCGCTCCGAGTCCCCCCGGGGAGAGGGAGCGGTCTATAAATTAAATTATTATTATTATTATTATAGAGGAATCAAAATATATAACCTTGAAATGTCTTATGTGAGTATGTGTATATGTTCGGGGGCAGGTGTGCACACACGTGTGTATTACTGTAATACTGTATGTGACGTTAGTTGATGGAACTATTCAGTTAAGTATTCCTCCCCCCGGCCCACTGGACTGCATTTTCATCAAAATTAAAACATGTGCTGTGTTCATCTCTATAATGGAGAGTCAGCTGCCATCAAACAGCTGAATGGTCATTTCGGCCCCATAATACATCAAGTCACGTATCTGCACATTTTACTTGTCAATGTGCTAGCATATTATATGAATAACATTATGCTGTTTACTCTTGTATACGTAAACGGTCTATCCAAACTGGAAAAGGAAACTGCTTAAGACAAATGAGGTTTCATCAAAAGATGATTGCCTGCATTGGGAATTTATAGCATTATGCTATCTGGCTTGGTTAAATACCTTGTCTCTCGGTGCCTCCAAGAAAAACTTTTTCAGCTTTTGAAATTAATCATCCCCCAAGCCAAATGAATATGCCAGTTCCGATTCCTCCCCTATCAAATTGATTCCAGTCAGATTTTCATTTAATGGCTTGGACAAATGAAAGAAAAAGTTCTCTGGACAATGAGTATCAATCATTTCTTTGACAAATCTAACCTTTCAAATGGTCAGTTTTGACTCGAGCTGTAGGGATTTTTTTCCCTGTGTTCTTTTTCCTCTTATTTTGGCATTATGTAGCTACCCAAAGGCTGAACAATAGGAAGTCCCTTTTTTTTTCATGTGTGGGTAAGAAAGAAAGAGATGGAAAGAGAGAAAGTTGCACTGGAAAGATGCCTCTGTGTAATGTTGTGCTTTGTTCTGATATTTTGGGCTGTATAAAGTAGTATTCCTCTTTACCTATAGTTTCAGAGGCTCTTGTAATGACTTTGATATAGGGTTGTGACCCAGCAACTTTACGATATCCGTACCATCACGGACCTACGTCTCTTCCGTCGGATGGTAAAAGCTCATTTCTTTCGTCTTGCCGGCCTGACATAGATTAGGGACTTTTAATTCGTTATTTATGTTTTTAACTATTTATTCAATTTTAGCACAGTCTTATTGATTTAATTGTTTTTTAAATTTTGTATATTGTGTGGTGTTTTATATCTTTCTGTGCACCGCCCTGAGTCCCTTTTGGTGAAAAGGGCGGTATATAAATTGAAAATAAAGTAAAGTAAAAGTAAAGTATTTTACTAATGTATCCACTTATGGCCTTCTTTCTCAAGTGTTAAATATGCTTCCTCCCATCCAATGATTGCATCCTCTTCCATTATAAAAGTTACTACTAGGCATGGTGGGTTCCGGATCCTGTTCCAACCGAGCCCGGCATCATCTAGATGGATGTGCGTGGACACACATGCACAGCATGTATACATGCACAGTGTGCACATGCATCTTAGCATCCAGCTATGCCTCCACGAGCCTCTGTGATGCTCCAGCTGTGCAGTGGAGCATCACATAGGCACTGTACGCGCCATGCACATGCATGGAAGCGCCAAAGACAGGTAAGGAGTGCCGGCGGGTGGGTGGGCTCTCCGGAGCACTGTACCAGAATGGTATCCGGTGCTCCGGGCAGTCTCCGGTATGCCCATACTGGGGTGTACCGCCTACAACCCACCACTGCTACTAGGATGATTTTTGTTCGTGCATGTTAACCAAAGGATTCTAAGATGTTTATCAAACAAAAACAAATATTACTTCCAAGACATAATTTTATTGAGTCTCGCACTGGTTTTTCACATTTTCACCTTGACAAAGTTGATGGCCATTATGATTTTTTTCTAAATAATTGACCCTGTGTTGCAAGGAGCAGGGTTAACATGATGTGCTTCACTGCATGTCCAGAGCAACCATAGGGTTGTTTATACATTTATGAGTAAAGTTAAACCCTTTTTGCAGAGGTGATTGAATCTAAGAGTCCACACTAACTTCCTCATGGTCTAATTAATGGTTTTAAATTCATCTCATGATTTATTGTTATTCAGCTAATGTGGCATCTGGGAAGGCAGATCTGTCTACAGTTGTCCATGATGCCAATATTATCAGTTTCCATTCATAAATTGGGGGTAAGGGGGCATTGTTTACTTTTGCTATGTGTATGTGGCTTTATTCAATTTTAAGATATCATTCATCATTTCATCAGCTCTGATGAAAACATTCACAGAAAGCTGAATTAACCTGAGTGGTGACAGAAGAAAGAATCAATCAGGAGCTTGTGACCCACTCATTCCAACCTGTTTATATTCACCAGTCATATTTCAAAAGTAGTATAGCTGGTGATCAGATAATTCTTTATGCAGCTATGCTGGTTTCTTTGGGGATCTCTTTTTTCCCATTTTTCATTGGTATTATGCTAGACTGAGCTTTTACAATCTGATTTTTCAGAGTTTCCCAAGCTTCCTAGGTTGTTTTCCCCTGAAGGATTTTTATTCATGGAATCTTTCCCAAGCTCCTTCTAAGTTTGTTGAAATCATCTGTCTTAAAGTCCAAGACACTAGTTGACCTTTTTTCTATTGCTTGTATTTGCATTATGTTGAATTCAAACAACTCATGGTCACTTTCCCCCAAATTACTGTATCTTCAACCCCTTCTATAATTTCAGATCTGTTAATCAGAATTAAATCCATCCCAGCTCACCTGCTAGTCCCTTTCTCTACTTTTTGGGAAGCAAAGTTATCTGCTAGGTTTGTCAGGAACCTGTTTGATCTTCCACTGGGTGAAGAATTTATCTCCTAATTCATGTTAAGATAGTTAAAGCATGATTATTGTGGTGTGCTTCCTGAATACCTTAGCCAACTGATTAGTAAAAGGTCCATCATTTCCTGTTTAGTTGGGTGGTCTACATCATTTCTTTTCCCTTTTATACTGACCCAAATGCATTCAAGAAGGTTTTCATCATTGCTCTGTTGCATTTCTGTAGAGGTGTAATTATTTATTATATATAGTGCAATACCACTCCCTCTTCTATTACATTTGTTTATTTTGGTTAATTTGAATCGTTCTAACTGTACATTCCAGTACTAATAAATTATTTCTATATTAATGATTATTAATAAGTGTAAGAAGTATGAACCACCCATTTGGGATATGCTTCTTATTATTCATGCTCCTTGAAGATATAATGTAGATAACTTATCAACATGATAAACCATGTGGTTGATCCAGAAGATTATCAGATTGCAATGCTAGTTCTGTCTTACATTTATTAACTGTGACAGATTGTGGCCAAAATCTGGTTGACATAAAGCAATCAATTTTAAGGTAGAATATAATTTTATTAATATGCCACCAATAAAACAGGGTACAATGATCTAGCAGCAAACCATTGATAGCTTCTTGGGCTGATCCAAGGCAGAATATGAACTTTTATATCCTTGACCTACTCTATTGCAAAGGTAAGGCAAAGAGAAAGTCAGGCAGAGTAGAAGTTATGGCATGGAGTTGGAAAGTTTTTGATAAGGCCATCTGGATGATCTTATTAATCAGTGGAACATCTTACCTTCAGAAGACATTGGTGTTTCACCACTGGAGGTTTTTAAGAAGAGATTGGGTAACCATTTATCTGGAATGATATATGATCTCCTGTCTGAGCAGGAGGTGACATTAACAGATTAACAGCATTGGAAGGGACCTTGCAGGTCATCTAGCCCAACCCCCTGCCCAAACAGGAGACCCTACATCTGCCTCTACCTAGGATTGCACTCACAACCTCCTGATTGGGAGGCGAGAGCTCCACCTCTAGAAGACTTTCAAGGTCCCTTCCAATTCTGTTATTCTGTTATCATTTATATATTGAAAATATTTATACATACATACATTTTATATCAAATTCTGGGCAGTTCCTAATACCAAACAGATGAGGTTACCTATTAGTTTTTGATGGAGAAATAACTGTCAACGTTTTAAACATTGGCTTTAATCACTTAAGACATTACAGACAATCATGTCAGTTTTTATTCATAGCTGATCGATGTATATTCAAGATTACTGGAGCAATCATGTACTGGGTTTTTCATAATTCATTTGAAGTTATTGTACATGTATTAAATTACTGTGCTTGCTTGATTGGTTGGTTTTAGCTTTCTGATGCAATCCAGAACACTTCTTTTGAATTCTGTTTTTATCAACTCTAGCAATTGCTGTCGATCCCAAGATTCTTGGCATTTCCCTATTAAATTATTCAACTCATTAATAAACTAGAGACTGTTAAATAAAAATACATCCAAGGATGACCTTCTCGAGCATCACATATTTTGCCTTTACAAATTGACAAGGATCGGTTAGTAATAATAGCCCTGGAGTGAAGCCTCACAGCTAATTATTTCCTCACTTTAGAACTCGGCCTATTTATTTTTCAATAGGGAAGTATGAATTGATCATTCCATTATAAAGAAAATAATAGAAGAGGAAACATTAGGTACAAAAACATCTCCCTTAGAAAATAAATATAGATTAATTAAAATAGCTTTCAGAAAGGTTTCCCTTTACCATTATTTATTTATTTGATTTCTATAGCCACTCATCTCAATGACTCTGGGCAGCATAAAAGATAAAAAATTAAAAACAATTAAAACAAGACTATATGTGTATATGTGAATGGTTACTGACTAGAACTAGTGCCATAGGTGTTTATGGAGATTCTCAGTCATCCAGGTCATGGTGGTCCCAAAAGTGCTTTTCCAAGAGGCAACTGGACTTTCTGATTTTTCTTTGAAGGCATTTCGCTTCTCATCTAAGAAGCTTCTTCAGCTCTTCAGAGAAAAACTGAAGGCTCTGAGCTTCTTGGATGAAAAGCGAAATGTCTTCAAAGACAAAACAGAAAGTCCAGTTGCTTCTTGGAAAAGCACCTTTGGGATGATAATGCCATAGGTGTTAATACAGCCAAGGAATGGGGCCCTTAATACATTTGGAAGGAGGGAAGCCTGGGCACCTAAGCTAGTCTTCATGACCTTATGAAAGGCCAATAGCATTGGGCTTCATTCCGACCTCTAAAGGGGAAATATTCCAGAGGCCAGAGGCTATAGCAGAGCAAGAGTTTCTTCTGGTCCCCTTCCAGCTGACATTCCTTGGCTGATGGGACCTGTAACATGCTCTGATTGGTGGATCAAAATGGATGAGTAGAAACAACTGAGAGGAGAAGATATCTTGGGTAACCTGACCCTGAGTTGTGAAGGGCTTTAAAGGTAACAACCATAACTTTGAATGGCACCTAGAAACTCTCTGGCAGCCAATGCAGCTCACATAGCAGTGGTGTTTTATGTGTTGAATATCTACTACCATTTACTATTTGAGCAACTCCATTCTTTGCCAGTTGAAACTTATGAGTGCTCTCCAAGGGCAGCCCCAAGGAGAGTGTGTTGCAGTAATTCAGATGAGAGGTCACAAGGGCATGAATAATTACGAGAATAGTCCATGGGTCAAAATTATATAAAGCTTAAAATTATACAGCTTTCTTTATATAAAACATGAACACAGCATTAAAATGTGTTTTTATGAAAAACAATATATAAGTGTGTCTAAGCCTTGGCTTTTTGTTAACTTCTGGGCGAATGCTTTAAGTGATATACATGAGGGGGTAAAATCTGAGAAAACCAATAGGAACTACTGTTCCTCCATGTATGTGCACTGAATTTAGACAATGTGATTCAGTAACTTTAATAATCGGGAGGGAAATATATATCCCATGATTTTTGCCCTATAAGATGCTCTGGACCATAAGACACACATTAGTTTTTGGGGAGGAAAATAAGAGAAAAAATTATGTCTCTGCCTACCAGCATCCATGGCTAGCATCCTTGCAGCAAACAGCAAACAGCCTGGTCACCTTCAGCGCGTTATTGCAGTCTGATTTAGCATGAGCATCTGATTGGCGGTTGGATTGACCTCCTGGAAGACCGCCGATCAGCTTTTCCAGGCTGAGGGGATTGCCAACACCCATTGCCGTTGTCACCACCTATTGCCACCTACGTACCCCCTGTTTCTGGCCTCCGTGTGTCCCATTTTGGCCCATTCCAAGCGGTGGAGATTGCTACCACCTGGAACAGGCTGAAAAAGAGGCCGGAAACAGAGCACATAGAGGCCGAAGATGGCCAAAGGGTGGGGGTTGATGGGTGGGCAGGGCTGTGGCAACATTTGCTCTACAAGACGCACAGACATTTCCATCCACTTTTTTGGGGAGGGGGAAGTGTGTCTTATAGTGCGAAAAATACAGGGTATATAACCTCGAAACTAAGCCGAAGCAGTATCTTAAGACATTTAACTTGCAACACCTTTTCCAAATAAATACTGTTGTTTTTCTATGCATCTTATTATCTGGATTTTTGTCCAACTTTGCTGAATAAGTTTCTTTTTAAACATCTTTTCAGCAAAGAAATATTTTAAGAGATTCATCCCCTTCCTTCCTTCCTTCCTTCCTTCCTTCCTTCCTTCCTTCCTTCCTTCCTTCGCAAGCATGCTCTCTCACCTTGATATTAGTCTTTATTTACTCTATCCATGTAAATAAATGTAATTTTAATAGTTAAGCATCTCAGGTTTCAATGGTTTTCCTTTCCTCTTCACCAAATTTTCTAAAATAACTTTGTGCCATTCACAATTCATTTTTGACAAAGGATTAAATGCTCTTAATATATGTTTTAAAAGCTTTGTAAGTTACCAGTTTGCCCTATACTATTATTAGCTCTTACTATTGAATATAAGAAACTGTCATCAAATTACTGCCAGGCCAATTGAAATATCTGATGTATTATATAATATTAGAATATTATATAAATAAATGCCTTTGGGTAAAGTGGGTGGGAAGCCCTGGTGACTTGTCTTATTTGTGAGATGGTGGCTAGTTTTTTTTTCCAGATGTTACTTTATGAATTGTGTGGATTGCATTGTTTTAAATGTCATATGTTGTATGCTGTCCAGAATCACAACAGAGTTGTGAGACCTATAAATGTAATTAAATTAAAAAATAAAATGGCATATGAGCTTATATAATTGCACAATACTTTAGTTACATAATTGATCCTTTAGCAATCCACTTGTCTTGAATTAAACCTTTTTGGACATCTCGTTTAAACACTTCAATGTAATTTCATTAGGTGTTATATGGTATAAAGGTTTTGGACAAATACTAAAGACCTTTTCATTATCTTATATGCTTAGTTTTAAAAATATACTTTATTGTTTTAAAACCCCAGGCACTTCTCAGTCCTAGTTTCATATCACTTCTTAACCTTAATTTGATTTTAGCCTTGCATATTGTATGCTTGCATTTCAATTATTTCTTTCTGCAGCACAACTTTTTAAAAAATAGAATACCTAGATTACTGTAAGGAAATACATTTATATGGATAGTGAAAATAAAGCTGTTTTTTTTTTTAAAAAAGACCATATAGGAAAAAAGGCTGTACATTTTTAAATTGTTTTACGAATGACTAATTATACAAGTTTTACAATTACTATTTCAGTCCCAAACCGAATAAAGATTCTTGAGCTCACCATTTGCTGCTCAATACCTGTATTCATATAAATATACAAACACATGGTAGGGATAAAACAGATAGCGGATAAGAGTAAAACTGTGATTTATCATATTGATCAGACAGGTACCTTTGACATCCACTGGAAATAGGAATAAAATGTGGGATTGGTGGGTTGCAAATTACAGATGTAAACAGATCCATTATAGGAAGCACATCCATGTATGCAAAAAAAAAAAAAAAAACCTTCTATGAAATAAAGCTGCAGAAACTGACCAGGATGACAATACATTGTAATTTACCTCATCCACATAGACCAAAGGCAAGTAGAAACTGATGCATTATACAGAACTCGGCTATCAAAGTAGCTAGTTTAAAAAAATAGAGGGAAGGTAATCATTGCCAAGACTGTCAGATGGTGCCTCGACTTTCAAATGATCAGTTCCCTGTCTTTCGTCTCGCGTCTTTCAAGGGATGTCGCCTTTCATCACCACGGCAAAGTACTTACTGTTTTATGACCTGTACCCTTATCCCTGGCTAGAATAGCTTTTGAGATTACATTTTTTTTAAAAAAAATCATGGGGCCTGGATGCTGACAAAGATGTTCTTAGGCATTTTTTTTAATAAAAACTGTTAGAAATGCACCTTGATGTTTATTTTGTAGGTGACCTGACCTTACAAATCCTACTGCGTCTTAAACAACAGCAACAGAAAGTCAGAATAGTAGATGAGACAGTGTTTTCATTTGAAAGTGAAGATATTGTTGTTTCATACGACTACGCTGATCAACCAAAACGACCAATGTTTTTTTTTAAAGAAAATTGTGTGGCATCTGTAGAATAATAAATCTAAAATGCCCCACAGTGAGTTCCTACTGTATTTGCATAAGGCTTTATTCTGCTGGTAATAGTGGCAAGAAATTAAAAGATGCTATGGGAAATCTAGACAGTATACTAAAAAGCAGAGACATCATCCTGCCAACAAAAGTGCAATTGCAATGTATGGCTGTGAAAGTTGGACCATAAGAAAGGCTGAGCGCCAAAGAATTGAGGCCTTTGAATTATGGTGCTGGAGAAAACTCCTGAGAGTCCCTTGGTCAGTCCTAGAGGAGATCAACCCTGACTGCTCTTTAGAAGGCCAAATCCTGAAGATGGACTCACTGGAGAAGAGCCTAATGCTAGGAACAATTGAGGGCAAAAGAAGAAGGGGACAACAGAGAATGAGGTGGCTGGATGGAATCACCGAAGCAGTAGGCGTGAGCTTAAATGGTCTCCAGAGGATGGTAGAGGACAGGAAGTCCTGGAGGAATGCTGTCCATGGGGTCATGATGGGTCAGACATGACTTCACAATTAACAACAAAATAGTGGCAAAAAATGTTTTCCAGAATTGAGAGATGAAGTGAAGGCTTCCAGCTTTTGGTTTGTCATTCAGAAACTTTGTGGTTTCTTCCTCCATTGAATTGTTTGGAACATGATCAGTTTGACGAACTGTTGTCCTTCATTTGCTTCCTGCCCCATTTCTGTGGTTCAGTCACTAAGTCATGTCCAAGTCTTTGTGACCCCATGGACCATAATACATCAGGCCTTCCTGTCATCTACTGTCTCGTAGAGTCTGCCTAAACACATGCTCATTGTGTCCATGGCATTATCTAACCATCTCATCCTCTGCTGCCCCCTTCTACTTTTGCCTTCAGTCTTTTCCAATATCAGATTCTTTTTCATTGAGTCCTCTCTTCTTACTTGGTGGCCAAAGTACTTGAGCTTCAGCTTCAGTTTCTGCTCTTCCAAAGAAGAGTCAGGATTGATTTCCTTTAGGATTGACTGATTTGATCTGCTGGCAGTGCAATTCTGGCTCATGTGCAGGCTGGACTTATCTCAAATAAGGCAGTTTTATGGAAAAAGAGAAAGCTGCATGCCATCCAAATATATTCTGTCTATTTTGTGGTGTTCCTTTTACTGAAAATGCTCTGCACTTCAACCTTCATTTATATCCATAAATTTACTGACATTCATGTGCAGTAGCTATAATTATTATAATAATGTCTTCAGACCTATGAGATCCTTGCAAATTTACCTCAAGACTGGTATTTATTTCTCGTATATCCAACTATCTGTCCAATCACTACATATTCAATTTTTTTTAATAAAAAGAAAAGGTGGGCCTTACCGTATTTTTCGGAGTACAAGATGCACCAAGGTTTTGAAGAGGCAAATTACAAAAAAAAGTAGGTAGGTAGATAGAGTGAGAGAGAGTGAGAGAAAGAAAGAGAAATACAGTAGCTAGCTAGCTAGCTAGCTAGCTAGGTAGCTAGGTAGGTAGCTAGCTAGGTAGCTAGGTAGGTAGGTAGGTAGGTAGGTAGGTAGGAAGAGTAGGTAGGTAGATAGATAAAGGGATAGAAACAGAGAGATCTAGAGAGAGAGAAATACAGTAGGTAGGTAGGGAAAGAGTGTGTGTGTGTGTGTAGGTAGGTAGAAGGATAGAGAGATAAATAGAGAGACAGAGAAATACAGTAGGTAGGGAGAGAGAGTGTGTGTGTGTAGGTAGGTAGAATGATAGAGAGAAAGAGAGAGAGAAATACAGTAGGGAGGGAGGGAGGGAGAGAGAGTAGGTAGGTAGATAAAGGGATAGAAAGAGAGAGAACTAGAAAGAGAGAAATACAGTAGGAAGGGAGGGAGGGAGGGAGGGAGAGAGAGAGAGAGAGATAGATAGAGAGAAATACAGTAGGTAGGTAGGGAGAGAGAGTGTGTGTAGGTAGGTAGGTAGAAGGATATAGAGAGAGAAATAGAGAGAGAAATACAGTAGGTAAGGAGAGAGAGGGGAGAGAGAGAGAGAGAGAGAGAGAGAGAGAGAGAGAGAGAGAAGGTAGGTAGGTAGGTAGGTAGGTAGGTAGGTAGGTTGATGTTTCCAGGTGTATTTATCCATGTCCTGGAGAAGGAAATTGCTGACAAACCTTAAAACTTTGTTTCTCCTGGCACAGAAACAGTTAAAGAGCCTTCCAAAAGAGCTTTCCGAAAGTGTTCTAACTCAGGGGTTCCCAAACGTGGCAACTTTAAGACTTGTGGACTTCAATTCCCAGAATTCTCCAGCCAGCTATGTCCACAAGCTATGCTGGCTGGAGAATTCTGGGAGTTGAAGTCCAAAGTCTTAAAGTTGCCAAGTAACTAAACAGTTTTTTTACACTTTGCATACATCCCCCAAACTGCTCTTTCTCCGCAAAAACGTGACCGTTTTTCTTCAAATAAAAAGCATGACTAGTCTTGCGGGGGCTTGCAGAGTGCTCCTGGGGGGGGGGGTGAAAAATGAGCAAAAAAATCACCCCATTTATCGTGAAAACTGGCCATTTTTGTGTCAAATAAATTGAATGCATAACCCTATGGAGGCTTATAGAGTGCTGATGGGGGCTGGGGGGGCAAAAACACCCTGATTTAGACTAATTTCTGCCCTTCCCAACCCCCAGGAGCTCTCTGGAAGCCTCCATAAGGCTAGGCACAGCCATTTTGGTGAAGGGGGTGGGGTTTCGGGAGGCAAAAAATGCTGTATTCGATGTATAAGATGCACCCAGATTTTCAGCCTCTTTTTAGAGGAAAAAAGGTGCGTCTTATACTCTGAAAAATACGGTAGTTAGAAATGCCATCTGAATACTGCACGAATATTTTATTTAGCAATGGACAGTAAGATGATGGTATAATCACTTGCCAACTCAGCTTCATCTATTTCATATGTTCACAACCTTATTGCATTTGTGGTTTTCTCTCTGTCTTCTGCCAAGACACAGAGTTAATATAGGGAAGATAATTATATCCTATTGCCATATCAGATGCAACTTAGAATGGCTTGTCTCTATTGCAACTGAATAGCAGACCATTAAGAGCATGCTGTTCTCACCAGTTTCTTCTGCAAATGAGCCAGCAAAGAGTCAGTCTGAGAATCCATGAGTTAAATTGCAAATCTATTTGCATTAATATATTTATATATGTTAACTGTTTTCGGATGGCAACTTCTTTTAAAACACTCATGCTTTGTCATTAGTTTTAATATCACTTCATGTTTCATTTTGTAAACTACTAGAAATTCAAAATATGATGGAAATGGAGTAACCTAAGATAAACATTCATGATTTTCACTTTATGTTGAGTTTTTCATATTTGCGCATTCTGTTTATGAATTAGTTCTCTACCAAAATAAGGGAAAGATAGATCAATATTATTATCAGGATTATTCTTTATTTATTTATTTATTTATTTATTTATTGAATTTATACCCCGCCCTTCTCCGAATGGACCCATTCTATACTCTAGGAGCTGTGGTAGTGCAGTGATTAGAATGTGTAAATGTAAAGGTTCCCCTCACACATATGTGCTAGTTGTTCCCAACTCTAGGGTGAAATGTGCTTATCTCTGTTTCAAAGCCGAAGAACCAGCGCTATTCGAAGATGTCTCCATGGTCATGTGGCTGGCATGACTAAATGTTGAAGGCACATGGAATGCTGTTACCTTCCCACCAAAGGTGGTTCCTATTTTTTAATTTGCATTTTACATGCTTTTGAACTGCTAGGTTGGCAGAAGCTGGGACAAGGAACGGAAGCTTACTCCATTACGCGGCACTAAGGATTTGAACTGCTGACCTTTCTGATCAACAAGCTCAGCATCTTAGCCACTGAGCCACCACATCCCTTAGAATGCAGTATTGCAGGCTAGTTCTGCTTACTGCCAAGGGTTCGATTCTCACCTGCTCAAGGTTGACTCAGCCTTCCGAAGTGGGTAAAATGAGGACCCAGATTATTGGGGGCAATATGCTGACTGTAAACTGTTTAGAGAGGACTGTAAAGCACTGTGAAGATGTATATAAGTCTGAGTGTTATTGCTACCTGTATGTATTTCAGGTTTTTAATGTGCATTTAAGATGTAGGCAGTCCTCTTGAGAGAGACTGATTAAATTTCCTATTTATAATATGTTTCGTTGTTTAAAATGTACCAGTTTTAACAATTAAAAACCTCAATGCCAATATTTTTAGCATTTTTTTCTTTCAAAGATCATCTCTGAAATTATTGTTCAGTTAAATCCTAGCACAATAACAGATAAATGACACACATTTTTTTTCTTTTTACTGTAATTTTTCTCCGTCTCCATAAATCCTCCAGTAAAATAATTGAAAATTTTAAAATAGTTCCTGTGAAAAAGCTGTAAGTACTTCCAAAGTACTTGTAAATAATACTGTATCCACCACATCCCATAACAGCTCCCTCCCAGAAAAGATGGAAACCTATGGCATAAATTGATGACATGTGTTTTGTATCTTGGAGGCCTCTCATAAAACATCTTCCTCTCTTACTGCAGACCCTTTTTGACACACCTCAGAGATAGAAACAAGCCAACCAAATTAGCCTAATCATAAACCCATAAAGAACCATTAAAACTGTTCTAAATTGCTCAGAGACAATTGCTTTGCTATCCGTTTCCACTTTGCTGGCTTGTAATGCTTGCTTGTCTAGTGAATAAACATACGAGCTACAAGATTGAGTTCAAAGTTGTTAACAAATTTATTTAAAAGACTGGCCATTAATCATACATTAAGCTGTAATGTCTCAACCAACTTCAGTAGATCTTCATTTTATTTCCCATTTCACTCGTTTTCTGAGATTTGACAGCTATTTCGCTGGCTTCTTCTTGGATGCACTCAGATGGGTCCATTAGTGCTACTTTATTCCTGAGGAATATTCATACAAATCACTTCCATGCATAAAATTATAGGCCGAGAAAGATTTATACACAAGAATCGGACCAAAAAATAGGTGATACTGTGTCCTGGTCTCTGCAGATCCATATCTGACCACGTATAAATCTTCATCATTAGCTTCAATATTTGTACACAGGAATGAGTAACCATTTTTAGAAAACAAGAAGGAAAATGGGACGTCTTAACACCATTTTTCTAATAGCATTTCTCATTGTCCCACAAATCTATATATACAGGTAGTCCTCAACTTATGACTACCGTTGGGATAGGATTTCCGATTGTAAGTTGAGACATCCATGTGACTGGACTTGATTTTATGACATTTTTTGCAGTGCTCACTAACTAAATCTGCAATTGTTAAGGGAATACCATGATCATAAGTGCAATCCTATTTTTCTAAATATGGGTTTCTAAAGAAACAATTGCTAACAACTGGCAAAAACCATTGCAAAGTTGTGTCATCACAGTCAGATGATAATGGGATGATGCAATTGGTCATAAAAGTGAGGTTGCCAAGCACTCAAAATGCGGTCACATGATTGCGGGAAGGGGGGGATGGACGGACGGACTGGTATAACATTTTACAAGAGCCAGAAGTGCCTTATGGGCCATAAAGCACATGCTGCAATTTCAAACAGTTGCTAAGCAGCTGTTTGTAAATTGAGGACTACCTGAACTTACTTGAAAGTCAGTTTTAAACTCAGTGGAGCTTATTTTAAAAGAATCTCTGTATTTTCTGTCAGCTAATTTGTAGAAACTACTTTTATTTTTCAGCAATCACTCGCAACTCCTCATCACATTTTTCTCTCATTTCTGCCTACAAAATATAGTATCTTTCCCCCCCAATCTCAGAGCATCTAAATGTTTATAACTTAGTTCCACATCATTCCCTAAGACTTCATTTTTCAGTTTCTCTTTTTTTCTCTCCCCTTTTGGGGTTGATGGACAACTATGTCTGTTCTGACTCACTCCCGACACCAGACAAACGACTGTTATGACATTACTTTGCAACTTGCCTGGACTAACCTGGACTCGACTGACTTAAGATAACACAACCCAAATTCTCCGGCACTGTTTAACTCTTTGCGTTATCTCCTGCAAACTGCCCTAAGCACAGAGGATTTCTGTTAAAGCCTCTTGGGAGGGGCCAGGCAATTAGGCAGCTGATACTGAATTATCTCCAACTGCATCGTTCTGCTAATTGCCTCCTCTCAATCCTTAGCCTGACATCCGGGACAAACCGGCTTTCCTCCTCTAGAGCTGACTCATAGGATTCCTCACTAGAGGAATCCATCAGCAGCTCATCCTGAGCCAGCTGGGCCACAACAATGTCATAGACATTTATTTCGTCAGAAATGTTCCTCAGACTCAGTAGAGATGGGAGACATCATCAGTTTTACTTTTATTTCTTTTCTTTTCTTTTTAATTCTTAACGACATGTCACCTTATTCCAATCCTGTTTGTTACTTTGGCCTTAAGAAGTTCACTCTAAAATTCAGAATGCATTTCTTGCACATAGCTTCCTTTCAGAGGACTGAAAAGAAATTGATGCACTACACAAATAATTCTCAAACACAAATAGTTTCTCTTTTTTTCAAAATGTTTATTAGTTTATTAAAATATAATAGAAATACAAAATACCAAAGAAAATAATTAGAAAATAAGGGAGGAAAAGGGGAAGAGGAAAGGGTAGGGCAAGAGGGAAAAAGAAAGAAAAAAAAAGTGTGGACTTCCAACTCCTTTTGGTGCAGTACAATAATAGTACCAAACCACATTTTTTTTAACTTTTATGTAATAATATAAACTAGCCATTTCTGTAGCCACAAGCCTATCAAACCGGAAATCAAAGTTTAATTTTTTTCCACCTCAAGCACAAAGTTCAGGAGGGGTTTCCAAGTAGAAACAAAAGTAATTGTGTGCTTTTCTTTCATCAGAGCAGTCAGTCTGGCCAACTCTCCATCAACTTTTACAGCTATTATGGGAATCAACGTGTCCTTCCATTTTTGTGCATAAAGTAATTTTGCTGCCATCAAAATATATATATCGTCAAAGTCTTTTTCCATTGAATGGAAAACAAAAGTCTCTGCTTTTCTCTTTATATTCACTTTAAGAATCACAAATAGATAGTTTTTCATGGGTGAGAGGATGTTCTCTTCTACATCCTCTTCCATGGATTTCTGTAGGCTTTATCCATTAGAAAGTGACGACCATATGAGAATCTTCTCTAATTCATTTGACTAGGAAGATAAATAATTCAGAGGCACCAGGGAGATTATGAGTCCATCACATTTAACCCCATTCTCGTCCTTTAATGGTCATGGAGGTTGCATTCATTCAGTTTTTAAGGGGAGCATTAGGAAAGTGGTTGTCATCATTTTTTTTTCTCGGAATTATTTGGGAGATGGTTTCTTTTTAATTGTTATTTAATGTCTATTCTCTCCTGTCACCTATGGATTCCCAGATAGCTTCCAAT
The DNA here is from genome assembly GCA_039707465.1 of Rhabdophis nuchalis. Lineage (NCBI taxonomy): Eukaryota > Metazoa > Chordata > Lepidosauria > Squamata > Natricidae > Rhabdophis > Rhabdophis nuchalis. The sequence continues at coordinate 270,551,189 of CM077643.1, read as the reverse complement.
ATGAGGGTTATTAAACCATATAAGGCTTATATAAACCATATTATATGAGGACTACTAAATGGATGGAAACTAACTAAGGAGAGAAGCAACCTAGAGCTAAGGTTGAGAGCAATCTAATCAATGGAACAACTTGCTGAACAGTGAGAGCCACAACCAATGGAACAACTTGCCTTCAGACGTTGTGGGTGCTCCATGACTGGAAGCTTTCAGAAAGAGACCTGGCAATCATTTATTTTAAACTAGCCATACCTGGCTACGCATTGCTGTAGCCCATTCTGGTTAAATGGCCAACCAATCTGTGTGTAGATCTACACCTGCACACACAAACAGGTACACACAACCACCGAATAACCCCCACCTACCTACTGTATTTCTCCCTCTCTCCCCCTACCTACCTACCTACCTACCTACCTACCTACCTACCTACCTACCTACCTACCTACCGTTTTTCTCCATCTCTCTCTCTATCCCTCTACCTACCTACCTACCTACCTACCTACTGAATTTCTCCCTCCCTCTCTCTATCCCTATAGCTGTCTACCTACTTACCTACTATATTTCTCCTCGAATTTTATGGACAGAGTATTTTATGTCATAAAGGATGACATAAAACCTGTGGCCCACTGCTCTCTCTGTATCCATCTACCTACTTTTTTTACAATTTTTTACATTTCCGTTGTGTGTACCTGGCACAGGTGTGACATCTGCACAATCTATATATATCATTGGTGCCGTAGTTGAAAGGAACGTTGTGTGAAAATTTGGAAGCGATTGGTGCAGTACTTTTGGAGATTAGTGGTTTTGAACAAACTCTTGTTACATTTTTATTTATATAGATGGTATCACATCTTCTACTTGAGCAAGGAGTTGGACTAGAACAGGGATAGTCAACCTTTTTATACCTACCACCCACTTTTGTATCTCTGATAGTAGTAACATTTTTAACTGCCCACCAGTTCCACAGTAATTGTGATTTATAAAGTAGGGAAGTCAATTAATTTTTTAAAAAAGAAAGTGCTTCAGTATCAGACAAAACCCCTACCACCCACCATGAAAGCTGGAACACCCACTAGTGGGCAGTAGGGATCAGGTTGACTACCACTGGACTAGATGATTCAAAGGTCCTTTTCAACTCTACATTCTACTTACTTTTTGAGATCAACCAGTGTGAGCTAAGTGCTTCTTGCTGCTATAATTCTATTAGTAAGTAAGATTTGTGTTTTGGCATCAATCTTAGGTTCGTTGTTTTGTGGTTTTCTTTTGTTGTGTTTTGCATTGCATTGTTTTTGTTTTTGCTGCACGCTGCCCAAATCTGCATTGTGGTAGAATGGAAGCCACAACTGACTCTAGGACCAGCAGTAATATGGTTATGTTAAAGAAGAGCTCTTATCATGGATGCATAGGATGATATTCAAATTATGAGACTTCTCCCTCCCTCCAGTATTCTAGTTTTATGGTGCATTTGCTTATCTGTTAAGAGAAGATGTCATGTTACAGTCATCTGTGAGAGTCCTTAGAGTAATATTAGAAGTGTTCTCCATGGCAACATCATCTCAGAGATGATGAGACCAATCCTATAGAGAGGCTGCCTCAGGGCACTTCCATTTTAAGATGATAGCATGCTTAGTACTTATTAGCAGATGGGGAACACATTTCTGGTGTCATCTGACTTCAGCTGAATTTGTAAAAGGATGTAGGAGCCTTGCCATAAGGATCTAAAGGAAATTTCAGAATCATAAAGCTAAAGCTTTATTAATTTTTTTTGAGACACTATAAATAACAAAGTCAGATGTCTGTACTTTTCTTTTGCTGTCTCCAAAGTTTTGTTAAAATAGTTTTTTCAGAATGATACAATGGATGAAAAGGAATTGTTCATTTTGATAACAATGAAATGTTGTAAGTTATAGCATGATAAGTAAGTCATATTCCCATTATTAAGCATAGAACTCTGTGATTTGAATGTGTGTGTCTTTAGGACTGAATCAAAATGTTCTTATAGAATACTGTCATTGTTCAGATAGTAAAGTTATAATATCTCCTCATTTGAAAGTCTCATTGTATAGAAGTCTCATTGTATAGAAGAGAGTAGAGGTTTGCCAACATCCTACTCAGGAACAGACACACTTAAATTTGGCAACTTCAACATGGCTGAAATCATGCACCTATGCATGGGGCTGTCTAAAACAAACACGGATATTGGTATCTGAGGTGGGCAAGAAAACAGAGTCTCCCTTCTTCCTCTTCCTCTTTGACCTTTGTCAATTTCCACTCTGTCCTTAATTCAGGAATGTACACATGTGTGAGACGTGTTATCATGTGGAGATATTTCTCTTTTTCCTTGGCTTTTTATCGGATGCTGTTTTCCATCTATTCCCTGCCACATTTTCAGATCTGCTTTCAAGCTTGTTGCTATGGGGAGAGTCTCCTACATCAATTTATTTCCATTAGCTAACAGTAGAATCCATTTGGATTAGTCAAGGTTAACTTAATTTGGGCTTCCACTAAGGTTAGCTGTCTTTTAGTTGCAAAGGCGAGAGTGGCAACAGACACAGTGCTGAAATACGCAAGCTGTTGAGTCAGGAGAACCAGATTGGACCATCTGCCTTGGGAGTAGCGCTCTTGGAAATGTTTCAGTACATTAGAACCCTGTAACATAAATAGCATAGAATCCAAGAAAGAACCACATTTTCTAAGCTAGCTTCTACACATTTAGTTACCTTTCTTTGAATCATAGTATAACTTTGTCTTAACAGCCAGACAGAACATTATCTCAATTACTAAAATTCATTGTGTCAGATGAGAGGAGGGTGATAAGCAGAATGGACCATAAGTTCATTTATGCAATTACAGGTGTTTAAGATCCATGAGATGCTGGAATAGGACAACTTTTTATATGATTGAACTGTATTACTACATCAGAGAGAGAGGGAGGGGGGGAGGGGGAAAGAGAGGGAGAGGGAGGGAAAGAAAGAAAGAAAGAAAGGTGAGAGAGGGGGAAGGGAGGGAGGGAGGGAGGGAGGGAGGGAGAGAGAGAGAGAGAGAGAGAGAGAGAGAGAGAGAGAGAGAGAGATCTTTTTTCTAACCACCTCTTCATCCAGATTATGCAATTTTGAATAATTTACTAAGGCCACAAGGGAGTTCATAGTTTAATTAGCTACCCAGTAGTAGTTTATTCTGGTCACTGACTAGAATTCTACAAGTTAACAAAATGATTAAAGAGTTCCTGTTTCAAATAAAATGCAAACACCAAATTGTAACTAGATCATCAAAATGATGAAGTGATGATTAAGTTTCTACAGACATTATAACATTTTTTTCACTTTCAAGGAAATAGAATTGTGCTCGTCTGGCAGGTAATTAATAGTACATTAATTAAATCAGAATTGTCTGGGTACTTCACCAAATAAGGCATTATGAAAAATGCCCTTATAGAAGATGCAATATAAAAAGACGTGGTCTATGAATTCAAAGACCCAATTTTGGGCAAGGCATTGGAGTAGATGATTGCCAATGTCCCCTCCAATGCTATGATTCTCTGATACTTAAGCTCATAAAGAATGTTTGAATATTTTCCCTTGAACACAATTGAGGAGAAGGCAGTCAAATGTGCTAATCTTAGTGCTTTTTTGAGTTCTTTGTCTATGGACATTCTCAGTCATCCATGCCATGCTTGTCCCAAAGGTAATTTTTTCAAGAGGCAACTGGACTTTCTGTTGAAAGTTCTTCTTCTTCAGTTGTCCAGGAGAAGGAGGAGGAGGAAGAAGTTTCTTGGATGAGAAGTGAAACATCTTCAAAAGAAAAAACCCAGAAAGTCCAGTTGCCTTTTGAAAAAGTACCTTTGGAATAACAATTCTTTGGTTTACCAGTTAAAAGAAAAAGACTTGACAACTCAAAAATACATTCCTGGGTTATTTTGTTTGTTTGTTTTTCACTTGTGTCAGAAGCACCGAGGTGCTTTTGGGTTGAAAGGATTAGCCAATGACATGGTCACAGTTACCCTGGGGTGGCCTGTTGGGGATTCCTTTCATGTCCCAAGCAAGAGCTGGAGTGAAGAATGAGATTTGGGTTTGGCTTATATTTAGCAGAACCATGAAAAACTAAGCCCATCTATTTTTTTAAAAAAAATAACTTACTCTGTTGTCTCATCATTTAACTACCATTTAACCAAAAAGAGAACTCTAGGTCATTTTGCAAACACTGGGAGCTTGATTTTAATATAGCTAATCTCAAATGCTCCCTTATAACACTGCAGTATGTGGCTAAGACACTCCGCTGCTTTAATCCAATTGGTATCTGCAGTAGGAGCACCACATCAACTTCATACAAGAAAATTCATTAATTCATGTCCTTAATCACTCTGGAGACTTACAAATACAAGAATACATATAACAAATAACCAACCAACTAAAACAGCAAAGCGGCAGTTAAACCCCCACCCTCCCAATATCAGAAAAGGGCTCTACAATAGCCCTCTCCCAATTGCCAAGGGGAATATAATTATTCAATTATTTTAAAACAATGCAAGGGTGGAAACTAATGTTGCACCCATAAGCCTTATAATGTGCTTATTAGCTAATGGCCATAATAAGTAATTTAGAGAAGGTCTTCTATATACCTCCCTAGAGCTAAGAACCAAGAACTGAGGAGACATTTCCTGACAGTGAGAATAATTAATCAGTGGAACAACCCTCTAGAATTTGTGGGTGCTGCATACTTAGAGGTTTCTAAGAAGAGGTTGGACAATCATTTGTCTGAAGTGGTTAGGGTCTCATGTTTGAGCAGTGGGTTGGACTAAAAGACTTCCAAAGTCTTTTCCAACTCTGTTATTCTGTTTTGTTGTTCTGCCAATCGAGAGTTGATGTGGACAACATGGAGTGAAGATGCATCCTATTTGTACCCTTTTTTGAACAGTGGTTGCATACTGATTTGACTCTTTATTCCAGAGAAGAACAGAAGAAAGCAAGAAGATGTCAGAACAAACCATGGTAATTGCCAAGAAATCTAGGAAAACCAAAGACAAAACTCTCAGAAAGGAACTTGACGAATAGCTTTAGAGACTTTTTAAAAGAAACAAGAAGCAGTATTACAACATTTATAAAGACACTGAAGATGGAAACAGATATTCCAAAGTCACCTGGAGTTAGATGTTCTGTACATTTGGGAGGTCCTTGAGCAAAAGTCAGAAGCAGCTAAAGCGAGGCAGTAGTACTAGTTTCTACCATTCAGTAGTTTTTATCATTCAGTCTTGGCAACTTTATAGGCAAGCGCTCTCCATGCTATCCTGCCAAGCACATTTTCATTCAATTGTTGGTTGTTCATCTTTGTATCAACTGTTGATGGTATTAAGCCAGAGAATTCTTTGCTTGCCCCTTTTCCTGGTTTCATTAACCATTCGTAGCATAAAAAGCTCTATTTCATCCACAAAATCTTTTAATTTAAATGAAGAAAAAAGGAACAGATTCATATGCAGGGGTGGGATTCAGCTGGTTCGGACCAGTTTGGGTGGACCGCTTGTTAAGATTTTGTGCAGTTTGGAGAATCAGTAAAATCAACCACCGGATAGACATGCCCACCCACCCTGCTCTGCCCTATATATTATCTTCCCTTCACCATGCAGTCCAGACCGTCCAGCTAATCTCTGTGCCTTACCTGCTCTGCTCTCCAAAGGTAAGGATGCCACACGCTCAGCACCCGCCTCTGGTCAGGGCCAAGGGACATGCCACTCCCCAGCTCTGGCTTTGCCTCGGAGCCGCCACCTACTCACTGCTTGCTTTGGCCAGGTTGGGGAATGTGCCATTCCCTGGCTCCAGCTTTGCCCTAGGCCTCCACCCACATGCTACCCTCTCTGGTCTGTTCTTACCTAAAGCACTGCAGCGGAGATCTTGCCGAGGCTCAGTTGCTCACTGAGAGATGCTCACTGACAGATGCTCCAAGTGGTCTCTGGGTCAAGCTGCTTCTCTGTGCTGCTTGCTTTCCAGATGAGACTTAGAGGAAAGTGGCAGCTCACAGCTGCTAAATTGCATAAGAGACACTCTCTCTCCCAGCAAGAGCAACAGCAGAGAGAAGCAGCCACTGCCCTGGAGAACAGAGATGGTGCAGTCTAGGCCCTGCTTAGTCAACCCTCACCACGTGGTGGAAGCCATGCATGCCCAGAAGCTGTTTGCGCGGTTATGCACAGAAGCCGTGCCCATCCCACGACTGTTCATATGTTGTCATACTTCAATGTCATCTCAGCATTTATTACATTATATGTAATATGGGGGGAAATATGCTGAGTCTGCAAACCACTTAGAGAGAGCGGTAAAGCCCTGTGAAGTGGTATAGAAGTCTAAGTGCTTATTGTTATTAGCATGAAGGACACGATAGGGATTGTTAAAAGACATTCCTGTATACTCTTAGAAAGATATTGAGAATGAATGATTAAATAACTTTCAAATAAATTGCAATAGTTATTATATGCTATTATATGTTCATATGAGGACCTGCTTTGACTACTAATATTCACCTACCTTGTTTCCCTGAAAATAAGACCTCCTCAGATAATAAGCCCAATTGGGCTTTTGGGCGCATGCACTAAAATAAGCCCCCCCTGAAAATAAGCCCTCCACTGAAAATATTGCAGCACAGCAGCAGCCATGAGGTGACCATGCTCGTCGCCTCCTGCGCCTCAAAAATAATAAGACCTCCCTGAAAATAAGGCCAAGCACTTATTTCAGGGGGTCAAAAGAAAATAAGACACTGTCTTATTTTCGGGGAAACACAGTACATTTGGTGAACATATGTCAGACTGAAATTAAAATGACAACAATGTAAGCCAGATGAATGCATGGTCGAGTGGGGTTTTTCAGAAATCTTCCAATGAAGTCCAAGAGTTTTACAGAAATTGTATAACTGATTTGAGATCATTTATTGTAGGTGGTTGTCATCTTGACGGTAGGAACTATCTGAACAATGAACCCACAAATGCTTGGCATATGCATAACAGCTCTTTTTAACTTAATGGACACTTTCATTAGCATCAACCTTTTGCACAATGAATTTCTTGGTGACATTTCTACCGGCATGCTTCTTCATTTGCCATTATTAGTTTAGCGCAGTCTTGTTTCTCTCTACTGTTATGGCACTTGATAAAAGATGGAAACCTGCATAAAGATAAAAGGTTAATATAATCATCTCTAGACAGCTGCCCTTTAACACTCGGGGGAAGAAATGTATTTTTGAAATAGTGCTAGGCATTAACAGCTTCCCTGTGTTCGATGCTTTATACTCAGTGAAGCAAACATTCTGCTTCTTTAAACAGTTCTTGGGAAGCTAAACTCTTAATATATCAAGTTTCGAATAGTGTTTCCTCAATGCATAAGTAAGTATTTCTGAGACAAAATACTATCTGTCTCTCGATCTTCTCCATATGTGTACTAGGGAGCAAGACTGAATCGATCTCCATCCTGTATTGAAACCATTCACTCTAGCCTAATTCCTATTGATGTACAATAGGCATACATAAAACGCTGAAGGAATGTTTCACTTTAATAGCAATAGCACTTAGACTTATATATCACTTCACAGTGCTTTTACAGTGAAGTGCATGCTCAAAGAATTGGTTGTTAATCTGGTAGGATCTGACCCCTGCTTCTGGGATGAAGTATTAGCTTCATCATGCTGCTGGTTGAATGCTCTTTTCACGTCCGCATTAAGTTGCCCACCAAAGTGGTACCCATCTATCTACTTGCTTGCTTTCAAGCTGCTGGGATGGTAGCAGCTGGAACAAATGACAGGAGCTCACCCCATCATTCAGCAGCACTCTGGTCTTGAACATGTCAACCCAGCATCCTAATCAGGTGAGCCATTGTGCTCTGACTGATGTGATTTCTTCAAACACTAAAAAAATGTCAAGAGCCATTTTTTAAATTCCAAAGTTCAGGGGAACAAATAATGAATTGTAATTGCAAGAAAGCAAATTCCAATTAAATTTGGAATTTACAAACACGAGGGGGTCAAATTATTTTGTAAAGCACCAAAAGGCAAGACAAGAAACAATGGATGGAAACTACCCAAGGAGGGAAGCAACCTAGAACTAAGGAGAAAATTCCTAACAGTGAGAACAATCAACCAATCAAATAGGTTGCCTTTAATGTGGTTGCTCCATCACTGGAGATTTCAAAGAGAGAGTGTACAACCGTTTGTCTGAATGGTATATGGTCTCCTGCTGGAACAGGAGGTTGGACCAGAAGACCTCCAAGGTCTCTTCCAACGCCATGCTCTAAATAAAAATCCTATCAGGAGAAACACTTTGATTGTGGAATCAGTTATTAGGTGATGTAGTCAGATGTTGTTTATAGGATTTGTTCAAGCAGAGGACAGGTTGCCATTTGTCTGGGATTCTAATTTGCAGAGGGACTAGGATGAAGAGCCACTACTGAAACAATGGTCAGGTAAAAGAAAGCAAGGGATGCAGTGACTCAGTGGCTAAGATGCTAAGTTTGTCAATCAGAAGGTTGGTAGTTCAGCGGTTCGAATCCCTAGTGCCACGTAACAGAGTGAGCTCCCATTCCTTGTCCCAGCTTCTGCCAACCTAGCAGTTTGAAAGCATGTAAAAATGCAAGTAGAAAAAATAGAGACCACCTGTGATGGGAAGATAACAGTGTTCTGTGCACCTTTGTCATTTAGTCATGCCAGCCACATGACCATGGAGACATCTTTGGACAGCGCTGGCTCTTCAGCTTTGAAACGGAGATGAGCACCACCCCCTAGAGTCAGGAACGACTAGCACATATTTGTGAGGGGAACCTTTACCTTTTTTTAAAAAAAGAAAAAGAACTGTGAGTCCTGGGCAAACATGGAATTTGAAAACGCATTATAAACATGACCCTTCTGAGTTCTCATAAAGATAATGGAAGAGAGGGGAAAATAGGCTGAGACTTTCAAGTTGTTACTGATATGTCTTCAAGGTACACCAGACTAGAAAAACAGAATTGTTTGTTTGTTTGTTTGTTTGTTTGTTTGTTTGTTTATTGATTGATTGATTGATTGATTTGATTTGATTTGATTTGATTTGTATACCGCCCTCTCTCCCGTAGGGACTCAACAATAACAACCTAACTTTATTATAAAGTTACAGTAACAGAATCTTGCTATTCTGAATCCACTTTTACTTCATAAGAACTAGAGAGGGTCATGACTCAGATGCTCCTCAGAGTTATTCCTTTGGCCCATTACAGGGAGACTAATAATTTGAATTCCAGCCCTGAGCAGGGGCTGGTTGGCTTCCAGTTTTATGATAGCATAATTCAGTTTTAAATCTTTCCTCTGATAGTTTTAAACAGCCAGAAAAGTCTTTATGAGAAATTCTCCTATACAGAGATGTTAAATTGGTATTCATTAGGAATGAATGGATTAGTCTACATCTATATATTTAAAATATGGAGATACTTAATGATACGTGTGTTCATCTAATCCTAAGATTTGTTTTAAAAAATCTGCAATAAAATTTTCAAGCATTATTATATGTGACTTTTCCTTCCCTATATAATGCATACCTTTTTGTAACATACAGATTTATAGATATACACTAGACAACCTGTGACCCATTTGGTCATTGTTTCAAAAATATATCCTTACCTAAGCAAAGAAACAAAATGACTTCCTTCCTTCCTTCCTTCCTTCCTTCCTTCCTTCCTTCCTTCCTTCCTTCCTTCCTTCCTTGCCTGCCTCTGTCCTTCCTTCCCTCCCTCCCCCACAGGGTTCATCTTCATAGATCTGATGGTATTTTTACTTCCTGTTTTTAACATAAAATTGAATACTGCTGCTTCCAAACGTACCTGTTATCCATCTCAGAAACAATAGAAACAAAATAAAGGCTTTCATTAGGATAGCCCAATATTAGGATAGCACAACAGATCACCACGCCCCTGAAAATTCCCTCTCCAAATGGCATAGGACCATGATAGTGAAAATATGACACACGTGCCACAGGTGACACGCGGAACCATTTGTCAGGGCACGCATGTGCGTGCTGGCCAGCTGACTTTGGCCTTCTTTTGAGGCTATTTCCCCCCCACCCCCCGGAGGTTTCAGGAGCTTCCTTGAAGCCTCTGGAGCGTGAGAAACTGGCCCTATGGAACCTGGAAGTTCAGGAACAGAAGTGACTTTTGGTTTGCTCGTAGGGTCATTTTTTTTGCCCTCCGGAGCCTTCAGGGAAGCCTCCTGGAGGCCCCTAAAGGCTTTGGAGGGCGAAAACTGGCCCTACAAACAAACCGGAAGTCAATTCCCAAACTTCCAGTTTGCCCATAGGACTGGTTTTTCGAACTCCGGAGGCTTCAGGGAAACTCCTGAAGCCTCTGGAGGGCCTCCGGGGGGGGGGGGGAGCTGTTTTTGCCCTCCCCAGGCTCCTATAAAGCCTCTGGAGCCTAGGGAAGGTGAAAAAAACAGGCCAAAAATGCTGGTTGTGTGCACATGCATACTGTGGTTGTACACATAGCATTAAGGGTGTGGCATGCCTGTGCATGACCCCCCTGTGCTCTCTCTGCTTTTGGCACACAAGCCAAAAAAGGTTTGCCATCACTGGGCACAGGAGGTATTATTTGAATTTTTTTTCCTCATTTTACCTGGTGAATAGTGAAAGAGTTTTCCAACGTCTTCCCTTCTGAATCATCTTATTAGCAACAGCACTTAGCAAGAGATAAGTGTTATTATATACTGTATATATAGCATTTAAGTGTTGTGAGGATACTTGAGAAAAAAATAAATACTTTTCGAGCTATACTTTTTTCTTATGTGGATTTCTGGAAAAAGTTTATATGTTCTGTTCATACATTGTCCACAAGTCAACATTATTTGTGAAAGGAAGGAGAAAGAAACTTCATTCTTTCCTCTTTTTTCCTAGCACCTAGGAACAAAATATAAAGTGGACTTTAAAAGAATTAGGGGGGTCAAATTCAATTTCATTGAGGACCGCATCAGGGTTGTGTTTGCCCTGGGGGAGCTGGGGGGGGGGGGGCTTACTGGGGTGGGTGTGGCCAGCTTTATATCACTTGGGTCAGGGGCATCCGTGTTGGCCCGAGTGCTCTGCCAGCAAAAACGGGCACCCAGCTCTATTTTCGACTGTGACAGCCTCCTGCAACCCTTTGTCAGTGAAAATGGAGCTTGGGAGAGCTGCACACTCATCTCCTGAGTTCTGTTTTTGCTGGCAGAGGCACAGCAGACCAGTCCTTTGCTGTTCCCAGGATGGCCCTGCGGGCCAGATCTAGACATCCCATGGGATGGATCCGGCCCCCGGGCCTTGAGTTTGATACCCCTGAATTAGATGAATGGGGTTTGGATCTTAGCTATTTGGAGAAGAGATCTTTTTATACAATTATAAGTTCCCTTCTCCTCCTCCTTTCCTTTCCCCTTCTCTTTCCCCTTCCCCTTCTCCTTCTCTTCCATAAACAATCCATTGAGAGGAAAAGATAGACTAGCTGCACAATGCTTTTTTGATGAATAGATCTAGGAGCTGCCTAGCTTTAAGTATATGTCAATTGCTCATTTTAAAAAGCACCATCTCTGTGACTGAAAACTGTGCTTAATCCCAGCTGGTGCTTAGTTACATTTTCAGTAGCTGCAACCAAAAAATGTTGTTTCTGACTGGGAGGGAAAAAAACATATACCATGTTTTCCCCAAAATAAGACAGGATCTTATTTTCTTTTGACCCCCTGAAATAAATGCTTGGGCTTATTTTCGGGAAGGTCTTATTATTTTTGAAGTGCAGGAGGTGGTGAGCATGGTCACCTCATGGCTGCTGCTGTGTTGCAATATTTTCAGGGAGGGCTTATTTTCAGGCGAGGGCTTATTTTAGTGCATGCGCTCCAAAGCCCAATTGTGTTTATTATCCGGGGAGGTGTTATTTTTGGGAAAACAGGGTAGATACACACACACACACACACACACACACACACACAGTCCGGCACACAGTTCCCTGCAAAATAAAGTGAAGCGAATTAAACAAAGGAAAAAATAATTTCTTTCTTTCTCTCCCCCCCCCCCCCCCCACTTCTGTCTTGTTTTACATGCTGAAGACGGATCTTTCAGGCTCCAGGGAAGTGTGTGGTTCCTGACTCAGCACACCGCGCCGAGCAAGTCTTGAAAGCCAGGCAGCTAAAGAGGCTGTTCAGTGACACTAAGCAACTGCTTACACAGAGCCTTTCTGCAATTTCTCAGCATAATCTTTTTTTCCCCTCAGTCTTTTTCTCAACATGGACAAAAACGGACAGGCTGTTGCCGGTCACGTGTGTTGGCGAGATCTTGTACCCTCTGCGCAAAAAAAAAAAGCCTGCACAATTTCAGGCCTAGAGGTCCAAACAACCTTTTATGTGCATTGCTTAGAGCTAACAAAAAATTGCAGGTTTTAATATCACAGAATTAATTCCACATTATTATTACATTTGTTTACGACTTTTAGTTTTAATGACATATAGGTAAAATGAAAATAAGAGTCGCCCTCGTCCATTCCTTTTTGGTGTATGGTGCCCACCACGGTAAGTACAAACCTTGATTCAGGAAAAAAAATTCTGTGAGTTATGTGCACAGATTTCTTCAGATTCTTGGGAGCAACATAATAGCAATAGCACTAGTACTTAGACTTATATACCACTTCATAGTGCTTGACAGCCCTCTCTAAGAGGTTTACAGAGTCAGCCTATATTGCCCACAACAATATGGCTCCTCATTTTACTGACCTCGGAAGGATAGAAGGCTGAGTCAACCTTGAGCTGATGAGGATCAGACTCCTGGCAGTTGGCAGAATTAGCTTGCAATACTGCATTTCAACCACTGGGCCACCAAGGCTTTTATAACATAACTCAGAGGTTTTGAGTTTATCTACTGTTTATAAGTTGTCCATCATTCCCTTGCGAGCGATCTTCACCTAAAGGAGAAGGGGCTGCCTTACTACTTGCTGGATGGGCACTATAAAGGATGACGAGATCACCATGGCAGATCTGAAGGAGGCAGTATAACACAGAGGGGCATGGAAAGTGCTGATCCATAGAATAGCTGAGGATGAGGCACCACTGAATAGCCGTTGGTGAGGTAAGTTCTCCAGGAGGTCAATGCTAAAGTTTGGACAATGGTCCTCAGTCCTTTTAAAAAAAAAAAATTGGATCAAGGGTTCCAAATTGCCAAATTGGGATCAAAATCAATTCTTCTGTAAATGCAAGCCCTACTGTTAACTGATAAAGAAAAGGTAAAATGAAATGGATTACTCCATTATTTTTCAAGATGTAAATATACTATATCTATTAATATAGATATATCCCATCTGATTTTCTACAAAGGCAGGCTTAGGAAGCGCTTTTGTTCTCTATGATTAGGGAACTGAATGTCTTTCAAAATATTCTTCCTAAACCTTTTCACAAATTCTGGACTAATCTAAAATTTGGTTTTGCTCCTGACTGGCACTTTGAAAGACAGCCCTACTCCCCTTAGAAAAATAAATAGCTAAGAGGCTTTCAGACTCCTTTTGAAGCGTGACAAAATGCCACGTTTCATGATTCCCATTGCCTTGCAAGTATGGTTTTTTAATTATTTAACTATCTTTCAGAAGGCTAGCCCCTCAGGTTGAATCCATGAATAAAAGTGCAGAAGAATAGCAATAGTAATAGCACTTAGACTTATATACCACTTCACAGTGCTTTAGAGCCCTATCTAAGCAGTTTACAGAGTCAGCATATTGCCCCCAACAATCTGGGTCCTCATTTTATCCACCTTGGAAGGATAGAAGGCTGAGTCAATCTTGAGCCAGTGAGATTTGAACTGCTGACCTGCAGCTAGCAGTCAACTGAAGTAGCCTGCAGTACTGCACTGTAACCACTACGCCACCCATTTTCCAAAGCTGTGAAATTAAAAACTCTTGCGTTTGAAAAACGGGGGGTCAATAATTAAAGAAAAGCTAGGTCATAAAACCAGTGAATAAAGTGCGCAGAAACAAGCAAATAAAAAGAAATTTAATTGACCACTCTCTCTTCTGTCACATTCTCTGGAAGAATTTTTTTGTTTTTGCAAATTCATTGTCTTTTCTTTTTCTATGCTCCAAACTGCTAGAGCGCAAACAGCAAAGTCTCGTCATGGTTGTGATTATTCACTTTTAGAAACAGTGCTTTGCCTTAGGAAGCCACAGAATTGTTCCAAAAGGATTCAATTTGGCTATCACCAACTCCAGAGCATAATGTCTGCTATGCAAGATCAAGTCTTTCTTTAAATGCCTGAGAAGTGACACTATTTCATGGCATTCTGTTGCTTCTTTATAATTGTATGGGGGGGGGGGGGTCCATGTATCTTGTTTTTCTATAAAATATCCTTTCAAAGTTACTAGGAACCAAGCATTGGGGGAAACAAAATGCAACTTCTTAAAATTCATAGCGCAGGCTAAATTTTTCCTGTGTATTTATGTTATTCTGGAAAAGTCAGTAAATCATGTTGTGGGCATTTTTAGAACAATGTTTAGTCCACATAAAAGAATGCTGCATTCTGAAACTGCTGCAATCTGTCTAAAATTGCTTAAGAAGAATATCGGGAAAGATAGAGACCTTGGCATTCTGTCGGTATGTAAGTGTGTGTGTGTGTGTGTGTTTGTGTGTGTGGTTGTGTGTGTGTGTGTGTGTGTCTGTGAACAGGTGGAGCTCTCGCCTCCCAATCAGGGGGTTGTGAGTTCAATCCTAAGTAGAGGCAGATCTAGGGTCTCCTGCTTGGGCAGGGGGTTGGACTAGATGACTTGCAAGGTCCCTTCCAACTCTGTTAATCTGTAATCTGTATAGACTTGTGGCCTATCGTATACATATGCAAAGATATACATATCTTTGCATAAGTATATGATAGGCCGCAAGTTTGCTCACCTTTGCAAATGTCCTTAGAACCTATCTCTTACCTCAAGTCTTAGAGACCAGTTGAGTGAAGAGTTCCCCTTTGGTTGTTCTCTTACGTTGTGTGGTTTCCATTTTATATATTGTATTTATGTAATTGTATATGTTTAATGTAATGCTATATGCTGCACAGAATCCCCCATTTGTCTAGAGATGGATGGATAGAAATTGAAAGATAGATGATAGATAGATAGCTAGATAGGCAGGAAGGCAGGCAGGCAGGGCTGCTTACAGATTAAAAAGAAAGAACAAGGTGGAAGAATAAAATCCTTCTTCTCATGCAATACCTTCAGCCAGCCTAGCCAAGGACCTGGGGAAAGAGTCAGGTTTTCAAAGCTTTTTTAAAGACACTTTAAAGACACTGCTCCCAGGGTCAGGTGCTGCAACAGAGAAAGTATGCTTCCTGGGTTCTTCTAGATAAGGTAATGGTTCCCCTCGCACGTATGTGCTAGTCATTCCCAACTCTAGGGGGCAGTGCTCATCTCAGTTCTATGCCGAAGAGCCAGCACTGACTAAAGATGTCTCTGGGGTCATGTGGGCAGCATGACTCAACACTGAAGGCACATGGAGTTCTGTTACCTTCCCAGCAAAGGTGGTCCCTATTTTTCTACTTGCATTTTTACACGCTTTCCAACTGCTAGATTGGCAGAAGCTAGGACAAGTAATGGGAGCTCACTCCATTACATGGCACTAGGGATTCAAACCCCCAAACTGCTGACCTTTCTGATCGACAAGCTCAGCGTCTTAGCCACTGAGCCACCACGTCTTCTAGATAGGGGACCCCAAATACCTGAACTCTGCTTAATTGTACAGTATAGGCAGAAATCTCCACTGTATTCTGCATCAATTGCACCTTTTAAAGGGTCTTCAAGGGCAGTCCCACCTAGAGCATATTGCCATAGTCAACATATGAGGTGACCAAACATCTGTGAATGTAAGAAGGCCCTCCTGGTACAACTGATACACAACTGGTACATAGCTTTCGTAGTCATAGCAATTATTTGTTCTTCAAGAAGGAGCTGAGAATCCAGGAAGCTTCTCAGATTGTAAACCAGCCTCAAAGGGGGATGTGCATCCTCATTCCTCATTCTGACCAATGGTAGAAAATCCCCAGAAGCAGAAAGACCAAACAGCCATAGCTAATCCGTCTTGCTAAGACTAAACTTAAGCCAACCCCACTGAGGCAACACTCTGACATCATTGCTTGGCTGGGCCATGATCAAAGTCAACTTCAAGTGGTCTGTTAGATGATACTGTGTCCCTCCCCTCTCTTCCCCATCAAAGAATGAATCACCCCATAAGAGCTGCTGGTTGGCAGCATGGTAAGCTTACGTCTTAAAAATCTGTGGATGCCATAAGAGTGGAGTATTTTGCAAAAATGGAAGGATTGTCTAGATACTGTTTCTTTTATCCCCCCCCCCCCCACCAGCATTCTTCTGATAACATGCTAAAGCTCCTGAATCCTGATCTGTTATAGTGGGTTTTTTAAAAAAAAATGTTGTCCTCATGCTCCTCCTCATATCATGGTAGCACAATGGTTAGAGTGCAGCATTGCAGGCAAACTCTGCTCACAGCATGGAGTTCAAATCTTACCAGGCTCAAGGTTGATGCAGTCTTCCATCCTTCTGAGTTGGGTAAAATGAGGACCCAGATTGTTGAGGGCAATATATGCTGACTCTTTAAACCAGGGGTTCCCAACTGGTCTGTGGCGAGTGAGCCGATTCACACACACACCCACGCGCACATGCACCGCCTGTTCCCCCTCCCCCCCCCCCGCTCCCCCTCTACGCCGGCTGAGCCATGGCCACTGGTCCGCAGGATTTTTTTAATATGAAACCGGTCCCTGGTGCCAAAAAGGTTGGGGACCCCTGCTTTAAACCACTTGACAGAGTGGACTGTAAAGCACTGTGAAATGGTATATAAGTCCAAGTGCTATTGCTGTCATCATCTTCATCAACAACAACATCCCCTGGGTTTTTATTGGACCGTGCATCTCATTCTCTTTTATTATTCCCGTTTAGTTCTTTGCAACTCCAATGCGCAAATTACTTAGTGTGATTGGGATGGCAAACAAGTGAGTGTGTGTGTACTGTATATAATGATAAATATTCACAATTTGATGCAGTGTTCAGACTGTGCACTGTGGCCAATCTTTCCCTTTCCTCTCTTTTATCTATGCTCCCATGCAGATTTATAACACTTCAAAGGAGCAATCAACAGAGGTGTGGGGCTTGCTTGCAGTCTGTCTCCATCAAGCCCTGAGCTTTGCAGAGGCATAATGCTTCATCTGGATGCCAGATTGTAGACCTCATGAAGACAGTACTCTCTCTTTCTAAGAGCTGAGGTGGGACTGATCCACCCAAACTAGTTGTTCCACTTTGCTAACAGGAGCTTCCATCCTGTGCATATGCAGCAGAGGTAATATTCAGCAGGTGCTGACCAGTTCTGGAGAACCAGTAAATACTTCTGACTAATCCCTGCCCACATCTATTCTCTGCTTCCTGAGTCCCAGCTGATCAGGAGGAAATGGGGATTTTGCAGTATCCTTCCCCTGGAGTGGGGGGTGAGGGTGGGAAGGGAGATTTTACAGTGTCCTTCCCCTGCCACGCACACCAAGCCACACACAAAGAACCAATAGTAAGAAACTTTGAACCACTGATATGCAGATGTCAGTTTCATCAAGTGAAGTCAAGTGTAGGGGAGCTTCATTTTAAAAGGCGGTTTGATTGGGTCCTGTATGAAGCATAGCGTAACGCTAGCATTCCTTTGAAAATCTGTGTTGTTTCAACAGCCAGTATGTTCAGTTGAATCAAATGTGCTTGTGTGTGAGAGAGTGTTCGTCGGTCATTGTCTGTTATGTACATATCTATACATGTAGATGTCACAGAGCAGTGTGTTGGCACAGAGGTGAGCTCTGTCTCACAATCAGGAGGATGTGGGTTCAATCTTAGGTAGCAGTAGATATCTGGGTGCAAAGAGACAATATCTGCTGTGAATTCTGTATAGGCATCAGGAAGGGTATCCAGTCAGTAAATGCTCAGCTCCATTTTGTTGCCCAGACTCCACCCCAATAAAAAGAATTATAGGGTCATTAAAAGAAAAAAAATACATGTTTACATGTCCCCCTATTCATGGGGATCATGATCCAGAGAAGTTCGTTGGTAAAACTTTCTAGACTCAAAGTAATTAGTAATTCCTTTAACCTTATGCTTGGTGAGCCATGTCTTAAAGATGACAACCATTAATTCTTCATAGCTCATTGAATATGAGTGTTATAACAAAGATGTAAAAGCTGTAATGTGAGAAGCTGTACTATGTCACATAATTGGAAATCCATATAATTACATATCAATGAAACAATTATGGGCCAGAACTGGATTTGGAGGGGGGGGGGGGGTTGTTGTGTGTGTTGTTGAAAGCAATCAATCAAATTTAGATCTTTAAATTGTATATTCCAAATCAAGAATATTTCTCTTTCCTTTTCCCAGATTTTGAAATTTAAAAAAATCTACTTCATTACTTCTCCAGGTTTACAAAAGTTCCTACAGCAAATGATATATAACTATGCCTGTTTCCAAGAAAATCATTCTTATTAAGATAGGATTGAGGATGGCCACGAAAAGCCACCTAGAGTGTCAAATCATGTGATGCCATAAACACATTTGTAAATACAGTATATCTACACTCATATATACAGCCAAACATAGCTGAAGATGACTTCCCTAATGCTTCGGAAGCAAGGAATTACAATGTTTCAGAGTATAAGACTTATCGGAGCATAAGACGTACAAAGATTTTGAAGAGACAATTATTATTTTTTTGCACTTTATAGACCTCCCCAAAACGGCCCATTTTTCACAAAAATGGGCCCATTTTTTGTCAAAAAAAGGGCACACATAGTCTTTAGGAGGCTTATAGAGTGCTCCTGGGGGTTGTGTGTGTGTGTGAAAAATTGGCCTATTTTTTTGCTCATTTTTGCCCTCCCCAGCCCCCAGGAGCACTCTGGAAGCCTCCTAAAGGCTATACATGAACGTATTGGTGAAGGGGGTGGGGTTTCAGGAGGCCAGAAATGCTGCATTCAGTGTATAAGATGCACCCAGATTTTCAGCCTCTTTATTGAGGGGAAAAGGTGCATCTTATACTCCGAAAAATACGGTAGCCATCTTCTCCAAGATTTCACTAGAAGCAGAGAAGAATCAGAAAGAACTGAGCTACAGTCCAGTTAACTGAACAGTACAGAAAATTGGCTCAGGCTAAGATTGGTTCTTTGAACAAGGAAATATACAACTACTAGGTGTGAGTATAGCTTTTCTTCAACCTGATGAAATCAAGGAGTGAAAGGTGTGGGAGATGGACCAAGCAAAAGCTTGAAGATAATAATATCTGTGTTGAATCAGAAATAAGTCTGCAAATTCTGTCAGACTGAATAACTGGTGCTGATTCATTCACATAAGTTACCTCTTGATGGAGAAAACGACACAGAATTACTATTCGCGATGTACCATTTATTAGGATCATTTGTTGTTAACAAGTGACATCTTAGCCTTTCTCTCTCGACTGTACCTGCAATGCCTCTGATAATGTAAGAATAATGATGTTCTTTCAACAATGGGAATGATCATTACTTTTGACTTAGAGCAGGGATTTATCATCAGTTCCCGCCACATCATTTCGGAAACTTGGCTTGATTAAAGAGTGATTTGCCATTCCAGGTAGTCCTCAACTTACAATCATTCATTTAGTGACTGTTCAAAGTTACAATGGCACTGGAAAAAGTAACTTGTGACCATTTTTAACACTTATAACCATTGCAGCAGCCCCATGTTCACATAATCAAATGCTGGATGCTTCGCATAACCGACTCCTATTTATGACGGTTGCAGAGTCCTGGAGTTATGTGCTCACCTTTTGTGAACTTTTGACAAGAAAAGTAAATGAGGAAGCCACATTCATTTAACAACCGTGTTATTTGATTAATCAGCTGCAGGGATTTCCTTAAGAACTGTGGCATAATAGGTCCTAAAATGGGGCAAAACTCATGTAATCATTGTTTTGATCAGCAACAGAACTTTTGGGCTCAATTGTTGATGTAAGTCGAAGATTACCTGTACCGAAGTTAGTGAGTTAATATTTTGAAAGTAAAATGTGAAAGTGGAAGAATATACTTATACAGTATGTTGATGGGTAACAACAAACACACTCCAGGGTTCACTTCTTCCTGCTTTTGCTAGCATTAAAAATGGATGGATTCAACATCTTAGTACATTCTGTAATTTGTCCTTTTTTTCCCCCTCAGTGGAAAACTCAACTAGACAAACAACCTTCAGAGTCAGAATCTCACAACATGCAGTCTGACACAAATGCACCATCTTTTCTCAGGATATAAACTAGTAGAGAAAGATCTAAGGGTAATAAATTATGCATTTTTATAATATAAATCTTGGGCTAAAAAAGTGAACATTGATTTAGACATAGTGCCTTTTGGTTGCCAAAACAGAAATTATTTTATGGAAGGGAAAATAGTTCTTGGAAATCATATATTACACTTTATTATGGCCTTGAAAGAGGTGACTTTGTATTCTTAATGCAAATTGCATCGCATTTCATTAAGTTGCATTCAATTAGCTTGAAAAAGTTAGCAGTTTTGAGTTCCTTGCCTTTTTAAGTCACAGTTCTATTTATAATACATTTTTAAAACTTATTTTTTAATCAGTTTACCACAGAAAAAGAAAGGATAAATGACATGTATTAATTTAGATGAAGTGACTAAAAGACATCCAAGGTCTCTTCCAACTCTCTTACTCTGCTGTTCTGCTCTGTTATAAAATAGGGGTTTTTTAAAAAAAAAAAACTTTTTTTTCTTGTGATAGTGGACAATGGGAGCAATTCTGTTTTGAAGTCTTCATTATTATAAGATCACATAAATATTTAGGAATCATGTTCCATATAGATTTTTTACCCTCTCTATTAAAAAGCCCTAGAGGAGATCAACCCTGACTGCTCTTTAGAAGGTCAGATCATGAAGATGAAACTCAAATACTTTGGCCACCTAATGAGAAGGAAGGACTTACTGGAGGAGAGCCTAATGCTGGGAAAGACTGAGGGCAAAAGAAGAAGGGGACGACAGAGAATGAGGTGGCTGGATGGCGTCACCAAAGCAGTAGGTGTGAGCTTAAATGGAATCTAGAGGATGGTAGAGGACAGGAAGGCCTGAAAGAACGTTTTCCATAAGGTCACGATTGGTCAGCCATGACTTTGCAACTAACAACAACAACAATTAAAACATATATTTTGATTGAATGCCACATTTGTGCCTCGGGAAGACGTTAGCAATTTATGGTTACTTATATCAAACTGAAACCAAAGAGACCTATCCTTCCTTCCTTCCTTCCTTCCTTCCGTCCGTCCTTCCTTCCTTCCTTCCTCTATCCTTCCTTCCTCTATCCTTCCTTCCTGCCTTCCTGCCTTCCTATTGTTTGATTTATATTGTGGGCCCTGCTAGTGTAGCCAGGCTGTGAAATTGATAGTTGGGGTTCCTGATTCTTCATTCAGAAAGAAACACACAGTAAATTTCCTTTAGGGGGAAGACGGATAGGTTTCTGATAATACTCGGCTTAGAAAAAAGAGAAATTGTAATAAACATTTCCTATGGCTAGGTGATTATTTTCATTTACTTCTATTATAATCCACCTTTTGCTAGCAGAGCTCTAAGGCAACTAAAGTAAAACCAATTAAAAGCCATGCACTGAGAGAGTGAAATGCATTTAGAATATCAACAAAAGTTTTCTAAAAAGGTTTAACATCACCCTGTGATAGGTCTCCCTTACTGATTCACAATGTGTTAATCTGAATTCCTAAAAGATCTATCAGAGTAGCTGAAACCTTACCTTGTTAATGATGGCAGTTGTCCATGATTTTTAAAAAAAAGTTTTTTCCAGCATATCATCTGGAGATATGCAATTTTTTACTTATTTCTACGTTTTACATTGTTAGCTGTTGCTTATCTGACCTTGTTTTTCTTCTTTTAAATGTTTTATCGGTCCAGGTAACATCAGTGCAGGGAGAAATAAAATTTGCTTTTTTGATTATGGTAACTTACTCTACCAACCTGGACTAGGATATTGTTTCTTCCTTTTGGACCAATAAGTACTGGTGCTGGTTTCTTAGTTGAGAGACTAAATGATACAAAATAAGACTCTTAATCATTGTAAGTGAAATACCAATTTGCTTATTTATATTTATTTTATTGGGAAAATTTATACTGCTGCCAACTCAGGGTTACTCAAAGCAGCTTACAAGAAATAAAAACACAAAAGAAATAAAATAATGTATATATAAATAAATAATAAAATAATAACCTCACAACCCCCTTATTTCTCCTTGTAATGCACCAAACCAAATAAACGGTACAAAACTGGGAGGAAAATATGCAGAAAAAGGAATATATAAATACATTAAGTTTGTAAAAACTTAAATGGGTCTAAAACAGACTTCAGACTGCTTGAATTATGAAGAATTTTATCCAAATAGATGAATAGGGAAAAGGGGGGGGGGGGGGGAGGGAGAGAAAGAAAAAAGAAATGTATGTTCACAAGTTCATTCAGAGTACGGTTGTGGGAATTACATAAAACATTTTGAACTGAAAAAAGGGAATTAAAGTATTTATAGAAATGTAGAAATGTGTACATTAATTTTTTTATATAAATCATGGCAACAAATATATGTATGCTACAGAAAGAAATTTATGGTGAATAAGCACCATTACACTTTGCAAATTTGCAATTGAACTTGATTGAAGCAAGCCTCACAAAAATGTGAATATTGATTTAGTTATCCATCAACTATATATTTTATCTGTTTATCTGTAATATTTTGCCCCTAAAATGCATCACCAAGCATATTTTTTCTGAAGGGACATGAAGAAAATCTATAAAATGCCACTTGATGAATGAAGCCAAGTTTTGGCACTAAAATCATGATGGACTATTCTCCTTTACCTCTGCTTTGGATTCAAACTCAAAATGGAGACAACCAAAAAATACTTTAACACACTCCAAATCTATTCAGATATCAGTGCTATCTATGAAAAACTAGAGAAATAAAGGAAAGCCAGATTTTTTTGCAAAAATGCTTCTGCAATCGGATTGATCAGTGTCACATTTCAGTGGAAAATAGGGCCTTATTTACAATATAAAACCATGTAAATAAACTCAGTCAGTATTGGTTGCCCTTTCTCTGCAATCAAAATTAAGAAGCGTGTTCAACCTTGGCAACTTTATATTCTGTGGACTTCAACTCCCAGGAATCCCCAGCCAGCCATGCTGATTCTGGAATTCTGGGACTTGAAGTCCGCAAGCCTTAAAGCTGTCAAGGTTGGACACTCCTTCTGTAGACCTGTCATTTTAACCCCAGGCTTGATCTTCAGCTTTGACCTGCACAAGTCTTAAAATTCCCAAGGTTGGACACCTCAGTGTTAAGTGTTGGAAAAATGTCTTGATATAACGATGCCAACCCTTGTTTAACTTTCTGGATTTTTGTCAATGCGTTGCCATACAGTGCTTATACAACTCTGTCTTGATACACAGGTTGTTTTTACTTTACTTTTATTTTTTTAGCCTACAGATTTTGCAGTTACTTCTACTCCTCTCTTGTATTTCAAAACCTTAGTGGGGATACTGCAATCACATTTTTAAAGTCATCCTATGAGACAAAAGCATATTTAGAATGTGTATGCCCCTAAAATGCGTGTTTAAATGAATACTGGGTAATGATTTGCTAAATTTGGAGGTGCTTAATTTAGATAGCATTTGTTAAATCTATAACCCTTATTCAAGCTCAATAAGAATTATGTAACTATTTCTCATATTAAAGGCAATTCAAGTTCATGTCAGTTCAGCTCAAACGGAGGCAAAATTCCTTACATTTGCTGAATGGCCCAATGAAGCAAATGAGTGAGTATTTCCTGATGGACTGCTATTTATGTACTCCCTGAGTCATGATAAACCATCCTTTTTATTAAACATGGCATGTTTGCTCAAAGTAAAACGGCATTGTTCTGCAATCCCCAGAAGGAGAACAATTGTGAGTTCTCTACATATATAGCAACATATTCAAAGTTAATGTTGCAGAATGGAGGTTGAAATTTATTTTACAAAACCAATTTATTTTAAGATAATGTTTTTATATATGCTTTAAATTATGTCTTTGAAGGTCTTTCTTTTCCTGTTTTATATGTTATTGTTGTCAGCCTCCTGAAATGCTCAAATCAAAGAGAAAAGTAGGTCATTATTACTATTTATTATATTACTATACTATGCTTGGCTTTTGCTGGGATTATGCTTCCCCAGAAAAAGGTGGTTTTGATATGGGAGTTCTAATGGATTCATGACTCCTGCTCCAGGCTGTGGCCAGGAGAATATTTGCATAAGTTCTGCTTATATGCCAGTTTTGACCTGTGGTGGGATTCAACCAGTGTAACAACTGGTTTGTGGAGCGCATGCTTTGCGCAGGGCAGGTGGGCAGGGCCAACTGATCACCAGAACTACCAGTTCACGTGAACTGGTCCGAACTGGCTGAATCCCACCCCTGGTTTTGACATTACTTAAAAATGCACTGAAGACAGTCTCTTATGCTTTTGTCATTGTTAGGTTAGAATATGTTGCTCTTGAAGACCATCTGGAAACTTGAAATGGTCCAAAGACAGTGACCTTCTGGCTCAGCAGTCAGTCATGATACTGTCATGATCTACTTCTGCTGAAGGATTTGCACAGGTCATAAAAATGTTCCAAGTGCAATTCAGTGTAATGGTTAAGAACTATGAAGTTCAATATGGCCTTAAGACCACCTTCTTCAACATTATTTGCCTATGCTACCTGAACAAATGGAGAGTACTTTCTACCAACAGTTTTCATCTACAAGAGATACAGTGAGAGGTGTTCATCAATGGGCATGCTCTCTAGCAGCTCCTCTCAACTAGCCCCTAAGACAAAGAGGGTCTCACCCCTTGTGGTCTTCTGAGAGGAGGTAAAACATGGCTTTTCAATATATTTCTCAATGCCATTTGCAGGGAATCATGAGCAGGTGAAGACATCTGCTTGGGAATACCCTGAAGCAAATGGGGAGCCACTGTGTGAGACAGAATGCTGGACTGGATGGGCTGTGGTCTGTTCCAGCAAGGCTGTTCTTATGTTCTTAATATATTATATATAACCAATGGCGCCATAGTTAACACAAGTACTGTATTACTTTTAGCATTAATATAAATCTAAATTTAACTAGATTGCTGTTTGAATTGATATGATTATTACACAGTAAATTCTATAGGCTGCTTAGAGTCCTTTCAATTTCAAGCAATAAATAAGTTTAAATAAACAAATAAGGTGGCTTTATGTTGGGGAATGTGAGAGAGAAAGGGAGGGAGGGAGGGAGGGAGGGAGAGAGGGAGAGAGAGAGAGAGAGACTAACAAAATTGAGAAAGAACATTAAATGTGCTAAATCCAAATAGTTGTTCTCTTCCCTTCCTTCCACATACCTACAGTATTCTTAAATGTAATGACAAAGATCAGAAAAAAAGAAGGGAGGGAGGAGAAAGATACAGGAGGAAAGAAAAGAAAGGAAAGAAAGAAGTAAAGGAAAGAAAGAAAGAAAAGGAAAGAAAGAAAAGAAAGGAAAGAAGGAAAGGAAATATTTGGAAACACATTTTTGAAAAAAAGAGTAAAGTTGCCAGTAGACTAGAATGAGGGAACTCTGTTCTTCCCTACCACAAATCTCCTCATCACTGAAAAGAATGAAAACTGCATTCCCTATATTGCAGTGTCTAAGTCGTGATGTGAATTGAAGGGGCTAAAATAATGTATTCACGTACTGCTGACTGAACTGACCCTCTCCAGTTTCATACTTGCAAAAAAGAAACCTCTTTGTAGTGAACACTTTTCTTGTTACAGTATTTTGAAGTCCTTAAATTATGCTCCTGTTCTCCTCACTTCCCATGATAATCAAGTCCGTAGAGTTACCTTTCTATCTTTGCATTTTGCTTTAGGGTAGAGAGAGACCCCTATTGGAAAGAAGGAACTTTTGTTCCTAATTTCAATCTGTGTATGTTTTGCAGCCTGAAGTTTCCACTAAATTGAAGGAAGGAAGAGTGAGAAAACAGTTTCCTAAAATTGTATTGCCCTTATCATCAGATTTATTACCCAGGCGTTGAATCCTCACAGAAAAAAACAAAATTTCTCCTTTTTCAAGATTCCATCATGAATAGTAACATATAATGGGTGTCATATTAGAGACCAATAGTACAAAATGGTAAAAATAAATAAATACTGAGCTTAGTCAATTATTAGAATAAAATCCAGATATCCACCTGAAAGCAAGTTGCCTCCGACCACTGCAGGTCATCTCAACAACTATCCTGAAGTATACTAGCACCATACTACCATAGTTCATGGTATTTGCATCATGACATAATAGGTCTTTGTTTCTAACAAAAGTGTTTCATCCCCAAATCTAAATTTGATAATATAAATATTATGTATTTTACTGGTGTAAACACTGGAATGCTCAAAGCATGTAAAATTATTTCTGAAATATGGAGGCATTTACGAGAAACCCACAGGTACATCTTTCTCTATCCATCTACTTATCTTGCAGAATTATAATGATATTATAACATTTATTAATCAATTCAACTCTGAATAGAGCTGGAAGTGTCTCCTGTTCAGGCAGGAGACACTTTACCATTTCAGCCAAGTTGCTGTCCAGTCTCTTCCTATAAACCTCCATTGATGAAGCATCTACAACTTCTGAAGGCAAGCTGTTCCACTGGTTATTTCTTCTCCCTTTAGGAAGTTTCTCCTTAATTCCAGGTTGCTTCTTTCCTTGATTAGTTTCAATTCATCATTTCTTGTCCTGCCCTCTGGTGTTTTGGAAAATAAGTTGACTCCCTCTTCTTTGTGGTGGCCGATCAAATACTACTTCTACCACTACTGTTGTAACAATAATAATAATCACCTCCCCTTCAGAGTTGCTGCAAGAATTACAGAAATTACATGTGTGGAGCATGGTGTACTTTTTGAATGGATTTCTTAAATGCTAAGTTATTCTAAATAGCTTAAAGGAGCAGGAAAGATTTGAATATAAGACTCATGCCCACAAAACTACTCATTTTCTCTTTGCATGTAGATGCTTTGAGGCTGGGTTTGCATGGAAGATTTTCCTAGCTTTTAGGTGATTTTGGTTTTTGTTTCTTCATGTTTACCTCTTATAATTAGTGCAAGATTTGTTTCTTCTCTCAAATAATACAAGCGTGGGATTGTGATTTGTGACAGTCACTTGGTTTCTAGCCTTAACCACTAGACCAAACTGGCACAAAGACTGACAAAAACTACACAAACTTCTTAGCTATAAATCTGTTTGTAACAGGCATGTTAAAAATAATTCAGCATAAATCCTCCATGCTAGCATAAAGGTTTATGTTTCCAAACATTTCATTTAAGTTGATATGCAATTTTTATAAAGTGGCTTACAATAAATGTGATCATAAATCATGTTAAGGAAGCAATACATCTCAAAGCCACAAGGTCGCCTCATATAAAATTAGAACATTGGTTCGTGTAACTCAGAATCGCAAACAATGATTGCAGCTTTTGAGTTTTCACAGAGATGCATCCCCTGGACTTCCTAGAAATGCTGAGAATTGTATTGGGAACCATTTGTTTCTGGTACATGTTCTGCATTGCTAACTATCAGTCCTCGAGCCAAATTCAGTATTACGTGAATATAATGAAGCTGACTACCAAACCAAGTTCAAAGAAGAGAAAAAGGTTCTGACTGAGAAAATGGCTATAGAGATCAGTTGCTATACAATCCCATGCTTACTGGGAGGTTAATTTTACTATGTGTTAAAGACATTAATGTGGTTAAGATTGTAGCATTTGTTTCCAAAAATCTATGCTGAGAGTAATTATCTTGCTACCACTACTGCTTCCTCCTAGTTGAAAGTTCATCCAAGAATAAAGGAGATGGATGTTTCAGATATTTATAGAGAGGAGGAAGGAGGGATGGATTGGTGGATGATGTGATGGCCTAGTGGTGAAGAAGTTTACCTCCCACTCAGAAGGTTGAGTAAACACTCAGCTCCTTCCAGTCCACTCTCCCTCAAATTAAGGGATAACAGGGTTATAAAAAGGGAGGAGAGAGAGAGAGAGAGAGAGAGAGAGAGAGAGAGAGAGAGAGAGAGAGAGAGAGAGAGAGAGAGAGAGGGAGAGAACTAAATTCAGAGATGGACTGAGACTGTATTTAAGTCTGCTAGGTTCAGAGCCATAAAATATAATCAGTATATGTTGCCGAAACTGCCATAGGTCCAACAGTAACAAGATTTTAATCACCCCCATGTTACTCCCAACAGAAATAAAAAAAATATGGGTGAAAATGTGTGCATCCATCCAAATAGTTTTATTTCCTGCTGTATGCATTTATCTAATCTATAATCAGACAACCAAAGAGAGTAGGGGAGTGATTTGTACGATGCACAAATAGAAAAGACAACCTATCAACTTGCAAACCTAAACATCTGAAGACCAGATGCAGGAAAGGTATGAAAATGTGTAGACTGCAAAGGGGAAGCTCTGTAAGTGTCACAGTCAGGAGTGTCTCCAGGGAGGTAAAATCAAAATAAATTAACTTGTGTTGAACTCGAAACTCTGCCCCTTTTAACATGCAGCATACGTAAGGGAGGTGCTTCAGTCACTCACCTATTTTTCAATTGTTTATTGAATTTTCTATATTACAGGAAATAATATAAGGAATATTTGGATGTTGTGGGAAGAAATATAACTTTTATCATTCCCATTACAGATTTACTCTCTGGGATAATCCCAGTTTGAAATTGTAAGTAAAGGTTTTTTGCATTTGTCAGGGAAGAATAACAGATCAACAGCTGTATTAATATACTGTGGACTGGGAATATTGGGATAAAGTGTTTAAATTTTGAATTTATATAAGAGGAAATTGTATTTCACAAAATTGTGAAATGGTAGTATATCAAATAAAAAATCTTCTGAATTCACAGGTTAATCTAAATTCATTACAAGCATCTAAAAGTTCCCTATTATGCTTAGTAGCAGAATGCATTTTGGATGTTTTAAAGTCTATATTATTGATTAAAAGAAACAGCGAAGAGATATTTCCGTGTTTCCCTGAAAATTAGACAGGGTCTTATTTTCTTTTGATCCCTCGAAATAAGCACTTGGCCTTATTTTGAGGAGGTCTTATTATATTTGAGGTGCGGGAGGCAGCGAGCATGATCACCTCAAGGCTGCTGTTGTGCTGCAATATTTTTGGGGAGGGCTTATTTTAGCGCATGCGCTCAAAAGCCTGATTGGGTTTATTATCCGGGGAGGGCTTATTTTCAGAGAAACCAGGATATTAAGATAGCTTAGTTTTTTTGCAACCATTCTGGAACTATGAGTTGGAATATTCCTTATTAAGAAATATATAGTGGAAGGTTTCTAATGATACTAAGATAAGATTAATCTAAGAAAAAGTATTTCCTATCAGCTGCACACTTCAGAAGATGTTTAATAAGGTTTGTGTATCAAAGATGTATAAAACAGATAAAAGAACTCATATGAAATGGCCATTCCCAATTGTTCCATTTTGGTGTGGAATCCATACATTTGTTAATGTGGCTTTACAAAACTCAGTACCATTTGAAAATACAAATTTACTTTTGAACTCTATCCCCAAACTTTAGAAATTATTTTTGTGTAATGAATTGAAGATTTACTAAACCTTGCATGCAGCAAAAAGCAATTACTGCCTGGTGTTGGAAAGACAGGGAATCCATGAATACCTTGGTGTTCATTTACTGACTAAGAATAGTCATCAGTACAATGGAAACACCAATCACATTACTCCCTGGGCTTCAAGATTTAATGATGTATCTAAAAAGTGGGCTGAGTGACCTTTTAATATCCTCTAAAGCTTTCTTAAAAGCAGGAATTGTTCAAAAGCTCTTTTCATTTTAATAAAAAAAATATCAGCAAAATTCTAGTAGCCAATTGAATTTTTCTTAATTCTGGGACTGTGCATATCAATATGTAAACAAAGAGAGGAATTGGGTAATAAGAAAGAGAAGATTAAACAGTTCTTATTTGACTTATAGTGTATTTGGTAATGGATTATATTTGAAATAGATCTTTTTTTTTTTAAATCAAGTTTGCATTATTCTCTTCCCTTCTGCAGTCTTGGCCAAATGGAAAAATTATTAGGTCCCAAAGCTAAACTTAAAATAAACCTTCATCCAAATTTTTGTTACAAATTGGCCTATCATTTCTCATTTATACTAATGCACCATTTCAGTCCTTTCCCTTTCAAATTTGATTTAAGCTTCTATTCTCTACATCCTCTTTTTTATCCAAGATTTCAGAGAGAATGCTCTCTAATGAGTTCTGAGTGAATTGAACATTACTAGTAAAGGGTCATTCTAAAATGTGGACATTTGGTATACTTGGACAATTTTCTACAGATGCAATTTTGAAATGTTTTCAGCTGTTTCAGGCTAGAAGTTGGTCAGGTTGTACAAAATTGGCTTTGTCAACACTTCTCAGTAACAATTAGATACGGGTTTGTATTTACTGGAACCATAATTAGAATTGAGATGTAAAGAACCAGAAAGAGGGGAGAGGAAGAAGGCAAAATATCTTCTCCTATACACATTCTTTCCCTTTTAATATTGTTGTTAGTTGCAAAGTCGTGTCCAACTCATCGTGACCCCATGGACAACATTCCTCCAGGCCTTCCTGTCCTCTACCATCCTCTGGAGTCCATTTAAGCTCACACCTACTGCTTTGGTGACGCCATCCAGCCACCTCTTCTCTGTTGTCCCCTTCTTCTTTTGCCCTCAATCTTCCCCAGCATTAGGCTCTTCTTCAGTGAGTCCTTTCTTCTCATTAGGTGGCCAAAGTACTTGAGTTTCATCTTCAGGATCTCGCCTTCTAAAGAGTAGTCAGAGTTGATCTCCTCTAGGACTGACCAGTTTGATCACCTTGCAGTCCAAGGGACTCGCAGAAGTCTTCTACAGCACCATAGTTCAAAGGCATCATCATCATCAAACTGTAAAAGAAGAAAAATGAAGTTTGAATGATTATGTGAACCAAAGTACAGAAAAATTGCTGCAGGCTGTGAAAACGGAGACCATTATAAAAACAACAGACACAAAGGCAGAATATAAGGAAAAACAGCTGTATGACAGATTAAATAGATGGACAACCAAAGCTTTGCAATGGCAGCACTTGAAAACATTGAAGGAAAATGTGATGTCAACTTGACATGGACATGGCTTAAGATGGGAACCGTCAAGAAAGAAATGGAAGGTTTAATACTCTGTGCTCAAGAACAAGCACTACAAACTAATGCCATGAAAGCAAAGATACAAAAATCCACCAACAATCCAAGCTGTCAACTTTGAAGGGTCACCTGATTCTTAAGACTGTTTTCCAAGCTGGCATGGGAACAACAGGAGGCTGGAGATTCTGACTAGCATTAGCCAGATTAAGAAATGAATCTGGTTAAGTAGGATGATAAAACTTCTGAAAATTGTTACTGTAGTTATTGAATGTATTTGCTTCCCCAATAATTGCTGCCCATCTATAGTACTATTATGATTATGTGGCATCCAATTGTTTTCAACTCCTGTTGACCACATTGATAGCTTTTATCCACGATGATCTGTCCAAAGGAGCATTATTTCATTCATCCAAAGTGAAAATCCATAGGAAGCAACCAAACTCTCAAAGTCTGCTGTAGTAGCTAGTTTTGAAATGATTTTTGAAAATTAATAGAGCAGGAATCATTTTGATTTGGGAAGTATGGGGATCTACAGAAAGGGAGCAGCAATGGAGAAGATATTCTTCTGTGAACTCCATAGCTGACACTACCTGAGCAAGGGTGCATGAAAGGAACCTGCTATATGTGGTCTTATTGGATAGATATAATCTCTTAGAAGTAGATGTAAATCAGTAGGTCATGAATCAGGGAAGGCTTTAAGGATGAAGCAGAAATTTGGACTTGCACCCCAAATCCACCAGTATAGTTTTGCCACTAGTATAGTTCTTCAAGTAGCAGTATGGGCAGCTCAGGATGTGCCTACTCAAAGATGCAACTTTCAGGATCAATTGTAGCTTTTGACAGCCCTCTGTGTAGTACACTATGCTGCAATAGTCCAAGTGAGACAGGTCTGTGACAGGGAAGCTGCTGTGGCCTAGAGGTGGAGCTCTTGCCTCACAAGCAGGAGGTTGTGAGCTCGATTCTAGATAGAGGCACATGTAGGATCTCTTGCTTGGGCAGTGGGTTGGACTAGATGACCTGCAAGGTCCCTTCCAACTCTGTTAATCTGTTAATATGTAATTCACCATGGCCAACTTGCCATGGTCAACTCACCATGGCTAATTTGCCACAACCAGCTTGCTGTGGCAACTCACCATGGTTAATTTGCCACAACCAGCTTGCTGTGGCCAACTCGCCATGGTTAATTTGCCACAACCAGCTTGCTGTGGCCAACTCGCCATGGTTAATTTGCCACAACCAGCTTGCTGTGGCCAACTCGCCATGGTTAATTTGCCACAACCAGCTTGCTGTGGCCAACTCGCTGCAGGACAACTTATCGCAGCAGAAGCATATCAAAGAAACAGTGGAATAGACCCATTAAAGAAAGGATGCAACTTCCGGTTCCGCCTTCCAGTGGCGACGGATGAGTCTTGGACTCGTTCGCCGCTTTTCCTTCTTTCTGCCCCCCATCGGGGGCGAGGCACCCCCTTTTTTGGGGGCCTCCCATAGGGCTGGCTCGCCTGGGTCTGTTCCTCTCAGTGGCGGCTGGAGATAGACCCTTGTCTTCGGTCTAGGCGAGGGGAGGCATGCTGCGGGGGGAGTTTCCCTTCGCCAATGGAGGACGGTAACGATCAGCGAATTTAAAAAGAACTGAGCGTGCGGGTCAGAAGGCTCCCTGGGGCTTTGGCAGCGAGGTGAAGAGTGAGTGATTTACAACATTATTTATGCTGGCAGCCTGGATTGAAAGAGCGTAGAGGAGGGTGTTTGTTGGTTAAACCCCCCTAGGATTTAAAGCGGCGTTCCGAAATGGCTCCTCGTTGTGAGGAAGCGGATACTTTGTTTCCGGACTGCATTGAAATAAGCGAAAGTGATCTGTGGCTTATTTTCTTACAATGTATCTAAGTCCGGCTGGCTTGATACAATTTTTCTTGGGTTATTTTCTCCTCCTGGCTCTCAGATGGGGCGGTGGAGGATGGTTCCCTTTGTTCCTGAATGACTATTTTTACCTTTGGAAAATTACCAACATCTCTTCGTGAAATGGACTCTCTCTCTCTACTAATGAAGAAATTTCTGGATTAATTGATTCCTTCCCTGAGTGCCTTCTCTGCTAAAATTTTTGACTGTGAAAAGTGTTTCTCTGCTGGGTCTTGAATTCTTTTACAACTTTCACCTGAACTGTTTTGCTCCTGATTTGCCTCAACGGCCCCACCCAAAAAACGCCATCTTAGTGACATTGATTTAACAGCTTACCATGGCATCAAAATCAGAATTGGCAGGATTGGAACAAAGAATGTCATCTTTGGAATCAGTGTTACAAGTTTTGGTGCAGGAAATTAAAGCTTTGAGAGCTGATAATAAAAGTTTTAAAGAGGACCTTCTGGAAACACGGAAGCAAGTGCTGGAGAATTCACAGAAGACTGAGGAGCTGGAAGGGGGGCTGGCTGGGGCAAAGGGAGAACTTAAAAATGTCAACATTGAAATTGCAGATTTGTCTGGTCATATGTCTAGGATGGATTTTGAAAGGATGTCATATTTTTTAAGATTTCAGAATGTTTCTGAAGAATCTGGTGAATACCTTCCTGATCTCATGAGTACAGTTTTAGCAGACTATTTACAGAAACCTAAAGATGAGATCAGGGGGGATATTGACCTAGTCTACAGAATAAATTCAGCATATGCCAGGATAAATGAAGTACCCAGAGAGATACATATTAAATTTGTTAGAAGGTCAACCAGAGAGGGAATTTTGAAGGCGCAGAGAGGGGGGCCGTTAATTTACCAACAAAAGGAAGTCACCATCTTGAAGCAGATCCCAAAAAAGATTAGGGAGGTGAGAAGGAGGTATTCCTTCTTATCCAGAAAATTGTTTGACCACGGGATCTGGTTTAAGTGGGTGATGCCGGAAGGGATGTTGGTGTTCTGGGATGAAGGAAGAGTAAGGATTAAAATAGTTGCTGAGGCGGAAGCCTTTCTTAAAAAACATTCCTCTATCCTGGGGGAAGATCCAGGGGGGGACGGAGAGGGCCACGGCCCCGCCCGCTGGGGGCCAGGGAGGAGAAAAAGAAGATACAATTGCCAAGAGACTTAGATCGAAAAAATAACTTTGCTTTTTTTTAATTATTATTAATATTGCTTAACCTTATGTCTGGATGTTTGTACACGACTGCTAGCATAGAATGGAGAATTTAGGAATCTTGTACTTATTTTCACCTTGTAGTACTTTTGGAAAAATGTTCTTTTAATGTTTTATTATGAAGCCCTAGAAGGGCCAATGATCCCGACGCGAAAGTTCTTAATATGTTTCTGTATCCCTTACCCTACCCTTTTCGAAAATTGTAAAAACCAATAAAACTTTTTAAATATAAAAAAAAAGAAAGGATGCAAAAGGAGAGGCAGAATGAAACGTGAATGGTAAAAATTAAAATATTTTTCATTTATTCTAAATAATTAAATAGAATTGTTAAATTGTCCCGCAGCAAGTTGGCCTTGATGAGTTGGCAGTGGCTAGTTGTCCCATTCTGAAGTGAGTCTACATGTGCAGAGCCCATCCCCTTTTAGGACAGATCATCATTAGAACCCAAGCTGGAGCTGTGCAAAAGTCCTCCTCATCAAAACTGCCACTCTTGAACAACGGTTGGCAATATCAAGGAGAGAAGGAGATATAGAAAGTGAGTGATAGTTCTATTTTCATTTCCCAGAAAATCTTCAGCTGCGGGGTTTTAGGGAAAGGAATCTTGACACACTTGCTCTGCTTTTGTATTATGTTCTCTGATCTTTCTAAATTCTGTCTCTTTTGAACAGGAACATCTGAAAACTGTGATGAGTAACACAGATGAGTCCTCCAGGGTTTGGGCATTTTCCTGTTGCTCTCTTTCATTAAAAGGTTAGTTTTCCTTCCAAGGAGTACATAATCCTTTTATTGGGTTGTCTGTGGATGACAAGCAAAGAATTAAAATAGTGAGAGAGGAGGTTGG
Organism: Rhabdophis nuchalis; assembly: GCA_039707465.1. NCBI lineage: Eukaryota > Metazoa > Chordata > Lepidosauria > Squamata > Natricidae > Rhabdophis > Rhabdophis nuchalis. The sequence goes on along the minus strand of CM077643.1, from coordinate 270,515,997 downwards.
AGCCTTTCCAGTGTTGCCTTCTGTTCCCTCTAGCTATGCTGGGGTAGGGAAATATGCTTGCTGGAATCAGCCATAATTGGTCATGGTTGGGGAAATGGGAGTTGCACAAAGAAAGGGAACCAATGCAAATCAAAGTGAAGGTCTCTCTCTCTCTCTGTCTCTCTGTCTCTCTTTCTGTGGTGTGTGTGTGTGTGTGTATGTGTGTGCATTTGTGTGTGCACGTCTGTGCATGAGAGAGACAGACCGAACCAGGGCTTAAAGTACCATCACATTATTATTATTTCAAATTTATACCCCGACCTTCTCCTAAAAAAGGACCCAGGGCGGCGCACAGGCGTTATTAAAACCATACAAAAATACATAATTATTAAAAACTATTAAACTTTCCCTGTGCTAAAACTAATAAAACTCTAAAATTTAAAATTATCCCTATAAAAGTCAGAAACGGGGGTTATGCTAGGCCGGCTTGTTGGAATAAATGAGTTTTAAGATGTTGGCGGAAAAGGCGGAGGTCCCCGATGATGCGTTGATCGGGGGGCAGGTTGTTCCAGAGGGCTGGGCCCGCCACAGAGAAGGCTCTTCCCCTGGGCGTCGCCAATAGCTTATATAGTTCTATTCACATTATCCTACCCTACCCTATCCTACCCTATTCTAAGCCAGTCACCATTTAAACCTTTCATGGCCATTTCTTCCCACATATAAATATAGAAGAGTTGTAATGTTATGAAAACATCTCTGTATTTTTCAGGTGCAAGGTCCATGAAGTATCACACCTTCCAAGCTATCATATCCATTTCAAAATGGGTATAGCTCTGGAATCCCTCAGTGAAGACCTCTGATTCAATTAACATGAATTAAGCTTGTCAAGAACCATCTTCAAGAAGATTGGGCTGGATTAATCGTTGAAAGGGTTAAGTGGGTTATGACAATAGACTTAACTGACATTGGGCTTGACATATTTACCTGGCTCAAAGGGATGGGTTCTACTATGTTGTGTGAACCCAGTTAGTCCACAGCGCTTTCCATCTCATCTAATTTCTTAATTACTTGTTTCTATTTACCCTTGGATGAGAGAGTTAATAGAAAATTAAGTCACTTATCTGATTGCAAGGAACAGATGCAAAGTCCCATACAAATGGAGCCATTGTAGAAAAGCGGATTTTTTTTCTTTCTTTTTGCTTCTTTTATGTTTTCATATTTCATGGTCATTGAGAAAAAAAAAAGAAATAGGACTGGAGCCTTCACTCACTCTATCTATGGTGACTTTAACAAGTAAACAGGATTAGAAGTTAATCAGGCAGGCTCACAAGAATCTAAAAAAATCTGCTAAGTAACCTTCCTTGGAAAAAAAAATTATAAAGTTGAAACAAAATGAATCCAAGGCTGTGAGTTTCAAAAGCAAGGTCTGCATGTAAAATCAATGTTTAAAAGTTGGAGGGTTTTTTTTGGGGGGGGGGGGCATATTTTGTCCATTGTAGCAGGCTGCCTGGCACTTTTCTTAGTGTAGAAAGTCAGTTTCCATCTGTCCCTTGTTTTTTCAGTCATCATATCATCGATTTTTCTTTCATTTTTTCTTCCTTTCTCAGACTATGGGAGAATGATTGTGGGGGCTTACCAGTGGTGGAATGCTGCTGGTTTAACAACTGGTCTTGGTGTGTAGAGTGCACAGCACTAAAAATGGAGCGTTTAGAAACTCAGCTGCTTACCTTCCATGTCAGCTATGCCGTATGATTGAGACGAGCTACCATGTTTTCCCAAAAATAAGACAGGGTCTTATTTCCTTTTGACTTCCAAAATAAGCATTTGGCCTTATTTTTGGGAAGGTCTTATTATATTTGAGGTGCAGGAGGCAGCGAGTGTGATCACCTCATGCCGGCTGCTGTGTCGCAATATTTTCAGGGAGGGTTTATTTTCAGGGGGACGGCTTATTTTAATGCATGCGCTCAAAAGCCTGATTGGGCTTATTATCCGGGGAGGTCTTATTTTTGGGGGAAACGGGTAGAAAGCAGTAAATAAAGGGCAGGAGAGATCAGGGATGGGTGGGTGTGGCAAGCTGAACATTGGAGCTACCGGTTTGCCTGAACCAGTTCAAGCCAGCTGAAAACCACCTCTGGGGCTTACACAATTAAAAACCGAAAAAGCAATACCAAACCAATCCTCATTCCTCTCCAAATCATTAAATAATAATCACAAGAACATAATCTGCACAAGAGCATCATCATGCTGATTATCTAGACCTGCGCCAGTCCGGCTTCCGACCCGGGCACAGCACCGAGACGGCATTGGTCGCGTTGGTTGATGATCTCTGGAGGGCGTGGGATAGAGGATATTCCTCTATCCTAGTCCTATTAGACCTCTCAGCGGCTTTTGATACCATCGACCATGGTATCCTATTGCGCCAACTGGGGGGGTTGGGGCTGGGAGGCACCATTTTGCGGTGGTTCTCGTCCTACCTCTCTGGTCGGTCGCAATATGTGTTGACAGGGGGGAAGAGGTCGGCCTCGAGACCCCTCATATGTGGGGTTCCTCAGGGGTCGGTCCTCTCGCCCCTCCTATTCAACACATATATGAAGCCGCTGGGTGAGATCATCCGTGGTTTTGGGGTGGGATATCATCTGTACGCTGATGATACTCAGTTGTACATATCCACCCCAGACCACCCCAACAATGCCGTCGAGGTTATGTCCCGGTGTTTGGAGGCCGTACGGATCTGGATGGGTGGTAACAAACTCAAGCTCAACCCATCCAAGACTGAGTGGCTGTGGCTTCCGGCACCCCAGTTCAGCCAGATTATTCCAACTCTGGCCATTGGGGGCGAAACACCGGCCCCCGTAGAGAGGGCGCGCAATTTGGGTGTCCTCCTGGATTCCCGGCTGTCTATGGAAGATCATGTGGCAGCCGTGGCCAGGGGGGCATTTCATCAGGTACGCCTGATGCGCCAATTGCACCCCTTACTGGACCGGGGTGTCTTACGCACAGTCACTCAAGCACTCGTCACCTCTCGACTTGACTACTGTAATGCTCTCTACATGGGGCTCCCCTTGAGGTGCACCCGAAAGCTGCAGCTAGTCGAGAACGCAGCCGCGCGGGTGATTACGGGAGCGCCTAGACACTCCCACATAACACCTATCCTGCGCGAGCTGCACTGGCTTCCTGTGGTCTTTCGGGTGCGCTTCAAGGTTTTAACAACCATATTTAAAGCGCTCCATGGCTCAGGGCCTAGTTATATGCGAGACCGCCTCCTGCCCCATACATCCCTCAGACCGATACGCTCCCACAGAGAGGGCCTCCTCAGGGTGCCGTCGACTGGACAATGCTGACTGGCGACACCCAGGGGGAGAGGCTTCTCTGTGGCGGGCCCAGCCCTCTGGAACAACTTACCCCCTGAACTCCGCACCATCTCCGACCTCCGCCTCTTCCGCAAGTGTCTGAAGACACACCTATTTCATCTAGCCGGCCTAGCGTAACCTCCATACTGACTATTAGATAGTTTTTAAACTTGGGATTTTAATTCGGTTTTTAGCGCAGGGTTTATTTATTAGAATAAGTATTTTAAATTTTATATATTTTATATATTTTGTATGTATTTTAACATCCCTGTGCGCTGCCCTGGGTCCTAACAAGGAGAAGGGCGAGGTATAAATTTAATAAATATAAATATAAATAAAATATGCATTCCTAGACATGTAACTATTTCATAGGCTCTCCAGCAACATCAATAGATCACAAGACTACCTGTAAAAACCATGTGTTCAATCTTTTTCAGAATTCCACAGGATTGGGGTCAATCTCACCTCAGGGGGAATGATGATATTGTAAAGGGAAGACACTGAGCCCAAAACCACTCTTCTCCTGGGTTTCACTAGGTGACACCCTTTTGTAGACAAGAGCTGCAACATGCCTTTTCTGCTGGTCTAACAGGACAGATAGATGTAATTGGGGTAAGGCGGTCTCTCAAATATCCCAGCCCCATGCCATGGTGTGCAAATATAGCCATTAGGAACCATCTTCTAAAAATTGGGATTTCTTATTTACATTGTCATTGTTAGAGGCTCTGAGGTTTCTTTGATTCTGTATGTTGAATCCAGTGCCAGCTTGATTCCTCTAGTTCTAAGTTCATGCATAAAAATGGATATCTTGCAATCTGTACTATTAGATAATTCATTGTCAATTGGGCTTTTCCTGCGGAAGGTGATATATGCTTAATTTCTCTCAAGATTTCAATATTGTACAATTACTTGGCAAGGTCATACTTAATACGTTAGAGATGTCATGGAGAAATATATTTCTCTTTCCCCCTCCTGTGTAAGTCAGAGTGCCAGGAAGACATAATCTTTCTAAAATAATGATTAATTTAAGACTATAAATGCACTTCTAGTGGGTTTTAGTTAAGCATTCCTCCAAGATTAAACTATATTTTTCAAGGGAAAAATAGTTTCTTGAGAAATAAAAGACGAAAGGATTAAAATTGAAATTGTTTATATTTTAAAACAAATATGCTGTTTTTAGGGCCATTCAGAGGGGGGGGGGTCATCTACTCACATCAAAAGATTCAGCCAGAGAACTATTTCTCTATTTTATAAAATTGTTGAGAATTTTGTTATCCAAGATTCGATTAATAACTTGCAAGATTCATTAAGCATGAATCAGATATCTGTGTGGTTTTTTAAAAGTATATCTGTTAATTAATTGCTCTGGTTTTGCCTAACCCTGTGAAAAGGACACTTTTGCACATGTAACTGATGCTTTTGAATGTTGAAATACATTTCCTCTTTGGTCTCCTTTTTCCTTTTGATTTAAACAAGTTCTTACTATACATTTCAAATGTAAAATGATCAATCATGCAGATAGCTGTCATTAACTTTTGAGTAACCTTTTCTCCCAGTCTTTGGAAATCTCAAACTTTATTCCAGAAAAGTTCATTGCAGTGACATATTTTCATCGGTATTTTGTTACTAAATTCATTGGATGTATGCCTGCAATACAGTGATATCCTAATGTTTTGCTTAGTTAAAACCTTTCAGTTACAGAAAGCAGTTCTTCTCTATAGAATATTTGTTCCCTAAAAGCATTCTTTGAAATAAAAAAAAGATAATTATTTCTTTTAAGCATATTCACAGCTGAATGTGTTTTCTCACTTGTGCTTTCAGAAAACGGAAAACGAAAAACTATCAGAGTGAAATACAACAGAACGTTATTTGCTTTGGGATAATAGTACGACTGCAATTCTGTTTACCAAAAAAGATAGCATTGTACAGATGCAAAAAACAAAACAAACACCCCAACTCTTTTTTTATAGACACTATAAAATCTTACATTACTCTGCTCCAAATTGAATCATTTAGGGAACCTGTTAGTGCTAGATCACACCAGTTTTCAGCAAAAATGTAAGCTTGGGAATATCTCTGGGTACTATTAAGGAAAACATTAAAATGTACTATTGTAAGTTCAGTGAAGGTTTCAATGACTTTATTCTCATAAGCTAAAGAAGACAATCAGTATGATAATTACGGCGTGTTAATTACTCTCTCCTTTCAATGAAAGTGCAAATGATATATAGCAGGAAATTAACAGCAGTTACTGCTCAATATTGCATGACTTTTGCATTAAGCATGATATAAGAAGTTGTTAAAATAAAAGAAAATGTAGCCAGGATAATAAAAGCCCTTAATGCTTGGATCTGATGGTTGATGGGCTCATTAGGAAATAAATTCCTAAGGACAAACCAGATGAGATGTAGTTATGATATAGGGTGCAAGTAATGCTGGTGGGTACAGACATGTTTTGCATGGGCAGAACAAAGCAGAGGAATCCATTTTACATGGAGGTGTTCTGACCTAGGCTTCCTGATACAGTAAAAAAGCACACACTTACTCCCCAAACCACTCTTTTTATTTCAAAGGCTATGAATTATGTTCATTCACAGCCCGTATTGAGTCCCGAAAAGTTGTAAGGAGTCCTACAATAGGCTGCCAAAGTCCTTTGGGATGAAGCTGATAAGCACTCACCTTTATCTTCCTGGAAACGTTACCAAAGACTTAATTGGCAATTAGCTTGGCAAGGTGACACAGAGCAAAGAATCAGAATAGAGCTTCAGAAGGTAAACTGACCAGCATGAACCAAGTTGCTTCCTGCAAAGGCTCATGTGCCTTTGCTCCGCCTTTATGACCTGTGGGATGGCCAATCACCTCCAAGCCTTACTCCCGAGTCGTCCCTTCTGTCTTAACTATTCTTGTCTTCTGGCAACTCTGTGCATGCGCACACTGGGAACAGGAGGAACCTGTTCCTCTGCTTCACTGCTCTCTGATTCTGGAAGCCCTGGAGGCAGCACATAACTCCCAGATGGCCTGGCCCCCTCTCTGTCTCTGATGCAGAGTCCTCGTCTGAGCCTTCCCCAGACTCCAGAACTGACCCATGTTGTTCCCCAACCTCCTCGCTGTCCAACTCTGCTGCCAGCTCTGCAGGCGGGCGGCAAATCATACAGGAGGTAGCGCTATGCCCATGTTGGAACCATCCATTTGTGATGAATTGAGGGAAAAGCTGGCACTTCTTTTTTTTTTTCAAATTACAGGCTTGGTAGCAATGAGTACTTTGATCGTTCCTTTCCAAGATCTCAGGAAAACGTAGAAATACAGGCAATCCTCAACTTACAGCCATTTGTTTGTTGTCTGTTCGAGGTCACAATGGCACTGAAAAAAGTGACTTATGATTGTTTTCCACACTCATGGGATCTTCATGGTCACATGATCAAAATTCAGACGCTTGGCACCTGGCTCCTATTTATGACGGTTGCAGTGGCCTGGGGTCATGTGATCACCTCACCTTTTGTGACCTTCTGACAAACAAAGTCAATGGAAAAGCCAGATTCACTCAACAATTGTATTGCTAACTACAGTGATTTGCTTAACAGCTGTGACAAGAAAGGTCTGAAATGGGGCAAAACTCACTTAACAACTGTCGCTTAACAATTTTGGGCTAAATTATCCTCGTAAGTCAAGGACTGTCTGTAAAGATGAGGTTGTCATTTGTTCTCCATGTTCCCAATTACCTAAGCTTGGGTGAGGTAGAGCAGTGTTTCTCAACCTTGTCAACTTGAAGATGTCTGGACTTCAACTCCCAGAATTCCCCAGCCAGCTAATGCTGGCTGGGGAATTCTGGGAGTTGAAGTCCAGACATCTTCAAGTTGACAAGGTTGAGAAACACTGAGGTAGAGGACCAGACATGAGTATGTTGGCCCAATCCTCTCTGTTGCTTCTTTCTTCACAGTCTTTTACTTAATGGAAGAATGATCTTTGTATCATTTATTTGTACTGCAATATGTTCATAGCTTAGGAAGCATTAAGGCAAGCCAGTTTCTAGAAATTGGCAAATGGATCTGTTACGTGTCAATTTTGCATGTGTTTTGCCTTGTCCTCCATCAATAAGAAAGACATAAAATCTGTAATACCTTGACACATTTTTTCTATAAAATACATGTTTCGTTTCATTACAAGACTGTGGATACTGTCCACTGAAAACTCACTCCTGACAGTTTACGTAGAATCCAAACATCAAAACAAACAGACAAATACAGGTGAACGCTTACACACAACAACAAAAATCTCTCTCTCTCTCTCTCTCTCTCTCTCTCTCTCTCTCTCTCTCTCTCTCTCTCTCTCTCTCACACACACACACACACACACACACACACACACACACACAAAATTTCCCAGCGGGTCTATAAGATGGTGTCCAACACATCTGTAGGACAAAGTATTTCATACTTTGAAATACGCTCAGATACAGAACGAGCTAGCCCCCATTGATGGCCCAGTGGGATGCCACGAGACAGATCTTGTTTGGGAGGAGTTTGACTCCGTTGCTTCCAAGGATATGGACAGGTTACGTGGGCGACTGCGAGCCACCACATGTTTATTGGACCCGTGTCCCTCCTGGCTTGTACTGGCATCCTGGGAGGTGACACGAGGCTGGCTCCAAGTGGTTGTCAACGCTTCCTTAAGTGAGGGTTCCTTGCCTGCTTCCCTAAAAGAGGCTATGGTGAGGCCCCTCCTTAAGAAGCCCTCTTTGGATCCAGCTCTTTTAACCAACTATCGTCCCGTCTCCAACCTTCCCTTTTTGGCGAAGGTTGTTGAGAGTGTGGTGGCACAACAGTTTCCCCATCACCTGGAGGAAGTTGATTATCTAGACCCGTGCCAGTCCGGCTTTCGGCCCGGGCATAGCACCGAGACGGCATTGGTCGCGTTGGTCGATGATCTCTGGAGGGCCAGAGATGGGGGTTGTTCCTCCATCCTGGTCCTATTAGACCTCTCGGCGGCTTTCGATACCATCGACCATGGTATCCTATTGCATCGGCTGGGGGGGGTTGGGGGTGGGAGGCACTGTTTTACGGTGGTTCTCCTCCTACCTCTCTGGCCGATCGCAATTTGTGTTGGCAGGAGAGCAGAGGTCGACCTCGAGACCCCTCACATGTGGGGTGCCTCAGGGGTCGGTCCTCTCGCCTCTCCTGTTCAACACATATATGAAGCCGCTGGGTGAGATCATCCGTGGTTTTGGGGTAGAGTATCATCTCTACGCTGATGATACTCAGCTGTATATATCTACCCCAAACCACCCCAACGATGCCGTAGCGGTGATGTGCCAGTGCCTGGAAGCCGTGCGGATCTGGATGGGAAGTAACGGACTCAGGCTCAACCCGACCAAGACCGAGTGGCTGTGGTTTCCGGCTGCCCGGTTCAACCAGCTGACTCCATCGCTGGCCATAGGGGGTGAACATCTTGCCCCTGTGGATGGGGCGCACAACTTGGGTGTCCTCCTGGATACCCGGCTGTCCATGGAAGATCAAGTGACAGCCGTGGCCAGGAGGGCGTTTTACCAGGTTCGCCTGGTACGCCAGTTGCGCCCCCTATTGGACCGGGATGCCCTTCGCACAGTCACTCATGCTCTCGTGACATCCCGACTGGACTATTGTAACTCTCTCTACATGGGGCTCCCCTTGAGGTGCACCCGGAGACTGCAGTTGGTCCAGAATGCAGCCGCGCGAGCAATAATGGGAACCGCTAGGTTTGCCCATGTAACACCGCTCTTGCGCGAGCTGCACTGGCTACCTGTCGTCTTTCGGGTGCGCTTCAAGGTGTTAGTTATCATCTTCAAAGCGCTCCATGGCTCGGGACCTAGCTATCTGCGGGATCGGATCCTGCCGCATACTTCCTCACGGCCGATTCGCTCCCACAGAGAGGGTCTTCTCCGGGTGCCGTCCACTAGACTTTGTCAGCGGGCGACGCCCAGGGGAAGGGCGCTCTCTGTTGCAGGCCCTGCCCTCTGGAACGACCTCCCCCCCAATATTAGAACAACCACGGACCTCCGTTCCTTCCGTCTGATTGAAAACGCACTTTTTCTGCTTGGCCGGCCTAGGGTAGCCTCTCTTCTATAGTTTTATAGGGTTATATGATTTTAGTATATTGGGGAATTTTAGCGCAGGGTTTGATGTTTAATTTGTTTTTATTGAATTATGTGTATTTCTATGTGTATTTATTGTTTTAACTTCCCTGTGCACCGCTCCGAGTCCCCTTGGGGAGAGGGAGCGGTCTAGAAATTAAATTATCTATCTATCTATCTATAAAATGAAGGTCACAACAGAGGAGGATTGACTACATGCTCATTTGTATATGTAGAGTCATAAGTATCCTTTTCCTTCTTAGAAGCATGGTCCAGGCAGGTTCAGCTGGAGAAAAATGTTCCTAAGCTATCCCGGAGTTCATTTTCATAGCGATTTGGAGATCATAATGAGAACTTTGAACTAGACTTGAGAAACACTTAACTACCAATCCGGGAACTGGAGACCAGGTGTAACATTTATATAACAACTTTATACAATAATATGGCTATGCATTTTGTACTAACCATAGCTTTCAAATCTTCAAAGGCAGCCTCATATAGAATATATTAATAATCTCACCAAGTAGTAATAAAAACATGAATGATGTAGCTGAATCCTCCTGATCCAAATACATCTATAGCTGATCCACCAACTCAAAGTTTTTTTCAGCCATAGCTCCAACTGCTATTCCAGCAAGATTCATGAGTCCAAAGAGCTCCTCAAGTTGTGGAATAGTTACTTTAATGGGAAATCAACTTCATTTTGCGTAGGAATGGAATAGCTATGGAACAATCATGTTTTGGACAATCCAGCTTGCTGAGATAAGTCTTAGTTAGCAAGGTCTCAAAGCCTCCAGACACTGAGTTAGAACTTTTATAGCTTTATACTGAATATACTTTTATATTGGATATAATCAATATAATTTACCCATCACCACCTCTCCAAAGACTAGATGACCTCTCCCAATGGCTGGGACACAGATGATAATTCTCTGATAAGATTAGTTGAAGGGATCGCTTCTTCAAAAGACTCTGGTGGTATTGTACCCTGTCTTACATTGATCTAAGCACAGGAAAGGATGTTTCTCTATTTCTAGATCACATACTATTTCCTCTGAGATTCAACATACGATCACCAATGTGAATAGAAGTGAATATATCATGAGAATGAAGAGGATTTTAAAGTCCAAACTCGGTGGACAAAATACCATCAAGACAATTAACATCTGGACAATTCCGGTGATTAGCTACACAAGTGAAATCATGAATTGGATCACTTTGATCAGTGGACCACATAGTTAGCTGCTACAAGAACATTGCACAGACTGACTACAAAAAAGCACCTGAGAAAGTAGTAAGCGTGACATTGGATTACCTTCAAGAAATACCACTTACCTGCAGCAAGAATTGATGGGACCACAAAGCAATTGCCAAAGCAATGTAAAATAAAACTAAAGTGTTCTGGGACTTTAGAATTCAAATAGAGAAGCACCTGCTGTATAACACCCCAGACTTAACAACTGTTAACAATAACAATAAAAAGTTAAAAAAAAGTCTAGATGGTAGTACCTGGAGACAACAACAGAAGAGAAAGAACTGGAGAAAGTCACAAAATGCAAATATCTGCAAAAACAGGTAGAATGATTGTGACCAAAAAGAAAAAAGAAAAAGAAAAGAGGCAATAAGCAACAATTCAGTGAAATCCTGATCATTACTTGGTCATCATCAGCATTAATAAAAACACCATTAGTCAATTTCAAAAGACAGCTTTAGTTGGAATAGTTTACCATAGCTTCAGTAGCATCAAATAACATCTCTCTATTCCAAGTCTTTTAGAAGGATGATTGTTGAACAAAAATGCCAAGTTCAGTCTAAACAAGGGGTGTCAAACCCAAAGCCTGGGTGCCAGATCCGGCCCACGGGGTGCTTAAATCTGGCCCGTGGGGACAGCCTGGAAATACCAGAGGACCACTCCATGATGGGGTGTGGGGGTGCCACCATAGACCATTTCGGCTGGTAAAGTGCTGCAGGAGGCCATGAAGCCCTATAATACCCTATTTTGGCCAGCAGAGTGGTGCAGGGGGCCATCCAGGCCAAAAACATACATTCCCCCAAGCCTCATTTTGGCTGGCAGGATGCTGAAGGAGGCATTGGTCTCATCTCCCTACCCCACGTTGGCCAGCCCATGAAGAACTACAATGCTGATCCAGTCCTCAAAGAAAGTTTGACACCCCTGGTCTAAACATTGACTGGTTGTGCCAGATGTGTGATCAATCATAATAATAATACCGACTTTGGACTGGTGAGAAGCACTTTATACTTTTGCAAGACAAAGCAATCTTTTCAGTTTAATGTAACATTTTATAGGTACAAAACTCTGATAGAAGCCGTCAAAACAAGCTGTTATATTGAGGGAAAATGAGAGAAAACTCAGTGCCCTATCTTACTCCAGCTAGATTGAATTATCGAATTATAATAGTAGCCCTACTCATGGGTTTTCACTTGATCTTCATTGAAGAGATTACCTAGGCTCATAAATGATAGATCTCATTAGGTAAGTCCAGCTGAACCATCTAAAGTTCAAAATTCCAAATCCAAAATCTTATATATTGCATCAAAAGCCCAATATTAAACAATGTTTTAAAGTTGTAACAGGAAAAGTGACCTTTGCTGTTATTACAAGATAATATCTCCTTCAATTGAATGAAGCAGAAAATAGTAGGAACCAGTCTTTTTTTTTTCACTGAAGTGATAATTTGATAGGCTAAAGCAGGGGTCCCCAACCTTTGCAACTTTAAGTCTGAAGGACTTCAGCTCCCAGAATTCTCCCAGAAGGCTGGGAGATGAAGTCCTTCAGACTTAAAGTTGCAAAGGTTGGGGACCCCTGGGCTAAAGGACTGAGGTAGCTTAGTTAAAATTTCATTCAGAGCTAGCAACTTTGAAGCACTTATTTGCAAGCTAAATAATTTAAAGCAGCTGAAGATATTCTCAAGTCATCAGAAGTCAGTACCCAGGTGGTTACTAATAGGCCCTTGTCCTCAGGATTACCCTGATGCTTGGGCTCCAAGCTTTTAACACAAAAAAGTTTCCCCAAGCTTGCAATGAAATATAAATGGCTTTTCTGTTCTTTCCCTCTTTTGGGGGGGGGGGGGGATGCTGCTGCTTCATTCTTTTTTAAAGCACCTTCTGTACTGTTCTACAGATTGTATAATTGATTTATTGTAAGATATATTTTTTTAAAGTGAAAAGAAAGATCCTCTGTAAAATTAAGTAAATTTATAGTGCTTAAATAGTAAAGTTAGATTGCAGCCAGGGGTGGGTTTCAGCTGATATGCACCAGAACGCGCATACCGCTTCGTGAAATTTAGCATGCCTTCCCATACTTGAGCTTCCAGAGGCCCTATACCAGAACATTCCCTCTTCTGGCCTGCGCCGCCCCTCACTCGCTCACTCCCCTGCCCATCTGCCCACTCACAGGTCATTCGCCCTGCCTGTATGCACCAGGCTTGCCCCACCCACCAACTTCCTTTGGCAGAGTGAAGAAGATTGGCAGAGTGAAAGAGTTTGTGCCATGTGGGCTTGTCCAACAGCCGAAGAAGGAAAAGGAGGTGAGGATTCGGCTTTTGTGAGAAGCCCACGTGGCATGCGCTCCCTTCTCTTTGACAGTCACCTGGTTTCCAATGGAGGGGAGAATCCATGCAGCAGGAAGAAAAACACCTGGATTTCTTCCCCATCCCCATTGGAAACCAGGTGGCTGTCAAAGAGAAGGGAGCGGGTGCCACATGGGCTTGTTCAACAGCCAAATCCTTGCCTCCTGTTCCTTCTTCGGCTGTTGGACAAGCCCACGTGACGTGCACTGCTCCCTTCTCTTTGGCAGCTGCCTCATTTCCAATTGGGGGGGCCACACCCACCAGGTCACATGCCCACCAAGCCATGCCCACCTGGTCACATGACTGCCGAGCCACTCCCACAAAACAGGCCACGCCTACAGAATAGGTTCTAAAAAAATTTGAAACCCACCACTGATTGCAGCACATAGTACATACAGTACAGTATAGCCAGTGAATATATATATTTCTGCAAAAGGCTACAGTCATATGAGTTTCATAACAGCAAATACCGATTTTAATTTAGTTACTATGGTTCCTTGAAATGTGACTCGAGTGTATGCTATGAAATGATTTATTATATGATTCTTCCACTTTCTGTTTTGCAGTCATTTTACCAAGACTGCAACAAACTAAGCTATTATTAAACAAGTGTTTGGGGGGTATTTCTTTGAATTAGCCATTTTTCTAATGAATATAATGTCCAGCCTTCTCTTCTTGGCTGTATGATTTTTACACTAGAGTATAAAAGAAGAAATTAAAAAAATGCCCACCTACTTTAATTCAATTACTATGAAAATTGGTTCACTGGGGAATTCGTGATGCATATCAAAATATTTTAAACTCAGCACACCTTGTTCTGAGTTCAGGGACATAAATTGTAGCTGTGTATGATGTAACATAAGCAAGTCAGTTAACTGGAAATATGAAAAGAGCTGTGACCAGGGGTGGGCTGCTGGGGTTCACAGTGGTTTGGGGGAACCTCTAGCCAAGATTCTGTGCATTTCAGAGGACCCCCAAATCCCACTCCTGGCTGGCCCTGTCCACCCCTCCCCTCCCAGGAGTCCCCACATGGCCCATTTTGGATGCAGGTAAGCGCAGGGTGTGCACGGAGGCTCGGGAAGGGCAAAAACTGGCCCATTTCCAGAGGGCCTCTGGAGCCCCTCCAGGAGGCTCAAGGAAAGCTTCCAGAGCCTGGAGAGGGCAAAAACACCCCCCCCCCAATGCTGTGATGCAGGAGGATGACTAGGCCATGCCCACCATGGCCACACTGACCCAGCAACTGGGCAGACAACCCCTTGCTAAAATTTTTGAAGTCCACCCCTAGCTGTGACATGAGGTTGGCCTTGACCAAAAGACACAACTGTAGAAGTCCTGTCTTTCAGAAAGCTGCATCTGTTTGTATGCATTCACCAAGCCCAGTTCTCTTTTGATCAAGCAGATCCACCATGGGGACTAAGGAGGCATTTTGGGATTCTACTTTTTCAATGGACGTCCTCAACACTGTTTATTCTTGCATGAGGTCAGAAAATCATTATACCTGGTTGCATTTTTTTTCTTTTGTTGTATACATCAGAACTTGTAGGGTCAGGGAGAAAAACACATAAAATGGTCAACTTGTTATTGCTGAATGTAGATGTAGAGCATATTCATTTCTCCCACAGATTGTTTACTTAAGGGAGGGCTGTTAAACTCCCAGCCCATGGACCAGATAAGTCACACCCAGGGGAAGAGCCTTCTCTGTGGCGGGCCCTGCCCTGTGGAACGACCTGCCCCCGGAACTCCGTACCATCACCGACCTCCGCCTCTTCCGCCAGTGTTTAAAAACACACCTGTTTCATCAAGCCGGCCTAACATAGCCTCACATAGCTGTGACTAGTATTAGATAGTTTTAAAATGGGGATTTTAATTGGTTTTAGCGCAGGTTTGAATATTTAATAGCTTTTTAAATTTTGTATTTTGTATTATTTATATGTTATTTTAAATTCCTGTGCACCGCTCTGGATCCTTTTGGAGAAGGGCGGGATATAAATCAAATAAAACTCAAACTCAAACACACTGGCCACTCCCATGCCAGTTTAGTGAAAGGGAAAAAAGGCCTGATACCTCTTAAGATGACACCATGATCACATAGGTTTGACACTCCTAACTTAAAGGAATTTGAGGTAGAAATCACTTATTTTATCCTGCATGCCTCATTGGCCAACTTTTACCACCGAAGGAGTTATGGTAAGTGGGACAGTAAAGAAAAAAAAATACTTATTTCCTTTCCAAAGTTACAGCCACACTTTACCTCATATAGAAGACGACCACTTAGGTGACCTATTTTTCTTCTCCTGAGCTTCATGGCTAATTATTGCAGATGATGATCTAGAATTTCTACAAAAACACTTTTAAGGTGCAGTTATTGGTGCATATATCCAAACAATTACTTACTTTTTGTACACATTTGGCACTATTAGTAAGACTTACAGAACATTAGTTAGAGGTGAGAGAAGCCAAATAGAGAGAGAGAGAGAGAGAGAGAGAGAGAGAGAGAGAGAGAGAGAGAGAGAGAGAAATATTTTCAAATAAATATGCACAAAAAATGTTAGGCTCAAAGAAAAAGAAAAATATATTTCTACTGTTTCTGTACATCTCATCCCTGAGGTATTGTTGCTCTGCTTTTCAATCTTTTGGGCCTGTATATTTGTCTATGAAGAAGATATGGTCATGTTTTTCCCATGTAGACTTCGTTTCCATTACAATATAATAAACAATGCACATACTCGTTAATATTATAATTTATAAATATAGAGAAATATGAAGGTTAGGCTGCTACACTAGGAATTGGGAGATACAGTTTCCAGTCAATCCTTACTCATGAAAGTTGGCTAGATGACTTTGGATCAGTCACACTCTCTCAATCACAGACTAGGAAATAAAGAAGTAAAACTATCTATCTATATTATATCATCCATCTATCTATTTATCTATCTATCTGCTATCATTATCCCTCCACAATAAATAGTGGACTCAAATAGTAGACTATGGATTAAGGAGATCATAATTTTCAAAGAAAAGGCCTCAATTCTGTGCTGGATAAATTAAGGTCAATAATAATAACATCTACACAGGTTTAACAACTACAAGTATAATTATTTTTCCCAATATGTGTAGTCTTCTAAACCTCATACTGAAGACTTTGAAAGTAACAAAAATGCATGGATAAAAGAGAGAGAATAAAAAAATAATAGAATTCATAGGCAAAATTACTTAAATGGGGCAAAGACTTTCTAATATTATGCTCTATCAAAAAAAATGAAATAAAATCCAGAGGAGATAATTATATTTATCATTTCAAAAGACCGCAAGCATATCTTCATTCTGCAGGAATCCTTTTCATATTTATTTATTTGACTTGAAAAGCACAGTATCAGTGACCCATAGCACTGTATTTATTCATATGATACAATGCTTTGGTCACCAACACTGTATTATACATTCTGGGAAGCCATTCTAATATGAAGGCTAAAATGATGGGGGAGATTTCTCCAACGAGATGCAAAGGTTCCTCTCAACAATTCTGTGGTTGGTGTGGTTTTTAAAGCAGACTAATCCAGGCAGAGATTATGTTTGTCTATTTATTTACTTTTTCTTTAATTAAATGCTGCCCATTCCTGAATGCTCCAGGTAGCTTACAACCAAAATCCTTTCACAGATGAAAAAGAACCTCAAAAATAATACATATAACCACATATAATATAAGCAAAACAACACCAACACACACACACACACACACACACACACACACTTCAGGATATCTCATCCTTTGCAGTTATTAATGTATATGATATTTTGGTGTCCTGCATTGTACTGTATTCTTTAGATAAAAAGCATATATGTGCATGATAAAAGGGAGTAAGGTTTTGCATTGTTAGGGGTAAAATCACCCCCGTTGGAAAATAAACAGGTGGAATAGTGCAATACACCGGACAGCAAGTGATACGTTGCTTAAACCACACAAAAACTCTAAAACACTGATAGTAGAAAAAATAAATAGTCTTTACTCTTGATGTAACTAAAATACTTCTTCCAAACAGTGATACTAACTCCTCTAACAATAAACAGTCCTTTACCAAAACACAGTTATCTTACAGTCAATCAAAAACAATGATTCTCTTCCATCTTCATGTTCAGCTTCTTCCTCAGTGGCTATCAGGAAGCAAAGGAAAGCAAAAAGGATGAACTGTGTTTCCAGCTGCCTTTTATGATTGAGCTGGGAAGCACACCCAATCAGATTCCACATAGTCCTTAAAGTTACGTATACCTTTTATTAATCCTGGCTTATATATATTGTCAACCCAACATCAGAATAATTATCCTAACATGAATATTTCATTTGTGTCTTGCCTCCAAATCTGGGCAAATTCTTGCATATAAAGGATGCAAAGTCAGAATATAGCCTAGGAAATGATCATTGGGTTCTAATGGAAATATCTATATCTATGTCTATGTCTGTGTCTGTGTCTGTGTCTGTGTGTCTGTCTGTGTGTCTGTGTGTCTGTGTGTCTGTCTGTCTGTCTGTCTGTCTGTCTGTCTGTCTGTCTGTCTGTCTGTCTGTCTATCTATCTATCTATCTATCTATCTATCTATCTATCTATCTATCTATCTATCTATCTGTGTTAGTTTTATGAGCTGATCAATAAATAAATCAGGGAGACTAGTATAGATCTATTTCGAGCTTTTTAGCTCTCATCAGCTAGCCATACCCTTACGAATCCCAATAAGGGTATGGCTAGCTGATGAGAACTAAAAAGCTCGAAATAGATCTATATTAGTCTCCCTGATTTATTTATTGATCAGCTCATAAAAACTAACACACATAGTAAAAAAATCACATAATGGAACTCATGGCTTTCTGTCTAGATGGTCTCTGGTGAGGAGCTGAAAGGCAGAAAAGGAAACAGTATGTCTCCTCCCTTAATTGGGGCCCTAACAGGGTGTTGTGGAATAAAACTAACACACACACACACATATATATATAATTGTTTCACAACACCCTGTTAGAGCCCCAATTAAGGGAGGAGACATACTGTTTCCTTTTCTGCCTTTCGGCTCATCACCAGAGACCATCTAGACAGAAAGCCATGAGTTCCATTGTGTTATTTTTTAAAAAAAATTAATATCCTAGTCTCTCTGATTTATTTATTAATCAGCTCATAAAACTAACACATATATATATATATATATATATATTTGTTTTCGTAGATTTTCACGGGTGTAGGTATGCTGGAATTGCTGGCTTGGGGGATTTTCCCGTGTATATAGCATGGAGATGTTATTGCAACATTTCGGCAAGATCTTACTTGCCATCATCAGGCAGGATTATGTCTGTGAGCAATTCCAGGAGCAAACCGGCTGAGATCTCACATTGCTCCTGGAAGCACCAAGCCAGAAGCACCAACCTGAAGATGATGAATGAGACTTCATCGAAACGTCGTGAAGATACTTCCAATTCTACGCGGGAGAAAACCCGAACAACCAAAAACATATCTATCTATCTATCTATCTATCTATCTATCTATCTATCTATCTATCTATCTATCTATCTATCTATCTATCTATCTATCTATCTATCTATCTATCTATCTATCTATCTGATTGATGAAGAAACATACTAACCATAGGGATGACTTTTTTTAAAAAAAATACACACACCACACCACACCCACATCACTACCCCTCTCCTCACCCCCACACCCACCACACAGCGTATCTCATGGCCCAGTTTTCACTGCAGTTTTTTACATAAAAGAAAATCAGTCCTTTGTCCTTTTATTGCAGTCTTATGATCTTTAAAACTTAATGTTTTAACTAGATTAGTCTTCTCTCTCTGTCTCTCTCTCTCTCTGTGTGTCTCTCTCTCCCTCCATCCCATTCTCCCTCCGTCCCTCTCTCTCTCTCTCCAGAAGCAGACCTATCTTGACTCATGTTTACAGTTAGTATTCCTGTGGATTAGCAAGCCCAGAAAAACAGTCACTCACTCTTTCTACTATTTTGTCGACCTTCTTGCAATGGGTTGGCATTGACACAGAACATAATCCTTATGATTAAACATCAGCTTGTTCTTTGCACTCTATTCATTAAACTCAAACAAGTGTTTACTTAAGCCTTCTTCACTTATATCTACTGAAAGCATTAGTTTCCAAAGCACCAAAAGGCAAGAAGAGAAACAATGGATGAAAACTAACCAGAGAGAAGCAGCCTAGAACTAAGGAGAAATACCCTAATGAGGAGAGCAATCAACCAATGGAACAACTTGCCTTGTGGGTGCTCCATCATTGGAGGACAATCTGGACAATCATTTATCTGAAATTTAATAGGGTCTCCTGAAGCAGTGAGTGGAACTAGAAGACTCCCAAGGTCCCCTTCCAACTCTATTCTTCTATGTTCTTACACTTGCTTCCCAATCAGCATATAATTTTTTTTTCTATAAGTAAATGAAATGGCCCAGTACCTATTTTCACAAGAAATTGTCCTCCCTGCCTCTCTCCCTCTATATATGCATGTGTGTGTTTGTGTATATACACACACAAACACACACATAAATTATCTATCAATTGTTTGCAATATGATCTTAGGTGCTTCTTCCTCTTCTAAAGCCAAGTTAGACATCTAGGAAGTCTTGAATCACCTATTTTTGGAATCCAAAATGCAGTCTTTTTATTTTAATGGTGTATGAGATAATTCTTCAATAGTTCAACCATTCTTGAGCATTGCATTTTTGAGATGGAATGTAGACTGATTTTTTTCCCAGTTCTCTGACTGCCTCTGTTTTCTACATTGCTTAGAAACGCTGAGCAGCTTTCTAACACCATCAGCATATAAATTTTTAAACAGTGCTGAATCCTTGATAAAAGCCAAATTTTTTAAGGTCCATTTAGCTTTATTTTTTCAAAATGTCTAAGTGATTATCTCTTATGGATCGGAGATATTACGGTCTTTTTTAAAAAAATGATTCTTCCTGTACTCACATCATCTCTTCTTTTTCTCCATTAGAGTTTAGCTTCTTTTGTTGTACTTATCTTCACATAAAAAGTTATCCTTTTGATTTCTATAATTCACACAAAAAATCCTCTTTTATTTCTTATTTGATTGCTGACTTCAATATCTTTGCACTGCGCCGCTCATTTAAATATCTTTCCTTTTCTTGTCTTGCTGTCTTCTGAAATCTGACTTTTAGTGAAGTAAATTTTCCACTGCTACTATTTGCTTGTGCTTTTTCTCTACCATTTTCGGTAGATAGTCGTGCACCTTGCTTTGCTTTTTAGAACATGAAATGTTTTATGTTGCTGAATTTTTTATGATAAAGTTCTTTGCAAACTCTCTTTATAAAACATAGGTTGTTGTTGTTGCTTTGATCTTTACCACATGGTCATAGGAAATAGGGTTAAGATTGTATCTTATCGGCTTGATGATTTTCAGTGCTTTCTTAAGTTTAAATTGGAATTTTGCGTAGAAGTTTAAGTTCAAGCTTGAGATTTTAGTTTGCTTGACTGCAAAGTAGTCCTCCATCTCTGCTTGTAAAACATATATACTAGACCAGGGGTCTCCAACCTTTGCAACTTTAAGTCTGAAGGACTTCAGCTCCCAGACTTCTCCAGCCAGCTTTGCTGGCTGGAGAATTCTGGGAGCTGAAGTCCTTCAGACTTAAAGTTGCAAAGGTTGGAGACCCCTGTACTAGACAACACAGTAGCAACTGTAGAGACCTTCAATTTTCTGGGTTCTGTAATATATCAAGACTTAAAATGGACACCTAACATCAAATACGTCATCAAAAAGCACAACAAAGAATGTCTTCCTGCACCAACTTAGAAAGCTCAGGCTGCCTAAGGAGCTGCTGATACAGTTCTACAGAGAAATTATTGAATCTGTCACATGCACCTCTATAACTGTCTGGTTTGGTTCTGCAACCCAACAAGACAGACACAGACTTCAGAGGATAATTAGAACTGCAGAAAAAAACAATTACTACCAACCTGCCTTCCATTGATGTTCTCATCTTCCCACTTCCCTATCTCCTTATATTCTTAGTTTTTTTTTTTTTTTTAGTTTTTATAGATGTTTTTAGCGCAGGATATGTTTAATTGTGTTTTTAAATTTTGTACTCTGTGTTTATTGTTTTTTAATTCTCCTGTGCCCCGCCTCGAGTCCCTCTGGGGAGAGAGAGCGGGTTAGAAATAAAAATTTATTATTATTATTATTATTATTATTATTCTTATGACTAACTTCCTTGCTTGTATCTGTTGATTTATATTGTTTACTTAATATCCTAGTATGATTGATATTGATTGCTTATTTAGTATCCATGACTATCACTAAGTGTTGTATCTAATGTTTTATGATAAATGTATTTTTACAATGACTATGATAATGGTCTATGATAATGGACTATCACTATTGTTGTATGTACACTAAGAACTTATGCACCGATAACAAATTCCTTGTGCGTCTAATCACACTTGGTCAATTAAGAATTCTATTCTATTCTATATAGTCAATTTGATTTTGATGTTGCCCCTTTGGCAATGCCTATAAGTTGTATTTCAGGTTGTTGAAAAAAAGATTATTTGCTATGATGCCAAACTCACTGGAGCTTAAATTCAGCTCTTTTGATTCAGGGTGGGTTTTTTTTCTTCATTAGGCTCTTTGTGAGCAAGCAAGTTTTTGTTAAAACTCTTTAGGTGTCCTGGGGTATAAGTAATTATGACTATTGTTGTCTCTGTTTTCCTTTAAACTGGAATTCACAATGTGATTCACAACCATGGTCTAATATGCAATCAGTTCTAAATAAATTGTTTTTCTTCTCTCCTTCCCACTTCATTCCTTCCTATTGTTTTCATTTAATACTTCAGAGCCTAAACCTTTGCCTAGCTGCACATTGCATTTTTTTTTTGTTTCTTTTTTGGGTTACATTTGGATGCAGTTTGCTCTGTGTTTATTTCCTAGTCGTCACAATATTTCAGTTAAAATAGCAAGAGAAAAAAATTAATGAGGGTTATAGGTACATTAGAAGTTCTGCAAATATATACAGTTCAAAGAAAAGATTCTACTAGACTTAACCAGCAGTCAGTAATGCAAACTGATATAATAATAATAATAATAATAATTAATAATTTTAATACTTATAAACCGCTCCCTCTCCCCATAGGGACTCGGGGCGGTGCACAGGTAGAATAAAAACAATAAATACATACAAACATTCCTTAAAAACAAATTAAACCTAACCTGGGCTAAAATTTCCCATTAAAACTGAACTATACTAAAACTACCCAGTAAAACCCCAAAGACAGAGAGACTATCCTAGGCCGGCCAGACAGAAAAGATGAGCGGAGGTCCGTGGTCGTCCTAATATCGGGGGGAAGGTCGTTCCAGAGGGCCGGGCCCGCCACAGAGATAGCCCTTCCCCTGGGTGTCGCCCGCTGACAGTGTCTAGTGGACGGCACCCGGAGAAGTCCCTCTCTGTGGGAGCGAATCGGCCGTGAGGATGTATGAGGCAGGATCCGATCCCGCAGGTAGCTAGTGTCTCTATGAACAGTGAATCAGCAGCACTCAATGAAAAAGGGCACAGGGTGCAGGCAAAAAACACACGTATGCACACGCACGCACATATCTGCAGCTTGTAGTGCAGCACCTAAGCTGAATAGAAATATGAGTAATAAAAACAATACAACAAAAGAGCAACTAATACTATAATTAACAGATTAAAAGAGTTGGAAGGGACCTTGCAAGTCATTAGTCCAACCCCCTGCCCAAGCAGGAGACCCTACATCTGCCTCTACCTAGGATCAAACTCACAACCTCCTGCTTGTGAGGCAAGAGCTCCACCTCTAGGAAGCATGCCTCTCTTCTCCCTACCCTCAGAGCCCAAATCAGTGGTGACATTCTTTTTTTTTTACTGCCAGTTCTGAGGGTGTGGCTTGGTGGACATGGCAGGAAAAGGATACTGCAAAATCGCCATTCCCTCTCGATCAGTTAGGACTCGGGAGGCAGAGAATAGATGGGCACGGGGCCAGTCAGAGATGGTATTTACCAGTTCTCCAAACTACTCAACATTTCCGCTATCAGTTCTCCAGAACCTGTCAATACCTGCTGAATTTCACCCCTGGCCCAAATCCAATCTCATCTACAGATGAAATTGCTTCTCAGTCTTATTGTTCATTGACTAATAGAAAGGATAGAGCCCAGAAATCTGAGAGGAAGAATGACCAAAATAAAGTTAGAAAGTTTAATATGTGGCCCGTGAATTCACTGTTCCATATTGCTTAACTAGCACAAATTTTATTATTACAATGACAATAAAGATTATGATGATGATGATGATGATGATGATGATGATGATGTTCTGCAGTCATGTCCAACTTTTGATGATTCTATGGGTCAGGTCTCTCCACATCTTCCAATCTTGCACTACTTCTTTGAGTTGTTCTACACTCTGGCTGGTATCAGCTTTGATGGTGTCCAGTCATCATGTTCTTTCTGCAGCCTGATTTCTTTTTACCATTCACTTTTCTAAACATAATTGCTTTCACCAGTGAATGCAAGACATGGCCAAAGAAGTGAGACACAGTTCCATTATTTTGTAGCATAATTCACTGAGGCTAATTCCTTTCTTCAGGTCAAAAGGGGATTATAGCCCTCAAATCTTAACTGCTCAGAGGAAGACTCGTATATCTCAATTCTGCCAAATTAGGATCTCATAAATGATTTAATTCTAAGTAAATAGATATCACTACTTGTCCAACTTCACATTGCTCCTATGTCACCTAGTTAGAAAGAATGGCCAATGAAATATATGTATTAAACATTTTTTTCATCCTACCACAATAACAATTCCTTTTGATGGCTTATATTGTATAAGAAAACTATACAAAAGATCTCTAAATTTTAGAATATACCACCGAGATTCAATATAACTCTTCCTACAATGAGCTCCTAGTCCATGGTTATTGTTTAACAATTTAGTTGTTGTTTAAACAAAGTAAGACATGCTATATTCAGTTTTATCCTGTCTTTCTAGTTAGCCTTGGAAAGTTATCTCTCGAAAAGCAGAAAATGTAGAAGAAAACCTTCTTAGTTATCAGGATTTAATTTCTTTCTTTTAAAAAAAAATATTTTTAAGGTATAAATGTATATTGTGTGTGAACAGAATTGGTTTGTGTATCATTCATATTAATCCAATTCACAATAACAATAATAATCTCTATCACATCTCAAACATAAGTAGTCCTTATTATATTGTTCAAACATATATATTCAAAAAATGCCTAAGTCCTTATCTTTATCTCTACCTTCATCTCTACCTTTCTTGTTCTATCTAAACATTTCTCTATTATATATGAACAAATTTAACTAAGTTTCCATTTATCTTGATCCAGTTTACGCTAACATTGTTAATATTCTCTAACACATTTATCAAGTTTATATAATCCTCATTATATTATACGTCTCCTCTTCAGTGCTTCAATTCTTATCCATTTTTCCATTTTAATTTATCAGGACATAATTTCATTGCATCCGTTTTTTAAAACAATTCTCCACCAGGGAACCTCAATATGGGCAGAGACCTATTTGAATTTCTGCTTGCAAAAAAAGCCAAAACACTTAATGGGATTTCCACATTGGACTAATGCAGAATATTTGATGAAAAGCGCAAACTTATTTGTTTTAGAACAAACAAATGCCTCCTTCTCATACTCTGTAAAGTGAAATGCACTATTAATAACACATCTGGCTCTTTTAGCTCCTGTGTATAATATAGATTATATCATAGGTCTAAATGCAATGAACATGGACATTGTACTCCTCAAGACATCTGAAAAGATTGTTTTATATTTTCCTCCCACTCTCCAATGCAGAGAGAATCGTTAGTTTCTTGAAGATTCATTGATCACAAGGACATCCCATCAAAGCAACGTATAAAATGATGTTATGATGTTGCCTTTCTCTTTTTAGCAAAGCACTTTTCTCACAAAAGTCCAATCACATATGCCATTATTTCTGATGGCTGGGGTCTTGATTGCAACTGATGCTTTTCATGCCAGCAGGGAATCAGATAACTGTGGAAGGAGTTTCTTTAGCCCCTGAGCAAAACAGTAGCTCAGTCATAACAGCTGCAAGTCAAATACTTCAACAAAGGTCTAAAGTCCAGTAATATAAGGGAGCAAAATTACCTCACATCAGTTCAACATAAGTTACATCTTTGTATAATATTCAAGTTAAAATATGAACCTTGGTTAAAGGAAGTCAATCTAGAAGCCAGGTGTTCTGGGCTGCTAACTGGGGGTGAAATCCAACAGGTTCTGATAGGTACTGGAGGACCAGTAGCAGAAATTTTGAGTAGTTCAGAGAACCGACAAATGCTATCTCTGGCTGGCCCCAGAGTGGGTTGGGAACGGAGATTTTTCAGTATCCTTCCTCTGGAGTGGGGTGGGAATGGAGATTTTTCGGTATCATTCCGCTGGAATGGGGGGGGGGAGATGAGATTTTGCAGTGTCCTTCCCTTGCCCTGCCCACCAAGCCACACCATACCCACCAAGCCACGCCCATAGACCCGGTAATAAAAACATTTGAATTTCACCACTGGGTGCAAGCTCAATATTTTCTCCCTGGAAAGCAGGCAAATTCATCTCTTTGGAGCTTAGCAAGCCTTCAGAGAGATGAATTCCAGATTCAGAAAAATCCAAGAAGAGTTCATTTCTAATCAAAGGCTCCAAAGAATCTCATAATTGCATGCAGGATGAGCCATAGATAGGAAATTCAAACATCATTTGATACCAAAAACCAGTTATGAGAGTCAACACTTTTATGTAGCTGAGGTTATCTGCTTGCCTAATTGACTGCTTCTTTCTTTCAAATAGAAGAATTGATTTCCCTTTGCTATTCTCTTAATTTACAATTTAATTTGCCTTTTCATTTCTATCTAGTTGTTGTCATCTTCACCATCTTTCATTCTTTTGTACTTGCTTATTACTGTTGTTTGTTGTTAATGTTTCTTTTCTTTTTTTACATTTGAAACATCCAGATTTATTAGGAAGTGAGGGAGGGAGGGAGGCAGCTCAGAGGATTATGGGGGATAAAATATATACAACTTTGAATTTCCAAAGAAAAGGGAAGAATGAATGCAAAAAATAAATATTAATTATTCTACTGAAGTCTCCAGGAAAAAGATTTCAGTGGATTGGTTTTGAAAGATAGATCCTTCAGATTTTTTTAATCCCAGAACTCAAAATTCATACGTTTTAGTTAGAAATCTAGAATGATTGTGTGTGAGGGAGAACTATCTATCTGACTACTTTCCTGTTTTTCCCCAAGCAAAACAACGTCACTTTGACTTAGAAAAATGTCAAGGAATATCATGGATATTTTAGAAACTTATCTTTCCCAGTGAGTAGAATGCTTGGCACAACTTAATCTAGTTTCAGCTGAAGTAATGTTCCTGATTCTTTGCTTTGCTCTCCTTGCTTCAAGCCAAACTGACATGTGTTGCAGTCATTCTACAATAATAATAATAATAATAATAATAATAATAATAATAATAATAATAATAATAATAATAATAATAATAATAATAATAATAATAATAATAATAATAATAATAATAATAATTCTGAGCTATTGAGCCTTGATCTCAGATAAAAGAAATTGCAAGCTAAGTTCTTTATGAAACCTGGAACAGGAGAAGTTCTTTAGTTGTTACTTTTACCTCTTTTTGTGAAATCATAATTTGAAGATTATGTGAGAAGTTCTAAAATTCAGAGACAGAAAAGGCAGTACTGTATTTGTCCAGAAATGAAACGTGAGGAGTTCAACTCCATGCATGTAAGTAAGGACCAGATAATAGCCTCAGGTTTGTTGCCAGATCTTTCTGGAAATAAAGCAGAAAGAAGGCTAAGAAAAATCAGCACAAAAAACCCCCCACTCATCACTCACATACTTATTGTACACATGCACACATACACTTTTCCATCATGCAGAAAACATGGCATGTGTGATGCTTTGAAATGTGTGTCAGCCCAATATAAAATAAGAGGGTGGGGGTGGGAAATCCCATATCATAGAATTATCTTGGATATTGGAGAAAGTGAAAATGCCTCAAATACATTTCAAGTTCACTTAAAATATGAAACGACAAAATTTACAGCAAGATCGGTCATATTTGAGGAGTTCAGAAAGTCAAGCAGATTAAGACAACAGTTCTTTGCATAGCGTTCCAAATATAGAAAACAATACTGATGATATTCCTACATATTTTAAAGGTAGTATTATTCAGTGTTGCAATAAAATGTAGTATTATTCAGGAGAGGGGGACTCATAGCTGCATCTAGGTTTGTAATTTAAAACTTAATTTATCATTTTACAGTCAAAGAGCATAAGAAGTTTCCATTCATATGGACAGTGTGGCTGCTGCAATAGAAAGGTAGGATTTATTTTAATAGGTATATTAAAAAATACAACATCTATTCCTAAAAAAATAATCCAATTTCAGTCATTTAGGGAATATGCAAAACCTCCATGAAAAAAAAAATAGGGACATTCTTTTGGCTCACATTAGAATGAAACCTCTGAATCTCTAGTCAAATTATACAGCAGTAAATTGTAGAAGTATTGAAAAATGGCAAGACCGGCCATTTTAGAAAGTTTGTAGAATACTTTACAGCAGTGGTAGGATTCAACCAGTTTGCACCACTTCGGGAGAACCAGTGTTAACTTTTCTGAGCAGTTTGGGGAACTGGTTGTTGGAAGAAATCATTAGGGCAGAAAACCAGTTGTTAAATTATTTGAATCCCACCACTGCCTTACAAGTGATCCACAGTGGAGCCCAAAATTTCTAAGCGAGAGAGTGAAAGGTGAAATTTGACTCATTTCATGACTTTTCTTACCTCAGTTGTTATGTGAATTACTGCAGTTGTTAAGTTAGTGATACAATTGTTAAGTGAATCTGGTTTCCCCATTAACTTTGCTTGTTGGAAGGTCACAGAAAGTAATCACGTGATCCCAGGACACTGCAACTGTCATAAATATCAACCAATTGCCAAGTGTATGAATTTTGATAATGTGACCTTGGGGATGTTTCAACGATTGCCAGTGTGAAAATGGTGATAAGTCACTTTTTTCATTGTCTTGTAACTTTGGACGGTCACAAAATGAATGGTTTATTAGTTTACAAGGGCTATCTGTAATTAGATCTGCTTAAAGGCAGACTCTTAGCAACATTTGATTGAATTTTTGCTCAGTAGGATTAGGATTAGACTGGGAAATTAAAAAATATTCCAGAAAAACCACTCTAAACCAGTTATATTTTGCTACCATGTAAACTCTACGGTTTATTGATTTAGATCTAGTGTATAAATACATAGGAAATCAGACCATTTGAATGACCAATCAACAAGACAACCAATCAGCTACTCAGAATTTAAATATAGCTCCAAACGAACAACCAACTACATGACAGCTGACGACATTGGCACACAAGATATATATAAGCTAAAGAGGAATGAGACAAGAAAATCCTGCTGCTGATGTTAACGGCATCAGTCTGGTAATAGAACATTCAGAAAATAAATTGAAACAAGCTTGGAGATCAAACCACTGTCAAAATCTAAAGCTACAAGTATTTTCTATTATTTCAAAGCTCTATGGTCATCAGAAGTCATTCTCAAAAATAAACAAACAAACAAACAAAAAAAAGATTGAATACTGATGATGACCACACAAATATAATGAAAAGTACTGTTAACTATTTTTTTTCTTTTCAGAGGCAGAATCACTTCTGAATTCTGTACACAAAGGGCTATTTCCTAAATCATGCATTTCTGAAAAGTCATTCTAGATCTTCACTACAGAGATTGAAGCTCTAGGCCAAGTAACAGAGTGTATCTAAAGCATTATCTGTACACTAAACAGAAAAGAAAACAGCCAAGAGCTAGTCTTAAAGTTTTATATTTGGGAGGAGGGGGAGGAGGATATCTAGGTTAAAAGCTGTAATTCTTTACAAATATTATAACTGGAAACCAGTGGCATATGCCTTAAATCAGCCAATGGCTGATTCTGAAATAAAAGATACACACATTGAACTTGTGTTGAAAACATGTTTATTTGTAAATATTTTCGGTAATAATATGGCTGAAAAATTCAAGTAGAAACAGGCCACAGGTTTCTTAGAATATTTTTCCACAAACTGTTACACATTGAGGATTCAAAGAGAAATCCAACTTCAAACTCATGATTTGATTGTCATTTGCACACAAGGTCAGTTTACGTGATCAGAGATATACCCTTTCCAGAGCTATAAACCCAATGATAAAAGGATAAAAGACCACTGAGCTTCAAATGAAGCCCTACGTGGACCTGTCAAAACATTCCTCATTGAAAATAAAAAATGGAGGAAATCAAAGTGGCAACCTTGACAACTTAACAGTGTGCTCTAAAGGAAGATGTTGCTTATAGGTTGTGAAAAGGCAGTGGCAATTGCGATCTCTATGCCTGTTGCTGAAGCCTATGAATGTTAAAGGAAGGAAAGAAAATAGGGGGAAATGATAAGGTAGAACCATTTTTGCAAAGCAGATGGTACCTAATTTTAAAAATTGTTCTATCTGTATAATTGTTTTGATCTTCCTTTTTTAAAACATAATTTGTATTAGGAGTTTTAATCGGCATAGTAAAAGTTAATATAAACTGAATTTAGAAGAAGAGAGAGTGGAAAGGAAAAAAGCACAGGAAAAAAAGAAGAAAAAGAAGAGTTAATATAGTGAAGAAAAAGAAAACAAACATAACGAAGTGAATTCCAACCTTAATCATACAAAGTACTAATAGCTTTAAAAAAACTTTGCCCCCTTTAAGTTTAAACAGATACTTCTTTATCCCAAATCCCATTCCTTATCTATAAACAAATCCATGAAAACATCAACTTTTTAGTCCTGGTGCCAGCAAAAAAGTCGGTTACCAGAACATTGGGTGGGAAAGTCTTATTTTAACTTGATCAAATAAATCAATTTTATATTCCTTTCTTTACTTCTAACAGTAACTTTAATTTTAACTTTATTTAAATTTATATACTGCCCTATCTCCCTTGCGGGACTCAGGGCGGTGAACAGTAAATTTATTTAGTATTTTTATATGCTGCTCATCTCACTGATCTAATGACTGTGAAAAGCTTAGAGCATAATAAAAAAAGATAATACAAGATAATGAAAGATTATGAAAAAATAAATGAAAACTAAAAAATAATACCAAGAGGAGCCTCTCTACCCAGTCAGCCACCCCCAGCATCTACAGTATGCCCCTGTTTGAGTCTTAGACCAGAATCATGTTTTGAGGCTCTTCTGGAAGAACAGGGGTATGTAGTAATGTCTCCTTGAATTGTGCCAAGCTCAGAGCTCAAACCAACAGCCTAACTACCAACCCAAGCTATTAAACAAACACATTTCAATGAAGCCCTTACCTCCAACAGGAGAATATCCCAAAGGGCAGGTGCCACCACTGAAAAGGCTCTTCCCCTAGACTCCATCAGCCAAATTATTTGGCAGATGGGATGTGAAGTAGGTGAGAAGGTCAAGCCAATACACTTCGATCAACACAGCTTCTCTGATATTCTGGACTCAAGCCATAAAGGGTTTCAAAGGTAATAACCAATTAAATAGTAAAGAATAGAATGGAATGGAATGGAGTGGAGTGGAGTAGATTGGAGTGGAGTGGAGTAGAATCTTCTTTATTGGCCAAGTGTGATTGGATATGCAAGGAATTTGTCTCCAGTGCATTAGCTCTCAATGTACATACAAATAGCGGTGATGAATCATAAGGCATAAGATACAATCATAAATCGTAAGATACAACCAACAAAGTAATATCGTAAGATACTAATAGGAATAGGTAATAGGAAAGATAAGAAAGATAATAGGAATACAGTCCCACTATATGGTTAGATATCCTTATTTAGTTCTGAAATAACTTTTTAGTTTTGCTTTTGGGGGTGAGGTCTTCAAGTCAGTGTTGACTCCTTGAAATAGTTCCTGAAGTATTGATTCCTGGACTATTTTCCATAGTGTTGCAAGATTTAACACATGCTATTGCCTTCTTCCTGGGGCTGAGAGAGAGTGAGTAGCTCAGAATCACCCAGCTGACTTTGTACCTGGTTTCTACCCACATATCTTAAACACTACACGAAACTGACTCTCTTTAACTCTTTAATAAGCCACTTATTTTATAGTCTGTGTTAGCTGTTGGTACTCAATGTTGTTTAGTAACATTTAGCATTATATATAGTTGTATATAATAGTGTACCAATTAAATAGATTTATGAAGCTGCATTCATAATTGACTCTGCAATCCTATTCCTATTTATAATCTTAATGGTATTGGTACTGCATTTTTACATTTGTCTTAGCCTCTTCAATTTTATTTATTCTTACCGTACATAGTTTAAACTACTGGAACAATGGTTTTAATTTTAGCATTGAATGCAAATTTTATTGGACAATGACAGTAGTATATAAATATGTCACTTTGTCAAAAAGCAGCATTTATGTTAGAAGCTAGAGATGATATCACTATTAACAAATGGATTGAAACACGCACACAGTATAGGTTTACGCTTACCTGTTTATTCATTATAGGATAAATCTGTTTATTATAGGTCATGTTAGCCATTTCATGGTATTACTGTAAAGTTTTAAGATGACTTACTTATCAGTTTTCTTGAGGTAAAATAATCTTATGAATCTGTCCTTACTGTAAACTAATATATACTTTCCCTGTTTTGGATTATTGAAAAGATACAATTTATAATTTATTTTATAGCACGAAAAGGCATTTATATAACCAGTCATTAAATTTAAATTGAGATGGCAAGTATAATCTGACGGCTCTCCCTTTTTAAAAGCAAAAAAAAAAACCAAAAGCTAGCCATATGACTTATTTCAAGCCAATAATAATCTGTCATTCATTTCTCCTAACCTAGTAGAACAAAATTAAGATGTACTAATTATTTCCTATGACCAAAAGATAAAATTTTGTTAGGGCTACTTATTAGCAACCACAGGAGGCTTAAAACTTACAACTCAGTTTGTGCATTTCCCACAATGGATACTATAATGTGTGTGTGTGTGTGTGTGTGTGTGTGTGTGTGTGTGTGTGTGTGTGGTCAATAGCGGTGGGAACAAGGTAACAAAATCCATAGATGGTTTCATCTAATTTCTAAGGAGACTTTCCTGTCCCACTTTTAACCTCTTTATTTATATGTTAAAATATAATTATGAGACAAACAGCATTACAGAGATGCCTTGAGAAAAACAAAGCCAAGGGAAGCCATAGGAATTCTAGAAAGTCGAACATCAGAGAGACAGACTTAATAAGCTGCTGGTCTCAAGGGGCCATCAGCTATAAACTTCTGTAATCCCACTGTTGTCACTAGTGCTATATGCCACTTTGCTAGAGGCAGGAATCTGGTCCATTATTAGATATCAGATCTGTGATACAAAAGTCAGCAGGATAAAGGTGTTCTCTTCATAGAGCTCATTTATGATGCAAGAAGCAAAAACAACACAAAGGTGCAAGATAAGAACTACACGCACCTAAGCATAAAGATTATAGAGAAGGACAGCTGTGAGAATAAAGAGCCAGTGGTCCAGAAAACAGATTGTTTAATGTTCTGATTAGGCAGAAAATCAGTTAAGGGAGACTACAATTTGCATTGTTGATAGGGGATTAAACATGGATCTGAAAATGGAGCCTTCCCAAAAGCCACAAGCGATTCGGAAAGCGGGCCACACCACACCAAAACAAATGCAAATAAAAATCCAAAAGGGTAAGTGACAGAGATTCCATAAGTATAAATGAGGAAGAATAATTCATAAACCCTAGGCTAGTTCTATGTCTTCCCAGAAATATAGCCAATTTATATTCAAAACAAGAATGATTGACAATAAAACTTCTTGAATAAAAGAACATGGGCCATTTTTAAATAACTTTATTAAATTTTAAAATCAAACAATAAAAGCCAACAGAATCTAATAATCAAAAAAAATAAAACAGAAGAGAAAAAAAATAAAAAGAAAGAAGACTGAAGTGTAACAAAAAAAGAAATAAAGGGGAGGGGAACTCCACGAGCAAGGGCAAGCTGTTTCCAGCCTCCGTAGGCATTCCGGGGGGGGGGGGCAGGAGGCCATTTCGCCTTCTCTGGGCTCTAAGAAAGCCATGCACAGGGCAGCAGGGGGTGGTTATGCCTGCATGCGCAGGAGGCACAGTGTGGGGGGAGGGCATTAAATTAGGGGGGGCAGGTGAGTGGGCTCAATAGCGTGAGCACGTGTGCTTTTGTCACTTTTCCTCACTGTGATAGTCATACCTTCCAAAAATATCCAAAGGCAGGGTTTTGTCATTGGGCCTGGGGATTTGGTCTGGGTGCAGAGCCTGGTGGATGGTTACAGTGATTCACACATGAATTGCCCTTGACTACTTATTATGTTTAATGCTTTTAATCTGGCTTTATGTTGGTTTTAATATGATCTGCTTTGACAAAAAGTGTCCATGGAGAAGCTGGCAGTAAAACTACAAGTTGTAAGCGTGCAATGTCTCTCTTAATGACCATGGGTAATTCACTTAACATTTGTGGCAAGTAGTGAGGTTGTAGGTTCATTGCAGTCATGTGATGTTTCTTGCAATGACCCGCATTTCTTAGTGACAAGAGTTGTCAGTCCTAGTTGTGGTTGTAAAATTAACATATAATTTTAAGTGAAGCTAACATATAATTTTAGCAATGGGTTTCACTGAGTTGTACTTAGCATATCCTTAGCGTGTCTGGTTTTAGTTTTCTCTTTTTTAGAGTGCCAATCTTGTTTTATTCTGCAATTCATGCAGTTCGCTGTACTTGTAAAATTGCCAAGCACTTGCCTGGGTGTGCTAAGTCATAAATATATTATCCATTTTTAGGGTTTTGGAAAACCTAAATATCAACTGGCAAGCTTTTCGAAAATTAGAACTCAGCATGAATAGAGGAACGAATGTATATTAAGAATGAGGCTGGAGCAGCAGAAGGTCAACAACAGCAGTCCATAACTCTTAAATGTTCTCTTTAAAATAAAAATCTAATGCCCTTTTAGCTTTAAAGAGATAGGAGTTTGTGACAGGAAAAGCTTCTTATTATTAATAATTCTAGAATCTGAGTTGAAAAATCAGCCTCATTCACCATACCTGGATCAACCGGGGTGAAGGTTTTGTAAGTAAAGTATGTTTCATTTTGGTATCCATTCTCCTCCATTTTAATCAGTTTTGATACTCATAATTTCAATCAGTCTATATTCAGTTCTACAGTTGCATCATTCATAACATCTCTTGATTTATTTGACTACAAGCTCTGCATC
Source organism: Rhabdophis nuchalis (assembly GCA_039707465.1). Classification (NCBI taxonomy): domain Eukaryota; kingdom Metazoa; phylum Chordata; class Lepidosauria; order Squamata; family Natricidae; genus Rhabdophis; species Rhabdophis nuchalis. The sequence continues at coordinate 270,481,616 of CM077643.1, read as the reverse complement.
TGTTCGCCGGAGGGTTTACATTTCTCCTCTGCGCATAACTTATCATTCTTTAGTCACAAGCAACAGTCTTCATCATCAATCCATAGTGCTCTATTCAACAATAAAATAAAAATGCAGGGAACACCATGGCTTTTACCTCTAAATTTCTGCATAACCCAAGTTGTAATCCTAATCACTACCAGGAAAGCAGTTTTTCAAAGGATCATCGGTCATCGAGGTGTTGCAATCCAAGAGAGGCAAAAAGAAATTCCATTTGTATAAAAACAAGACATGTAATAGTGGAGGCAGAAATGAACAATACACTGGCTACAGAGCTAATATGTTGCTCCACTTCAGCAGCCTATGAAATGGGCCATCGTATTTGTTTCTAATAAGAAACTTTATCTCAACTCAACTGGGCCACAGTCTTGTTACAGGTAGTCCTTAACTTACAACTACATTTGGGACAAGTGAGTTGCATCTGATTTTATAAACTTTTTTGGCCAAGGTTGTTAAGTGAATCAGTTGTTGAGTGAATTAAGTGGTGAATTAACTGGTCGTTAAGCAACTTCGAGCTTTCACCATTGACTTTGCTTAATCGTAAGCTGGCTGGGAAAGTCATAAATGGTGATTCAATGATCCTGGACATTGCAACCATTCTAAATACATGATGGTTAGCAAGTACCTGAATTTTAATCCTATGACAATAAGGATGCTATGACTGTCACAAGTGCAAGAACCGGTCATAAATCACTTTTTTCAGGGATGATATAATTTAAAAGGATTGCTAAATGAATGGTTGTAAGTCAAGGATGAAATAAATAAATAAATAAATGAATGAATGAATGAATGAATGAATGAATGAATGAATGAATGAATGAATGAATGAATACATTGCCCCACATTAAGGACTATCAATTACCAACTAGAAAATGATATCATTGTCTAATGTCAATTCATGTGGTCACTCAAATGCTTTATGAAACTGGAAAGCACATGAGATTAGAACCAATGTCATTTGTTAAAAGTGGAAGACTTTGATTGCACGCTCTTGGGAATACTCCTTTTTATATTAGGACCTACAATAGGCAGGAAGATCTTCTTCTTTTCCCCATAATTCCTTGTAGGATGGGGCCTGGGCCACTGAATGGAACTAGCAGAGTGTTTACTGGCCAGATGCTATTCCTGAAACCAACACAGAGTTTTGTTCAGCAGATATATTCTCATTGTGCCCAGAGAGAGAAATATGTGCGTCTACCTAGGATTGAACTCACAGCCTCCTGATTGTGAGGTGAGAGCTCCACCTCTAGGCTACTGCACTACTCCTACGATAGGCAGGAAGATGTGGCGAGAAAAATAAAGATAATAAGAGACCAATTGCCAATATGGAGAAGATTACTGGTTCTTCTTCACCAATATAAAATAGGATGCAATGGTTATTGTTGTATTAGTTAGAACAGGCCAGCCCACAAGAGATATGCTTCTTTATATTGGCAATGTTAGACTTCGTCCTTTCTCAGCTGTTCCTGCCAAAGAAACATGAAAGACATAAAGAAAGAGAAATTATAATTTCCCCAAGGATTCTATAGATCATAGATTGTTTGGCAGCCGTTCATACAGGAGATTGCTTTCATGGCACTTTAGAATGTTGATTACTAATGCAAATATTGCTATTTGTGAATTGTTTCAACCTTCATTACCAAGGTAGAGTTATTTGTTGCTATTAATCAGCTATAGCTACAGTGGTCTACATGCCAAATATGTGCATGAACAAATACATACATACATTACTTACATTCCCGAGTTTATAATATTGTGAGACTTAAAGCACTTTTTTTTGGTGATATACTGGGGTAATAGCAATTCCTCCATAATCACATTCCACGGAATCGAATTAGCACAGGTGGTATCATGTTGAATTAGCAAAAGTGGTATCACGTGAAATTCTGTTGAATTCAAATAACTAACAATGCAGAAGAAAAATAATACATGGATGAAGAATATTCAAGGAAAGATAAATACGAATCATTCACTGCCAGAGGAATCTTTAAAGCGCTCCATGGCTCGGGACCTAGCTATCTGCGGGATCGGATCCTGCCTCATACATCCTCACGGCCGATTCGCTCCCACAGAGAGGGACTTCTCCAGGTGCCGTCCACTAGACTGTGTCAGCGGGCGACACACAGGGGAAGGGCTCTCTCTGTGGCGGGCCCGGCCCTCTGGAACGACCTTCCCCCCGATATTAGGACGACCACGGACCTCCGCTCCTTCCGTCTTAAATTAAAAACTTACTTTTTCCGTCTGGCCGGCTTGGGATAGTCCCCCTGTCTTGAGGTTTTACTGGGTAGATTTTAGTTCAGTTAGTTTAATGGGAATTTTAGCACAGGTTGAGTTTAATTTGGCTTTTAAAATTGTTTGTATATTTTATTGTTGTTTGTATGTTTTTTACTGTTTTTATTCTACCTGTGCACCACCCCGAGTCCCCATGGGGAGAGGGAGCGGTTTATAAGTATTAAATGAAATGAAAAATGAAATGAAACTTAAATGTTAAACATATTCCAAACAAAAACCACACATTTCTCCAAGTTCCATGGACCCTGTGCAAATATTTTCAGCTTTCCTACTTTTGGGAAACAGAAGTAATAAAAAGGAGGATCAAGCTCAAAAACAATCCCAAACTACAATTTTTCAGCATCCCTTCCCAATGTTTTTTGATTAAAGATTCTTGGTAAAGTATTTACTGTAACTAGAAATAGAACTGCTAGTCATAAAATATATTTTCTCTCTTTCTACCCCAAAATATTTCTTTATATTTTTTCGGGGGATATTATACTCATTTTGCAGAGATTCATATCTTTTTGTCCCTTTGTCCCTGTTCACAAAACATCCTGAGACATTCAATACGCTTCAGAGGAGCCCCTTATTAACTAACTTGGAATCTTTCCAAGTCAGCTCAATACAGTTCTTTTTGCAACTTTTCCATTAACCCAAAACTTATCAACCCAACATTTAACATCCTAAGAAAAAATTGAAGGCTATGTGAAAAAACAACAAAAATAATAACAGAAATGAATGGTTGAGGGAGCTAAGTAGGTCTAGCCTATCAAAGAGAAGGAGATGATACCTGCCTTCCAATAGTTGAGGGGCTGTCACAAAGAAGGGATTAATTCATTCTCCAAAGAACCAGAGGAAAGTAGTAATGGGTAGAAATGTGTCAAGAACAGACCCAACCTAGAAGTAAGGAGACATTTTCTGAGAACTAATCAATGGAATAGCTTGCCTTCCTGAAGAAGTTTCTTGGATGAGAAATGAAATGCTTTCAAAGAAAACACCAAGGAAGTCCAGTTGCTTTTGGAGAAAAACACATTTGCCACAACCAAGAATGATTGAAAATCTCCATAGCCATCCATCACTGGAGGTTTTCAAAAATAGATTGGACACATATTGAACTGGGATGGTATAAGGTCTCCTGCCTTGAGCAAGGCTTTGTATCAGAAGATCTCTGTGATCCCTTCCAGCCCTATGATTTTTTTGTTCTATGAATTAAAGGGAGAATTAAAATTATATAACATTCTTTATTGTGCCATTATGATACAGTACATCCATTACTGTTGATTGAATTCCAATTGCTCAGTACATTACATCTCATTATATTTGCCTATTTATAGAAAAATAGAAACTGCAATTTCAATTAACAGAAATCTAAGGCCAACAGTTGACCTAAAAATTAATAGTTTGTATGACTTTGTGTTCAGGTATCTGCAAAAGATCATGACATGGTGACATGGTGACATGAATGGCAGAATAACAACAACAACAACAACAAAAACCTTGATTCGCTCCCATTTATGTTAATGATTTTGAAACAGAAATGTATTAACGTTGTGCTATTTTCCTTCCTGATTAAGTTCTTTCTCAGAAAAGGAAGCAGAGAGACACTAGTATCTTGCCAGTTTTAACATTTAACATGGTACAGAGTTTCTATGAAACACTGCCCTACTTTAATTATTGCCACTATCCTATCTGTTTGACTTTTTGTAGGCCATTTAGTGAAGCTGTCAGGATATAGAAAGGAATCTATCTTTAACCAGAACACAAGGATTGTGTCTTTCAAGAGATGTTTTACTACCATGACCTGCAAGCACAGCTGGGTAAAATTTGAAGCTTTTCAAAGAGCAAAGAGTTCCTCCACTTCTAAATAGGTAAGGGAAGTTACTACATTACTTTTTTGTGTGGTACATCATGTCATTTTGGAGGTCTTTTCAGTACTCCAGGTCAAGTACTCAAATACAGAAACCTCTTCTGGATACTGGAAGATCTGGTGATCATGCTGCACCTCAAGGTTGAAAATTTTTAAAGCACTTTACTGAGGTGTAGTGCAAGCATATCACACAGATTTATAGAATGCATGGGGACTCCATGGGTAACAGCAGTTTTCCAGGAATACAGGTAGTCCTGTTTAGTTACCTTAATAATGAAATCAATCGTGAACACAATTGGGGTTGGCAAATCGATCATTAAGTGAAGAGATTGCTAAGTAAATAATCATGTGACCACAACTGTGTTTCCAATTTGGGTTCAGTTTTCCTTTTCCTTACAGCACAGGTGTCAAACTCACCATGTCACGTTGATGTCACTTGACATATTGCAATGTTTTTTGCTTTCATGGAGCCAGGGTGGACATGGCCTGTGCATGATGTATCTGGCCTGCGGGTCACCAGTTGACACCCTGCCTTACAGCATTAGAAGGAGGTGACCCTAAACAGGTGGGTGAGTCTAAATGGTGGGAAAGGTTTCCAGAAATCATATTTTCAGCCTCTTTTTAGAGGAAAAAAGGCGCCTCTTATACTCCGAAAAATACGGTATATGCCCTTTGGAATTGTCACCCTAGCATGGTGATAAGTAGAAAGAAGAGAATTAAGTATTTACATTTATTGGAGAGGAAGGGATTATAAGAGAGTAAACAGGCATGCAATGGAAAATACACATGGAAAGGAATGTGCTAATACCAGTTTGCCTGGCATGCTTTCCAATGTAGTTGCCAGTCTCCTAAGGCAGGGGTCTGCAAAGTCGGCTCTTTTAAGACTGGTGAACTTTAGCTCCCAGAGTTCCACAGCCAGCATAACTGGCTGGGGAACTCTGGGAGTTGAAGTCCACCAGTCTTAAAAGAGCCGACTTTGCAGACCCCTGTCCTAAGGGACTGTGACTAAGCCTTTAGTGTGAAACTGATTAGGATCTTATCAATTTCATCAAGCACTGGAAGTTGCTTAAAGATTCTAACCAGCTACTTAAGCTCACAGAGCTGAATTTGTTAACCGCAGTTAGTTAGGAAATGGATGCAGTGCAAGAAAAAACTGTCAAGATGAGAAGGCTTCTTTAAGCAATCTCTCTACTCTGAGATAGGGAGGAAAGGGGGAGGGAGTGAATCAGTCATAGGAAAACATGATGCAGTACCAACTGATAAATCCATGATTGACAGAGAGAGATGTTACAAAAGTCATAAATGCAGGCATTGGTTACAAATATACCTTTTCATCACTGTTGTAGCTGTGAAGTCTTTGTCCAACCAGTTGCTAAATGAGGACTCTCAACTTTTTTTTACAGAAAATGCTATGAAATACCACAAGTCTTGTATGTGCAAAACCTAAGTAATGTCACTGAGGTGTGTTAAATATCTGATATTCATACTCTTTGATTGGACTATCCAATGGGACAGTGCAACCCTTTGATTGCATTTAGACTTGGAATACCAGAATATGGAACTCAATTCCAAATACTGGACAGGGCCAGTGTCAGGCCTGCAGCCGGTTCCTTTTGGGATCTTTGGCCTGTCACACTAATATTCTATTCTACTATGCTGTTTCATTAGTGGGGAATTAAGAGAAAGAATAGTAAGGAGTAGAATGTGATGTTGTCAAAATAAAATTCCTTTCTAGAATCCAAGGTTATCCTTTGTCTCTACACCTCTGCACCTGACCGGAACGGGATGGGTGGAACTGCCAGCATGGCAGTGGAAGATTGGACCATGTGATGGACTTGTGGGTGTGGGGGCAGGATCTTGAATTTTCAACTCAGTAGGGAAAACCGGGAAGCTTTCAGATTCAGGTTTTCCCAGATGTGCCAACACGACTCTCTTAATAAATTGGAACTTTGAGCAATACTTTGCATTGGACTCTGATTTAATTTTGGATGTTATTTGGAACCCTGACAACCAGCACAAAACCAAATTCCATTAAATTCCATTATATGCGAGACCGTCTCCTGCCCCATACATCCCTTAGACCGATACGCTCCCACAGAGAGGGCCTTCTCAGGGTGCCGTCGGCCGGACAATGCCGACTGGCGACACCCAGGGGAAGAGCCTTCTCTGTGGCGGGCCCTGCCCTTTGGAACGACCTACCCCCTGAACTCCGGACCATCACCGACCTCCGCCTCTTCCGCCAATGTCTAAAGACATACTTTTTTCATCAAGCCGGCCTAGCCTAACCTCCCATGGGGACTTTTAGAAAAGTTTTAAATTGGGTTTTTAATAATTGGTTTTAGCATAGGATCGGGATTATTTAATATATATTTTAAATTATTTATCTATTTTCTATTTTGTATATCTTTTAAATCTCCTGTGCGCTGCCCTGGGTCCTCTGCGGAGAAGGGCGGGATATAAATGTAATAAATAATAAAATAATAATAATAATAAATTATAATCTATTTAATTAAAATATTTTAATACAATTATTAGCAATAGCACTTAAGACTCATATACCGTTTCACAGTGCTTTTACAGCCCTCTCTATGCAGTTTACAGAGTCAGCATATTGCTCCCAACAAGCTAGGTCCTCATTTTAGTGACCTTGAAAGGATGGAAGCCTGAGTGAACTTTGAACCAGTCAGGATTGAACTCTAGGCTGTGAGTAGAGTCTGCCTGCAATACTGCATTTTAACCACTGTGCCACCACGGCTCTTACCATTTAATCCATTTCTGACACAGTAAGAATCACAGTAGAATAGTAACTTTACTCCTTTCTTAGGGAAATGATACAAATTGTTTTGTCTTACCTTTGTACTGTTTCCTTGCAACAAGGTACCTAAGAGAGGATAAACTGATGTCTTTTTATTCTTTTTGATATTTTTATCTTGTCGGGGACTTAGATGGGACTGGATGCGCATGAATGGTTGAAGAGTATTTCTTCTCACAAACATAGATATGTATGTGATTCTGCCTCATTAGGAATTAAGATGTCAAATTCTCCAGGAATATTTCTCTGCCTATCAAAAAAATCAAGTTACACAGTAACAGAAATCACCACCCTCAATGTCATAATCTGAACTCAATCATTAGGTAAAGATAAAGGTTCCTCTCACACATATGTGCTAGCCATTTCCGACTCTAGAGGGTGATGCTCATCTCCGTTTCAAAGCCAAAGAATCAGCACTGTCCAAAGACATCTCTGTGGTCATGTGGCCGGCATGTCAAAGGTGCACAGAGCACTGTTACCTTCCCACCAAAGGCGGTTCCTATTTTTCTACTTGCATTTTTACATGCTTTTGGACTGCTATGTTGGCAGAGCTGGGAGAAGTAATGGGAGCTCACACCGTTACATGGCACTAGGGATTTGAACAGCTAAACTGCCGACCTTTCTGATCGACAAGCTCAGCATCTTAGCCACTGAGCCACCACGTCCCAATCTCAACCCAATCATTAGACCTAAATAAATGAGTGGCATTTGTGTTTATTCCAATCGTTTACAACTCTACCTAACTCAAGATCCTAACCAATCATTAGAAATATGCAAGTAATTTACATCTTCGGAATATTCTGTCCAAATGACTGATGAGCCTGAATATACACAGAAAGAGATACAAATATCTGAACACAGATCTATTTTTAGAATGATTGTTATCTACACAAAACATCTAATATTCTGCATAAGTGGAAAGGAAGAAGACAATGAAGTTCCAAGAATAAACAGGTAAACAGCTGATTATCCCTTTCCTAGATTTCGAAAACAAGAATTGTTCTTCAGGATCTGTTTCAGTAATGATTATTCAAGCCCAGTGACACAAAATCTCATGTGAGAATTCTCTCCTCAGATCTAAAGAAGAATTTAAGAACAAAAGAAGCATTTGAGGGTTTCTTCCAAATCAAGACTGAATGACTTTCTAATTTTATTGCTATTAATTTCAAGACTCACTAATGTCGGCACATTCCAAATGTACTGTTAATTTATAACTGTTTTTGCTTTTACACTTAGAATTATATCCAAAGAAGTTTAGCACTTTGGGTCTCACACACTTATCAGAAGTGTGTGTGGTGTAAAACATTTTGGAGTGATGAAAAGTCTTTCCTAATGTAATTTGGATCAGAAATACAAACATGTGTATCGATGTAGCGAAAATATCTGCTTGTAAAGAACTGTTATTTGATGTTGCTCCAAGCAGATTAATTCAAATTATGCCATCCAATGTTAATGTACAAATTTCATGCATGCTGCTTCTGGGTGGCGTTTTACAAATATAAACCAAACATAAAACCTCATTCTCCACTAAGCTACTATTTCATTTTGCCCTTTTATTGGTTGATGTCAAGTTCTAAACTGGAGAAAATTTGAGATTTTATAACCAGAGGTAAAAAGCAAATGTTTCCAAGGCAGTAAAAATAAAATAAATCTTAATAAGTATTTGTCATGTGCTGGATAATGGATTATTCTTTCAATGTGAGAAAAAGACAAGGGAACCCTTAGACCCAAGAATGACAAATAAAATTCACCTTAACAGATGCAGATTTGCTTTAATGTTGTGTGTGAGGATAATAAAAAGGGCTTGTAAAATAATACAAGAGACACAGTATATCTTGGATGGACGATTAGCATGCCAAACATTGTATTTAGTTAGATCAGCCAAGCCTCCTAACTTGGCTGCAGTTTCCCTTTATTCAAAATAAAACCTGGAGGTAAAATATCAATAAAGTATTTTCACACTTATGGTTGATGTCATCATTATAGAACTTATTAGCAGACTCCAATAAATGACAATGTTATTTGTACTTTGATCATACTTAAAGAATCACAGAAAGTCTTTAAAGCAAAATTCAAGATTTACATCTTATTTACCTTCTAATCCTCATGGGTGAAAATAGTCTATGCTTTTTTTTTAATAAACAATGGGAGAAATGTGTTAGCAACTAATCTGTGTTGAGTTCCCCCTATAAAGTACTTATCTATATAAGAAAATACTAAATTAAATAATTTGCTGATGTAAATCACTACAAATTGATTACATGGTGATGTAAGTTGCTACAATTTACCTGAAATTAGTATTCAGACTGTCTGTGGTCTGTCATACAGCATTATCCAGATCTCACCATTCACCCACCCCCTCAACTCTTTGGCATAATAGTCATATAGGAACATTATGCAAATCCAGATATCCCACAGAAATGAATAATTTAAGCCTGTTTTGAAGGACACTTGTCAAATGTTCTGGCAACTTAAAAACTCATTTATATAAGTAAAGTCAGACAAATTCAAATGTTTGTCTGAATTTGTCTGAGCTTTCTCTGTCATCGCTCTCTTGATACTATGCAGATTTACAGAATTGGAAACTATTATAATACACTGTTTTAACTTACTACCAAGAATTAAAATAATAGAAAGTTATTTATTCATATTCATCCATTCATACAAAACCTGCCTTTATGATCCCAATTAGCAAACTGGCCTTTGGCAGTTAAACCAGGGCCCTTAGATTTGTAACATCTGAATTAATGGTAAATACTTGTAAAAAATAGATGAAGGCCTACTTAAATCCATGCATCTGCTGTTAACAATCTCTGTTAGATGATCTAGGTTCTTCATCATCTGACAGACAGAATGGACCTTGATGGTCCCAACATAATCTCACACAGCGTAGCATGAAATAGCATCATTGCTAGGAAAGCAACCAAAACTTCAGATCCAATCTTCCAACTTCTCAGGACCCCAATAATAAAAGAGAGGATGGGCATGATGCCTTGAGTTGGCTTTGAAGTCAATATAATAGAACAACTGGTTGGGACAATATCTTCATCTTTGTGTAGGAAGTACTGTGAGACCCAGTCATACTTAGATCAGCCTACAAGATGAGGCTACCAATAATGGCACAGCCATTAAAAAAACAACACCCTAGCCACTATTCCCATTCTTACATTTAATCTTACACAACATCTGCTTTGACTTTAGCTGCTGTGGCTCAGATTCCTTTCAGAGGTTTCACTAAATGGAAAAGTAGTCACTTGCATGCCTCATAAAGGTATGCCACTGGGAACCATGGGCAAGCAAAGTTTGGCTCCAATTAAGGGAAAAGGGAATAAGGTCATGTGACCTTAAGAAAAGGGTCTAGGCCAGCGATGGCTAACCTTTTTGTCATTGTGTCCTGAAAGCATGCACATGCACCCATAATGGACTGTGTGCGTTTCCCCCTGCACACCCTGCACCCCATGCATATGCTTGCAAACTCCCTGGTTGTGCCCCACCCCCATGCACGTGCATCTCCTGCATGCACCTGGTTCCCCCAAAACATGCACGGCAGAGACTCAAAAACCAACTGGCTGGAAGGAGGTGTGGGCGTGCCATAGGTTCACCATCACAGGTCTAGGCATCAGAACTTTGAAACTTGTTGTAGGCACCTTTTGGAGAGTTTGCCATAATTTGAAGAATCACTAAGCAAGCAGTTGTAAGTTGAGGACTACCTGTGCCAACATACTAATTGTTTCAGACTGTAAAAGCATTTATAACCTAAAGAAATAGAAAACTCTAAAACCCCAATGGGCATGTACATGGCTCTTATATAACTTGGAAATTGAAAAGTCTTGCAAAAAAAAAAATGCTTTTCATCCATTGGTTTCAGTTCACAAGGAAGACTAGGTAATTAAGATCTTTGATTTAGCCGAAAACATTTTTGGAGCTATTGCTACAAAATATGCAATTTAAATACACAATTATGAATTGGTTTCTTCAGGAATGAATCATGGGAATCAGTCTTCATCAAAGTGGCATGCTCTCATACAATCAGCCTGACTTATAAACTCAAACACAAGCAACATCTTAATTGTCACCCAGTTTAAATGAATTACATATTTTTTAAAGCATATGTGGAATTCGCGTTCGTGTCTGTACACTGAACTCAGGAAGGTGACTTTGTAAAGTCTATTAAATTGTTTTCCATTTAACCGGTGCAGAATAGATGATTTATTTAGCATGCTGATTTATTTAAAAAGACCACACAAAAATTCCACTTCTGCATTTCTGATTGGCATTCAGCACAGGGAGGGAGCTAACAGCTGCATCTGTATGAAATGTGCGTCTCTGGGTGGGATAACAAATACGGCATCTGCACAGATTGTGTGTATGAGTGTCTGAACAAGGGTAAGTGCTGAGCACTTACTGATTAAGTAAATCACAACAACAATTCTATCTGTGGCATTCCTTTTCCTTAACTTTAAAAATGCTACTCAATGTTCAAACTAAAAAAATAAAATACATCTGTCCCATTGTCTTGCTGGAACTTTCCTTTCTTCCTCAAAGGATCTAGCTGTCTCTTTTCTTTTTCTTTCTCTTTTTGCTCACTTGACCTATATATAATATTAAATAGCTCCCTAGCTGACTCTCAAGGCTATCAGATTATATGGTAAATGGCAACACACTCCATTACACAGTAACTTTAACATCCTAGCCCCCTCAGAGGAGGCTGCACTGGAGACGTTAATAGGACTCAAGCAGACATTAACCAGAAGCATCTCGTGTCCATCAGGGATATCCGGACAGGGGTCATAGGGAGGTTACACACATGGTCCATGGAGAACTCCATTAATTAAGTTGCAAATAAATGTGTTCAGTTGCTACCAATTGAATCTTATTTCTTTATTCAGTTACCCTCTCTTCTTCACACAATCATTAATTTTACAATTGTAGTTTATTTTGTGGTGCACATGGGAAGGCAAACTCTGCTTGAAAGGACCTCTCTGTAAGGATTGTCATTCTTGTTTGTGTGAATGGGAGGGAGGCAATGTATTTCCACAGCACTCCCAATGAGATGCCCCAAACCTATTGGCCTGTATATCCTGTTTGGCATTTCTGAGAGTTGTAATTTTAATATATTTGAAGGGAGCCAGATTAGAGAAGGCTGAAAATTAGTCTTGGAAGACAAGGTGTAGAGATATTGCTTAGGGAACAGTCAGATAGGAGAGAGAGTAGCTTCTAGCTCAGTGTTGTGGTCCATTGGCAGCCTGCGAAGCTGGCAGCAGAGTCAGACAGCGAGGAGGTTGAGGCGGAACATGGGCCAGGGGTTTCAAACTCGTTTTCATTGGTGCTGCATCAGGCTGCATACAGGGGCATGACCAGGGTGGGCATGGCCACCTCAACGTCACTCATGTTGGGGGCTCCTGTGGCAGCCCAAGTGCTCTGCCAGCGAAAACAGGCTAGTTTCATTTTTGGCTGTGATAGCTTCCTGCAATCCTCTGTCAGCAAAAATGGAGTTCAAGAGGGCTGCCTCCAGCCCTCTGCAGCTCCATTTTTACTGGCACAGGCACTACGGACTGGTCCTTTGCTGTTCCCAGGTGGTCCTGCGGGCCAGATCTAAGTGGGCCTTGAGTTTGACACCCCTGTTCTAGCTGAATAGTGGAGATGGCAAGATGCTCAGAATGAAGAGCCCTGCTTAGTTTTTCAGACTATAAAAGAGACGACAGGACACTTTCAGACTGGCAACATTCTGTTAATGTATGTTTACAATAAAATAGAATTAGTTTACTTATTTGTGATTTTTTTTGTCTTCTCTACCTGGTAAGGCTGAAATCAAACTTCAAGTTGGAAAGTACAATTCTCCAACCCTTTCTCATTTTTTGCATTTTAAGAAAAAATTGACAATGCCAAGAACACAATCAGGAAGCTGGTGACTTCTCTATCCAGAGAACGCTGCTCCAGTACTTTGGAACACTATTTGTGTGAAAGTTGTTATACCAACTCTACCTCTTAATTTGGAAGGTCTGCCTCCTGAATCTGCTTTCTGTACCAATGTCATGATTAAGTCTTGGCATCTCCAGGTTGCGTTAATAACTCAAACCAGATTGAGTTTAAAACCTGCTGCTGGTGGTCCCTTGATATGAGATTAGAAGGATTAAAACTCTACTTTGCTACAAGGCATACTTTATATGTACAACTGAGCAATTAACTCCCAGTTTTTATTGTATTCAGGTACCATAAGCAAATTAAAAGTATTGCAGATTTTTTAAAAAAATAATATTTTTATTGAATCCCAAAATCATCCAGGGATTTTTGATATGGTAAATACAGTATGAAATTGGGTGAACCCCAGGATTGCATTGTGTTCTTCTAGAATTATAAACAGGATATAACTATTTATTTTAAATGTACCATATAAGAGCCAGAGTAAGAAAACTATTTTTTCTGAGTTGAAAAGAGTTCACAAGTTCAGCCAATTGTAAAGTACTCAATTCATCATAGCAACATTTCTCCCAAAGAAAACATTAGTTTGCAATAATGCAGCTCAGTATATCTTCAGGCTGGATAGTGTCACTGTAAAGCATAGATGGAATTACAATTTGGCCCCTGTATTATAATTAAATATGGAGATACGTGTCATTTTATATATCATTCTTTGCCACACAATTAATATCCCTCTCTTGTAATTTGTTTTAATCTCAACTGTTGATTCTAGTTTAGAATAGAAAAAGAAGCAGCTCATATGTTTAGCAAGAAACTTTTTGAGCAAAAGATATAGCTTCTATGTCTAAATTCATCTTTGCAGTTAGAAGAGTTATGAACAGCTTTTTTCAAAAGAAAGATTAGAAGCATGTGCAGGCTACCAATTAATGTAAGCAATGTGAATCAAAACAATGTCTAAACTCTAATGAATTTAGCAGCCACCATATATTTGTTGATGCTTTAAAAAAAAAAAAGTTGAAAATTAATCCTAAAATTATATATCCTTTCATGATCAGTGTCTATTAAAGGTTATCTGTTCAAACTCAGTGCCTTTAAACGTTGGAAGAGAGCCAATTTAATGGTAAATACCTCCATTAATCAAAAAGTTCAAATATACAGATTGCATGGCTTAACCTGCATAAGAATTAAAGTTATTAAGACCAATACTAATCTGAGGATCATTTATTATCTTGCTTGGGGTGAAACTGAGTTCATCAGCAATTTTATTTCAGCCAATAAGTATGTAATGCATTACAAAGGGTTTTCAGAAAAGTCAAAAATACCTTCCCCAGTTTTAATTTTTCTCCACTTTTGTTTTCGCTTCCAATTTCAAAACGGCAATTTTATTTTAATACCAGGCTCCATACCTGCCTAGCCACTAAAATAAAGGCCCTCTTCCACAATAAACTTTGCTTCAAAGATCCTTTTCCCAAAGACTGTCCTTTTTCTTGAGAAAGAAGAACACATTTTATTTTTCATCCAAGAAGCTTCATCAGTTCTGGCATGTTGGAGGTGATGGAAGAGTGTTGGAAGGATCATATTTCTTTGCAGTTATCTGGTCCTTAGCACTCTCCCTGAGGGCTCTTGAGGCCACGGGAGTTTTTCTGTGCCCTCAGGGTCACTTGTATTAGAGTGCAAAAGCGGATGGGGACAGAGGGAAATTTTCTTTGAACAGCCAAAATGACTGCATTGTAATTGGGGATAGGTGGTCTCTTATTCCTTCCCCCTCTGTTGAGAGAGGGCTGCTCAGTGTTAACCTAAAGCTCTTTTACCTCTCTTTCAAACCAACAGCCCTCTTTATCCTTTATATGAGTTATATCTCTTTTGCTTTAACAAGAGATGTACTCTTTCTGTTTCCCTTATGAAACATTTTTATTTTACTTCTGGGCCTATCATAACCCAGGAGAAATGATTTTGTAGGTATATAGGAGCATTTCTGAACATGAAAGTGGGAATCTCCTGGGGTACGATTAGCATCCTAAGTTTTATTATAGAAAATAGATTTATTTAATAAAATAATATGTAATATAGAGATAGGAAAGACCTAACATCTCTATAACTTCAATATACCCAAAGCGTCAGAAGGAAAATGTTCCCTTTTTATCAATGTATGCATATATGTGCCTGCAAAAAGAAAAAGAAAAAGAAGAAAATGGCATGAGAATGCGAATTGTAGATAAAGAGCAGACAAAATAATGGACCAAGACGACACAAAATCTTAACTTTATATGTCCAATTCTATTGTGGTCAATAGATCAGGAAATGCTGAAGAAGTAGAAAACTTATTTGAGGATTAAATCTGAAAACTAAATTTCTGCAAAAATAGTTGCATTTATTTCCCCCCCCTATATATTATTTATATATTGCAAATTTTTGTATGTATGTATGTATGTATGTATGTATGTAATGTATGTATGTATGCATGTATAGACACAGAACAGGACAACGGCATCGCCCTCCTCCTTTACATCAAAGGCACCACACATAAAATCAGCAAAATTCTCCACAAGCACAATATCAAGACAGCCTTCAACACTGACCAAAAATAGCTAACATCCTAAGAAACCCCAAAGACCAGATCCAATTAGAAAACCATGGAGTCTACGAAATACCATGCAAAATCTGCCCTGCAACTTACATAGGACAAACTAATAGGAGAATAAATACATCACAGGACATAAGAACGCAGTAAAAAAACAACTTACAACCTCATCCCTCTACCAACACTTTAAAGCTACAGGACATGAAATTAATTTTGAAGGAACCAAATTAATCTCCAAAATGGGACAGCTCAACAAGAAAATAATCAGAGAAGCCATTGAAATAGAGAAACACCCCCACAACATGAACAAACATGATGATACCTCCCGCCTACCAGACATCTGGAAACCAGCACTGGCCACCAGACGAGCCTCACCCACAACCTAGGCTGTTATAATACGAATGAACAATGAACACACAGATAGCACCAATCAGCACCAATCTACCAATCATGATATAACTACACAGCCAATCAACCCACTCACAGCAACAAAACCAGCACTCCACTCCCTCCACCAAGACTTATAGAAAGACGGCAGCTCTGAAGCCACAGAATCCAGCCTGAAGAGGGCAAGTGAGACCTCGCCAAAACATTGCCAAGACAATCTCAATCTTACACGGGAAAAGACCCAAACACAAGAAGACCAGCATATGTATGTATATACACACAGAGTAGAGAGAGACCGCATATATAGCAATATGCTCCCTCCTATATTTGGGCACACCAGGTGCTTTGGCAGATGAAAAAAACAATAGATAGATAGATAGATAGATAGATAGATAGATAGATAGATAGATAGATAGATAGATAGATAGATAGATAGACAGACAGACAGACAGACAGACAGACAGACAGACAGACAGACAGACAGACAGACAGACAGACAGACAGACAGACAGACATGCATAGATACATAAATAGAGATAGAGGGAGAGAGAGAGAGAAATATTATATACATATATATATATGCATGTGTGTGTGTGTGTAAATTATATATATTTAAAAATATGGTATATTTTTAAATGAAGTCTTCTAATGAAGACACTTTAATGAATTATATTTTTCCTGGGCTGTTATTATTAGTTCTATTAGTTCTATTATTTGAAAGGTTTTCCGTCTGAGCTTAATATGTTGAGAGATGATTGGGGGGGAGGGATGACAATTAATTGGGAGTACCTCTTCCATGCTTTTTTTCTTTCATAGTCCACCCCATGTCCTGTACATAAATTCAGATTTCCTGGCACTTCAGAAGTAGAAAAAAATATATCAGCTAAAATAAAAACAATATATTAGATCACTAACTGTTCATAATTTTTATCACTTTTCATACAATAAAGAGGAGCACTTATTTATTACCAGAGAAGAATCTATCATACTATTCCTTTTCCTAAGATCAATGGAGGTTTAAATGATCTCAAAATCAAATTAGGGTGATAAAAAAAATCTATAGGAGCAGATGTGCTAGGTATGTTAAACAAACTCTACTGCAACCTGGATATATATCTTCAAGGGAATCCAAGGGAATTTATCTTTTTCCAGGTCAAAACTACAACACAGAAGAAAAAGGATATGGGAGGGATTTGTGTAAAAAGTAATGCATACTTTTGAAGTTGTAGCAAAAAATTGATTCACTAATTTCTTTTCAAGTACAGAGAATTTTTGATAAAACAATTTTTATTGGTTTTACAGTATTTATGGGAAAAGGGTTATAGGGTTAAAGCAGCGTTTCTCAAATAGTGGGGCGCGCCCCCCCAGGTGGGCGCGAGGCTCCGTAAAGGGGGGCGCGTTTGATAGTCAGGAGCCGCACACCCGGAAAGACCAATACTGCCGCCGCCGCCGTCTTGGCATCCCAGGCCCACACTGCGGCGGCGGCGGCAGCGGCTGTAGGTAAAGCCCGAAAGGCGTCAGAGAAGGAGCAGCCAGAAGCCGTGCCTCTTGAGCACCGCTAGGCTGGACGAGGCAGAAAGCGGACGCGGGGATAAGGAAGGGGATGCGCTTCGGGCCAATCAGCGTGGAAAGGTGAGGTCGAAGGAGGGACCTCACAGTGGGCGGGTAAGGAAAGTTGCGGCAGCGCCCAACAATCCGCTGGCCCGCTGGCCGCGGTTGCTCGCTCGCTTGCTCACCCATCGGACGCCAGGTTCCTTCGTCCGGTGGATGGGTGAGAGAGCGAGCGAGCGAGTAAATACAGCCAGCGGGCTGGCGGGCCGGTCAGGCTACTACTTCCAGGAGCTGAGGAGGTTTGGGGGGGGGATGGAGACAGACAGACAGAGAGAGGCACAGACACACAGAGAGACAGGGAGGGAGGGGGGAACCAGAGAGTGACACACACACACAGAGAGACAGAGAGTGGGAGGGAGGGAGAGAAAGATAGACAGAGACACAGAATGAGTGATTTAAGTGCCTGAATGTGAGACAGACACACACACACACAGAGTAACAGATGGGCAAACAAAGGAGAGAGAGACAGAGAGAGAAAGAAAAAAAAGAAGGTGGGAGAGAAAGAAAGAAAGAGAAAGAAAGACAGACAGAGAGAAAGAGAGAGAACAGAAAGAGAGACAGAAAGGAAAGAAAGAGAAAAAAGAGAAAGAGAGAAAGAAAAGAGACAAAGAAAGAGAAAGAAAGAGAAAGAGAGAGGGAGAGAGAAAGAGGGAAAGAAAGAAAGAGAGAGAGAGAGAAATAGGGAAAGAGAGGGGGGAAAGAGGGAAAGAAAGAGAAAGAAAAAGAAAAAGAAAGAAAGAAAGAAAGAAAGAGAGAGAGAGAAAGAGAGAGAGAGAAAGAGAAAGAAAGAAAAAGAATGTGGGAGAGAGAGAAAGAAAGACAGACAGAGAAAAAGAGAAAGAAAGAGACAAAGGAAAGAAAGAGAAAGAGAGAGAGGGAAAGAAAGAAAGAGAGAGAGAGAAAGAGAGGGAGAGAGAAAGAGGGAAAGAAAGAAAGAGAAAGAAATAAAGAGAGAGAGAAAGAGGGAAAGAAAGAAAAAATGAGAGAGAAAGAAAGAGAGAGAAAGAGAAAGAAAGAGAGAAAGAGAAAGAAAGAAAGAGAAAGAGAAAGAAATAAAGAGAGAGAGAGAAAGAAAGAGGGAAGGAAAGAAAGAGACAGAGAGAGAAAGAGAGAAAGAAAGACAGAAGGAAAGAAAGAAAAAGAAAGAGAGAGAGAGAGAGAACTTATGACCACAATTAAGCCCAAAAGTTTGGTTGCTAACCAAGACCATTGTTAAGTGAGTTTCACATTTTCCAAATTGGCCACTCCCACCCGGTCACATGGTTTGATATGTCCAATCAAAAAATGTTTATAGTTTAATTAAGGATTTAATGCACTTTAAATCTTTTCTGCTACAGTTAATAAAGCTATTCTTTGTTGTAAATTGATCCACATTTCTTTCTTTTTTTTATTCTCTTATACGTTAATAAGGATACAGTGTTATGCAGAGGTGTACTAACAATTTTATAGACAAATGATACTATTTACAGTCGCGCGGGGGGCGCGAAATGTTTTCTTCTTCCTAGGGGGGGGCCTGACAGAAAATAATTGAGAACCACTGGGTTAAAGTAACATTTTAGTGGCTTCCATGCTGGAGGTGGTGGTCCTCCCAAAACTTCATACAAGTACAATATTTTTTAAAGAAAACAAAGGGCAAGCATACATATATGTTACATTGTATATTTCATACGTTCAATCATGTTTTTCATTGCCATCTAATTCAACTATCAGTGAAATTTCAAATAAAATCATTTTTGGGATCTAAGTCTTTTTGCTATTGATTCTTCTTCTCCCTTCCCATCGACGGGGGGGGGGGGCATGCCCCCCCCCCTGTTCCCTCTTCTTCGTCTCCTAGGAGTGAGGAATGCTTTTGAAGAAAGGCCTCCGCCTCTCTGAATGTGTTAAGTCTAATTCTGCCTCCCTCCCAGAAGACCACTGGCGGGTAAGAGGAAGAAGAAACAATAGCAAAGAGACTCCGATCACAAAAATGAGTTTATTTTGAAATTATTTTGTAATTCCTGAAAACGGATGTTGATATGAAACAAACGATTGAATGTATGAAGTTTATGATATGATATATGTATCTCTTGTCACCATTTAATTAACTATATTTTGTATGAAGCCTCGGGGGCAGTCACGGTCCCTGGCATGGAAGTCCTAAAATGTTAAAAAAAACACCCTATGTACCCCTTTTCCTCTTATATATGTAAAACCAATAAAAACTGTTTTAAATAAATAAATAAATAAATAAATAAATAAATAAATAAATAAATAAATAAATAAATAAATAAATAAATAAATAAATAAATAAATAAATAAATAAATAAATAAATAAATAAATAAATAAATAAATAAATAAATAAATAAATAAATCATCCCATGCTGAAATAATGTTGCAGTTTGATAATATCTAATAGGTGAAAGAAAACAGTAGAACATAATAGTATACCATCAGCTTAAATAGCAAAGGATTTCAAATATGTTCACAAGACCAGTCATTAACTCTCCCTTAAAGCTAAAGTACTCTGAAATAAAAACAGCAAATTTCTTTTAAAAGGGGTGGGAAAGAGACCTACTGGTGAGAAACTATTCTCAAGTACACATGGTTTGTCTATTCAAACTTCTGAGTGTGAAACACAAGGACTATGATACTCTTACAACAAGCAAAAAGTTCTATGGCGTGTTCTAACCTACTAATATGCAATCAGTCCAATCTTAAATAAACACAAGAATAGATGTTCCTCTGAAAATTGAAAAACTATTATAATTGTTTGCATTGTCAGCTTTTCCCAAAAGTGTTTTTCAGATTTTTTCAGACCACAACTCTCACTGGGCTCCAGACTAAGGAAGATTATTGTACGGAGTGTGTAAAATAAGTCCTCTTAAAATATTGTTTGGTTAAAAAAAAAAAGACATGTCAATGGAAGCCTTTTTATGATTGCTAAGTTGCAGAACTAATAACATTTACATCTCATATTTAAAAGAAAACAACAAGCAAACAGTGCCATAGATTTCATCAGGAACTTATATTTTAAAAGGTAACAATATTGTTTGTTGCCGTTTTTTAAAAAAATAATCTTTTAAAAAGATCTTTATGTCTTATGCCTGGGTTTTTCCTACTATTGAAGTCACATTTTTTTCTCAACTTTGCCTTCCAAGAAAATAGTAGGGAAGGAGGGAGGGAAAGAAAGAGAGAGAGAGAGAGAAGGAAGAGGGAGAAAGAGATAAGAGGGAGGGAGAGAGAGAGAGACTGCAGGATTTATTTGGTTTTGCACAGACTGCCGAATCTGGTGTCTGAAACTGGTTGCTGTGCAGGGCATAGGGTTTTCATGAGGATAAACACAGCTGTTTAAAAGAAGTTCCACAAATGAAATGATTGGATGGCAAATTAAGCTAGCAAAGCTGTTCATTCTTCATGGTCATGGTTTCCTAATTAACCTAGTTCCAGAATGTCTCTGTTTGGGGGGGGGGGGGATGCAAGTGATACCATTTTTAAAAAAGAAAATGTGATTGGAGTTAATTTAATTTCTTAAAATAATGTCATTGGCTTGCAGCACTTAGACAGTGAAAACCTGAACTTGTAAGACTTTCTATTAAATTCATCTGGATCATTTTGTGGGTCACCCTAGTGACCATTAGTAAAAGTGCCTAGCTTTCCTTCAATTACAGCCCTGTTAGGTATTTCTATTCAGCAGGAATACTTATTTGAATATATGCTGCTGAACATAAACAATGATAAGGAATATAAGGAATAAAACATAAGCAAAGGATAAGGAATACTTGAAGGAGCAAGATGCTCTATGGAAATGACATCAAGTGTCTGGATAAAGACAATCACTGCAAATAACTTGCCAACTTTGAAGCTGGCAACATCACACTGAGTCAAGAAGAAGGTTAGAAGTGAATAGGTCATGAGACTAAAGATTTTTACACATATTAAAATATTAACACAACGGAACTCAGGGCTTTCTGTCTAGATGGTCTCTGGTGATGAGCCAAAAGACAGAAAAGGAAACAGTATGTCTCCTCCCTTAATGGGGTTCTAACAGGGTGTTGTGAAACAATTGTAGATATTAACCCTCCTGTCTCAGCTGATGCAATTGGGAGAGCCAAGCTGGCTGAATGGTTTAAAGGCTTCTGCCTGATATGCAATACAGCCCCGGTTCGAATCCCAGTAAAGAGTATGACTAGCTGATGAGAGCTAAAAAGCTCGAAATAGATCTATCCTAGTCTCTCTGATTTATTTATTGATCAGCTCATAAAACTAACACACACATATATATCTCAGCCTAATATTACAAATTAAAATCCATGTATCAGAGTTCTAATCTAAAAAGAAAAAAAAACACTCAGAAAGTAGCAATGTAATCCTTTCAATTAATAGGAATCTTTTTGGAATTGACAATATATCGTTCCTACAATTGTCTCGTTGTTGTTGAACTATAATTCCCAGCAGTACAGGCAATAGTCAGGAAGTTGGGGAAATGCTGGGATTTGTAGTTTAGTAACATCTTCAAACCATGCTGGTTCCCCCCCCACTTGCCTTCTTCTTGTTGCTGTTTGTTTTTTTTGGGGGGGGGGGAAATGGCACTGAAACAGCAAGTTAAATTGTGCTGAACAAGAGCTATCATTGGCTCTTTTCTAGTTCTTTTATTTTCTTTACCAACAACTATATCATAGCTTGATTTTGACTGCTGACAAAAAATATGTCTGTACAGGATTGCATAATTTAAGATACTCTGAGCACTGTTTCAAAAGACCCTTCCTGTACAATTAATTTTTCCCAGCCCAATTGAAGTATACAGCAGCAAATGCTAGCAAAGATATAGTACATACATGCTCCCTTTCCTTCTTAAGAAGCTTCCTGTGGTATTGTAACTGAAGAAAGAACCATCTTCCTTCTACAGGTAGGCTTGACTTATGACCACAATTGACCCAAAATTTATGTTGCTAAGTGAGACATTTGTTAAGTGAATTTTGCCCCCTTTTATGACCTTCTTCACCACAGTTGTTAAGTCAATCACTTCAAATGTTAAGTTAGTAACACTGTTGTTAAGTGAATCTGACTTCCCCATCGACTTTGCTTGTCAGAAGGCCCGCAAAAGATGATCATGTGACACACACACACACACACACACACACACGGACATGGCAACCATCATAAATATGAACCAGTTTGCCAAGCATCTGAATTTTTGTCACCATGGGGATGCTGCAATAGTCATAAGTGTGAAAAATGGTCATAAGTCACTTTTTTCCAATGCCCTAACTTTGAACAATGACATCCATGAAGGAATGGAAATAACTCTAACTCAAATGTTGACCAGTAACTAATGTCAACGATCTTTGACCCCCTTAATAGAATATAAATCTATCCTTCCTATGTTGAATAAGAATTCTTAAGGCCATCCTCTCTGTGCAAAAAGTCCCAAGTCTTGATACAGTGGTACCTCGGACCACGAACGCCTCTCATCACGTCCAATTCGCTTCACGACCAAAAATTTCCCAAAAAATGTGCCCCGGTTCACGAACACTGTTTCGCTGCACGAACGGAAAAGTTCGTAAAAAATGCTCCGCTGCACGAACTCCGCCTCACTTCACGAACTCCGCCTCGCATCACGAACTCCGCCCTCGCATCACGAACGGAAAAGTTCGTAAAAATGCCCGGATTCACGACCTCCGTTTCGCTTCACGAACCGGAGCCGCGGACATTTTAAAAACAAGGTCAGAACGGATTAACTGGATTTACATTGAACCCTATGGGAAACTGTGCCTCGCATCACAACCAAAAAACAAGGTCGGAACGGATTAATCGGATTTACATTGAACCCTATGGGAAATTGTGCCTCGCATCACAACCAAATCGGATCGCGACCAGAGTCATTTCACGAATTAAGTTCGTGATCCGAGGTACCACTGTATCTTGATAGATTCCACATTCCTGGGATATAGCCAAGCAGAACATATGACTCCTTAATCCACAATGATTGCTCTGGAGTCATGGTTTTATGTGATAATAATAGGGTAAGGCTATGCCGTGTGAGTTAAGGTTTCAGCTTCTGAATTATATCTCTTAAAGCAAGGTGACTGCAATTAAACATTATTAAGCATTCTCGGAGATGTTCAATATACATTAAATGGGATTTTCGATTGTACAGCCTTATTTTAAGATGAAAACGAGTTTCATATTTTTATGGGAGACTTCCACAGGTTTATAGAGACAAGATATTGAAGGTCACAGCCAATATTATTTCCATCAGCTTCCTTCAGTGGTTTATTAAAAAAACAAACTTTAGGAACACAACTCCCTATCAATGTTTAAAGAATGGCCACCTGAAATGGCAAATCATTAAATGGAAAGCTTTCATTGATATAGAAGCTCTCTGACACAGATGGTCATGTTTGGAGACTAACTGAGGTATCAAAATTCATAAACTTACCTCTGCTTTCCCTGAACCTGGACAGATTGCCATTGCTTCATATAGCAGGACAGTTTAGCAAACTGTAAATTTATTGTTGTGAACAAGGCGCTTCAATTAGCAGTTCATTTCAATAGCCTAACCATCCCATAATATTGCATACAGATTTTACTCATTAATAGAAATTCAAACCACTCTATTTTTGGATACTGTAAAGTTCACCTGGGTTTATCCAGTGGTCCATTATAGCCTTATTCTTGCATCATTCTGCAATTAACAAAATAATAGAGTTGGAAGGGATCTTGTACACCGCCCCGAGTCCCTTCGGGGAGAGAGGGCGGTTTATAAATCTAATAATTAAATTAAATTAAATTGGGGGTCTTCTAATCCAACCCCCTGCTCAAGTAGGAAACCCTATGACAGACAAATGGCTGTCCAATCTCTTCTTAAAAGCTTACAGTCTTGGGACAGCCGCAACTTGGATGAGCCACAACAATTGTTCTAACTGTCTGGAAATTTCTTTTAGTTCTAGGTTGGTTTTAATTTAAAGAATAAAATCAAAACAAACTATAGCACATAGCAAACAAATAGAACAAAATAGATATTAAGAATAGTAAATCATGCTTGTAATGAAAATGGATGGTCTTTTTAAAAACACTGAGATTTTAGCATAATATAGTCATGGTGTCTCTTCTTTGGTTGGAAATTCAAAAGTGTTAGAATCAAATCATTGGTTGTGATGATATGGACAAAGAACAAACATAATTGGATGAAGAAAGGCTTAATACCATATGAATGTTGGCTGGATTCAACCCATCCCACCATCATACCATGGTTTGTTTCACCATAATTTGAACAATAAATTGGCTGTGTTTGTACTTCTCATTAAACTATAAATCAGAGGATGGGCAAGGTTTTTCAGGCTGACTGCAACCTCTAAACATGTGGCTAGGGTGGAACAAACATTAAGGTGATTAAAAATAAATATCATGACTTCCTGGCCATGCAGTTATTTAAAAGTGTCACAGTTTTGGATGGCAAGTTTTAGAAAGTCTCTCTGAGCCATAGGTAGATTGTGGAGACTCTGGTTGTACACATTTGCCTTAAATCATGATTTACAAACTATTATAACTGAGTTCATAAAACCTGCCAAGACTAAAACTGTCTAAATAGATTTCAAGCCTCCACTTTGGGCTATTAGCCTTTAAAAAAAAACATGGAGGAATATCCCCGGTAAACCTCCTCAATGATTTCAACAGCCTTTACTATTTTGCATTTTCCATACAAGCAAATGCTCACATACCCGTACTTGAAATTACTTTGCTTAGTAAAACATGTGATCTACTGTATTTTAGTTCAAAATGGAAGATAATACAATAGACTGCATATATGGCAACACTGAAGACCCTTTGACCAATATTTTATTCCAAATAATTAAACTGCTTATGCCCTTTAATATTATGTATCAAAGTTTTCCAATGACTGGATAATGCATAAGAAATTGGCAGCTAATTTTCAGCTCATTAGAAATACTGAAAACTATTTGAAGGAGAAATTATTTCCTGCTAGTGATTCAATCTGGAATTATATTAGTGTATTCAGGTTCGGTGTTGTCAGAGAGGAGATATATGCGCACTCTGGTCCTAACTACATTATCTAGCAAATAAATCCAAAGAAATTCAGAGACTTACAATCAATAGGTTTTATTTATTTTTATTGTTAAATTTATACCCCGCCCTTCTCCAAATGGACCCAGGGCGGCGCACAGGGATGTTAAAATAGATACAAAATATATAAAATATATCAAAATTTAAAATACTTATTCTAATAAATAACCCTGCGCTAAAAACCGAATTAAAATCCCAAATTTAAAACTATCTAATAATCAGTATGGAGGTTACGCTAGGCCGGCTAGATGGAATAGGTGTGTCTTCAGACACTTGCGGAAGAGGCGGAGGTCGGAGATGGTGCGGAGTTCAGGGGGTAGGTCGTTCCAAAGGGCAGGGCCCGCCACAGAGAAGGCTCTTCCCCTGGGTGTCGCCAGTCGGCATTGTCCAGCCGACGGCACCCTGAGGAGGCCCTCTCTGTGGGAGCGTATTGGTCTGAGGGATGTATGGGGCAGGAGGCGGTCTCGCATATAACTAGGCCCCGAGCCATGGAGCGCTTTAAAGATGGTCGTCAAGACCTTGAAGCGCACC
Source organism: Rhabdophis nuchalis (assembly GCA_039707465.1). Classification (NCBI taxonomy): domain Eukaryota; kingdom Metazoa; phylum Chordata; class Lepidosauria; order Squamata; family Natricidae; genus Rhabdophis; species Rhabdophis nuchalis. The sequence goes on along the minus strand of CM077643.1, from coordinate 270,455,527 downwards.
CAAAAGACCACAGGAAGCCAGTGCAGCTCGCGCAGGATCGGTGTTATGTGGGAGTATCTGGGGGCTCCCGTAATCACCCGCGCGGCTGCGTTCTGGACTAGCTGCAGCTTTCGGGTGCACCTCAAGGGGAGCCCCATGTAGAGAGCATTACAGTAGTCGAGTCGAGAGGTGACGAGTGCTTGAGTGACTGTGCGTAAGGCACCCCGGTCCAGTAAGGGGCGCAATTGGCGCATCAGGCGTACCTGATGAAACGCCCCCCTGGCCACGGCTGCCACATGATCTTCCATAGACAGCCGGGAATCCAGGAGGACACCCAAATTGCGCGCCCTCTCCACGGGGGCCGGTGTTTCGCCCCCAATGGCCAGAGTTGGAGTAATCTGGCTGAACGGGGTGCCGGAAGCCACAGCCACTCAGTCTTGGACGGGTTGAGCTTGAGTTTGTTACCACCCATCCAGATCCGTACGGCTTCCAAGCACCGGGACATAACCTCGACGGCATCGTTGGGGTGGTCTGGGGTGGATATGTACAACTGAGTATCATCAGCGTACAGATGATATCCCACCCCAAAACCACGGATGATCTCACCCAGCGGCTTCATATATGTGTTGAACAGTAGGGGCGAGAGGACCGACCCCTGAGGAACCCCACATATGAGGGGTCTCGAGGCCGACCTCTGCCCCCCTGCCAACACATATTGCGACCGACCAGAGAGGTAGGATGAGAACCACCGCAAAACGGTGCCTCCCAGCCCCAACCCCCCCAGTCGGCGCAATAGGATACCATGGTCGATGGTATCAAAAGCCGCTGAGAGATCTAATAGGACTAGGATAGAGGAATATCCTCTATCCCGCGCCCTCCAGAGATCATCAACCAACGCGACCAATGCCGTCTTGGTGCTGTGCCCGGGTCGGAAGCCGGACTGGCGCGGGTCTAGATAATCAACTTCCTCCAAGTGTCGCGGAAACTGTTGAGCCACCACACTCTCAACAACCTTCACTAGAAAGTGGAGGTTGGAGACAGGACGATAGTTCTCTAATAATGCTGGATCCAGGGACGGCTTCTTGAGGAGGGGCCTTACTACCGCCTCTTTCAAGACGGCAGGCAAGGACCCCTCACTCAAAGATGCGTTGACAATGCCCTGGAGCCAGCCTCGTGTCGTCTCCCAGGATGCCAGTACAAGCCAGGAGGGACACGGGTCCAATAAACATGTGGTAGCCCTAAGTCTCTTTGACAACTTGTCCATATCCTCGGTGGTAACAAAATCAAACTCCTCCCAAGATGGTATCACAAGAGCAGCCTCGGCCCTCTCGACTGGACCACTGTCGATGGAGGGTAGCTCGCTCCGAATCCGAGTGATTTTCTCCTGCAGATAAGTCCCAAATTCCTCTGCTCGACCCTGTAACGGGGCTTCCCGCGGCCTCTGTTGAAGGAGGGAGCAGGTCACCCCAAACAGGGCGGCAGGGCGGTTATCTGCGGATGCAATAAGAGTGGCACAATACTCACGTTTGGCCACTCTTATCGCCACTAAGTAAGTCCTAATATGGTCTCTCACTAGTGTTCGGTCGGCTTCGGAGCGAGAGGATCTCCATCTGCTCTCTAGGCGTCTCTTGTGGCGCTTCATCTCCCTAAGCCCCTCGGTAAACCAAGGAGCCCAGGTGGTTCGTCGCCGCAAGAGAGGCCGCAAGGGCACGACTCGGTCCAAGGCCCCCGTGGCCGCACTTAACCATGCGGCCACTAGGTCCTCAGTTGAGTCGCGGGGCAAGTCCACAGGAATTGGCCCAAGCTCCCTTTGGAACCTTATCGGGTCCATCAGGAGCCTGGGGCGGAACCATATAGGAATGTCCGGTTCCGGTGCAGTTACAATCCAGAAATAATGCTAAATCTGCAGAATAGAGGAAGGAAAAATAAACACTAACCCAGGGTTAAATTTGATCTTTGTGTGTTTCACATTTATTGTTGTTATAGTTGCTGTGGTTTTGTTTGAATAGGTACAAAAATCATTATAAGAAGGACTTTGCTGGTGAGAATTTTGAAGTTGTCTCAGCTCTTCCGGAGGTGGAAAAGGCAGTCTTTCCATTACAATGAATTTAAAAGTAATTATTATTTCCCAGATTGAACTGTTCTCTAGAAGTGTCCAGAGCCACTACTACTATACTTTGATAAGGGCAAAATATTTGTCATGGCTCCATCAGATCCCAGTTTGGAGGAGAAGTTGGAACCAAGATTAATGCTGCCCAGGCCTCTCAGGCATTGGGGAAGGTGGTCAATGGATGGGAAGTTGCCTGCCCTCAGATATGGAGGAAGATCGGCTGCAGAGAGGCAGTGGTATCAAGAGGCAGCTGATCTCCTCTGATGAGGAACAGCTTCCTCCTCCACTTGATCTGAGAACACAGAATGGAGCTGAGGCAAGCTCAAAGAAGGTCTTCAAGGCTACCTGGGAGAAGGCCATCCTGCCACTCCTCACAAGGAACACCTGGCTTGGGTTGATTTAAGCAGAGGCCTAGGGAGGATGCCTTTGTCCATAACAATTGTTTTTCTTTGGCATGCACTTCCATGGCCTTCAAAAACCCTGCTTTGAATAATTTTTCTGCCTGTGAACATCAACCCTTGCTTGTAGACTCTTGACCTTGCCTTGTGGGACCCTGAATTTTATGTATGACTTATGGACCTTGCCCTGTGATCTTGCACCTTGATTTTGGATTTCCTTTCTGGCTATGCAAATTGGCTCCATTGATTATTGGCTTCTCTTTGTGGGACTGTGAGTCAGGGAAGTTTGAAGTGGAGCTTTACCAGCCATTGTAGGGCCATTTCATTGTAATTTTAGTACAATGACAATAAAGATGATGATGATGATTGAATTAGCAGAACAATAAAGGACTCTATCAAAGCCTGTATCTGCCTAGGCAAGCATGGTCACAACAATATTATTTGCAGAATGTTATCACATACACACACAAGCAGATATGTATCCTTATATATTTGTATTTCTATAGCTCACATGTTATAAGTCATAGCATTTGTATGAACATCATACACATTTATTTGCAAGGAGTCATTGATAGTCAAATTGTACCCCTTGTTCAGAACAGGAGTCAAAATTAAAGCAACTCTAAAAAACATGATTGTCCATCCTCAGCTAAATCATAATGGGGGAGGGAGTTGAAGCAAATGGATGGGGCCATACTAAGTCGACAGACAAGGAGACAACGTTGCAGAAGAAATGAATGAGCCAGTTTCATAATATCTGTATTCCCCCTTTTTATATAGGCACGTCAATGGCACCTGTTATGTGAGGTATATTGAGAAGCTATTCCTTGTAGGGACTCAATGTGTGTTTTTTAACTGATTTCACAATAATATTTCATCTTCCCACTGCCCTATGGTAGGCGAGAATCTATTTAAATTTGTTAAACAATCAAATATGTTAGAGTGATGGAAGTTTATATGGATCTGGTTAAGTAGTGTTTTCAATGCTTTGCCTTAGTGCAACATTTTAGTATTTTTTTCTCCTAAGTCATTGAATAACAAAAGTACAAGAATGATGGACTTTCTATGGCTGCATTAGGAAGAGCTATGAGGTTAGCTTCCACAATGTTCACTTGTCCAAGCCACAAGCAAGTGAAGGTGGTGGAGAAGCCTTTATGCACCATTTCCGAAGTGGCATCTTCACAACGTTCAGTACTAAGATGAATTGAGTAATACTCTCTCCAGCTGATGAGTCCAAAAACACCCTTATTGCCCAAGCACTATATCTAGGTTCATTGTGGTCATGCCAGGTTTCTTTTAGCAAGAGTGGGGGCAAAGTAATGGGGGTGAGGTACCATGAGATCTTGTGGGCCTAAGAGAAGGGAGATCCAAGAAAACAACAGATAGGATAAAAATGAGGATTCTCTTTGATGGAGACAGTTTGTTCTAATATTAGTGCTGCATAACTGTTCTCAGGGATATTTTCCTCTATAGCAGTGATTGTGAACCTATGGCACACATGCCACAGGTGGCACACAGAGCCATTTGGCAGGGCACGAAAGGTGTTGCCCTGTCAGCTGGCCAGCACACATGCACGTGCTGGCCAGCTGATTCAGCCATTTTTAAAGCCATTTTTCGCCCTCCCCAGGCTTTATATGAGGCTGGGGAGGTCGAAAACATCCCCCTGCCATCCTGGAGGCCCTCCGGAGGCTTTGGGAGCTTCCCTGAAACATCTGGAGGACTAAAAACAATGCTATGAACAAACCAGAAGTCACTTCCGGTTTGCTCATAGTATCATTTTTAGTCCTCCGGAGGCTTCAGGGAAGCTCCTGAAGCCTCCGGAGGGCCTCCGGGGGACAGGGGGGCTGTTTTCACCCTCACCAGGCTCCTATAAAGCCTCTGGAGCTGGGAGGGCAAAAAAAAGCATGTAAAAATGGGGGAGTGCTTGCCATGCGTACATGCGCACTGGGGGGGCGTGCATCGCATTATGGGTGCGGCACGCTGGCACACGACCCCCCCTGTGCTCCCCCCTTATGGCATGCGAGCCTAAAAAGGTCTGCCATCCCTGTTCTATAGTATAAGTGAGCTGGGAGATAAACAGCTCATCTGCAAAAGAGTTGCACAAACACATAACATTAGTGTTGCGTTAAATGTAACAAACCTAAGATCACTATAAGTGGATACATGCATTCAACTTCCAGATGGCTACTTAATGGCACCACAATAAGGAAGAAAGCCCTAAATCTTTGTAACCATCTAATAATCAAGTAGATTTATGCAGTCTCGTTATAGTAGCTTAATTTATAATGATACAGCATTACTGAAATTCTGGATTAGTATAAATAAACCCCAACCTATGAAGGGGAAAAAAGATGCCCCCCCCCCCTTATATGATGTCCAAGATGCTTTCCCAGTTATTATTGGATCGAAACATACATTGATGAATTGAATGGTTTGAGACAACCATCACAGCAAGTAATATACATTTCAGAATTGATTGATGAATAATGAATAACTTGCTTCTGAACATAAAAAGCAGCTTTGTTTTATTATCTTAGGACGGGAAAACATTTTTTTCTGTATGAGACTGAAGAGAAAATATCTACCCTAAGATGAAGCCTGCCACTCAGAGACAGTCCTTGAATTAAATACAGCTAGTTTTTTGTAAAAAAATATATAAAGCTTCCCATTTAACGCAGAGCCACTTTATATTTGAAAACTTTTGAATCAATTCATCCAACTGAACAGTGATTGACAAAATGTAGCTTTATATAGAATAACAGACGATAATAAGTTATGAGTGGCATTCAGAGGACTACGGTATGACAGAACATCTATGATAAGCCTAACCACAAATCAAGAAAAGTTAAACTTGATGCCACAGTATATATATAAAAAAGGCAGGTAATATATATCCTCCTGGATTTTAAGAGTTTTAAAAAATAAGAACAATAGAGAAGACATCGTTGATCAGCTGAAAAGGGATGAGTTGAAGTCAAGAATGAGAAACAGGTTTCTGTTGTTGAAGTGATAAAGATTTAGTGTTAAAGTTATGGACAGCTACTATATTAACAGACTGAAAGTATGCAGATAAATAAATAATGCTTACCCCCATTCCCCCAGATTCTTAAATCTTCAATCTATGAGCTCTACAACTTTCCTTTAGTGACATGGCCTTTCTCTGCATATCAATAAACAATTTAGGAGTGAGCATGGAAAAACAATCTATACTAGATTTCATCTGTTCCAGCTACAAATATTTAGGCCAAATTATAAACTCAGGGTAAATGAGGATGGTAGTGTGGTGGCAGTGATGTTGTTGAATTTAGCACATTTATATACCACTATCTTTTCTCCAAGAACTGAAGGCAGCTTACATAGGAATCCACCTTTGATATATGTTACAGTCAATGTGTGATATTAAGACATTTTATAGAATACCTAGGAAATCTGTAGAATGCTAAAAATGGGATGACAAAGCATGAAATGTTTAATATTTCACTCAATTCCTAGGCATTCTTTATAATGCCAAAAAGGCAAAGTGTAGAATACTCATGCTAAAATGCCATTCTAGCCTTCCTTCTTGTAACAAGTAGGTCAATAATGGTCTTTTTCTCTTGTTTAAAGAGAAAAGTCCTGCACTTTATTTTGCATTTCTTCTTTCATTATCATATATGTCTTTTCAACCTTAACCCTAGCCCTTTTCAGGATTCTTTTCATATTATGCCTAAATAGTTCTTGTCAGTCTGCATAATACCTTGGTATTATATACAATGCTTAGGGAAAGTATATAGAGCAGGGGTCCCCAACCTTTGCAACTCTAAGTCTGAAGGACTTCAACTCCCAGAATTATCCAGCCAGCTTTGCTGGCTGGAGAATTCTGGGAGCTGAAGTCCTTCAGACTTAAAGTTGCAAAGGTTGGAGACCCCTGATATAGAGTATTAAAATAATAGACATTTCATACTTTGCCTAAAACATATCAGGCATTCTATACACTGCCAGCTTTACATACATTGCCAGTAACAATAATTATTTGAAACAGGTTTGGTGTGATACATAGTGATTGCAGAAAATCACTGTGAGTTTCTATGACTAAGAGTATACTTGTACCTATATCAGTTTTAGTTTAATAATTGCTACCACGCTGCTGATCCCCACTGTTATGCTGTAGGTTGTAAAGACACTTGTACTTATCCAGACACTGAAGACACATAGAATCAAATGCATTTTTGTTACAATTTTTAAATTTCATTTTTAGGCAAAAGCTTTTCTCAATGAAGATTTTCAGTCATCCAGGTAGACTTGTCTGGGAGTTGAATCATGGCAATTGGACTTCTTTTCGAAAAGAAGTCCAGTTGCCATGACTCATTCCAGACTTATTTAAAGTGTTTTGCTTTAAACAATAATTTTACATGTCCTTCCATTTTACAGCACTGAGTATTTTTGGTATCAAGTCTCTATATAGCAATAGCAATAGCACTTAGACTTATATACCACTTCACTGTGCTTTACAGCAGGGGTGAATTCTGGCTGCTGCTACTGCCGGTTAATTCAGGGACGCACTGCGTGTAAGTACTGTGCATGTGCAGAAGAAAAAACAAGATGGCGGTGCCTATGGCACCACTAAGGGAACCAGTTCAGGGGCATGACAGACTGAGTTACTACCTACTTGGTCGAACCAGTCCGAATCAGTCCCCACCTCTGCTTTACAGCCCTCTCTAAGTGGTTTTTTTAGAGTCAGCATATTGCAACCTCAGAAGGATGGAAGGCTTCAACAATCTGGGTCCTCATTTTACCCACCTCAGAAGGATAGATACCTGAGTCAACCTTGAGCCGGTGATAATTGAACTGCCAAACTGAAGCTAGCAGTCAGCAGAAGTAGCTTGCAGTACTGGATTCTAACATGCCACCACAGCTCATTATATACCCCCATTGTATGTCAGCCATCTAACTGTTATTCCTATTGGCTACTCCAGTAACTTGGCCTAAATCCACAAACACTGCCACATCCATATATGAATTGCAATAATCTAGATGGCAATGAAAAAAAACCAAATACAAATTGGAAATGTTGATTTTGTTTTGCTGTTATCTCACTGCTCTTCCAGAATTGTCAGTCCAGATTTTAGCCCTTATTACACACATGGGAAGCTACACATTTTCCATTTTGCCTAAAAAGCAAAATATCTTAAGGCAACTGCATCTTCATAGAGTTTCACAGAGATTTGGGATACAAGCACAGATATTAAAGGACTTAAAATGGTTCTACAGTATATACTAAAATATACGGAGTGTGAGTGTGTATGTGTGTATTCCAGATTCTGCTATGCAAAATATATATCAGTGTAACAGAAGGTATTATGTACAATCTGCTTCACGTCTTTGCGTGACATAAAAATATATTGAATCTTTCTTACTTCTCTCTTACATTTTATAGTATAATAATTTTCAAGCAATTTATGTTCAGCAGAACAAAAAAATGTAAACTATGCATTTGCATGGGGTAAATATGATCTGCAGTCTTTTATCTTTTTTGCTTTATAATATATAGAAATATAAAACTGATTTTTTTTATAGAAAAATGGGAAATAATTTTACTATGAATGTTACAAGAATGATACTTCTAGTAAAGGCAAAGCATTATGGGTTTAGACTAGAAATAAGCTGTTGAAACATTCTTGAAAAGAAAAGCAAATACAGTTTCCATGCAAATGTTCTTTATTATAAATGTTCTTTATATATAAAAAAGAACAAGGAAAGGAAAACACTGAAATATATATAGTTTTTTTCAAAGTCAAATGTTCTTTAAGTTAGCTACAATACAATTTATAGAGCTAATGTACAGCCCAATATAATTATTGATCAGCAAGGCATGATCTGAGCATGTGCATTAAAGCAATTAATGAATTAATTGCCCCAATAAGGTATTGCTTATGTTCAAAGTTTGACTTTGAATAGCAAGAGAGATCCAAAACAGAAATTGTTTTCTGTAATTAGGATCTTACCCCATGGTGTACATTCTTTTTTTGAAGATAGCTTCAAAATGATCAGTGTTCAGTTGATCCCTGTGAATAATTTCCAACAGCAAAAATCAGTCATGAAAGCTTATTTAAGAAAACATCTAGTGCCTGGTGAGATTCACTGCCCATGCAGCTATGGGTGGCATACTCTTGTTGTCATCAGCTCTCTGGGGTTTGGGGCATAGGTCCTACACTAATATGGCTCTTTTAAATGGAAATGATGTCTTATTGATTTTTAACTAGCTGAATTATATTTATTATAATTCAGCTATTTATTTATGATATAATAATTATATTATATCATTTTATCATGAGTAATTGTATGGATCTGAAGTGCAGGTCATGGATGGATGGATGGGTTGAACCTAGGAATTTGAGTGTCAAAATCATATGCAGTGCCACTTAGCTGTGCTCCCTTCCTATTGAGGCAGCTATTTTTTTAGCAGTGTTCATAAGTGCTAGCTCTTCCATGTAAATCAAACAGAAAACACAACTAGATTAACTGGTGCTACTTTTTTTTTTGTAAGACTACATTAATAGAAACGGCAAGTCTGAAACCATGAAGTTCCCATCATCAATTTTAACTGCTTGATCCATTAGAGCAGGTCCTTCCAAATGTTCTTTCTCTGGCCATTAAGCCATGGAGGCTCCTGCCTCTCTTATCGGAGTACTGCTTCACCACATTCCTTAAGCTCATCCAAATATCCCTTTACATGAGTGTTATGTTTCTTTCTGTATGTGGCCAGTGACTTCTCTAAGCTCCAGATCATCCATATCACGATATATTCTAGGAAACCTATAAATGCATGGAAGCTGCCAAGAGGCAACAGGAAGGATCCTCAGCAACTACTACCAAAGAGCCAAAGTTACCTAGAATGATTGAGAAGATGGGAAAATGTACCTTTCCCATAAGGGACTTACCCTGTTTGTTTTCCCTAAAATAAGACCTCCCTGGATAATAAGCCCAATTGGACTGTGGAGCATATGCGCTAAAATAAGCCCTCCCCCCAAAATAAGCCTTCCCTGAAAATATTGCAACATAGCAGCAGCCATGCTCACCACCTCCTGCACCTCAACAATAATAAGACCTCCCTGAAAATAAGGCCAAGTGTTTATTTCGGGGGTCAAAAGAAAATAAGATCCTGTCTTATTTTCAGGGAAACATGGTAGATATGGCGTAAATCAGACATGAAATGCTATAATCTTTGCTACTGTATTGGAACTGTGAGTGTTTGCGTGTGGTGCTTCTGCGCATGCGCATTGCCTTCTGTGAATGCACAGAGCATCTTTGATGATGTCTGGGCAGGTGGACAGAGCCTCCTGCCGTCGCCACTACTGGTTCACGCAAACTGGGGCAAACCGGCAGAATACCACCTCTGGCACAAATACCCATGGAGAAGCCCATTGTTTTGCAACAAATGCTGGTTTGCATTATGAATTGTATAGTTCTTTGGCATAAAAAGAGGGGCAAAAGGAACATGTTAAAAGCCTTTGGAAACTTGAATGTATCTATTTTATAATTTGTAACAGATCCTCTCCAATAAAAAAACAAAGCATACTTTCAGCCAAAAGACATGCCCATTCTGATGTAGTAATTGGTAATCTTCATCTCAAGTCACTGGAAAGACTTGAAGAAATACAGACAGAGAAAAAAAGCTGATTTCATGTTTTATAATGTTTGTTTTTCATTGTATAATGTGCAGAATCACTCTGAAAGTGAGATGGGCAGTCTCTAAATTTGACAGATAAATAAATAAGGAACATGAGTATCCGAGGAGTATTCCGCTAAGGAGAATTTATTCCTCTTAGAATTTTGAGAGTGGCATATACCCACTAACACTGCCATCATAATACTATATTGATTTTCTCTCCACTGTAATGCACAGCAAAACACGTGGTAAATATATTTTATATCGGTGCTTTAGTTAGCTCATGAGAGGACATTGAAAGATTATATTCTATGTATTTCACTTGTTAACAGAAGAAGCCACATGGACTCTAGGTACCTGTTTAACACTGCAGTGGCACCATGCAGTGTGCTTAACTATCAAGAGGTAATTTCATTCCCAAGAGGAATGGTTGGTAGAAAAGCTTGTGTTATTACTCTGGAAGACTTTCACTATTATTACAATGCTATACAATTTGGTTACTTCCTTGAAGAGCTGTGAAATATCCCCTTTTCCTTGACCACAACTCTAAAGAAAGAAGTGAATATGTGACATGCTAATGGGAATTCCTGGCCCTTTTGAATGGGATGTTTGACCATGCTAATATGAACATTCAATACAAGCTACATTTTCACGAATACTGGTAGTTACAATCAATAAAGCATACTATTTCTCAAAATGCTTTGCAAGGAGACATAATGGTGCAGTGGTTAGAATGCAGTATTACTTCTGCCGTCTGGCAGCAGTGCAATTCTCACCAGGTTCAAGTTGTCTCAACTTCCATCTTCCCAAGGTGGGTAAAATTAGGACCCAAATTGTTGGGGAAATATGCTGATTCTGTAAACTACTTAAAGAGGGCTAGAAAGCACTGGAAAGCAGTATATAAGTCTAAAGTTGCTAAAACTAATTTGTGATAGATTGCCTGGGAGATTGAATTAAAAGGGATAGCCACAATGCCTCTGAGCTACAGATCAGTACATTATGCTCTCCTCTGAAACATGCATGACAGAATTTACGTGTAATATTTGCATTACAATTGCTTGATAATGAGGTAGAGGATAATATAACTTTGATATAAAATGAGAAGCCACTTGATGGATGGCATATAGAAAGCTGGGTGATCACACACACACTCCCCCTCTCCCTTCCTCCCTCCCTCCCTCTCTCTCTCTCTCTCTCTCTCAGCCAAACCTACCTCGCAGGGTTGTTATTCTGGGGAAGAGCAGAGGAGGAACATTTGCTTGATATGAGTTATTTGTAAAAATAATAAAGGCAGAATATAAATAAATAAACTTAATAAACATATAAATAAAGGTAGTGTTCAAGTTACAAAAGTTCATTTAGTGATCTTTCAAAGTTACGACAACACCGGAAAAAGTGACTTATGACCATTTTTTCGCAGTTATAACCGTTGCAGCATCCCCATGGTCCCATGATCAAAATTTGAATGCTTGGCAATTGACTCACGTTTACAATACAATACAATACAATACAATACAATAGCAGAGTTGGAAGGGACCTTGTAGGTCTTCTAGTCCAACCCCCTGCGTGGGCAGGAAGCTTATACCATTTCAGACAAATGGCTATCTAACATCTTCTTAAAGACTTCCAGGGTTGGGGCATTCACAACTTCTGGAGGCAAGCTGTTCCAAAAGTTAATTGTTCTAACTGTCAGGAAATTTCTCCTTAGTTCTAAGTTGCTTCTCTCCTTGATTATGATGATTGCAGTGTCCCAGGGTCACATGGTCACTTTTTTGCGATCTTCCAACAAGCAAAGTAAATGGAGAAACCAGATTCACTTAACCATTATGTTATTTAACATAACAATTGCAGGGATTCACTTAGCAACTGTGGCAAGAAAGGTCGTAAAATGGGGCAAAATTCACTTAAATGAATTCACTTAGCAACAGAATTGTTGGGCTCAAAAGCCGAGGACTACCTGTAAAATGTGATTGCATAACCATTTTCAAAGCAATTGCTATCCATCAGACAATAAAACTATGTGAAAAAAGAAATGATCTAAAATAACAACCATTGAAACAAGAGCCAAGCAATAAACCCCAATAAAATGAGCAGATTCAATTCAAAGTAGCAGGACTAAGACCCTGGACAAATAAAGAATTTAGGAATATGATGAGTGGAATGCTCTGGAGATATAAATGCCAGAGTTTTAAGGCCACCATAGCTGTTATTCCCCATTGTGATTTTCCAACATTTCTCATAATAGTCCCTCCCCCCTCTTTAAAAAACTTACATCAAAATAAATCCCAGCAGGTAGCAACATTTGGCTGATGTCACCTGGGGACAGAACCTAAGGAAGGCTAAGACCAAGTATATCTCACAATCACTTATGCCCTAGGCACTTCCTGTCTTGACTATTGCAATGCCCTCTACATGGGGCTGCCCTTGAAGAGCATCCGCAAGATCCAGTTTGCACAAAATGCAGTGGCTCACATGGTTTTGTGCACAATCCAGCCTGTACATGTATCACCTCTCCTGCGGGAGCTGTATTGGTTGCCGGTTTGCTTCTGGATGCAATTCAAGGTGCTGGTTGTCATCTTTAAAGCCCTTCATGGCTTGGGACCAGGTTATCTGAGGGACCATCTCTTGCGGATCACATCTACCTGACCCATCAGAGTGGGAAGGCAAGGAATGTTGCGTGTTTTGTTGTATTGTGCCATATTTGATTCTTTTTGTTAGTTTTTATTGTTTTAAATGTGGTCTTATATTCTGTAAGCCACCTTGAGTCACCATGGGCGACTAGGCGGCAATATAAATTCAATAAATAAGTAAATATCTACACACAGAGATATGCACACACAGACACACACACACACTCACACACACATGTATTCTAAAAGAAATAGTGGCAAATTCATTTGGTGTTGTTGCCAAGTAAACCATATGGACATGTCATGAAGTCTTTGAGAATTCAACTTTTGTTTGAAGGAGATTTTTAAGACACGGTAGTGATTTACACTTCCAAGACAAAATGAACCAATGGCATTAAGTTCTGTCTCATTAGAGCCAGGTGTCTCTTCCTAAAATATGTACTCTGTGAACATTGAGTAAAAATAGAAGTTACCTAGAAGACAAAGATGGCTGCTTGCCCAAGCATGCATTTTTTAAGTCTCTCTCTGTCCTCCCCCTTGTTAAGCTAGAAAAAGACAAAGGACAAATCTTCAACCTCAGAATTTTATGAAGATTCAGCATTTTTCTTGATCAATCATTTAATGAGACTGAAAAGTTTCATAATTTATAGAGCACATTTTATTTTTCCCTTTCACATATTCTCTTTCTTCTTTCTCCATAGGTATTTTAAGACCTTACTGAATAAATATTAAATGCTATTTCCTGGCAGATGTTTAATAAAAGGCTAAAATATAACAGCTAAAAGGAAATAACTGAAGAATGAATAAGAATTTTTTTTGAATTTCACCTTATATTCTACATTATTATCCTTCCTACCCCAAGAAAAGCATCCAAATGTACAAATGTAGACTGGACTTTGTAAATAATTCTGAATATATATATATTCAGTGTGATATATCTCAGAAGGATTAAGGCTTAGACAAACATTTTGAGGTTCATCCAACATCAGCTAAAATCACAGAATGTATTCCCATCACAATTGTGGCTGAAGAGTCGCCTTGTGGGATGGTATGTGCCTCTCCTGTTTCAGGTTTCAAACTCTCTCACACGCAGTTGCTAGGTGAAAATAGTAATTTGCTCAAAGTTGCTTAGAAAATCAACCTTGTTTTGTTTAACAGAATCTCCAAGAAAGAAAGCTTGCATGGATAGTTTTGCTTTCAGAAGGAATGCACAGAAGTCCAAATCCAATCCAAACTTCAGAGAGCCAAGTCAGGTTCATCAGCCTGTACAAATGTAAGAATTTTAGGATATGAGCAAAATTTATAGAAACAACACATTAATGTTGTTTCCAACAGAATAACACAGGTTGGGGCTGCCTCTTACATCAGGTTTCAGCCAGCTGCCTTTAATTTTAATTAAGTGAGTTACTCCTTACTTGGCAAGGAGTCTCACTGAGCATCTTTGTTCTGTTCTCTGCTCTACTCCTAAATCCAAGGGCTTGGAAGCCATACATCAACATCTGACTTCTCCAGCTGTTCTGATGGTGCCTGTATATTTGATTAGCTTCAGGTGATTCCTGGCTTGGTATCTCTTGAGTTTGACACCCCAAATGGAGCAACTTCATCAGAATCTCAGCCCTGGTGATGATGATGACACCTAAAAATTGTAATTCAAATCAATCAATGAGTATAGTGCATGTCTTAAAATAATCTTTCTCCCATGCAATATCTTCACACTTAACCCTATTTTCAAAGGATATAATTCCTAGCCCTTTGGTCATCCTCAGCTCCTTCAAAATATCAAGTGCACCCATCGATCACCAAAAAGTTACCCACCTATAATATAAAATGTAGGAATCCGATGAGTGGAATGTTCTGGAGATCCATCTCTTTTTATCCATGAACAGTTGCTTGTTATGTCATTATTCTTTAATGAAATAATATGTTCATTTTATTTACAGGATTTAAATTAAGTAATCCCCTTCAAATTCTGCTATGCTGCTTCATCATGATTGGGAGAACTTTTCTGGGTAGAGATGACAAGACAACTTACAAGGCAGATATAATGTCTACTATACTCTGTTAGCAAGAGTCATCACTAACTTGTGGCATATAGTATAATCAAACAAATAAGTGATGTATATAAATTATGTTGATAAATATGATGCCCCCTTAAAAAAAAAAAGACTAAGCCCAATTTCTTTCTAATTTTTTTCTTTGCATCCAAAAAAGAAAACAAGGGTAAAAATTTGTTTCTACTCTTTCTTACTGTACAACCTTGGCTTTCCCTCTCTTTAGCTGGTCAGCTACTTAATCATCAAAAAATTATAAATAAGTCACCTTTCATTAACTCTGTAGTATGCAGATACAGCCATTTTGTTTTTCTTCTCAAACATTTATCATCTTGGCTTCTTTTTTATTCTTTGGTCTTCTTAAAGAAACCGTAAACCTTTGATTTGAATAACAATATTGAAGACCAGACTATTGTGAGCTATAGCTACAAAAAACAACAACACCCCTTACATGCAGGGGGAAATGCAATGATGCAATGAAGATAAAATGCAATTGAGATATTATACATCACCATGGAGAATGAAGTTTTGTTATATGTATTCTTACTATCTGACTTTAGGATAGATTCAGGCAATTTGATGCCCCTAGGCTGCACTCAATGATAATGTTTTTGAGCAATAACAGTCCTTTAAACTTGTACCATTGTATACATGACAGTCCTATTCATTGAAATAAACTGTTAAAACAAAAAACAAAACAAAAAAGAGAAAAACAGAAGGAATTTTAAGGAAAAAGGAGCACATTAAATGCAAAAGAGAAAGTACTTCATACTTTTTATTGGGATCAGGAAAGCTTATTGTTTCTTTATTTTTCCTCAAACATTTTTTTTTAAATTACTGTCTTGCCAATAGAAAAGCCTTGCCAGGATACTGTAATATGTATGTATGTATGTATGTATGTATGTATGTATGTATGTATGTGTGTGTGTGTGTGTTTGTGTGGGTGTGTTAGGTTTATGAGCTGATCAATAAATAAATCAGGGAGACTAGGAAAGATCTATTTCGAGCTTTTTAGCTCTCATCAGCTAGCCATACCCTTACTGGGATTTGAACCGGGGCTGTATTACATGTTAGGCAGATGTTTTAGCCACTAAGCCACCAGGTTCTCCTCCTGTGTGTGTGTGTGTGTGTGTGTGTGTTTGTGTGTGTATAAAAGAATAAAATGCACTGAGCTTACAACACTGAACAACTCACTACCAGAATGAATTAAAATCAAACTTGAAACAGTGGAGGCTACAATAGTTCTAATCAGAAAACATAAGAATGTTATAAGGATAAACATACATGATAATAGAAATGTAAAAGGATTTTAAAAACTGAAAGAGTCAAGAGAAAAGAGTCACTATTGATAGATGACAGACGGACGGACAGACAGACAGACAGACAGATAGATAGAATTACAACAATGCCTATCTATTGAATACATCTTTAGGGAGGGAATTCCTGATTTACTAGAATGCTCCAGAAAATGTTCTGCGTAACTGCATGTGAAAGAAACTGGGGTAGGATCTCTGATGAAGTCATAGTCCAGGAATGAATATAGGCAAAAGCATAATGTGGATCTAAATTGTGAAAATGTTTATATATTTCAAACCAGGATTGCAAATTTGGCCCCACATTAGAAAACAGAAGCCGCTGGATATGGTACATTACTGTGTGACAAAAAGTACAATTCCTAGTTCTACTCACTGAAGTAGCCATTCTACTTTACGTGTGCATTTCTAACTTTCTTTAAAAGGAGCTTCCCTTGTGGTAAATTCGATTGGAAACACAGAAACATCCTAGAAAAAATAATAGCAAACCAATTCTCTACTGTTGTGAAAATAAAAACTACATGGATTTGACCATGAAATTGCTTTTATGTTTGCAACATATATGGGCAACCAATTACAGTAATCTATGGATGTGGGTCCCCAAAATCAGCCTATTTCTATGCAACCATAGCTTTTGAAATCTTGATTTATTTATTGTTTCAGGAGAGTGTAATCCATGATTATTCATTTCATTAATCAGGAACAATTGCCATACTTTAGCTGAAAGTCAATACCAAACCTCTTTTTGGGTCAAATAACTGCAGAATGCTCCCCAAAACTCGCTCTGGCCATCACTGCTTTACTTTTTTTAAATGCTTCCTGCGTCTGCAAAATGTATCCCAATTTATATATGTGATGTTCAGATTATCTGGTATATACTGACATTTTCCAAACAAATATTTAAACTTCTGGCAAGAACAACCGCTCTCTGTCATTCAAACATGTTGACCAGAAGCTCTTGATAGCTATCGCTTTTATAGGAAATATTTTGCATTTTGTGTATTACCTTTTTTGATTCTCGAGGAATGATGAAATGTTATCTGCTTTTATGATAGATTAGTAGGATCATAAATAAGAATTTTTATTCTGACCCCATTAGAAGATTGCAGACCCTGAAAAACAGACAGTGTAGAACAGGAAGTGTGCATGTCACAGCACCCAAAGCAGTTTTTAATGTTAGAACCCTCTGGCTGTAAATGCATAAGGAAATGGAGCCAAATTAATTTGTAAAGATAAATGGTCTACAGCTGTCTTATTAGAAATTGGAGATTTACATAGCATTTCAGAAAGAACTGAAGGTCTTTTCTATTTGGACTTTCTGCTGACTAGCACACTAGATAAAAGTTATGATCACCCAAAGGATAAAAATTAATGAATTAATTCAATCATTAAGCCCTGAATATAATCAGGGACCAGGTCTACTTTGAAGAAATACCGTAAGTGCTACGGTGAGCAATGCAATTTGGAAGGATTTCCTTGGGTGTGCAAATTGGGTTTCAAATTGTCATTAGGAAAATGATTCTATTTTAATTAAAGACATAGAAGCTGTTTCCCTGGGACTGAGTGCAAATTTCATTCCATTCATTTTGCAAACTCCCTTAAAAACAAGTAGGAAAGAGCATGAGACGAAAGGCATTCTAAACTGGAAGAACTCCATGTATGGATGAACTGATACATTTATCCATACATAGAGAGGATGCTGACTGATTCAGACTCAATATACTTGGGTTTGATTTTTCTAAGGTGCAGAATTAGGCTGCCTCTGATTTGCTTTCTGATTCACTCCAGACGCAGTTGCATAGTACCTGGGAAGAGTTGTACTGGTATAGGCTGATTGGCATATCATCAATTTAATATTTTGCCTCTTGTTTGATTGTTTCTTTTACATAGATACAATACAATACAATACAATAGCAGAGTTGGAAGGGACCTTGGAGGTCATCTAGTCCAACTCCCTGCCTAGGCAGGAAGCCCTATACCATTTCAGACAAATGGCTATCCAACATCTTCTTAAAGACTTGCAGTGTTGGGGCATTCACAACTTCTGGTGGCAAGCTGTTCCACTTATTAATTGTTCTAACTGTCAGGAAATTTCTCCTCAGTTCTAAGTTGCTTCTCTCCTTGATTAGTTTCCACCCATTGCTTCTTGTTCTGCCCTCAGGTGCCCTGGAGAATAGTTTGACTCTCTCTTCCTTGTGGCAGCCCCTGAGATATCGGAACACTGCTATCATGTCTCCCCTAGTCCTTCTTTTCATTAAACTAGACATACCCAGTTCCTGTAACCGTTCCTCATATGTTTTAGTCTCCAGTCCCCTAATCATCTTTGTTGTCCTTCTCTGCACTCTTTCTAGAGTCTCCACATATTTTCTACATCGTGGCGACCAAAACTGAATGCAGTATTCCAAGTGTGGCCTTACCAAGGCATTATAAAGTGGTATTAACACTTCACGTGATCTAGATTCTATCCCTCTGTATGCAGCCTAGAACTGTGTTGGCTTTTTTGGCAGCTGCTGCACACTGCTGGCTCATATTTAAATGGTTGTCCACTAGGATTCCAAGATCCCTTTCACAGTTACTGCTATTGAGCAAGGTACCACCTATACTGTACCTGTGCATTTCATTTGTGTTGCCTAAATGTAGAACCTTACTCTTTTCGCCATTGAATTGAATTTTATTAGATAGTGCCCAATGTTCAAGTTTGTCAAGATCCTTCTGTATCTTAAGCCTATCTTCTGGAGTGTTGGCTATTCCTGCCATCTTGGTTCATCTGCAAATTTGATGAGTTCCCCATTTATTCCCTGTTGTTGTTAATGTCTATGGGTCTATTGATGGCGGATTTGTCAGAGTATCTTGATGGCAGATACTGCGGCCTGGTTGTAATCCCCTCACAGCCCTCGAGTGAGCTGTGGCCTGCAGGTTGAGGATCCCTGCTCTTCCCAAGGAACTTCTGAGAAGGAAACCATACACCCAAACCACACTGGTATAGCAAACTACTGCATGTAAACAGGGACAAAACCCCATATTCATTAGCGCTGATTATGTTACTTAGCTGGGTAATATTTGGAAGCAAACAAGAAAGCTCAGAGAGCACCAAGGACTCCACAGATATAGAACTGACACAATTGCCCATTATGGAAAAAGAGATAGTCACACATAACTTTCCAAAATAGGAAGCTATGAGGTTTGTGAAAGGAGGAGTCATAAAAAATATTACACATTAAGTTAAAAGCTCCCATAGCCACAAAAAATTAATCTTGGAATATAGTCTTGTATCCATTTACCACGGATTGCAACAGAGTGTGGCAAACAGAATTTGAGAAAAACAATCGTGCTTAAGCAGAGATATATTCTTCCTTTCTTAAAATAGATTTGGAAGTATTATATCATGATTTTTTCCCAGGGCAGCCCTTAACATAAATATTTTTCAAGGAAGAAAAGCCAGAGTATGACAATAAATTAGAATCAGTTTAGTAGTCTGCAAAAAAGAAAAAAAAACCACCCTATAAGATGTGAAAATTAAACACCACCCGAAGAAAAACATTTAAATAAATGTTATGACTATCCTAAAAACAATGTGAAAATCCATCTTGAAAAAGTAGAACTTAACTCTTTTTCTACAATCAGAGGGCGGGGGATCTACATAGGACCTCCAGGGCTATGATTTCTTGATAACTTACTTTTATTCTGAAGACATACATGATGTCTCAAGATGATGTTTCTAATTAGAATACAGCAATTGTGCATTTCTTCAGAAAAAATGCTCTCGCAATCTATAATAACCTAAGACCCCCTAACATTATTATAATCTATTAAATAATATAATCTATTACATTACTATTTAATAGATTATAATCTATTAATGTATTAAATTAAATGTTGCATGTGCGAAAGAGAGAAAGATGGTGGGGAAAATGAGATGGAAAAGATCAGAAAGAGAAAGTTCTCCATATTGGAGGAAATGTGCTGCTTAGTTCTATTAAATGAAAAGGGAGAAGCATATTGTAGCATTTTATCTAGAAATCCAAGGGCAACCTTTGGTAGAAAAGAACACTTGTTAGTTAGAATCGCCAAAATACTAAAGCAAAAGACTTCATTTAATTCGGAATGTTTGGATGGTTAATGATTAATTTAGAAATCCCTGAGTGGCAATTATGACTTCTCCGAAAACAGTTTTCATTGCCAAATCTCCAAACTAACCCTTGGAAATGTGATGCCATTAGAATAATGGCAGGCTTGCAATGTAAAGGAAATTGATTTGGGTGCGCTATATGATGAGAGGGTTCGCTCGTAAGTACCTAGACCAATGAGGAATGGAATTTCAAACTATTCAACAAAATGGACCAGACTACATTAAAGTATTTGGTTCCTACATTTTTTAGACCATGCAGCAGCATGCCACAGAGAATTAGTTTTTTTGGTAGTGATCACAGTTTGGAAGTAATAAGAGAAACGAACTGGAAGTAGACACTGTGTAAAGAGAATTCCAAATTTTTATCCACTTCTCAGAAGAATACAAAAACATGTTAAAAAATATTTGCTAGACAACAGAAAGTTCCTTAAAAAAGTAACCATTGTAATCTGGGTTTGGTGAGCACACATCCAATATCACTTGCCTATTTTCATAGCATAGATTTATTAGTTGAATAATAAAAATACAACAGTATAAATAGATTTTCTGCATAGAAAAGCAATTTACTATAAAACAATGGGGTATAAATTTAAAAATGAAAAGTTTAGTGGAGTATGAAGAATAAGTAATAAATATTTGCCAGTAATATCTGGTAGAAGAGGTAGGAAAATGGTAATAGTAAAGAACTGTGGACAGAAAAAGAGGGGAAAAAACACATTTTGAGCCTGTGTCAAACACCCACCATGGCTACCCCCAGTCTGGTCACACCCACTATGACTATGCCCACCCCCAGCTACACATCCCCCCCCAGCCCTCTGAGGTCAAACACAACCCTAATGCAGTCCTCAATGAAATTGAGTTTGACACCCCTGCTTTATACCATTTCAGACAAAGGCTTGCCCAATATCTTTTTTTAAAACCTCCAGTGTGAAAACCTCCTCACAAGTGCGTGCGTGCACACGAACACACACACACACACACACACACAGGGAGTATCTTTGGAGGGAATTTTTATAATGGTTGGTTGCACAGCCACTTGGGTTTTTAGATTGCAATTGACATTTTTGTCCATCAAATCCTTCCCAAGGACCTAGGATTCACAGTTTAATAGATTAACAGAATTGGAAGGGACCTGGCAGGTCATCTAGTCCAACCCCCCTGCCCAAGCAGGAGACCCTACATCTGCCTCTACCTAGGATTGAACTCACAACCTCCTGATTGGGAGGCGAGAGCTCCACCTCTAGGCCACAGCAGCAGCCAGGCTTGTTATCTGATGGTGTTAAAGCTACTGTTATGCTTACCAAGGAGATGTATATAAACTATTAGTCAGGTCCAGAGCACAAATGACACAGAACATTGTAGCCAAAGTTCCGTTCTTTAATTGCACAATAGACACAATCTTGCCAGACTCAACCCTTACTACTTTCATCTTCCCATGGGAAATTCCAGGGATTTTCTTCCTCTATCCAGATCCAGGTGGTGTTTCCTCTTGTCTCATCCCCTTCCTTGGAATGTGCTCACTCCTTCCTGGGAAATTGCCAGTTCACTGTAGTCCATCACAGTGTTGGACTAAGGTCAAGGACATCCATGTTTAAGCCTTCCTTCAGCCATGAGTGCTTCCTAGATTACTTTGGCCAGTCGTTTTACTAAGCCTAATCAATCCTGCTAGGTTTTATTGGGGAAAAATTGATGGAAGGATTGCTATGTATACTGCCATGAGCTCCTGGGAAAAGAGGAGATATAAATCTAATGAGTTATAATGAAAACCTGGGGAAATGTTCCCAGCTGCTATAAATAAGACAGATCTACATAGGGCAGCCCAACACAGAGATTCTTACTTCCAAACCAAGTACATTTAAATACCAAATCACATATTATGTTAAATGGATTTTTTTTTAAAATGTCCATATTTGGGGAAGGAGTTTTCCCAATAGAGCTGTAGTCTCAGTAAGGATATATTGATTCAGTCCCATGCCAATAACCAGAGGTGGTACTCAGCCCAGGCTTGCCCGGGCAAGTCCAAGCAGAGTAGAGCAGTAGACAATGGGATGTATATATGCAGTCGGCATGAAAAACAGGGTGGCAATGACAGTAGTTTCTTCGGTGCATTCAAGACCTCTGGTAGTTTTTGGCAACCTCCAGCCAACCACCGCTGTTGGGAAGTGGCTGGCAAAGAGGCAGCAGTTGGGAGGCTTCTCGTAGTTGTACCGAAAAAGAGAGCTTGCCTTCCAGAGTCTGGACCAGCTGCCTTGGGAGGAAGGTAATCCCAAAGAAAGAGACAATCATGGGGGAGGAAGTGGGGCTAGGGCCAGGGCCTCTGAAGGAGTAGAAATGGGACTAGCAAAGGGAGAGCGGGCGGCATGCAGGAGGAGGCCTTTGACAAATTAGGCCAGGTCTGGGAAGAAAATAGGTAGATGGGTAGAAATTCATTTTTTTCCCTTACTGGGTTCTGTGGGTGTGGCTTAATGGTGGTGGGTCATGTGGGCATGGCCGTGACATCGAGTTGGCCATGCCCACTCAGTCACATGACTACCACCACCAAGCCACACCCATAGAACTGGTAGAGAAAAAATATGAATACCACTAGTGTTTAAAAAAGTACTTACTGGTTGTGTGTGTGTATGTGTGTGTGTTTGTGTGTTTGTGTTTATGTGAGTATGTATGTTTATTGGCTAAGATGGAATTGTAGCAAAGCAATACAGGCTTCCACATATGGAGATATACCCTCTTCTACAGACAGCTGCTTTGGCTTTTTTTTTAAAGAAAAAGAAATCCCTCAGACAGAACTCCATGATTTTATTTCACCCAATGTGCCATTTGGCCTTGAATCCTATTGATTTCCCTGGAAAAGCTGTACACATGTATTGAGCCCTTTTTCATAGTTTAACTAAGGTTGGCTAAATGACGAAATGTATGTTAAGCACAAATGCAGCTTCATGCCCTCAAGGACCTTTTATGGTAAATATCAGTCTGCATTGCATTTTATAAGTTGATATGGTGGGGTTTTTTTTGTTCCCAAGATTCACTTCCTAATGACTTTCAGTAATTAAATTTGACACGGCATTAAAACAAAATGTGGGCTGGTAAGCTAAAAAAAAACATAATTAAATCATTTATGTAGCTATTACATTTCTATTAGTTTGAAAATGTAGAGAGGGCAATGTGAAGGGAGACCTAGTTTCGAATCCTTTCTGCATCAGGTCATTTAGTAGATGCCTGGAGTCAGACACTATCACAACCCTCAACCCTACAGGATTGTCGCAAGTGATAAAATGAGTGAAGGCCTCCTCACCCTATATGCATTGACTTTCACTCCCAGAGCAAAGCAGTATATAAATGTAACATCCGGCATTATGAATATATGTAATATGTGTGCAATAAGGACTTAAAAAGCTATTTGAACATCAAAAGCATTTGATGAATCGCTGGCTTAGTATGGAGGAATTTCAATCTTAAAACACGCTTTATAGATATATTTCATCTGCCAAGGTACTGCATGAAAGAAGATTGTGAAGATTTCCTCTGGGAGACTTTTAATATTTAATTTTATTTGTCGGCTTGACATAAAGCAGCACTTCAGAACAGCGGGTTTAATTTAGTTGTGATGGGTCTGATTTGGAAATAAATAGTGGGGAATTTTAAACCTCTGAATGGATTGAAAGGGTGCGTATGATTTTCTCAGATCAGGGTTTTAAAAAAAAAGCAGACAGTGCTGAATAAATGTGATAAATGTGATGGAGCCTTGAAGTTAGGGCTGTTGGTCATGTGATCAAAATCCAGGGACTTGGCATTTATGACTACAGCATGTGCTTCAACTCCCCCCCACCCCCATATCTGCCTTTTTGGCCATCCTGCATTCTTCCACCGCTGTCTCCAAATGTTATCCCCAGATGCTTCCAGATGACCTCTGCTTTCTTCTTCTTCTTCACACTGCAGATGAGGCACTTGCTGTCCCTTCCTGAGGCCAGCAGGAGGAAGAAGATTGACAGGGTCAGGCAGTGGTGGCACAGTGTAGAACAGCCAAAAGGGCAGAGATGGTGGGATGAGGCAAGCATAGCAGCCCAAGAATAAATAGAAGGTTCTAACAAAAGCATGATCCTTGTCTAATGACCACAACTGGGACTATCAGAACTGCCCTTGCTAAGGGGCATGGTCCTGTGATGTTTTACCTAATGACCACTTTGCTTTGTGATGGAAATTCTGATCCCAACTAGCGTTGTTAGGTGAGGCCAAATATGTAAAATGGGTGCTGTGTAAAATAAATAGATAAATATAGCTTTCAGGAGTGCCAAGAAGAGGGAGTAAACATGGATCACATGCTTTACATGCACATAAAAAAGAATAAAAATGCTTTCGTCACCAAGTTGCACCTACCATTTTAATATCATTGTCCTTGAGGATTCCTCCTACATCATTTATTAATGGAAAAGTACCCAGTGCCAAAGTAAATACATTCTATATATGACTTTATGCAAAGAATGCTTATCAAATGTTTGATTCCATAAATACAACCCTTTTATTCTCCAACTGTAGGAGATGATTAGGCTGATCCAAGAGAGCGGTCAAATGTGTCATCAGTTTGGAATCACTGAAGTCCAGTCCCCCATGAATTCTGTGAAGCTTTTATTTGGTGCCAATTTGCCTTCACCATTAGTAGTTCAGATTCGTGTGTATTAGTAGTATGAAATAAATTCATGGAATTTTTAAAAACTCTGTCTTGGCCCTTGGTTTCTTGCACCTGACACAACTCCAATTAGCAATAGCACAGACATATGCACCACCTCAGCCCTTTCTAACCCATTTACAGAGTCAACCTATAGCCTCCCGCAATCTGGGTCCTCATTTTACCAACCTCAGAAGGATGGAAGGCTGAGTCAATCCTGAGCCAGTGAGACTTGAACTGCCAAACTGCTGGCAGCCGGCAGTCAGCAGAATTAGCCTGCAGTAATCCATTTTAACCACTGCGCCATCTTTACTTGACATGTCCATTAAAATTTGAGATGTTGTTTTCTATTTCTTTCCTGGAGTCAGAAAGCAGAACTCAATTCCACTACTTATTGCTATAAACAAGTGTCTCAAGGAATTAAAGGACCACTACATATCCATCTATTGATCCATTTCACTGATTTGTGTTTTCTTTATGAGACAATCAGCATCACCTTACCTGCAATTTTATCTATGAAGAATATCATTCTTCAGATGAAGTTAGGAGTACTTTGTTAAAACATCTCGGTTTAATTGAATCTAGAGCATTCAATTAAGATGCTCTTTCCTGCCCCCTGGCTCTAGATATGATGCATGTTCCACCTTCTGAGGTATTCATGGCTTTTACCTGCTATGAGCTGATGATTTTGGATGCCCACAATTGTCTGCCTACAAGCACATTTGCCAATGATTTACCTGTCCTGCTGCACAGATGCTTCCAACTCTTGTGTAGCATCTGCCAATATGTCAACTGAAAATTGCTCAAGGAGATATTCCCATTTTAATTGATGATAATCTACCAAAAGCAACCTCTTCAAAACTACTAGACTGGAATGAATGAAGTACTAAGAAAGGATGGTGCTTACAGAAACTCCACACTAAATTCTCTCTCCCCCCTCCTCCTCCATTTTCAATATTTTATGTTAAAAGACAATAATCTAAGGAAAGGGTTTAACTGCAATTGGAATCATTTTGGTATGCTAGTTAATCTGCTGGTCTAGAAATCAGAAGATGATGAGTTTTAATCTTCCTTAGGCATTGGGCTAGTGATTCTCTCTCAAGTCAATTCGCCCCACAGTTTTGTCATTGGGATAAAATGGCATGGAACATTATGGACACACCTCGAATAATACAAAATAAAGGTGGAATTATAGATAATCAATGAATGAAGAGTTAAAATTTCCCTGTTTACAAAAATGTACAAATTTGGAGTCTGGGTGGTTGGTATGCAGGATTTGCACACTAAATTCTAGATTTTCACTGGTGTACAAATGCAAATGTTTCCACTTTGAGAAAAAATGTGAAGGTGTAGAATGGGAAACATTCTGATTTGGGATTAGCAACTGCAAAAAGGGTTTTGAAGTTTTGATGGAATGGAAGCCAAAATGGAACATAACCACAAAATCACTAAAAAAAAATTTTTTAGAGGGCATCAAAGGGAATATTCTCCAAATCAAGGAAGTTATGGTCTCACTTTATTCTTTACAGGTCTATCTTAAGGAAGGTCCAGAGAAACTGGACCACCTACAAACAAGGCCAAGGAGGATGATCAGATGATTTTGCAAACTAAATCCAAGAAGAGAAATAGAAGGAACTGAGATTCCTTAGCTTTAAAAAAAAAAAAAGATCAAAAATAGGAGCGCACTCTTCAAATCTATAAAGAAATGTGGCACAAAAGAAGATCTGTTCTTCGAATACAAAGGGAGAGTGAGGGAGCAGCACATGTTTAGCCTTGAGGAAATCCCCTTACAATCCAGGGGAGATATTTCCAACCCCCTGAAGGACTGCCACATAGCAAAAAGGTCAAGATGTGCTTGCTGCTGTCTTAGTTTACATCAGTGCTTCTCAAATAGTGGGGCGGGCCCCCCAGGGGGGGCGCGAGGCTCCGTAAAGGGGGGCGCGTTTGACCTCGGCAAAGGATTTAATTTTTTTAAAATTTCTAATGCACTTTAAATCTTTTCTGCTACAGTTAATAAAGCTATTCTTTGTTGTAAATTGATCCACATTTCTTTCTTTTTTTATTCTCTTATACGTTAATAAGGATACAGTGTTATGCAGAGTTGTACTTATAACAATTTTATAGACAAATGATACTATTTACAGTCGCGCGGGGGGCGCGAAATGTTTTCTTCTTCCTAGGGGGGGGCATGACAGAAAATAATTGAGAAGCACTGGTTTACATGAAGCATGCCCCAAGAAAGCAAATTTCAATTAAGTGTTAGTGGGGGGGAGGGGGAGTTTGTAAGTAAAAGAGCAGTTCAACAGTGGGATGAATAGTTAGAATTATGTAAACCTCCAAGGGGTGCTTTTGTTTAACAAAGGTTTGATCAAAGCAGGCTTTTAAAGTGATTTGACAAAAAGCAGGACACAAATACAGAGTGTCTGAACATTGGAAAAACTAGCCAAAATTTTTCCCCCCAACAAGATCAACTGCTTTACCTGTGAACGAGTTCCATTTTTGACTAACCCATACCTGACCTCTCAGAAGACCCAACACCAGACCCTCTCCTGATGTGACCCATACCTGACCCATCACAAGATCCATAATTTGATGATCATAGGACCCTCACCTGATATGGCCCTCCCATCACGAGACCTACTGACCACACAAAGCTCTTATAAGCAGAAGAACATCAACACAGACATTCCCTAAATTCCACTGAAGACGTTACCTAGCCTTGTAAGGAAATGTTTGGAAACCAACCCACAAACTCAGAAAATGAACCTCCACCCACACATATCAGTCCATTCAGCTTAATGTAATCAGCTCTTGGTTTATTTAAAAATTATTGATAGATTTATAAATCCCATTTTCATTTAAGCATACATAGAATTTCTGCCTTTAGTGGGACAATGGCTCTTACTAAACTATCCCACCCTGAAGTAAACTTTAAATAGAGGCCATTCCATCCTTTTTTTCTTCCAAATAATTACAGGTGCAATAATGCTTTATAGAATATAAAGAATATAGTACTTGAATTGAAAAGTGGAATGTGTTTTTTAAAGATTAAATATAATTAAAAAACAGGTATCCTAAAATTATGAAATTTAAAAGAGAAAACAACAGAAAAATGCAAAATAAGTAAAATAAATGGATACTTTCAATTTTATGTGTTGCTCTCATGAGCCATGGTGGCCCAGTGGTTAGAGTGCAGTACTGCATGCTACGTTTGCTGACCGCTGACTGCCTACAATTTGGCAATTCAAATCTCACCAGACTCAAGGTTAACTCAGTCTTCCTGCCTCCCGAAGTGGGTAAAATGAGGACCCAAATTGTTGGGGGCCAATATGCTGACTCTGTAAACTGCTTAGAGAAGGTTGTAAAGTGCTGTAAAGTGGTATATAAGTCTAAGTCTAGTGCCATTAGGTTTTGAGTGAGATATAAATTTCCTCCATCCCTCCCCGCCTTTCCTACCGTTCTACCTACCTGTTTTTAATTTGGTTGTGTTCTTTTATTCAAACATATGACACTTTTCCCCATCTCCACTAACAATCCACTTTTCAGTCATTTGAATTGCCAGCATTGCCTCATTCATTCCATTGCTCACTAATTCAGCAGATCCAATTAAAATAAAATCATAGTCCAGCCACTTCTGTAGCATGGTAAATGACTTGTTTCCTTTTTTCTGTTTTATTCTGAACTAGGGAAAATACATGCTGAATTAGAAATGCCAGGCAAGATAAAAAAAAGCAATCTATATAAATACATTTAAATCCAAGCCTTCAAGCTTTTGAATCAGTCTCTCACATGTTGACAGAGTAATATGCACAGCATTCCTGTCTCCCTTGCCTTAAAAATGATCTTTTATTTATCCATCCCAATTGGGGAGACCATGCCAATCAATAAGACATAGTTATGGAAATACAGCTCTTTTAGATACTGTCCATGGCAGCTTCCATTAACTAGCAAAGTCCATGACTGACGTAAAGTAACATAAGAAGAAAGTGAGTTGCAGTCAGTCAAATTCACTTCCTAAAACCCACTAGCTTCCAGCTTCTTTTGTAATCACCTATCTTAAATCAACCTGTCTTCATGAAAAACTGAATCTATTTGTATTTAACAGCCAAAGACAGATGTAGAACTAAAGGGCTTGACTGAAAAGCAGGAAGCATTTTGTGGCAAACTGTGTATAATACAGAAAAAGATACACAAGGCTTTAATATTTTGGGTGTGTGTGTGAAGAGGTGATTGAGATTGAGAAACTTGAAGGGATCAGTTTAGCTGATAGCAAATGTATTTTCCTTTCCTTCCCTTTCCTTTATTTACCAAAATTTTATTCAGTTACTACAAATTGAAGGAAAGCATACAGTATTTCTGTTTATAAGGAATTTATAAGGGATTATTATTTAATTACGATCAAACCAAGATGATCAACAAATGTGTTTCACTTAGATAAAAAGAGCAGCACAGCAAGAGAAATAATTGTTAAGAAAAATTATTTATCAGAAGTGCTTTCCTAAATTCCTGAGCACCCTTAGGGGGGTCTTATTTTTGGGATGTGTGTGTAAGAGAATTGTGGAATTAGTCATGTTCTAGAAAAGGTATTTCATTAGACACAAGCAGACCTCGCGATTCTTCCTTGATGCTTTTACTATCTTTTGCCTATAAGAGTTAATAGCTTATCTTTTTTTTCATAATGCAATATTGAAAGCAGTCATCTGCTTCTGTTTTTCTACTTCATTTTCATGGTAGTTTCACCTTTTCAAATTTTTTTCTTTTGCCTAACTTTCTTGAATGCATTCCTTTGTTTTGTGTCATACATCTCTCCATGATTCTGCAACTTTCTTGTCTGAAAAAAACCCCATGTCAGGTTATGGAGAACACCAACATCTTCTTTAAGATGAAATTATATTACATGGATAGAAGACACTTTTTTTTTCTACTGAGTTGGCCACCTCATTCATCAAGAGGTGAAATCAGCCCTCTCACAACATCATCCAATGGAGTAAACCAGAAGTGGGTTCCGGATGCTGTTGCAACTGGTATGGTGCAATGGGGCCCAGCATCTACCACATGAATGTGCACATTGCGTGCGCCCATGTGGGTGCATGCATCCTTATCTCCTGCAATGCCTCCATGATGCCTCTGTGATGCTCCAGCTGCTCGACAGAGTATCACATAGGTGCCGTATGTGTTGTAGAGCTCAAATACAGGTAAGGAGGGCGGGCAGATGGGCCCTCTAGAGCAGGGGTCCCCAACCTTTTTTGCACCAGGGACTGGTTTCATTTTAAAGAAAATTCTGTGGACCGGCTGGCCTAGAGGCCGGCTCGCTGCGGGATAAGGATGCCTCCGGGTAGCCCCGGAAAGGCCATCGCAAGGAGCTGGTGGAGGCACGCTCAGCTATCCTCTGCTCAGGGGGGCTGCTCCCTCCTTCTCCTCTCCAGCCCTGCGGCCCAGTGCCTATCAGGCCACAGACCGGCACCAGTCCGCGGACCGGGGGTTGGGGACCCCTGCTCTAGAGCACCATACCAGAACGGTACCTGGTGCTCCCAGCAGGCACTGGTACACTTGAACTGGGGCGTACCACCTGCAACCCACCACAGAAGTGAACCAGCATAAGAAACTAAGGAGATTTCAGACTGCTTATAATGAGGATCAAGATACTTCTACCTGTTTTTCAGTTGCTTTGCAGGTAAGTTAATTAAAAGAACTCTATGAGCCATCCACAAGCATTCCCGCTATGGAGGAGAGAAGAGAGGAAATGAAATTTCCCCTTCCACCTTCACAGGGTGGCTTCTGGCTGCTGCTACTGCTGGTTTGCTCAGGGTTGCACTGCGTGCATGCACTTGGTGTGTGCCACATGCACAGGTGCAGTACTAAAAAATGCTTCTGTCCATGCACAGAAGCAAAAAACAAGATCTATGGCACCAGTGAGAGAACCGGTTCAGGGCCATGGCAGGCTGAGTTACTTCCTACTCATCCAACCTAGTCCGAACCGGTAGGAACTCACCTCTGCTTCATACTCACAGAAGCATTACATTTAACATGAAAGGATAACATAAAGACTGCCATTTTTTTTTAATTTAAGGACATTTTTTCCATAGTTTATGAAGGCAATTTGGAACTAGAGAGTAATATCAGTGTCAAAAAGCATTTTTAGCATAATCACTGTGAAGAAGCAGGATGGATTCCACTGGTCGGAGGTCACCTTTCCTTTGAAGAACTAAGGCAGTTTTAGTGTTGAGTCACAGCAGTCCATGGGTACGAGCCCAATTTTTCAAACAGCTTGTAATAGCATCTGTGTCAAAGGCTCTCACGAAGAGAGAAAATTAGTGTTGAGAGAAGGATTAATTTTAGCGGAGATGCCATGAATGATTGTCAGCCTAATGATGAGCCTCAAGAGTGCCAAATAATCTAACTGCAAGTGAAAACTCACAGTAGCAGTAGCTATTGTTTGTGCCAAAATATAGGATCACTTTTCCACAAGCCACCAGCAGTACAATTTGCACCACGGCATCCATTTGTATAATTAAAGAACCATCTGAAACCTTGGAAAAGCTTCTTGTATTATTATCCCAATAATGTGAAATCACAGCTGTCAGTTCTTTAGCTGGTATTGGCCTTCCTAACATCATGCTTTTCCCAAGAATCTAGGATGCCATAATGTATTGGCATAGGATATGTACAGATCCAAGCAGTGTGGCCTTTTGTATCTGACAAATGGAAATTTTGTCAATGTGCTGGTTTTCTAAGAGTTGCCCAAGATTTTTTGGCACTCAGTGTGCTGATGACCATAGGGACCACCATGTCCAGTTTATGCCAGAATTTTTCACCTTTGAGTTTCATATCTTCTTTCAAATTATTGTTATTATTAATCTTCCTGTTTCTATAATGTGTTTTCTTACCAGAATCCCTTTTTTCACAGACAAAAAAATTATTTATTTATTATGTAGTTTTCCTAGTTTCTTCTTGACCCAGGACATTCTGTCAAGCTGGCCAAGCATGTGAGCTGCCAAATAAGAGGCTTAATGCTGGATCAGACCAAGAGCTTCTGTCATCCAATATTCAATAGCAGCCAGGTACATTTGAAAGCAGCAGAAGGCTGAATAGGAGGGATTGTCATTCCTCAACAGATGGTATTTAAGGCATAATTCCTTAATTTGGGGAGATACTCTATAGCCATCAAGAACAATAGCAACTGATAATCTAATTTTATCTTAATTTATCTGAAAATGTGACTATATAGCCCAGGACTTATCTTGAAGGGTAACAAAACATGAAGAGTATCATTCTTCCCCCACCCTTTTTTTTTACTCTGGGCTTTAATTCCCACAAAATTATTTTCTTTTTTATAGCAAGTTTTACTGGGAATGAGTTGGAATATTTGCTCCTATAGAACTTGCTGTAACACAAGTACGAACATCTCATGAAGTCTGATGTTTTCTGTTCCCAAAGAAAACCCTTTTAAAATCTTCTGAGTCAAGGACAGCCTCCTGCAGAACTTCAGAGGCTACATTTTGGGCCTGGATGGCCTCCTGGAGGATTCCAGAGGCCAAAAGCAGTTGCATGGGATCCACACACCCTGCCCACTCCCTATTTTTTGCCAGCAGAAGCACCATGGGCTGGTCCCTTATTATTTCCAGACCAGCTCCGCAGGCTAGATCTAAGCACCCTGCATGCCTGGTCTGGCCCATGGGCCTTGAGTTTGACACCCCCGGTCTAGAACATAGTTCCTACTATATATATATGACAATCATTTGTTTAATAAGCAAGGCATGAGCGTGGTTACAGTTAGCAAGAGGATGTGTGCGTTTTTTGTTTAAGAAAGTCAAACAATTAAGGCAACTCAGCAAATTCATCTTGAGGTGAGTGAGTGTGGCCTGGCTAATTAGTAAAAATCCTCCTTCCATCATTACAAACACTCCCTCTCCCTCCCCCCCGCCCCCCACTCTCTGTCATACACACTATTTTTTATTGTAAGAAGTAGCCCCTCTTGGCAATTAACGAAAACATTCTTTTTGAAAAGAATTGTTGCCAATCACTTTTCATACCGGCGTATCAGCTATTGTTATAAATTCTGAGTACAATTATATTTTTAGAGAATGAACCCATTAGAATCTGTCATCTACATCACAATGATAGAAAGTTTATTTCTAATCTTCGCTATTCCCCAGCTGAATAGGCTTTCATCTGAAGAACAGAAAGAAACAAATTGTTCTCCAGTGTTCAGAATGAATATGATCTGCTCGCATGTATGTCACCTTTAGCTCCTTGTCTAAGCTGATGTTCCAATTTCCCTATGCAATATAAGCACAGTATAAGAGCTGAGTCATATTCATATATCAAGTATGCTCAAATGTATAACAGGAGCCATTTGTTATTAACGTTAACTTCCATCATTTTTAGTGTTTTAAGTAATCCACTTTGTTACATAGTTCTTCAATGTGAAATGCTCTGCTTTTTAGTAATTTCCAGATTACAGATTAACATGTTTTGTAGCATATTAATGAGAACGCTGTAACTAGGAATAAGAAATTTCCCTTGTCTTACCATCTTTATTTTCTTATCTCTTTAAAGAAAAGAGGAACCATCCTAGGCTTGTGTATCCAGTAAGATCAGGCAACAACAACAACAACCTTGTAGAGAGGGGGTAATCTACTTAATAATACATATTATTATGGCAGCAGGAATCGTCTTTGCCCAAAACTAGAAAAACAGAGAAATTCCATACGAAGAGGAAGTAATTAGGAAAATTCTGATTTGTGCTGAAATGGATAAATTGACGTGGGAACCGAGGAACAATGACAAATCAGAATATTATTCTTCTGCCTGGCCGGCTTGGGGTAATTGAATTGTTTTATTAGGGACTTTTTGGGGTCCAGTTTTAGTCAGTTTGGGATTTTAGCGCAGGGTCTAGTTTAATTTATTTTAATTGTATTTATGCTTGTTGGTTTTATGTATGTATTTTTAAGAGGGTGCCACAAAGAAGAGGGAGCCAAACTATTCTCCAAGGCACCTGGGGGCAGGACAAGAAGCAATGGGTGGAAACTAATCAAGGAGAGAAGCAACTTAGAACTAAGGAGAAATTTCCTGACAGTTGGAACAATTAACCTCTGGAACAGCTTGCCTCCAGAAGTTGTGAATGCCCCAACCCTGGAAGTCTTTAAGAAGATGTTGGATAGCCATTTGTCTGAAATGGTATAAGGTTCCTGCCCACGCAGGGGGTTGGACTAGAAGACCTACAAGGTCCCTTCCAACTCTGCTATTGTATTGTATTGTATTGTATTAAATTCCCTGTGCACCGCCTCGAGTCCCTTCGGGGAGAGAGTGCGGTTTTATAAATTAAAATTATTATTATTATTATTGTTATTATTGTTATTATTATTGTTATTATTATTATTATTATTATTATTATTATTATTATTATTATTATTATTATTATTATTATTATTATTATTATTATTAGATCTGGGATAAATTCTATCAATGGTTGGAACAAAAAAGGAAAGACTCAAAATAAGTAATGACTAAGATTTATAGAATGGAGATTAGAATTATGTATGAAATCATAACAGTGAAAATGTATAAGACAAGAACAAAGCTATATGGATGGAAATACGATATCCTTATATTTATAAATACTGAATAGACCAATTGTAAATAAGCATGGTGGTTATAATATTTAACTTTATATTCTAATATGTATGGCAAATATTTTAATGTGTGCTTAATAAAAATACTGTTTAAAAAAAACACCCTTGTAGAGTGTTACATAAAATGAAATTGTTTCTATTACGAATTCTAAGTGATACGTGTTTTTTTATTTTTATTATTATTATTTTGGGATTGAAGTAGAATACTTTTTCTGAAGTAATGAGCAATGTGATCGTGGAGAATGTTCTCAAGTGGGAAATTAAAGAAAAACAACCAGCAGGCTACTTAAATTGATAAGCAATGGCAGATAAAAGCTCTAACAGAATAAGAATTACAATGATACTTTAAGAGGGAGGAGCCTTATATGTAAGAAACATGCATAATGTTAATGCATAATGGGGGACTGGAGGCTAAAGCATATAAAGAACAGTTGCTGGAATTGGGTATGTGTAGTTGAAAAGAAGGACTAGGGGTGACATGATACCAGCGTTCTGATATCTCAGGGTTTGCCACAAAGAAGTGGGAGTCAAGCTGTTCTCCAAAGTACCTGAAGATGCAATGGATGAAAACTAATCAAGGAAAGAAGCAACCTAGAACTAAGAAGAAATTTTCTGACAGATCACTTACATTCTAAGTTTCTTTCCAATTGCTTTGAGTTCCTCAATAAATCATTTTATTTTGGGGGAGACTAAGATGAAGACCATAAAAGCAGCACAAGATTCCTCTTCCAGAAACTATTACCAGTCATCTGCCACCTAGTCAGATTTTTACACTCATTTGCCCTGTTTTTTCATGAACGTGAAAAAATGTGTACATCCATCAGTTTAAATACACACTTTTGTTTTGTTATGCTAAAGCCCAACCTCAAACTATGTAAAATATATAATAGATAAAAATATATAATATCTTCAAATACCTACTTTTTATATGTAGAACCCACGGGTACTATTATTTCATATCAAAGATGTATGTGCTGCCAGTCATGTTTCTTGAAAAGAATATAAAAATGTAAAATCTGACTAATAACGGCACTATATTCCACATGTTCTTCGAGGAAGTTCAAACTGAGTCACATTATTTCAAAACAAAGATGAAACGAGCAACCCCTGTTGTGAATTTTCAAAACAGCATGTAAGCATCCAATATTTAGCAATCTAAAAATATCCAGAGATTTTAAGAAGTTGTAGATGTCATTCGGTGATATTTTAAATATGAATGAGGTGAGGGGAAAAATCTTTACAAGATTAAAAATGTGTTTCACTGAAAATAATTGCGTAACTAAGTCTAACTCTATCCCTAATCCTAAATCTAAACAGTTACTTAATTAGAAGTTACCAGTAAATGGTTTTATTCAGGGGTGAAATACAGAAGGTTCTGACAGGTTCTGGAGAACTGGTAGCGGAAATTTTAAGTAGTTGGGAGAACCAGCAAATGCCACCTCTGGCTGGCCCCAGAGTGGAGAGGGAATGGAGATTTTGCAGTATCCTTCCCCTGCCAGGCCCACCAAATCACGCCCACAGAACCGGTAGTAAAAAAAAAAAAAAAAATCACCATTGGTTTTATTGTATCAGGGATTTTACTTTACAACTCTCTTGTAAGTTTATATATATAACACTTTATATTAAGTGTTATACAGATAAAATTAATACAACTACAAAACATAAGAAATAATAAATAAAAAATAGAAAAATAATAAGTGCAAGTGGAGAAAAAATAGAAAAGAAAAATAAATCTAACCTCTTGTCCCCAGAAAGCATGGTGAACTTTAACAATTTATCACCATCTTTTAAATTACAATCATTTCTTCTAGAAACAATCTGTAAAGTCCCATCATTCCATCTTCATTAATAAGAGTCCATTAAGGTTTACTGAAAATAATTATATAACTATTGCAAACTGTATCTGATAAACCCACTTTAAATTATTGTTTTTACATACTGTATATACCTGTTCTGATTCCCTCCTTAACAAGACTAATAACCAAAACTGAGTGCTTCTTGGCTGCTCGCCCGAACTGACCTTGAGCAGACCTGAAGCTTCTTGATGAAAGAATATACACCACGACTTGAGACAAGAAAGATTTGATTCTGCAAATTATGTGTTGTTCCCTGCAACCATTACTTTAACAGAGGCGTTCTTTTAAAGCCTCTTGGGAGGGGCCAGTCAATTAGGCAGCTGAGACTAATTACCTCCTCCGGGTTCGTCTCTCTTGTAACTGATGCTGCCTTCTCTCGACCCTTCTTAGCCTGACCTCAGGGACAAACTGGGTTTGATCCTCACTACTACTCCAAGCCCCAGGTGCCTCCTGATGCCTAGCTGGGCTCTCTCACTCTCTCGCTCTCGGCCTCCTCCTCTAGAGCAGACTCTAGAGTCTGCTCTAGAGGAGGAGACTCTGCTAATGGAGCAGACTCTGCTAATGGACTCACTAGAGGAGTCCATTAGCAGCTCATCCGGAGCTGGCTGGGCCACAACATATACCATATCTCACTTTCTATTTAAAGATATATCTGTCACTTTAGATAAACCAAACCATTGGCATCTGATTCTAGTCAATGTAAATGCATTAAACATTGGCAGAAATAACAACTCATTCTACTTTAACTTGATGATATAATTCATCTTTATACTTTTCCCCTTTTCTCACAACAATCTTTAGCACAGGGTGGTTGAAGCAGTTTGTGTTCCATAGCCAGTTCTGAACTGAACTAGATTGGATTGGATTTAAAGCAGGGGTGTCAAACTGAGGCCAGATGCGTCACATGCAGGCCATGCCTATCTCACCTCCACAAATGGGGAAAACATCACAAAACATCACGTGATAGCAACATGACGCAGCAAGTTTGTCACCTGTGATCTAGAGAATCAATTTCCTCCAAAGGGGCTTAGACTTGATCAGCCGCCACCTGCTGAAGCTGGGGGGAAAAAAGATATTATGGTCCTGGAAAAAAGATATAGCTGTTTTAATTTGCTGCACAAGGGAATTGCACTTAGGTGTTGCTGATGGATATTTTAAACCACCTCTTTCCAACTGAATTGGAGGACTGCATAATGCTATCGTTTATATTCTGCTTATCAATTAGTGAATAAAATATAATATTTCAAAAATACTGGATGTCTTCATTTCTCTCATCCAAAGGAAAATAATCTTCCACTGTTCCTGGGTTTCACTTTCACGTCAAGAAGTTACATTTTATCTACAGAAAGATCATTAAGGTGATCTGTACAACAAATTATGCCCTGAGGTTTTCTTTTACTTATCTCTGAATAATTGCGGGTAAAGAATAAATTAACATTCCTAATTTCTCCTACATTAATCTGCATGGCAACGTAAATACATAGTCATGAACTATTTGAGCAGTTTTTGCTATAGGTACAGTCAGAGGTGGGTTTCACATAATTGTACTACCGGTTCACCGCGCACCTAAAATGTGAGTGCGTGTGTGACCTTATGCACATGCACGCAGCTTAGACAACATGGCTAAATAGGACAGCAAAGCACTAGGGCAGGCGGGCAGGGGTGGCTACTACCAGTTCACCCGAACCAGTCCGAACCGGCTGAATACCACCACTGGGTACAGCCTTGGACCATGCATATTTCAATGTTGCATAGTCAAAAAAATCTTGTTAAAGAAATTAACCAAAATTACAGATCAAAATGGGTGGGATCTTAAGGGTTAGAGTTTCAATCTCTTTCTGTGATGGTGAATGCAGCTGGCTAATCATAAGGGATATGAGTAATGAACAATCATGGATGAATCATAGATCTTGGTTATACACAGAATCGGATTTCCTGCAGCACCTTCCTTTCTCAGAAATACTGCAGAAAGGGTGGGTTGATACCGGAACTAAGGAACAGCCCACACATCAAGTATGGGTAGGTGACTGACTAAAGAAAAGTCTTCTTCAATAACTGCAGAAAGTCAATATAAATGAACCTTTGCTCTCATGCTAATCTTACCTTTTATTAAGGTTTCCTCGGAATGCATTCTCTAGATGTTTCTTTGTCAATTTTTGGAGAACTGGAAAGCTCACACTAAAGACATTCACATACTGCTTTCTTAAATTTCAAATATCAGGTATAAATTATTGATTATATCAAGCATCTGAATGATATTTAAGTGCTGCTTTGGCTGTCCCATTATTATTAGTCCATATGTGTATATCCGTGCTAGTTCCATTGATTTGTTTGGTATATATTTTTGAATTAGGTGTGCAAATATGCATATTTCAGTATTATAGGCAGAGAAAGCCAATTGGGTCTAGTAGTTAAGGCTTGAAATTGGGAGACTGAGATTTAGTTTTCTTTTAGGCAGAAAACCAGTTGGGGGACCTTTGGCCATTAATTTTCTCTCATCCGTAGGAGAAGACAAGGAGAAGCTACTTCCAAAATTTTGCCAAGAAACTTGAAAGGATTAGCCCAAGAAGTTACCAGGATCTGACACTGACTCAAAGGAATAATAACAATAACATATTGTAAGGGAGTGAAATTGAAGAGTGGGTAACATCTGGCAAAACCTACCTGATAATGAACAATCTAACGAAAAGGGCAACAAGAAGCAAATATAGAACAATTATCTGCTTACCAACAACTTTCAAATTGCTAACTGATGTGGTAGCTGATGAAGTCTAACAATATTTATTTAAAATCAAGGTTTTTCCATTTGACCAGAAAGGAAAGTTACCAAATTACAGAAAAACAAAAGATCACCTTCTAATTGACAAGATAATTTTGAAAAACTGCAAGAGAAGGATGGCCAACATAAATGAATCTTGAACTGATTACAAGAAGGAATCGTACTTTCTGCTACATGATTAGATAAGTGCAGAGAAACAACAGGAGTCAGTAGAAATATCAGAAACTTAGTGCAAAGATAAATGCACAATGGAAGACCCAGTTGCTGGTCAATGGGAGAGGGGGAGGTTACTATCAAGGGAAGTTCTGACAATATCACCAGCAGTCAGTTGCAAATTGCAGATTTACTTAGAACAGTTTACCTCCTGCAACAATTCCTTTAATATTATTAAAGTGCAAAACCTGCCCATTCCAGAGCCTTGGGAAGGCCTCAATAGGTGGATAAAAAAACCATAATATATAGAAATGTATTGGTCATCCATTATGTTATTTATTTGGAAAAATAAACTTATTCTGTTCGTATGCCATATATATGGAGCATGCCATACTAAGAAGATTGTACTTTGCTGGAGGTTCCATTTAATATTTTCAAAATAAGGTGAGATTACTCCCAGATGAATTGCATTTTGGAGATGCTGATGAATCTACAATTGTCATTCGAGAGACAGATAGTACTGCTATATGACAAGAGGCATAAGCTTCCATTCTTTCAGTGGCATCTTGCTACATTTGCTACAAGCATTGACTTCTGGAATAACCATTTAAGTATTTAACATTTCCTTGGAATGGATAAATGACATTTCAACCTGTGGTTGCTTGGTAGAATCTATTTGCTATGGACAGATGGATGGACAGATGGATAATTTTATTTGGATTCCAGGCTATACTTTTCACTAAGATTTCTGTAAGATTTAAAAATATCAGGTTTCCAGTGTGACTTTCAATCTTGAATTACCAAGCTACCCGCTAAGTGTTAATTTCTTCACCCCATGAGTACTGCTGAATTTCCCAGGTTGTGTCTAAAATACCATAACTCCCTGGTGTTCTGTTTGCAAAGGAAATTGTCCCTGTGTAAACATCAATCCAGTGATTACAATTATGTCCTTAATGATTATAGACAGTATCTATGTCCCACAGGCTAAGAGGGATTTCCCAGAGAGAATCCACATGAGAATACTTTGCATTTTGCTTTTTCAAGGATAAACATTGACTACAGAGAAATCAGAGGTTTCTATCCCCAAGAACAGAAAGCACCTTAAAACATTGCAAACTTGAAAATCCTTAGGTGCAGACTTTCCTGCAAGAAACCGATGAGCCTATTTTCCATGGAAGAAAATGATATTGGGATAAAGGGTATAATCTATCTGCCATATTTTCCTCATTTCATCTAGGATGGAAGTGTCTGCATGTGGTCTACTGATTGAACAGCTGTAAAAGATCTTCTCAGCAGGATCATAACCACAGATTTCAGAATAAAGCCTGCGTACAATTTATGCTTACAACTGTTTAATGCAATTCATTCTAGGAATGAGATTGTGTGTGCTATTCCTTATTTCTCCATAGACAAAAGAAAAAGATTCTTGATTTTATGAATTAAAAGCAAACATTTAGGGGGGGGATTTGAAAAAGCTGCATGTGATAACATGTAGTTACGATTCACTGGTACATTGTTCTTTGTATATAATATTGCCTTTCCTCACATGACAATAGCACTGGCGCTAGCAATTAGAGTTCTAGTATATACCAGTGATGGCAAACCTTTTTGTAAAGGCGTGCCAAAATTGTGTGTTGTCGTGCTATCACATTTCTGTGCCCATCCCCACAATTTAATGGACCCTGCCCACCTGCACATGCGCACCCAACCCCAGCCCCACACATGCACACACCACACCATTCATGGGGGGGGGGAGAACTTTCGCCCTCCCCAGGCTCCGGAGGCTTTCCTGAAGCCTGGGGAGGGCAAAAACAGCCTCCCCTGAGCCTCCAGAAGGCCAAAAAATCAGCTAGCTGGTACATGCAGACACACTGGAGCTGATAGCTCACGTGCCAGCAAATATGGCTCCGCATGCCACCTGTGCCACACGTGCCATAGCTTTGCCATCACAGGTATATGTCATCCCATAGTGCTTTACAGCAGCGATTCCCAACTTTTCCTGCTATGCTATGCTATGCTATGCTATGCTATGCTATGCTATGCTATGCTATGCTATGCTATGCTATGCTATGCTATGCTATGCTATGCTATGCTATGCTATGCTATGCTATGCTATCCTTCCTGCAGTTGTGGAGAAGAAAATCCCATGACTATGAAGCACTTATGACATAACTTCCCATTTGGTCATTAAGTTAATCATTGCAGTCATTAATGAGATTATCACTGGATGGATGCCTTGCAATTTATTTTCTTTCTTCTCTATTGCTTGTCAGAAGCTCCCATGACCAAAAGAGGCTATGATGGTCATAAATGCAAAGTTTGATCACAAAGCTACAGTATTTCTTTTTACATTGTCATAACTTTGAACAGTGGCTAAACAAGGCGGTTGGCAAGCAAGGAATATCTGTATATTTTCATGAACACATGAAGCTTTTTCCCTTGCACATTTTCCTTTGATTTCATTGGATGGATACAATTCTCTGCATCAATTCTTCATAGAAAATTGCCAATTAAATTATGTATAATCTGCAAACTAAATTAATTTAGGAGTCCAGTAGCACTTTTTCTGACTTAACAGTTTTCATGAGCTTACTCCATTTATTCGCATACAAATTTTAATACAAGCAGTAAAAGTGCTACCAGACTCCTTCTAATGTTTGGGTACTGTATATTCACATGACTCTCTTCCTACAAGGACTCCCTTCCTACAAGGGTCTAGGGTTGTTTTTTTTAATTGCTCATAATGCATCCAATTGGCCCCTGCTGTATTAGAAATGCTGTGACAGAGCCGCTAAACATGGCCAGTCCCTGTACTACCGTCATCTCTCATTTTACACAGGGACACACTGTATTATTTTGAGTACACAAAGTACGAGCACTTGGTTAACCTTTGCATTTGCTGCTGTACTACAGCATTACCCAGAAGACTAAATTAAATTTAGATCAAATTGCCCTCAATTAGAACAAATGAAGAAGTAAGATGCCACCACGGAATGAAATTTCTATTACACTGGGGTAGGGACTGGATGTTGTTAATGACCTGTTTTGTTTTGTTTTTGGTATAGTTGCCTGATATAATTGCCGAATTGTCAAAAAGAATTAGATTTCCCCCTCCCCCTCCTTCCTGATGCTTGATATTGCAAATCAGACTGGGGTGTCATAACAAAATAGGCATAGGTGCTTCCTTTTGTAAATAGGTTGCTCTTCCTTTCTAAGTAAATTACATTTATCTGTTATACTTCTCCCCTTTGGAATAACTAATGCAGATCTGGAAAAGAGCAGATTCAGAGTTTAATTTATGCCAGGGCCTGGCTCTATAACCTGCAGGTCTGATAACCAGATTAAAAAAAAACCCTTTCATTTAGTTCAAAGTGAATTTCATTTTCATGCTGGGATTAGATCGTAATTCTAAATGCTTATTGGGGAGTGGGGGAAGAAACACAGCAATTAAATTATGTTTTGGAAATCTGAATGAAATATGATTGGGCTGCTTTCACTGTTGGGCTCTTTTATATCAATCAAATGCATGTCCTATCACTACGTATGCATTGTTTATCTTTTTAAGGTATTGAGAGCATGGAGAGATAAAGCACAAAAAACAAACATACCAGAAGCGGATAGAAAACCAGCATGAAAAACTTAAATTACAGATAACCCTCGATGTGCAACAGTTCATTTAGTGACTGTTCAAAGTTACAACGGAACTAAAAAAAGTGACATGACCATTTTTCACATTTTACAACCATTGCAGCATCCCCATGGGCATTTGATTTATATTCAGATGCTTGACAACTGACTCACATTTATGATGATTGCAGTTCCCAGAGACATGGGATCCCCTTTTGTGAACTTCTGACAATGGAGAAACCAAATTCACAAAACAACTGGGATGATTCACTTAACAAATGTGGCAAGAAAAGTTGTTAAATGGGGCAAAACTCACTTAACACATTTCTCATTTAGCAACAATTAATTTTTGGGCTCAATTGTGGTTGTAACTTGAGGACTACCTGTATAAAGGCAATCTGTTGGGATTTTAAAAGAAAGAAAGAAAGAAAGCAAAAACAGAGAATAGATAAAAGAAAAGTTAAACCAAGCAAGATAATAGGTTTTAACATAATACAGTTGTAAAAGGATGAAATATAAAAAATATTTTGCCCTAA
Organism: Rhabdophis nuchalis; assembly: GCA_039707465.1. Lineage (NCBI taxonomy): Eukaryota > Metazoa > Chordata > Lepidosauria > Squamata > Natricidae > Rhabdophis > Rhabdophis nuchalis. Next base: position 270,412,020 of record CM077643.1, on the reverse strand, counting down.
TAATAGCACTAGCACTTAGACTTATATACGGCTTTATAGTGCTTTACAGCGCTCTCTAAGTGGTTGACAGAGTGAGCATATTGCCCCCAACAATCTGAGTCCTCATTTTACCCACCTCAGAAGGGTGGAAAGCTGAGTCAACCTTGAGCCAGTGAGATTTGAACTGCCGGACTGCCTCTAGCAGTCAGCTGAAGTAGCCTGCAGTACTGCACTCTAACCACTGCACCAGTAGTAGAAAAAATATAAAGGTAGTGTCAGACAAATTTTTCCAAGAAAAGCATTTCATGACCCTCCGGCTTGAGAAGGAACTTGTGAGCTTACCCCATTTGTAGGGGTCTCCTCTGTAGAATCTAACTCTTGGTAGCATTTATGATTAATATGGGTAGAGAACGACAGGTCCACCTGTGACTTCCATATGTTTACCCAGAAGGTCTATCCTGGGAATGTAAAAACAAAACAAAACAAAACTATATCATTTTCTACACAAGCTCTAGAATTATGTTTAGCTGAATGTCATTATATTTCCCCTGTAGACCTTCTGGGCAAGCATCTGGAGGCTGTTACTGTGACAGCTGTTCCTCCAGGTTTATAGGGAACACTAGAAAGGAGATACGTTTCATAAGGGAGGAGATAAACAATACTTAATTATATAAACCTTGCTTCTCTAATCACCAGGAATGGGCACAATGCTAAAACAGCTTTATTCTTCTTGGGCATGGGACTGTTGGCTTCAGTCCCCCCATCCCTGGATACATTTCATTCTATGTGCTTCACTTGGAATAGGGTGAATGCTTTCCAAAGGTGTAGTCCTTCCACTATTAAGGCTATTTTTTAAAGTTGTCCTAATCTAATTTAATTCCACGAATTTGGGCCAAGAAGAATGTGAAGAGGGTGCTTCAACATCTTCCAATGGTGAGTGTTCTCTTCAGTCATTCACATTGGCTTAATTTATGGAGAGTCTACCATAGCATGATTGAGCACCATTAATGCCAAATTGTTGGTCTATTGATCATCTGTGGTTACTGTTCAATGAACAGACCATTTATTTGCACCAAATAAGAAACAATGAAGACTGGTTACGTGCCACTCCAACTCGGATGCCATTTTTATCATATAATGGTCGACCTAGTTGCGGAAGAATGGATAAATGTCCTTAAATGATTGGTGTAGAAAGTATTGTGGTATACACAAATGCCAGTGGTGAAACTCAAAAATTTTCCCTACAGGTTCTATGGCATGGCTTGGTGGGTATGGCTTAGTGGTCATGTGACCGGGCAGGCATGGCTTGGTGGTCATGTGACCGGGTGAGTGTGGCTGCACAATGGAGTCATGCACAATGTAAAATGATAATAATCTTTATTGTCATTGTAATAATATTGTAATAAAATTACAATGAAATTGGTTAATTACAATGAAATTGGTTAATTACAATGAAATTGGTTAATTACAATGAAATTGGTAAAAGCAGCTGGACTTCACACAAAATGGCCCCTGCAACAAGCAGGACCCTCACAGACAATCAGGCACAGCTGATTTTCACACAGCTGATCTTTGGAACGTTTTTTTACTTATTTTTAGCATGTTTTTACTACCAGTTTGGGCGAATACTTAAAAAAAAAATGCTTTACAAAGGTTTTTAAAAGTTTCAATGATTGTGGGGCACAGGTGATTGTTGGGACTTTTTAAAAAACTTTTTAAAGCATTTTTTACTACCACTCCAGGCGAATCTGCATTTCAACCCAGACAAACACCATTTGTTCTGATCCCTTCTTTTTTTTAACTGACACCTAGAAATGGTTAATTTGTTTATTCCATTTCTTCATTTTCCTATATCTGCCTAGCAAAATAGAAGTAAAGGTATCAGAGCGCAATGTACGGTTTGAGAAGTAAGATGCGATTTTCAGCAGATGGCTGAGTAATTTGTACTTTTTTCTGAATCAGTTGTTACTGACAACTTTTTTAAGAACCATATTAAAAAAAAACCCTCTTTCAATGCAACTCCTTGGCAAAGACAAATAAAGCTAGATTATTACTTTATTTTCTAGGTTTAATGGAAATAATTCAATCCATCGTTATAGGCAAACATGTTGGGTTTATTATTAACTAGTATTGTGCCTTTGTATAACAAACAACATCGCTATGCCTATCTTTTACAATGCCAAGATCATTGAAGTACAAGTTTAAGTCACAATATGAAAGCATACTGTATGCAGTAGGTAGCCATTGACTTGCAACTTAATGTAAGTTAATGACTGAGTAAAGTTACGAAGGACTTCAGAAAAGCTACTTATGACCCATCCTTGAATCTGCAGTCACATGACCACCATTTGTGATTTATTTATTATCCCCCCTTTTTTTTCCCATAGAAAAAAAGCAAAAAACACCCATTGGGCTTGCGGGATTTGCTTAATGACCCTGATGACTTACTTTATGACATTCTGTAAAAACAATTGTAAAATCAAGTGGGGTCACATGGTGCTTAATTTATGGGCATAATGATTTACAACCAAAATCTTGACCTCTGCAGTAGTCATAAATTGAGGATTATATCTAGGATGAAATGGGGAGAATGTTTTGTTTATATAAGGTGGAGACCCTTTGAGAGCCTTATTCTATTCTTGCTTCTGCTTCTGCTTCTGCTTCTGCTTCTGCTTCTGCTTCTGCTTCTGCTTCCGGTCCTGTTCCTGTTCCTGTTCCTGTTCCTGTTCCTGTTCCATTCTATTCCATTCCATTCCATTCCATTCCATTCTATTCTATTCTATCCTGGTTCTGGTTCTGGTTCTGGTTCTGGTTCTGCTTCCTGTTCCTGTTCCTTTTCTATTCTGGTTCTGGTTCTGGTTCTGGTTCTGGTTCTGGTTCTGGTTCTGGTTCTGGTTCTGGTTCTGGTCTTAAGAGATAGCAGGGAAGAAAAGTTGAAAATGTGTTTTGTCTTTCCTATGGAATACACAATGGGAAGTTAACCATTAACCATATGTGTGTGTGTGTGTGTGTGTGTGTGTGTGTTAAATTTTTTAAGGGATGATTAATAATTAATTAAGAGACCAGGATGGATCCATTTCGGGCTCCTTAGCCCTCGTCAGCTGGCCATACTTCCCTACAGGGATTTGAACTGGTGCTTTCCAGCATTCGAAGCAGGCTTCCCTATGCCTTGAGCTAACCAGCTTCCCTGATTACATCATCCTTACATATTACATATCATCATCATATATATATATATATATATATGGCCAGCTGAAGAGGGCTAAGGAGCCCGAAATGGATCCATCCTGGTCTCTTAATTAATTATTAAATCATCCCTTAAAAATCTAACATATATATATATTCCAAGATTCCGAAGAAAAACAATCACCAAACTAATCCAACAAGAAACATCCCCCAGGAACCAAGACAAAGAACAGGAAAATGGCATTGCCCTCATCCCATACATTAAAGGTACCACAGACAAAATCAGCAAAATTCTCCACAAGCACATCAAGACAGCCTTCAACACCGACCAAAAAATAACCAATATCCTAAGGAACCCAAAAGACAAGATCCAGCTAGAAAACCAAGGAGTCTACAAAATTCCATGTAAAAGCTGCCCTGCCACTTACATAGGACAAACCAACAGAAGGATTAGTGCACGTATTGCTGAACATAAAAATGCTTTAAAAAATCATCTTAATACCTCATCTCTCTATCAACATTTCAAAACTACAGGACATGACATTGACTTTCAAGGAACTAAAATGATCTCCAAGGCGGAACAGCTCAACAGGAGAATAATCAGAGAAGCCATTGAAATAGAGAAACAATCTAGCAGCATGAACAAACGTGATGATACCTCCCGCCTACCAGATATCTGGAAGCCAGCATTGACCAGCAGACGAGCCCCACCCTCCAGCCAAGCCGTTGAAATTCAAAACAAGGAGAAACATACAAATGAGACCAAACAGCATCAATCTACCAGTCACGATGCAACTGCACAGCCAATCAACCCACTCACAACAATAGTCAGCACTCCACCCCCCCCACCAAGATTTAAAGAGGGGCGATGCCTCTGCAGTCACACTCACAGATTCAAGCCTGCCTGATGATGACAAGTGAGATCTTGTCGAAACGTTGCAACAACTTTTCTATGCCTTATACACGGGAAAATCCCCGAAGCCAGCTATGCCAGCATACCTACACCCGTGAAAATCTACGAAAACATATATATATATATATATATATATATATATATATATATATATATATATATATATATATATATATATATATATATATGTATGTTTTCTGAGGTTTTCGTGGGTGTTTGTATGTAGGTCTTTGGTCTTTGGTTGTTCGGGTTTTCTCCCGCGTAGAATTGGAAGTATCTTCACGACGTTTCGATGAAATCTCATTCATCATCTTCAGGCTTGTGCTTCGGGCTTGGTGCTTCCAGGAGCAATGTTGTATATCTATCTATCTATCTATCTATCTATCTATCTATCTATCTATCTATCTATCTATATCTATATCTATATCTATATCTATATCTATATCTATATCTATATCTATATCTATATCTATATCTATATCTATATCTATATCTATATCTATATCTATATCTATCTATCTATCTATCTATCTATCTATCTATCTATCTATCTATCTATATATATATATATATCTATATATATATATATATATATCAGTGGTGGGTTTCTGCAGGCTCGCACCTACTCGCGAGAGCCGGTTGGTGAAATTTAGAGAACCGGTGAGAGGGGGTTCCACTGGGCGTACCTGGAAGTACTGGGCGAGAGCCGGTTGGTGAAATTTAGAGAACCGGTGAGAGGGGGTTCCACTGGGCGTACACTGGGCGTACCTGGAAGTAAATCTGGGCACCTTGTGCTGAAAAGGTTCGCCATCACTGGCAAAGGGTCTCCTGTTTGAGCAAGGGGTTGGACTAGAAGACCTCCAAGGTCCCTTCCAGCTCAATTCTGATTGATTGATTTGATTGACTGACTGACTGATAGAAGCTGGATATTTTCAGGCACTGTGTGTTTCTGATTTCCTAGCTGAGAGTCCTCCAGGTCAGCATTTAGAACATCTTGTTGAACAATTTGCAAATAAATGTTTAAAAGCCTAGAAGATCGTAAAGCACAGCAACAGAATTGAATAGAAGTGAAATCGATTACACTGTCCCTAACAACTGCCAGGAATCATCACTGTAAACCCTTAAAGGTAGTAATGGATATTTCCTAATGCAATCATCCCTTCCCCCAACGTATTGCTCATATTGGTTGTGAAGTATTTCTCCAATTGTATTGTGTAAGTATATCTTCTGATGTAATTTGAAATGTTGACTTTTGGGGGTTTGGGGGAAAGCCATGAATAAGCTTCTGGAGAGAATGCTTGTAGCACTTCATAAATTTATTATTCTGGCTATAGATCCTTATGTAAAATAGCAAGCTGTCAGGACTTAACCAATCGGTGGAAGTGCTACAAATATTTTATGACTAAATCACTATATTTTTCACTCATGCTATTAATAGATGTCACCCAAAGCACACTTTATTACAGAAATGTCAAAAATATATTTCCTTGTATGCCTTGAGGAGATTAATCATTATCTCATTAACCATTGCCAAAAGGAAACATCCAGGCATGTTGTAATATACCTAATTTGGAGGAAGAGACATTAATTTTTGGAAACAGGAACCCAAAAAGAAGAGTTGTTACAGTTAATTCTCGTGATTACAAAACCCAATATGTCATACCTGCTTTCAGGCCATTGAGATGGAACAAGAACCTTGGAAATCACATCATTCGACAAAGCAAGCATTTGTGGTTTGTCAAAGCTTTTCAGAAATGTCAGCTGCCTCTTGTATCTTTAGCTCTTTTAACAACTGAAAATGGATGTGGAAAGGGGGCTATGAACATTCTTTTTAGACATTTGTTTTATTGCTTTTAGGACCTGTATTATTCTAGCTTGCCCCACAAAAGACACACTATTTGGATTATTTTGTGGTTTTTTTTACTTCTTCTCTCTACTGCAGGGGTCTCCAACCTTTGCAACTTTAAGTCTGAAGGACTTCAGCTTCCAGAATTCTCCAGCCAGCTTTGCTGGAAGCTGAAGTCCTTCAGACTTAAAGTTGCAAAGGTTGGAGACCCCTGCTCTACTGCACTGGCTGGTTCAATACTATTTTTAAAGCCTCTATGATTGTAGTCCTTGACTTACGAACTGTTGTAAGTTGAGGTGTAGTGACCATTCAAAGTTACAATGGAACAAAAAAGAGGGACTTATGACTGTTTTTCCACTTACAACCGTTGCAGCATCCCCATTGTCACGTGATCAAAATTTGGCCGCTTGGCAACTGGCTCCTATTTATGATGGTTGCAAAGTCCTGGGAACATGTGATCACTTTCCAACAAAGTCAACAGAAAAGTCAGTGAAAGAATAAGGAGGTGGTCTCAGTTATTTGGGCTATGGTGGTCTCAGTCAGGCATTATAATGTAGAAACATATATGCTTATAATCCTAGGGCCTGTCATATTAAGGCCTGATATTTAGAAATACCTAACTATTGGAAATTTACTAGCTGGAACCCGTGGCTGTGTCCTGGGTTATTTCAGGCTATCATGACCTAGCTGGAAATACCCTAATGGGCTGATAAAGTCCCGTTGGCAAGTACCTATGTTCCAGAGATGTTTTGATGGAAGATCGTCATTAAGAGAACCATTGTTATATCTTGAAAAAGTACATCTTCTAATATTCTCTCTGATATTTTGGGGATGTTTTGGAGTTGCTTTGGGGAAGTTCCGAGAAGTACATCTGTGGTTTCATACTGGAAATTACCTAAAACTATTCAATTATATTTTAAGAACTGGTTTTGGTGCCAAGTGCATATTGGTAGCCAACATTGTCATGTATCACGCACATGTATTTTTGTATTTGCCTAATGACGTATTTTGGGGTGGCGAATTGTGTATTTAAGATATGCATTTTGACCCCAAAAACTATTCTCTTTTTTGGCCTAGCCTAGAGAATCCTGCAATGCATTTCAGTTAATCAATAGAGCTTTTGTTTGTTGCTCTAAATTTCTTCGTTTCTAGTGTTTTCTTTTCCAGTTGAAAGTTTATCCGGGAAACTTTTCTCACAGTCAGATTCACTTAACAACCCTGTTAGTAACTCAACAACAGAGATGATTCACTTAAAAAGTATGGCAAGAAAGGTTGTAAAAAGGGGCAAAATTATTTTAACAAATGTCTCACTTAGCAATAGAAATTTTGGGCTCAATTGCAGTCATAAGTCAAGTACGTCATATATAGTCTGAAGATATTTAGCAAGATCTCTGGTTATACCACATTCCTGGGGCTCCAAGTAGATTTGTCTTTTATATTGTTCCCAATATTCCTCCTTTAGGAATGAGAGCAGATACTCTCATCTTCTCGATTCGGTGCTAAGGATGCACATGAAAGCTTAAATTGGTATTGGATTGGTAGATGCTGATTGTATTATTAGTTTTATGATTACTATCCACACTTTTCTGGTTGTTTAATGTTTCTACTATATCATACTATTTTAGCTTGTGAATTAAGTACCTCCATTTTATGCATGAATATCTTTTTTCCCCCCATCTCAGGATACAATCTCAGTATACAAGATACATTGATTGATTATGCTATGTTTCATATAAAGTCACATTCTCTGATTGATTATATTATAGCAAGCTCTGATTAACCTTCACATTGCATCAAATAAAAAGACAGAAATAAAGCAATGTACTGTTGTCTGAATAGTAAGAGGAAGAGTACATTGTTAGAGGTAGTCCTCCACTTATAACTGTTCATTTAGTGACCGTTGAAAGTTACAACAGCATGGAGAAAAGGGACTTGTAACTGTTTTTCACCCATATGACCGTTGCAAGCATCCCCATGGTCACGTGATCAAAACTTGCATGCTGACTCATATTTATGATGGAGTCATGTGATCCCCTTTTGAGAACTTCTGATGAGCAAAGTCAATGGGAAAACCAGATTCACTTAATAGCCATGTTACTGATTTAACAACTGCAGCGATTCATGTAACAACTCTAGCAAGAAACGTCATAAAATGGGGAAAAAGTTCACTTAGCAAACATATCACTTAGCAATAAACATTTGTGGTTCAGTTGTGGCCGTAAGGAGAAGACTACCTATATTATGTAGGAATCCTCCGACACATAACTCAGATTATAGTTTTGACACTATCCATAATAAGCATGGTTGCATTAAGTTTAGTACCAACTGGGACTCAATGTTCTGACCTAGGCTTCTTTAAAAAGCATGAAGCAGAGTCTTGGTCCCGGCAAAACCTCTTTTATTTACACGACTGTGATTTCCTTTCATTCACAGTCAGCAAAGCTTGGCAAACAGTCTTTCAGAGGAATATTTATCAACACGAACCTTATCTCGCTTGGAGAGTTGCCAGATAACTAGTTTCCAAATGCAGGGCAAGGCAACACTTGGCACAGGGTCTCTTATAGTCACAAACAGAACTTTCCACTCTTGAAATGACTGAATGAAGGAATTGTTTCCTGCAAAAGCCCACTTCCCATTCGCTCTTCTTTTCTTTTCTGGGAGGAGCCAAACACCTCCAAGGTGTAGCTTTATTCCCAAATCGACCGTGCTTTCTTAGCTGTTCTTGTCTACTGGCAGCTCTGCGCATGCACACACTGGGAACAAGTTCCAGCTGTTCCTCTGCCTCACTGCTGTCTAACGCCTACTCTGCCTCCAATACAGAATACTTGTCTGAGCTTTCCTCAGCCCTCAGGAATGGCCCATGTTCCTCCCCAACCTCATCACTGTGGGACTCTGGTGCCAGCTATCTAGCAGCTGCACATCCTGATTGTTGCATTTTTAACAGCTGGAATTCCTCTGAGCTTCCCCTTTCCTTCACCTCTCCAGCTATTTATGCAACTGTTTTGGCCCCAAAGTGTCATCTCTTTCTTTTGGGAGGGCTTTGCCTCCTTTTCTTACAGCACTGGCTTTGTATGGAAGGGTTAGCCATTTGTAGAAGGGAGGATTTGATGTAACATAATCCTTTGCTAGCTGACAGGCAAGAAATTTAAGCAATAAATAAGCTTAATTCAAAATACAAGTATTTGTACTAATGTACTCTATGAGCTTGGAAAGGCCTTCCCAGGGATAAGCTGTGGCATACATTTGCCCTGGAAAGATGCTGCACATTAAATGTTATCACCTGGGGAAAAATTTTCTGCTGTGTCTAACAAGGATGGGGCTCCCAGGAGTGGCAGGGATGTGAAATTTGGTTCTACGTTCACATTCCTTTTTCAAATTTGTCTGTTTCTGGATATGCTTTGTCTGGATATTTTTGCCTGCATTCTCCTTTGGCTTTTAAAAGTTTATTCTTTTGATTTGTTTAATTCAGTGATTTCGCTACTTAATATATGAATTCTAATTTATACGTGTGTTTATTGCCTATGCCCAAAGAGAAAAGTTTTCAATCAGTGCGTGCTATCTGCTCTAACATATGCCGGTGAAACATGGACACTAACCTCACAATCAATACAAAAGCTACAAGGGGTGCAAAGAGGCATGGAAAGATGCATGCTCGGTGTCACAAGACAAGATAGATGGACCTGCACATGGATTAGAGAACAAACTAAAGTACGCGATACCATCAAAAGAGTAAAAGAATTGAAATGAAACTGGGATGGTATCACATAGCAAGAAGAACTGATGGCAGGTGTTCCAAGGCAGTCATAGAATGGATCCCACTTAATAAAATGCATCCATGAAAGAGACCTAGAACAAAATGGAGCACTGACATCAGCACGTATTGCGGGCCCAATTGGCAAAAGAAAGCTCAAGAAGGTATTGGTTGGAAATATAAAGAACAGGTCTTCCTCCTGCAATGGATAGACAATGGCTGGGATGATGATGATGATGATGATGATGATGATGATGATGATGATGATGATTCTTGCCTTCAAATTCAGATGGTACTTGCTGTCCGTACTTTATTATAGAAAAACATGCATCAGATGTTGTTTCTTTGTGTAGTGAACACTACAGAACACATTCATAAGGAGTAGATCCCTTAGAAGTCCAGCCTGCACTGGAAATTTCTATTTGAAATCAGCTCCAGTGGTTAACACAATTTTTTTTAAGGAAATATCCAAATAGAAACTTTCTTTCTAGGTCAGTAATGTTGATAAATCACTGTCCAAAGTGAATTCATTAATGGAGAAAGTTCAAGGAGGCTTAACAGGCTGTTCTACTTGATATGTCATACATGACCATTGCTGATTATGATCTGTTGACATTTTTTACATTAGGGAATATCACCCTGTCATTTGAATTTATAGCAACTCCCTCCTTTGAAGGAGGACATTCAAAAATTCTGTTATCAGGCAATGTTAATAGTTTTCTTACTTATTATTTTCACATTTGAAATTATGTTTAACAATATATTTGACATCTGAATTCCATTTTTTCCTGTATCTGTATTACATCTGTATTACATTCGCCATCATTTGAAATCAAACAATGTACTTCATTAACAATAAGCATGTAACACTGAACATTAAAACATAGGAATAATATTTTGTGGATTTTTTACTTCAGCTCTGGTTTTTAAGAAAGCACTACATGCGTGGCCATGCTTCTAGTTGCATGAGTTTATATGGTCCACCTATATAGATTTATAAATGATATAGTTACCCAGATGATGGTGAATATAGTTGTAATGATCCCACTGGAGATTACTAAACATATATAATATGACCTCTCCCTCAAGTCCACCTTGATACCTTGTGATTTTCTGAGTACATTTTTATTATTATCTTGGAGGCATATGTTTTGCCATTGTTTTTTTCCAAGCTGTCTTTTAGATTTCTCTGACTAGCCTTCAGCCCTAAAATTTCTTGAAAGTTTCTCATGAAAGTACTAAGATAAGACAATTGTTTTCTTTGGATGTGGAAAGTATCTTCTTCCAAGATACCTATACTGAAAAAAGGGAACCCAGCAAATGAAAATCCATTGGAAGCAAACCAAATCATGTTTTTCATTGGAGGCATGAATAACCAAATTTGATTGGCCACATTTTGGATATGTTTGCAAAGACCCAGCTTCCTTGAGAGGTACATAATATTGTGAAAAACTGAGGGCAAATAAAGAAGGGAAAGAGCAAGCTGGCTGGACTCAATTATAAGAGAAGTGCATCAGAGGAGGGATTTAAATTTTTTTACTACTGGTTCTGTGGACGTGGCTTTGTGGGTATGGCAGGGGAAGGATACTGCAAAATCCCATTCCCTCCCCACTCCTGCTTTCCAGCTCTGTTCTCCTGTTCAGGGCAACAAAAGAAGATCAGGTGGGAGGCTGGGAGGCAGCAGGACCGAGGACAGCCTATTTGCCAGTTCTCCGAACTACTCAAAATTTCCACTACCAGTTCTCCAGAACTGGTCCGAACTGGCTGAATACCACCTCTGAAGTACATGTATGCCTGAAAGACCTAAAAGGTCAATGTGAAGACTGGTCATCCTGGAGAGAACCTATCTATGTAGTCATTAAGACACTGACATAAGGGCAATGGCTCAAACATCATCAAAGGAGTAGAAGGTACATGAGTGCTATTTCATAATAAGTTGATCAGATAAGAACAATGTTATTCCATGGCTCGGGGCCTAGTTATATGCGAGACCGCCTTCTGCCCCATACATCCCTTCGGCTGATCCGCTCCCACAGAGAGGGTCTTCTTAGGGTGCCGTCGGCCGGACAATGCCGACTGGCGACACCCAGGCGAAGTGCCTTCTCTGTGGCGGGCCCTGCCCTTTGGAACGACCTACCCCCTGAATTACGCACCATCACTGACCTCCGCCTCTTCCGCCAATGTCTAAAGACATATCTTTTCCAACAAGCCGGCCTAGCCTAACCTCCCATGGGGACTATTTTAGAGAGTTTTAAATTGGGTATTTTAAAATTTGGTTTTAGCATAGGATTAGAATAGTTTAATATATTTTAAATTATGTATTTATTTTTTGTATGTTTTTAAATTCCTGTGCCCCGCCCTGGGTCCTCTGTGAAGAAGGGCGGGATATAAATATAATAAAATAAATAAATAAATAAATTCTTTTTCTGTAAGCTTTTTTAAATAAGAAAAGCATATAAATAATGTTAGAATGGCCCAAATCATGTCCGTTTTATCTTCATTTTTTTTGCTCAGAGGGTTGAATTCTCCTCTTACCTCCTTTTTGGAGTGCAAGTGGAACAATTTACATTCAATTTTATATAAACTGATGCTAAAATTATTTTCAGTTATGGTAATAATGAGCTAAATAATTAGAAGTTTCAACTTTACATCTGATTAAAAGAAGAAGCATCAATATGGCACTTTCTCCCATTTTCTTATCTTTAAAACAAGGGGAGACAAATAATATCCTGGATTCAAAGGCATTTTAGATTTCATTTGTGCTTTTTTTTTACTATGATATCATATGAAGAAGAATGACTATGGAGATTCTCAATCATCCAGGTCTTGGTAGTCCCAAGACTACCAAGACTACTTCCTTGATAGTCCCAAGACTACCAAGACTATTTCCTGGGTACTCCCAAGACTCCCAAGACTATTTCCTGGGTAGTCCCAAGACTACCAAGACTACTTCCTGGGTAATCCTAAAACTACAAAGGCTATTTCCTGGGTAGTCCCAAGACTACCAAGGTTACTTCCAATGATGAGAATGATCCATGATGAGAAGTGAAACGTCTTCAAAGAAAAACCAGAAAGTTCAGTTGCCTCTTGAAAAGTCACCTTTGGGTTATGAAGAAGAAGCACTGATTATTCATTCTTTTCTCCTCGAGACATTTATGGAAGATCAAAACCCAATCACATACATATACTCCTCAACTTACATTCCTTTAGTGACCATTTGAAGTTATAATGGCACTGGCAAACATGTCTTATGACTGTTTTCACACTTAATGACCATTGCAGCAATTAATGACCCTGATCATGTGATCAAAATTCTACCAGTTGGCAATTGACATGTATTTACGACAGTTGCAGTGTTCCAGCATCATGTGATCAGCTTTTGCAAACTTCTGACAAGGGGAAGCCAGATGGGGGAGCCAGATGCACTTACTTTGTTACCTTGTTCCTAACTCTGTTACTGCAGTAACGTAACAACCACAGTGATTTTCTTAACAATTGTGGCAAGAAAGTTCGAAAAGTGAGACAAAACTCACTTAACAACCTCCTTGCTTACCAATGGGAATTTTGGACTCAATTGTGGTTGTAAGTTGAGGACTACCTTGGTCTGGTGTTGTAGACAATGTAAGAATGCCTGCATTGAGAGGGTGACCTGTTGGCTACCGGGCCCTCCAGCAGCCGAATCAGATGAGGAGGTGACATGGGAGTCAGGGCACCAATCAAGGCAACCTGACAGCTCCAAGAGGGAAGAGGGAATGGAGCTGTCAGAGGTAGAGACAGAGGCAGTGGCTGGGCCATCTATCAGCCCTCAGAGGGAGAGTCAACAGCCCACAGGTCTGGAGCTGTCTGAGGAAGGGGAGGAACAGCTGGGTCTAGTGCCTGAAGCATGGATGAACAGAAGATAGAGGAGAGGAAAGCAGTGGGAATCTATGGACCAATCCTTGGGACGGAAGAGCCACTGCTGTTAGCGAAGCCGCAACCTAGGTCTGGGAATAAAAGGCAGGGGGCAGAGATGAATAGGTGTGACAGACAACTATTAATCTTCCTGCCAGACAGATTTGTTAGCTGTGTGTATGTGTGTGTGTGTGTGTCTGTCTGTCTGTCTGTGTGTGAGAGAGAGGCGGGGATGGGGGGAGGGAAGATAGAGAAAGAGACCTTTTACCGTGGCTGCTGGCACTCCTAATAAAGGAATCATTGATTTAACTACAAAGGGTTTGATGGGTTTGGGAGCTGGGTCAAAACAGTGGCTCTCTCTAAAAAAAAGAAAGAATATTTACAACATTATTAACTCTAATAATCTAAAGGAAAGGAATCTGAAGCAAATCCTTAAATTCTCTTTCTCCAAAGGCAAAGAGATAAGGCTAAATCTAATTACTTTTCATTAATTCATTTTGTTTTGGAATCTTTTAGCGTGCCCTGATTTTCCCATATACTTCAGAAATGGTTTCCTTAAATGACACGTTCAGGGGAGTCACAATTGGTTTTGTAAATTGCCTTTCAAGGGAAGTTAATGATGCAAGGCTATCCTGAGATATTTGAATATACTGGCACTTAAACAAAAAGTTACCCAAGATGCGATCGTTTCAGCCAGTCAGGATGCAGGATGTTATGGACTTATTGAAGCATGTCTAAATATTCCCTCCTTCGTGCAATTTCTTGTCGTTTGATAGGTTGTTTGCATTTGATTAGCATAACCTTCATAAGATTATTCTGCTCCCAGCACCCTCACTTCCCTTCTCAGCAGCCAACAGTTTTTCATTTTCACCACAACAAATATGTGTTCTTTGCTGGGAAAAAAAGACAAATATCGAAAAGAAACGCTCAACATCCAGTACTCTAAATGCATCTTCCTAGAGTTTGCTTTAAAAATGGAAACGTCGGTGTTTTCACAAGTGCACTATATTTTCCAAACCAAAGCAAAAAACCCTTCTGAGGAATATTTTTTAAGACAAAGGTGGGGGGGGGGGGGAGAGAAAGGTCTTATTCACGATTTCATAAACCGAAGGAGAAATTTGTGTGTTTTGCTCTCACATTGAGAAGTGCTAGTCAGTAATTTAGTCCTTCAATGAGTTCATTATGCAGCAACCCAAGGAAAATTTAATTCAGAGTGAACAAAAGGACAGTTAAACCTGCTCACCTGGAATTCTCAAATGCATTCCTCCAGATACTAATAGTTTATTTACTTAGGGAATTGCTTCCATTCAAAGCAGAATGAAAGTCCTGCCAACAATAATTACAATTAAATCTGGTCAATGCAGGATGCAAAATGATGGATTTAGGTTAGAGAAAACTAGATTTCTAATGAAACAGTAAGATCAGCTTGGCAATAGAATCATTGCTCTCTTTGGTGATAAATTTCTCTTCATTGGATGTGTTCAAGCACAAGTATAGACAGCGATTTCTATCCAGAAAGAGATGCTTTAAGCTGAGCTGAACTCCTAAGTCAACCTATAATAATAATGTAAACATATCCCAAAGGTGCTTTTTCAAGAGGGACTTTTTGGTTTTTCTTTGAAGGCATTTCGCTTCTCACCCAAGAAGCTTCTTCAGAGCTCAAGAAGCTTCTTAGATGAGAAGCAAAATGTCTTCAAAGGAAAAAGTCCAGTTGCCTCTTGAAAAAGCACCTTTGGGACAATCATGACTAGGATGACTGAGGAGCTCCATAGACAATGTAAACATGTAATTGTCATCAAAAGACATAGCGATCATTCACTCATAATAATAGAATCAGTATCTGGCAATCATTAATCATAGCATAGCCAGCATTAACCTTTGTGCCCTCAAGTATCCCAGGTAAATCAACCAACTCCAATTTGTTTTTTAAAATAACCCAGTTTTCACAAGTTTTCTACATATCAAAAGTGAGGTTATAAATAAGGTTGTGGAACTTATTACAATAGCACTAATTATTAAAATGATAATATTTGAAAGGCTGTCACAGAGAAGAGAGGATCAGTCTATTCTTCAAAGCAAGATAAGAAGTAACGGATGGAAACTTATCAAGGAGAAGTCCAACCTAGAATTAATATTTCCTGTCAGTGAGGACAATTAATCAATGGAATGACTTCTCTCCATAGATAGTGGGTGTTCCATCAGTGGAGGGTTTTACAACATATTGGGCATCCATTTGTGTGGAATGGTATGGGGTTTCCTGCTTGAGCAAGGGTTGGACTAGAAGACCTCCAAGATCCCTTCCAATTCTGTTGTTCTGTATTCTCTGTTCTATTCTTTAAGGCAAAAGGCCTTCCATAGGGGAGGAGAGAAAATGCTTACCTTCCAATTCCTGCTGTGAGCTCTCTTTCTAACTGGTACTTTCTAACTGGTACATTCTAACTAGTGCAGGTGGTCTCATAGATAAGGTCCATGTAGGACTGAGGCTGTTGCAAACAATATCATGAGAGGCGTGCTGTGCTAGTGACATTATAATCAGAAATATTTTTCTAGAATGCTGTATTATATGATTACATTTCAAGATTATTCTGGAACTAAACCTGAGTTGTTTAAATGATGAAGCAACTTCATATTCTGCCTGGCAGACTGATTTCTAATTTTTCTATCCTTTGGTACCTTTGAGTTAGTCTTGGCTCCTGATGATTGTCTGGACATGTTCCTGAAATTTTCTTGGTAAGATTTCAGTAATGGTTGGCCCTTCATACCTAAGATGGGACTATAATTCATACACTGCCAGTTTCTTGGTGCCTTAATAACTACCTCAAACTGTCCCTCAGTTGACCGATATGCGTATCAACAGACAAAAGAAGGAATGGCTGAAGATAGGAAATTAAAGCTTCAGAGTGATAAAATATATTCAAAGCTGTCATCCAATGTTTGTCAGATGAAAGTAGTAAAGTATACTTATACTAAATTGTTGCTATCTTTCACCTCTATATGCGATCTATTCTTTTTATGGTCATCAGCATGTTGCATTAATTTATCCCTTGGTCCCCCTTGTCATTGCTTCCAAAGCAAGTGGTTTAGTCAAATTAACCATAACAATTTCCTGAAGGAAAGAACAACGATGTTAATAGGTGATTCAATCTTGCACTGTACTAACTGTACTTATTAATGAATAATAATTCAAGACATTTTTCAAAGCATGTACTAGCTGGATAAACCCTGAAGGTTTGGGTGGGAGAAGCTAGCATATTCTTGAAATATTACTATGGGTTTTTTTTAAGAGTCCTTCCTCAATAGCAAACAAGAAAAACAATCAAGTCTCCAACATCTTTGCCTTCAGGCAAAAATCAGTTTGATGAGTTC
Organism: Rhabdophis nuchalis; assembly: GCA_039707465.1. Lineage (NCBI taxonomy): Eukaryota > Metazoa > Chordata > Lepidosauria > Squamata > Natricidae > Rhabdophis > Rhabdophis nuchalis. Next base: position 270,395,088 of record CM077643.1, on the reverse strand, counting down.
AAGCCCCGGGTGTTGCTTGAAATGGTTTGTGTGACACTTGCTCTGCATGATTCCCTTTCTGTCATGCTGCTGGAAAGTTAGAACACTAAGATATTGGTGCTGATTGCACAAAACTAAAAAGTGTGATACTCTCAGCCTCCATCTTGGTATACCACTACCATTTGAACACTATAGAATCACATATTCCCCAACCATATTTTTCTTCAACCTTCAAAGAATGGTCACTCACAATTTTTTTTGTCAGTTATTGGGGTCGGTTTAACTTACTCGAGCCCTTCTATGGGTGCATGTATTTCAATTTAGCTAAAATGCAGAGCAATATTGGTAATCTAAAGGATGACTCAAAAAGGTCTTTGACTTTATATGAGGCCCCATAATGTAGCGTGATGAAGTGAAGACCTGCCTATTAGCCATGTGTCACCATATTTTATGATTTTATTATATTCATTTATTTGATTCTTTTATTAGTTTTATTGTTTTTAATGTGGTTTTAAATTACATAAGCCACCTTGCGTCACCATGGGTGAATAGGAGGAAATATAAATTTAATAGATAGATAGATAGATAGATAGATAGATAGATAGATAGATAGATAGATAGATAGATAGATAGATAGATAGATAGATAGATAGATAGATAGATAGATGATAGATGGATGGATGGATGGATGGATGGATGGATGGATGGATGGATGGATAGATAGATAGATAGATAGATAGATAGATAGATAGATAGATAGATAGATAGATGGATAGATAGATTTTTTGTCCTTAGCTTTCAACATTTCCAGTGATAAAAAATCAGCCAAATGGACTGAAGTCTTGATTATTTTGAGTGGAGGAACTGAATACTTCACTTTGGCATATTGAGTTATAGTATCAAAGTAGATAGCTCTATTAATCAGAATAGAACTGAAAGGGACCCTGGAATTCTTCTAGTCCAACCCCCTGCTGAAGCAGGAGATGCTATATCATTTAAGATAAGTGGCTGCCCGATCTCTTTTTAAAAACCTCCAATGATGAAGCAACCACAACTTCTGAAGGCAAGCTGTTCCACTGGTTAATTGTCCTCACTGTTAGGAAGTTTCTCCTTAATTCCAGGTTGCTTCTCTCCTTGATTACTTTCCATCCATTGCTTCTTATCTTATCTTCTGGTCCTTTGGAAAATAAGTTGACCTCCTCTTCTTTGTGGTGGCCCCTTTAATACTGGAATGTTGATATTATGTCACCCCTAATTCTTTTCTCTAAACTCCCCATATCAATTCCAACAACCATTCTTCATAGGGTTTTGTCTCTAGGCCCTTAATAATCTTAGTGGCTATTCTTTGCACTTTTTCCAAAGTCTCAACATTATATTTTTTTGTAATATGGTGACCAAAATTGAATGCAGGTATGGTCCTATTAAGGATTTCTAAAGCAGTACTAATACTTCACATGATTTTGATTTTATGCCTCTGTTTATACAACCAATAATTGTATTAGCTTTTTGGCGGCTGCTGCCGCACACTGCTGGCTCATGTTTAAGTGATTGTCCACTAGAACTCAAAGGTCCCTTTCCAATTTCTGTTTTTGAGCCAGGTTTCACCTAATCTGTTTTTATAGCTTTGGTTTTTCTTGCCTAGGTGTAAAACCTTTCTCAACATTAAATTTCATGTTGTTGGATAGATCCCATTTTTCAAGTCTATCAAGATATTTCTGGATCCTGAGATTGTCTTCCAGCATGTTGGCTATTCCTCTTAGTATCATTTTCAAATTTGCTGAGTTTCCCTTCTATTCCCTCATCTAAGTCATTAATGAAGATATTGAAGAGTACTGGGCTTAAGACGGAACCTTGTGGTACCCCAGTGCTTACTTCCCTCCATATAGATATAGTACCATTAAGGACTACTCACTGAGTCTGGTTTGTCAGCCAGTTACAAATCCATCTGCTGTCTATCCCAGATTTTTCTAGTTTACCTAGAAGTAGGTTATGGTCTACTTTGTTGAATGCCTTGCTGAAGTCCATGGCATTTTGCTGGTCTATTAATTTAGTCACTTTGTCAAAGAATGAAATAAGATTGGTTTGACATGACCTGTTTTTAACAAACCCATGCTGGCTACTAGCTATAATTTTATTTGTTTCTAAATTGCTCCAGGATTTTTTAAAGATATGGTACAATGGTACTGAGATAACATCTACCAGCTCCTTCAGGACCCTGGGGTATAATCCATCAGATTCCAGTGATTTATATTCATCAAAATCAGAAGGTGTTGCCTTACCATTTTCTTGCTTATTTTAATTTTAATTTCTAGTTATGCCTGAAACATAAAAACATAACAAAAATAGTTACATTTTTGGTAGATTGGGCTATATATATGATGTAAAGAATGAGTTAAGAAGCTATGTTTTCTCTCTACTGTCTGTTACTTCCTTGAGTCAAAGTTGCTTCACAATGATGATAATTTTGACCCTAAATTCAGTATAAAAAAGGTGGGAATGTTTGGAATAAAACACATATACATAATGCTGATGCTTAGCCAAAATCTGAACTTAGCATCAATAACTAATTGTTTTGGAATCTTGATTCATCCAAGTTGCTCAAACTACAAGGTTTATGTTTCTTCGTGGTGCTGAGAAAACAGCTGTATATGGACCTTATTTCGAAAAAGAATTATATATGGTGATGCATATATGCATTTCTCTATATATAACAATAGCATTTCGACTCATATACCACTTTATAGTGCTTTACAGCTCTCTCTAAGACATTTACAGAGTCAGCCTATTGCCTCCAACAATCTGGGTCCTCACTTTACCCACCTCGGAAGGATGGAAGGCTGAGTCAACCTTGAGCCTGGTGAGATTTGAACTGCCAAATTGCAGACAGCCGGCAATCAGCAGAAGTAGCCTGCAGTACTGCATTCTAACCACTGTGCCACTGAGGCTTGCTATATGAGATTCAAGGCACAAGAAGTAATGAGTTATTAAAAATAATAAAGAGATTCTGAAAATGTTGGGAGTCTTTGATTAAAAGTAAACTTAGGCCTATTCTGAAGAAGCTACTTCTCAGATACTTCTCATTTGCCTCCAAGTATGGGAATGTATAATAAAGCCAAAGTTTGTTCATCCGACTTTTGCTTATCCATGCTCTAATTAACTAGCCTTAAAACTATGAGGAGCTGAAGAAAAACAGTTACTCCAGAATAAGGAATTAGTCCAGTGAAAGAGGCTGTGATTATGGGAATATCTCCACAGAGACCATTTTACAGAAACTGTTGAATTTTCATATGCATTCTTGTGAATAATTTATATGTTTTTGGAAAGCTGTATTTATTATTCTATAAGTACAGTCATATTTATCCATGATGATCTGATAAAGTTAAAATTAAAGGTGCATTTTTCATGCATAATTATTTAAAAGAAGACAGGTTGGTGGGCATTTTTCCATGTTCACGTTTCTTCTTATAGAGAAGAGTCCACTTGTCCAAAAAAACAAACAAACCTGTAAATAAACTGATAAAACTTTGGGAATTTTAAAGGCAACACTTTGTTGTACTTAGAGAGCCAGCTTGTGTAGTGGTTAAGGGATCAGGCTAGAAACTGGGAGACTGTGAGTTCTAGTCCCATTTTAGGCACAAAACCAGTTATTAATCTTGGGTTAGTCTCTTTCTTTCATCCCTAGGAAAGAGACAATGGCAAACTACTTCTGAAAAACCTTTTCTGTCAGGTAAACTGCAGGGACTTATCTAGGCAATCTCCCAGAATCAGACATGTTTGAATGGAAGGGGAAAAACCTATACTTGTTTTTATTCATTTTTTTTTTACAATCTAAATTGAGATTTATTATTTTATCATGCTTCATTTTAGTGTGGGTGTGTTTACATGTGTATCCTATTTATTAATTAACATTCATTGTGATTTACTCCTGTTCCAGTCCAAACCATAGGTATCAACAAATGGGTCCAGGAGTATTGTTTTGCACTGCCTGTCATGACTGTGGTCCTTTGAAGGTTTCAGATATGTTCTCCTAAGACAATAAGAGTGGAGTTCGTCACCAGCCTTAGCCATTCTACATACCACTATGTTAATGATAGGCACACAATTCTGGTTAATTTTGATGCAAGCTATTATATTATTGCCAAATTCTCATCAACTGAAGAATGTTTGTGAAAGGCAGTGATGTTTGGGAACTACTGAAGAAAAGGTTCTCAAAGGATAATGGTTCAATGTCTCATCTAAGAATTTGGAGTATAATATGAAGTTGGAGAATTCACATGTTTAACTAGCTTGAGTCTCCCTTAATACAGAGAACTGTGCATGTTAGAGATAATTCAATGTATTGGAGACAAGAAATGTGTTTCATCCTCAGTTAGGAGTCAAATGAATTCCATCAGTACTGCAAAAATAAATAATTTAAATTTTATGTCAGTCTCCCAAAGCAATCATGATAAGGAATGAATTATCACATGGAATTATATAAAAGTGTCACCCTAATTTAGTAGGAAGAGAAGAAACTAAATTTTATTTTTGGAATTTTGTTGTTAGAGATCAGAACAAATGAATTTAAAGTAGCAAGAATTAGGATAACCTTGCCTTATTTAAAATCTATTAGTTATATGCCATGCTTTCAGGTATTATATTCAGGCCTCTATTCAATTTTGTGTGAAGAGATTTTTCATAATGAACAAATAATTCTGTTTCCTTAAGATCAGGACAAATTATAGTAGTAGTCAACAGTTTTCCTTGAATGAGTTAATTCTTTATAGCCCTTTTTAAAAAAAAATTAGTGATCCACCAAAAAAAAAACCAGAAAGATTTTAAAATTATTATTTAATTACTATTTAATTTAAATTACTATTTAAATTTCATCTTTGTATTTTATTCAAGGGCTTCTTTTCAGAGACCAAATGGGTCACAGTAGATCTACTATTAAACAGAATTAGTTGATAGAGATTTGATCTTGATTAATTGTATGTCCCGTGGACTTTTTTCTTGGTCCTATCTCAAGACAGAGAAGTTGCCTAGCTCTGAGCTACACTGTGCACAAATTATTTCTGCAATGTTTAAAACCTCTTTGAATTTCTCCTTTCTCCTGAGCTGTCCCCTTCCTTCTCTTACTTCCACACCAAGAGACGTGTCCACAAATATTTTCAGTTAGAATAAGAGCTTTGAGTACAATTGCACTTGAGGGAATAATGAAACCCTTCCACAGAATGTCAATGCTATAACAAAAGGATAAGGTTAGTTTACCAGATAAAGATTGGGTCAATCATGTGTCAGGCCTATTGCATCAAAAATAAATTGATCAATCATTTACCTTTTATTTTTGGTTGACAAGAGGAAAACACACTACTTTTCAGATGCCTTTCAGACTGAGATACTGCTCAGATTTGGTGATGGCATGGAGAAGAAAAAGAAAAAAAATCCTAATTTTACTGACAGGAATGGATATTTTAGTCATATCTTCAGAATTGCTTGCTCAATGGAATTATTTTGGAGAGAAAAATCAGTGAATCACTCGGGCATGTTGCTGAGCTAAAGTCTACAGGAAGGCACAAGAATATAATTAATCATATTTCTTTTTAGTAAGATGCCTGTGTCTCGCTGTATTGTTTAAGCTTTTCGAATTCCACACCATGCAAATCAGAGATGGGGAACTATGGCCCTTTTATGACTTGTGGACTTCAACTCCCAGAATTCATGAGCCAGCCATGGAATTCTGGGAGTTGAAGTCCACAAGTCACAAAAGGGCCACAGTTCCCCACCCCTGTGTATAGATACTCTTGTTCTGATAGTTTCCCGTTATCACAATTGCATTTCCCCCAAGTTCCATTAGGTGAAGCTGAGGTGTTCACATGAGATCCAAAACACTTCTGAATTATATCTGAGAGTGTACAATCTTCATTGAAAAGGATCAAGACATGAGAAAGGAAACAATTAAATAGATTAATATACAATACAGGGGTATACATACAATATGCAAGAGTTCTGAACTTTTTGAGAAAAATCTAGATTCTTAAGGCTTTGAAAGAATATGTCCTATTAGTTTATAACCCTCAAAAAAATATCTCGAGAAGATATGTTGTCCTTTGTACAGTTAATAAAGGTCAAAGAATTGCTGACAAACTTAGTCAAATTCTAATTTAACTAATTGGAAAGCCTAATCATTTTCTTATTGTAGTGCTAGCAGTCCAATGTATGGGCAGTCTAAATTCTTCCAAAATATTGCAGCATCTTTCATTGGGTGATTGTCAAACATGATGTTTGTCTTTTTTTTTAAAGAAAATGATGCTGTTCAGGATGACAACATTCTCTCTCACTCTCTCTCTCTCTTTGCCCATGCCCTGTGTTACATTTTCATTATGGGGACAGGTTGTGTTGTTGATTATGACATGGAACACCCAGCATAATTTATAAGTGATTATTTAAATGAGAAATCCAACTGAGTAGAAAGTAACTGATTCTTCTGAATATTGAATAGCAAAGCAGAATGCCGCTTACATTTTTAAACAATACAAATTTCACACACTCGTCCATCTCACAGATTTTGGTAACTCATGTAGTCATTACAGCCAATAAAGTAGATTCATGCTGGGTGGATGCAGATAAATACAATGGCCCAATTGTCCAATTTGTTTCTAAGGAACTGCATGTGAGCTGTAGTCCTCTCCAGAGCACTTCTACAAATGCCTCGTTCAGTATAGGAAAGAGATACACCATTGTGGGAGGTAAAGAAAATATAGGAGAAAAGAGAAATGGATTGGACCATGTACTTGTGAATTTAACTGATAAATGACCGTAGATTATGAGAGCATTTAATTTCCCATTTATACTGAGCCATAGAGTTCCATAGCTTTTCGATGCGTCGTTGAAAAAAATATTTATTTCCCTAAGGGACTTTTAGGAATGATTCCTTAGCTTTGCCAGCTCTGAAATACTATCATTATCTTTTTTCCCTATTGATGTTAACAATGCTGTAGTCAAAAAGCTATAGAACCTCTCTGAAATCAACCAAGTGCTTTCCTTATTCTCCTATTGCAGCAATAGTTCTTAGAGGTGTATGCTGCTCTATACTGTTTCTAAATGGTTTGCAGAGTCAGCACATAGTCCCCAATAATCTGGGTCCTCATTTTACTGATCTCGGAAGGATGGAAAGCTGAGTCAACCTTGAGCCTGACAGGATTGAACTCATGGCAGTCAGCAGAATTAGCCTGCAATGCAGTAGCATTGTAACCACTGTGCCATCAGGGCTCATATAGGTTTCATGATAAACACATTTCTCCTTTATTGATCTCATGCTCTTTATTTGTGAATGTTCTTGTTTTCCTTCTTCCAATTTCCACACAACTTCCCTCACTCTATCAAGAGTCCTCTGGGCACAAATTTCTGAAAAATGAACTGCAACAAGGCTACTGCTGTAAGGAATAATTTAATATACGTAAGGGACAGGGGAGAGAAATTTGGTCAAATCCAGAATATCTTATATATTAATTATGCTTTTAAATTAAATTAAAAATAGTAAAATTATCTGTTATAAATATTTTATACTTTCCAAAAGCTGAGAATAATATCAGTTTCTTATTTATCCATATGTCATGACTTGGTAACTCCGTTTATGTGCAACACATCTGATCACTTCTTTGAAACTAATGTGTGAGTATTGTTTTTGGCATTTTTGCAAACTCAGTGTAAAATGTATTACTAGACACTTAACTAGTGTCTTAACATTTGAAAGGTTTTAGACGAGGCATGTCCAAAGTCCGGCCCGGGGGCCATTTGCGGCCCGGGGGTCGGTTTAATACGGCCCTCCAACAGCCCTCCCTGCTCTATGTAAATGTGGCCCTCCCTTCCTCCCTCTGTCTCTGGGGCTGTGTGGCTGGGAGGGAGGTGGACGCGCGGCCCCAGAACGTGCGCTTGGTGCCTGCCGGAGGGAGCCGCGATGCAGACACGACCGGTTTCCCTGCCTGACGCCCCTGCCGGTCGACCTGCCAGGCGACAGCCTCGGTGGTGCTTAAGATGACGGTAGCCTTGGATGCTCGCGTCCACCTCCCTCCCAGCCACGCAGCCCCAGAACGTGCAGCTCCCGCCGCACAAGGTCACCTGGCAGGGCGTCAGGCAGGGAAGCCGGACGCACAGCCTCAGAACTTAAGCCGTGGTGCCTGCCGGAGGGAGCCGCGATGGAGCCGCGACCGGCTTCCCTGCCTGACGCGCCTGCCGGGCGACCTTGTGCGGCGGGAGCTGCACGTTCTGGGGCTTGGTGGTGCTTAAGATGACGGTAGCCTTGGGTGCTCACCCCGCCTGCTCCCTCGCCCGCTGCGGGAGGAGGCGTCCGTAACCTCCGGCATACCGGCCCTTCTGCTGCTTCCCGGGGTGGGGGAGGGGAGGAGAGGGGAGAGAGGGAGTGACTGACAGACACAGAGAGAGACAGAAGAGGAGGGAGGGAAAGACAGAGAGACAGACAGAGACAGAGAGAAAGAGAGGGAGGGAGGGAGACGGAGAGAGACACAGATAGAGAATGACACAGGGAGGGATTGAATCGGAGACAGACGGGGAAAGAGGGAGAGACAGACATACAGACAGAGGGAGGGAGGGAGAGAATCAGAGAGAGTGACACACACAGAGACAGGGAGAGACAGAGAGAGGGAGGGAGAGACAGATAGATAGAGACTGATTAAGTGAGTGAGAGACAGACAGACAGACAGACACACACACAGAGTGACAGAGAGAAAGAGAAAGAGAAAGAGAGAAAGAAAGAAAGAGAAAAAGAGAGAGAGAAAGAGAGAAAGAAAGAGAAAAAGAGAGAGAGAAAGGAAGAGAAAGAGAGAAAAAGGGAAAGAAAGAAAGAGCGAAAGAGAGGGAGAGAGAAAGAGAGACAGAAAGAAAGAGAAAGAGAGAGAAAGAAAGAGAGAAAGAGAGAGAAATGGAGAGAGAGAGAGAGGAAGAAAGAGAGAGAAAGAGAGAGAGAGAGAGTGAGAGAGAAAGGGAGACAGAAAGAAAAAGAAAAAGAGAGAGAGAGAGAAAGAGAGAGAGAGAGAAATGGAGAGAGAGAGAAGAAGAAAGAGATAGAGAGAGAGAAAGAAAGAGAGACAGAAAGAAAGAGAAAGAGAGAGAGAGAGAAAGAAAGAGAGAAAGAGCGAGAGAAATGGAGAGAGAGAGAGGAAGAAAGAGAGAAAGAGAGAAAGAGGTAGGTAAGTTTTTTTTTAATTTATTTTCAATACATTGTGAAAACTCAACTGTCAGTTGATCTTAATGTTATGAAATGAAAAGTATGTCATTTGCAATTAACTTGGCATAAAATAATTTATTTGCATTTAATTGTAATGGTTCAAAGAATGTTCGGAAAAATGTTCGGCCCTCCACCATGTTCACTTCATCCAATCTGGCCCTCTTTGAAAAAAGTTTGGACACCACTGTTTTAGACTAAAGCATATAGGACAAATCTGCTATAAATCATCCTTAAATTAATGCACGTAAGTTAAATGGAAACTATATATGCATGTTTAGAGATAGAGATACTTAAATTCAAAGTAATCAAAAAATACTACATTTCCCATGCAAATTAGCCTTCCCAAATGAAATCAATTTAAAATGAAGTGGAAGTCTAAATCCAGTTCTTAGTTTGGACTTGTGGGAGCCATGCAGCAACTTCGCAGTCTCCAACTGATTGTGCATTATTTTAGTAATCTGGCACATTCTTTTGATGTTCCTTTCATCATGCTTGGTCACAATGTTGTTGTTGTTATTGTTGTTATTTAGGAGTGGTATGTTAAAATTTTTGCCTGCTGTTTCAAATATTGCTCATTCTTCAGACACCCATGAATTGATTTGCTCTGATTAGCATTGGTTTTCTGTTGTAGAATTGAAACTTGGTTGCTCAGTTTCCCTAATGGCATTGTATTCTGAGTATTTATCTATTGATCAGACGATATAGAGCCCCCTCAATTTTTCTTTTTTCTTTTTTGTTATTAGCATGTAGACAAAGTGGAAGTTTAAATCCAGTTCTTAGTCTTCTTAAGGAAGTACAATTCAGTTAAATTGGCGTATGAGCCAATTTGTAGTTTTCCTGTCTGTCCTGCATTTGTTGTCAAAGTAAATTAGAATGTAGTAAATTACTTTATGACCTAACTGCTCTACAATTTGAAGATTAACTATCTATCAACAAGATTACTACTTTGGCTAAAATGACAGGGTGCCTATCCTGAATTTCCCCAGAGATTAACTCAATGGTTTCAGTGAAACATAGTCAGAATAACATAGTCAGAAGTTTCTCACAGTCAGAATAACAGGGTAATCCTTTGGTTTTCTTTCCTTGGTTTCTCTTTTCCTCTGGATATCTGTGCCATGCTGAATTTGTGCAGAAGGATCCCTGTATCAGATGTCATGCTATGTCATCTTCCATGACAGGGATTTTCATGTAAAATTATCTTTGATGGTCTTAAATCCCCCACACACACATTCCCTTAGCCTGCATCTGTCCTGGAGTCTGGGAATATCTAAATTCAATTTTGATTAGGGAGTCGTTTTTCCCCCTCCTTTCCTCCCATCCTCCAACTTTCTATCCAACTCCTTCCTGCTAGCTTCTTTTGACTTCCCTTTTCTCACTGGAGATTTATCTCTTACCTTCAGATTGCTATTTTAAATTCAGATTGTGAGTTTAAACAGTCCTGTGATAGGATGGTAGGCAGAATGTG